>JAWWNF010000236.1:0-1200000 GCA_034641395.1 Darevskia armeniaca
TTCGACTTATGCAATTTTCGACTTACGAGTGTGCTTTTGGAACGCATAAATTCGTAAGTCGAGGTTCCACTGTATATTAATAAAGTTGTGGCCAAAATCATGCCAAAAACCTTAAACTTGAATTTCTGTCTGAAGTGTGTTTTATTTGAGGGGTGGTTTGGGACCTCGACACGCAACCCACTGCATGCAAAGTGCCTTTTTCCACGGATGTATTTTGCTTGTGCTTCCAAAATCTTATGCTTCCTGTTCCAAGTTATTTTCCCTTAGCACACAGGCAATGCCTTGTCCTTGGTGCAGAACTGTCAGGTTTGCTTACAGTTGATCCAAGTCTAAAACAGGACCGTTTCCTCTCTGTTATCTGACCTAGCTAGGGCGGGCGGGTGGGCGGGGGTGTTGTTCCCTGGGCACTAGGCATTAGTGGTGAGCTGAGGTCACCGGAGAAACAAGCTGTTTTCGATCACCTCTGTACAAGGGCTGATGCACCTGCTTCTAAACTACAGAAGGGGCTGCGCTCTGCTACGCTGGTACTTGCTGCAGTATGAACAAGAGCAGGAAATATCTGGAATTGACATTTATGTGCTTTTCCAAACAGCTACTTCCCTTGGAGGGTAGGACACTCTTCCTCCAGGCGTAGTAATGACAAATACAAAATGAATTATTAAAGGAGGGGAAACCTAGCTGGATCAGGCAAATCAGACATACATGTTTAGTGTCTCGCCAATGTGTTAGTTACTGTGCACAGAGGGGTTTTTTTTAATGTGGGAGACCATTCAAAAAATTATACTCTATGTGTATTTTATAATTTTACAATATACGGAAAGAAGAGATAAGTTATAATGGATGGAAAGGGACAATGCGTAAAAGAAAGAGTTGATATAAAGAAGACAGAAGAAGGAAGAATGGAAGTCAACTCCAAGGAGTACAGGAAATATGTAAAATGTAAAATGTCATTCTAATTTGTAATATAGTAAATGTATGGAAATTAATAAAGATCATATGGGAGAAAACAAAACAAAAAATTATGGCATGCATACCCTCTGCAACCTGAAGTGGAACAGGCCACATTTCTACCACATTTGTTTATTATGTCCTTCTGTGTAGTTTCACCTCTTCCGTTCTAGCCACACAAAGGTTAACTTGGATGTTATGAATGTGATGGTAAAGTTCTGAGGTGGAAGAATGGACCATATTAGCAAGGAGAAAACTAGTACGGGTGGAAAAGAGTCTTGCACAGAGGGTGGATTTGTTTTGCTTTTCACCAGAGCATTAGGAAATGGCACACCCCAACAGAAGCCTGAATTCGTACAATCCACTGAGCTACCTCAGGATTCTGCTACCATATTTTGCTGCATGTGAAGTCCATAAAACATAAAAACCAGGGAACAGCTATGGGCTAATTAAAAAGTAAATTGGAGCGGGGGAGCTCTAACAAGGCTGCTACTCCCGTCACCATCTTGAAGGATTGTGGATTTCCCTTGCATTCATTTCCAAAGTTGCATAGCAGCATGCACATAACTTAATTGGTTAAGAATATCAGGAAGCAAAAGAATATATATACATATATACATATATATATATATATATATATATATATATATATATATATATATATATGCATCTCTACATCTCATAAAGCACATAAGGAGCATAACTTAAAGCCTCCTCCTAGGCAATAACAACACTGCTGACCTCTTCTTCTTCTTCTTCTTCTTCTTCTTCTTCTTCTTCTTCAATCACTCATAGCCGAGTAAGGTTGTCTTCCATGAACACGGTTTTAATGTGTCCCTCAACGTCCCTGTGTTGTTTCTTAGTGGCCCTAACTTGGCCAGGTCATTTTGCACAGGCTAACCCAGGAATTCCTCTGCAGCTTGTCCTTTCTCCCTTCACATCCCAAATCATCAAAATCCTACCATTTATTAATTTCTAGTGTTTGGGAGGGGGTCCGCCTAAACATCTATAGCCCCACGATAACATTACACATACAAATAAACTGGAAGATTAAAAATGTCCTGGGAATTTTATTCAAATATGTGCTGAGCTGAAGCAACATCAGTCATTTCCTCTGGTTATATTTCAATTTTTATTACAAGCATTGATAAAGATTTTGCAGTTTCCTACAATTGTTAAATAATTTTCATGAAAGAGTCTAGAACCTAATAGATTTTGTAATTTAATTCTATTCTTTACTTAAGCGACCTTTTTATTTTATTTTTTCACATTGGGACTGGTTGACTTTTTCTCCCTTATCCAATTAAGCAGGCGATAGGCAAATGTGAAAGTGAAGTGCTAAGCCATTACGATTCACCAGATACAATTTTTTTTAAAAAAAAATTGTTACAAATGAAGGTTTGCTATGCTTGGGATGACTAAAGGTGGACACACAGATGTTGCTTCTAATTGGGGTGCCATGTGGGAATTTAAGAGGAAGAAAGTTGACTTAACTTCATTGGATGTGAATCTGACTGCATAGCAAAGCTGTGTTCAGATTTTTCCATTTTCACATTTCCTTATCTGATAATTTCCACATTTTATATGAACAGAAATTAATTTTCCTCTTGCAGATGCTTTTTACTTCCTACTCCATGTACCCCCATCACCACCACCCATAGCTGTCAACCCTCCCTTTTTTTGCGGGTAACTCCCTTATTCCAATGCCGTTTCCCACTGCTATCCCGGATTGTTGATATCCCTTAAATTTCCCGGATTTCAAAGGAAGCAGCTCCTCTCCCTCCCTGCCAGCCAGGGAGGCTCCTCAGCTGCGTTGCTCGGCTGCCAATAAGGAGTCTGAGACCGACTGGGGGCGGAGCTTGCATGCCTTGTGCAGCCAGACCCTCACGCCCAACCAGACAGCCAGTCTGCCTGCCATCTATGTGCTCGCTCTTTTGCTCACCCGTTCGCGCGCAGCCTCTGGAGTGCAGGGTGGCGAAGCTACTTGGTGCCATTGCACCACCCTTATTTTCAAATCCGAAAGCTTTGGAAAAACCCTTATTTTCATATCCAAAAGTTGACAGCTATGCCACCACCACCACAATCAAAACAGGGGCATGCATCCTGAAGTCAGTTCTATATAATAGGGGGTGCATACTTTGAATTATGGAGTAAATTGGGGTGGATTTGTTAGCAAAAAAAGAAAAGCAAAAAGTGTGCTCTTTGGTGTCAACTCTAAGTAGAATGCAAAATACAGTTGACTTAAAGGTAAAGGTAGGTAGTTAGGTCCAGTCGCGAGCGACTCTGGGGTTGTGGTGCTCATCTCGCTTTATTGGCCAAGGGAGCTGGCGTACAGCTTCCACGTCATGTGGCCAGCATGACAAAGCTGCTTCTGGCGAACCAGAGCAGCGCAGGGAAACACCGTTTACCTTCCCGCTGCAGCGGTACCGATTGATCTACTTGTACTTTGACATGCTTTCGAACTGCTAGGTTGGCAGGAGCTGGGACCGAGCAATGGGAGCTCACCCCGTCGCGGGGATTCGAACCGCCGACCTTCTGATCGGCAAGCCCTAGGCTCTGTGGTTTAGACCACAGCGCCACCCGCATCCCTTAGCACATGCAAATCTACTCTAAGGATGGATTACTTGATTCATGATGACTGAGTCATCAACTTACCAACAATGTACCAAAACACTGAGTAAAGCATGACTTCAAGAACATTTTCTTGCCTATTCTAAAGTGCATGGATAAGAATCCACTTGCTCTTGGACTCGATTTCCATCAGCCCCATCCAGCATCCCCAATGGTCAAGGATGATGGGAGTTGTAGTCCAATATCTTCCAGAGGGTCGCAGGTTCCCTATCTGGTGCCATCTATGTACCGCAGTGTTCTTCTATGCCATTCAACAGCTATGATACAAATTATACAAAGTAATGATAGATGTAGGGCTTCTGATCCTATCTGGGTGGTTTTCCAGTTCACCTCAATTGACCTCTGGAACATGTAAACTCATCGGACTCCGTGTTCCTTCAGTGGCTGTTATGCTAGGATGTTATGATTTTCCCATAATGCACAAAAATGCATTTTTAGAAGCAAACTCTGAAGTGATTGCAGAACGGAGGTTTCAGCCGTAATTACTTTAAGTAACACATTTAGAATTGAGGAATATGGTCCTTTCTGCATTAACCTTTCAAAATTATAGTAGATCTTACTCCCTTTGCCTGATTATTTATGTGGGAAGTAAAATACATAATTTTCCAACCTCCACCCCCCCTACTGCCTTGCTGAAGTTTGCATTTAAAGAGTTTTCTCATGTTCTGTTTCACACCCATCGGAAGTTTCTTCTCCATAGATCACTCCTTTGCCACACCCACATTTCTTCAGCAAAGTTTTTAAATTGGAAATGCAGAAGCCACAGCTTTGTCTAGGGAACAGGCCTCTGGGATTAAACCTATCATCGCTGAAGTGTGAAGTTCTAATTGTATTGCTTTTCATAATGTATCTGCTAGATAAATATTATTCAATACCTGCACCTTCTCACTAGTGGGAAATGGGGGGGGGGGGAGGTTATAATGCAAGGAAGATTTATGCCCACTAGATGCTGGGCTGTCATGATTAAAATTTTTCCACCCATTATGTGAATCCTATTGATCATCGCAGGAAGCAGAAAATGGTGCTGTTCATTGATTTTGCGTGGCTACCGAATGCATTAGGCCTGATGCGTTTGATGGGTAGGCAACTTTTCAAAGGGAGCTCAGCTAAGCTAATCTTAGTTCAGAGGAATGTGCACAATGGAATAAGAAACCTTGTAATTGCAAGAGCAACTATAATGTAGTCCTCTGACTCTTCTAAGCCATATCAGCATAAGAATGAGACATGAGCCTTCCCAGGAGACAACAGTGAAACGCTATCAAGGCTTTGATGCTGGTTTTCATGAACGTAGCAATTACTGGATAAATTGGGTTTTAGCTTCTCCACCATCAACCAAGACAGTCGGCTGAAAGCAATTAGTCGGCCGGACTTCTTTAGCTGAAGGGGGTTATGGAGGAGCCATCGACTCCATAAGGCAGAAGCTAAAAAGCTAAAAAGGGAAATGGAGGGAAATGAAGTGACTGAATAATAATAATTATTATTATTATTTATTATTTATACCCCGCCCATCTGGCTGGGTTTCCCCAGCCACTCTGGGCGGCTTCCAACAGAACATTAAAATATAATAATCTATTAAACATTAAAAGCCTCCCTAAACAGGGCTGCCTTCAGATGTCTTCTAAAAGTCTGGTAGTTGTTTTTCTCTTTGACATCTGGTGGGAGGGCGTTCCACAGGGCAGGTGCCACTACCGAGAAGGTCCTCTGCTTGGTTCCCTGTAACTTGGCTTCTCATAGTGAGGGAACCACCAGAAGGCCCTCGGCGCTGGACCTCAGTGTCCGGGCAGAACGGTGGGGGGTGGAGACTGGAGACGCTCCTTCAGGTATACTGGGCCAAGGCCATTTAGGGCTTTAAAGGTCAGCACCAACACTTTGAATTGTGCTTGGAAACGTACTGGGAGCCAGTGTAGGTCTTTCAAGACCGGTGTTATGTGGTCTTGGCGGCCGCTCCCTGTCACCAGTCTGGCTGCCGCATTCTGGATTAGTTGTAGTTTCCGGGTCACCTTCAAAGGTAGCCCCAAATAGAGCGTATTGCAGTAATCCAAGCGAGAGATAGCTAGAGCATGCACCACTCCGGCGAGACAGAAAGGAAAAGGGATGGGAATGCCAGATAATGTCGAACAATGCTTTCCAATTAAATTATGGATGTGCTAAAGCCTGCCCTTTTATTTTCATGGATATTTTGGTCCTCTTGCAAGCTTTACAAGCTTACATCACAAGCTTTGGATGTTTCTTACCAAGAAAATGAAATAAAAATAATATATAAATATATATGATTTTTTGAAAAATTCTTTATTTAAATCAGTTTTTAATAAGTTATAAGAACTGTCAGTCTTTGAAATATGGTCTGGTTGAAAAGAAAACATTTCAAGTAAGTGATCTTGTTTAGTGTCCTTGCTTGCATATAGTGCGAGTGACAAATAGAATTCTGCAGTGAAAGTGTATATGGACTATAGGATAGAATGCTCAGATTTATTGTTATTTAATAGATTTCAAAAATAAAATTCTTCTCTAATCAGTTTCCAGATTATGTCTCAAAATGGAACAATAATGGCTCTATTTAGTTGCAAACTAATATGGTTTAATACTTGCAGCAGAAAGTTAGTATGCATGCCTGTACAATGTAAAATGTGAATTTCAATACTGGAGACATAATTGAAAGCAGTGGTTTAAGACTTCTTTCTTGGTGATTTAAATCAATCCTTTATTTAAATTGCTTGGATTTAATTCAATGCACCATGCTTTGGAAACATCTACAAAAGTGATATGCAGTTTTCACAACACAGATCTGATGTCAATATTATTACCCTATGTGTTATCATCAGTTGGCTTAACTGCACAATTCAAAAGTACAGCCACACCATATTACTATTCAACTCTAACAGTGCAATCCTATTCATATCTACATAGAAGGAAGTCTCATTAGATGTAATGGAGCTTGCTGTAACCAGACCAAGGATTGCAGTCTAAATCATCAAGGGGCATCACATGCATCTGCAGTTAACTGTGCAACAGTTCACATATCTGCTAGGACTGGGCAATATCTGGTTTTCAACATTGCTGTACAGGTATATCATGATGTCTGAAATCAGGAAGGAACTTAATAGAAGCGAACACTAGGGCTGGGTGATATCTGGTTTTCAACATTGTGATGCATCACCAGCTAAACATTGCAATATAGGTAAAGGTAAAGGACCCCTGGACAGTTAAGTCCAGTCAAAGGCAACTATGGGGTTGCGGCACTCATCTCATTTTCAGGTCGAGGGAGCCAGCGTTTGTCCATAGACAGCATTCTGGGTCATGTGGCCAGTATGACTAAACCGCTTCTGGTGCAACGGGACACCGTGACGGAAACCAGAGTGCACGGAAATGGTGTTTACCTTCCCAACACAGTGGTACCTATTTATCTACTTGCCCTGCCATGTGAGTGAGTGAGTGAGTGAGTGTCTGCGGTCAGTGAGTGAGGGTCTGCGGCCGCAAGTGCAGTGGGGGGCACCCTGTTTCACCTCAGGCTCTTCAGGCATACTAGCTGGGGCTGAGAAAAGTTGCAGTCCAAAATATCTACCGGTAGAGGGTGCCATGTTGGGAAAAGCTGATAAAGAGTGTGGCGGTGAAGATTAGCCAGAAGTTGGTTATGGTAAATAAAAAAAAGAGGTAAAGGACCCCTGGATGGTTAAGTCCAGTCAAAGGCGACTATGGGGTTGCGGCGCTCATCTCACTTTCAGGCCGAGGGGGCCGGCGTTTGTCCACAGACAGCTTTCTGGGTCATGTGGCCAGCATGACTAAACCGCTTCTGGCGCAATGGGACACTGTGACAGAAACCAGAGTGCACGGAAATGCTGTTTACCTTCCCAACACAGCGGTACCTATTTATCTACTTGCCCTGCCATGCTTTCGAACTGCTAGGTAGTCAGGAGCTGGGACAGAGCAACAGGAGCTCACCCCGTTGTGCGGATTCGAACCACCAACCTTCTGATTGGCAAGCCCAAGAGGCTCAGTGGTTTAGACCACAGCCCCACCCGCATCCCTTTGCAATATACCGATATATCACAATGTCTGAAATAAGTATAGAGCTATGTAGAGGCATTGGCTGACTTCACGGTTTTCCCCACATTGTGATTTTTGCATAGCACACACACTCACACACATCACAAATCATGATATATTGCCAGGCCAAATATTATGAAACCGATATCACGATATGAACTTCAAGCCCTAATATCCACACTCTTGTTTGGCTTTCTTTGATTTGTAGATCCACAATACTGGCTGAATCAACACCAACAAAGGAAGAATGGATTTTAAAGCTAATGGACTACAGTCATACCTCATGTTGCGAACATTGCGGGTTACGTTTTTTCAGGTTGCATTCGCGCCAAACCCGGAAGTACCAGAATGGGTTACTTTCGGGTTTCGGCGCTCACGCATGCACAGAAACGCTAAAACGCGCTTCGCGCATGCACAAAAGTGCTGAATTGCGACCCATGCATGCGCAGAAGCAGCGCTGCGGGTTGCGAACGCTGCAGGTTGCGAATGTGCCTCCCACATGGATCACGTTTGCAACCCAAGCGTCCACTGTATATGGAACTGGTGAAACTAACAGCAAAAATAAGAAACCAACATGGCAGACTATTAATGGGAAGGCCTTTTTGAAATATCTGGGGAAATATCATAATCAGATGAAATCCCGAGCGAAATTTGAAATAGGAACAGTGGTAGAAAATTGATCATATATGTTTTAGGTGAAACATGTATTAGAATGCAGTATGTAAATGGGATCGGATTAAGAACAGTGTGAAGGAAAAGGCAGGAAGTCAAAGTTCAAAGAGAAATTTTGAATCTGGAATTTATATCTAAAGATTTTAAAGTTAAATAAAATTCGACACATACAATACTGGCTGAAACCTGCTGCCTTTTGTGGTGGTGGTGAGATTTACCCACATGATGATGCCGTTTCCCTAGTATGGTTTTTGGATCAGAAGCACAAATGTCTACAAAGCACCTCTAAATTTAGTTCTTTTTTTTTTCCACTGATGTCATTTGGGGATTAGCTGTCTTTGGAACTGTCTGTTAGTAAGGTACATGTTTGACGGTTGGGCTCCTGCACCTAGACAAAGGCCTTTGGTGAACCTTATCTCTAAAGTGAGTTCCTTCAGCATCTAATATACGGAATAATTGCCATCCAGTAACTAAAGCTTGAGAGAGAGAAATACCTTGTATCCCACTTGGGTCCTATCTTGATGACATGCTATCATGTGAGCTTATAGCATTTCGTCTCGGCAATACGCAGCGTGTCAGAGGGTCTTGTATCTCTTTCCAGTACATTAGGTACCAGAGCACAGTGCACACCCAGCCACCCCCGCTTTTAAAAGCAGAATATTAATTAAGTCACCGTAAACAATGGGGGCCTTTCTGTCTCCGAGGCAAAGTTGTGTGCTGTATAATCAGGCCAATCTCATCCCATCGTTCCGGGCCATTTAGTGTGCAGCCTCACTTTATATGAACAAATGAAGTTATATAGCCATTTAATGGCGCTCTCGAAACAGAAGCCTAATGCAAACAGGAAGAAAACAGATATCCCATCTAGAGACATTATGAGCCAGCCCCTTATCTGTTATCTCCTTAACTATGGCATGGATTTCCAAGGGGGAAGCCATAAAGAGAACTATTCCCGGCCTCAATGCACTCACATGACCTTAAATGCTATCTCAGGCCACGAAGTGCAAACACTGAATTTTGAACTCCATGATCCTTCTGAACGCAAGGATAACTATGACATGCTCCCATTCCCTGGCTACTTCCTCTGAGCTGAAATGCTGACCCTGAGATTGATCTTCATAAGTCAAGGCTCATACATGCACTCAGCCATTGATACAAGGGACATTTTTCAAGCGTCTATAGAACATGACTTGCCCTGTGGTATAACATGTAGGAAGCCAGCCTTTCAATCTAGTTTTCTATCTGTGGGGATGTTCTTTTATGGGAGCAGGGATCTTCTTATATGTGATTCTCATCTCAGTCTGAAGTAGCAGTCCACAGCTATACAAGTATTTGTATAGAACAGAGCTCATATCCAACTAGGGGACACGGGTGGCGCTGTGGTCTAAACCACTGAAGGTCAGTGGTTCGAATCCCCACACAGGGTAAGCTTCTGTTGCTCTGTCCCAGCTCAGGACACCCTAGCAGTTTGAAAGCACACTAGTGCAAGTAGATAAATAGGTACCGCTGTGGCAGGAAGGTAAACGGCATTTTCGTGCGCTCTGGTTTCCGTCACGGTGTTCTGTTGCGCCAGAAGCAGTTTAGTCATGCTGGCCACATGACCCAGAAAGCTGTCTATGGACAAACGCTGGCTCCCTCAGCCTGAAAGCAAGATGAGCGCCGCAACCCCATAGTCGCCTTTGACTGGACTTAACCATCCAGGGGTCCTTTACCTCTTTTTTTTAATTATTTTTTTACCATATCCAACTTCTGGCTAATCTTCACCGCCACACTTTTTATCAGCTTTTCCCAACATGGCACCCTCTAGATATTTTGGACTGCAACTTTTCTCAGCCCCAGCTAGTATGCCTGAAGAGCCTGAGGTGAAACAGGGTGCCCCCCACTGCACTCGCGGCCGCAGACCCTCACTCACTGAACCGTCACTTACCAGGGTCATGCAGCTAAGTGCAAATTTTGAAGAATGAATGTTTCATTTTACCTATTGTTTTTGAATGCTCAAATTGGTTAGGTTTGCCTTTAAATATGAAATGAATTAAATTTCTCCCCTTTCCCTGACTTGGAGGAAATTTAACTTCTTGACTGAAAAGTGCTTTTAGGTAAATTTAAACTCTAGACTTCATGAAGGAGTCTGTGTAACAGTCAACAAACAAACAAAAAAGTCCAACACTAACTGGCTGAAAAAGGAGGAGGAAGAAATCTACTCAAGAAGGAATTGTTGAGAGAAGAATAGTCTGCTTTTCTGTTTATCGCCCCCACTGGTTTGAGTAATGTATTACAAGCATAATTGCTTTACCTCTAACAGTATAAATTAGAGTTTTCAGGACACTAACTTTCTGAGCCTAGATTGCGACTTGACTTTGGTTTCCTTGTTTTGTTTCTAACTGGCTTGTGACTAAAATAACTACAAAGTCCTTGCTTATTTTTAAGTATACTGTTCCTTAGGGTTGTTTTTGTTGGTGGTGATGTTTTAAAGAAACATGGTTTGTGAAACAGTGCCGTTTTCTCCCTCGCTCTCTTTTTAATGATGATTTCAAAGCTTGTTCTAACTCTTTTGTACAGTGACTACTACATGGACTGTGTAATTATATTTTGTAGAATAATTAAACAGCTGAAATGGGTTTTACACTCTGCCTGATTGTAATGAATCTTTATGGGGAACTGTAATTAACCTCTGCTGATGCTAATTATACACCAGTAGGGGACCCTGAAATTGCTGACTGTGTAATCCCGTGGAAGGCTCAGAACGCAACATGGCTTTGTAGTGTGTCTTTGAAGTGCTCCTTCAGATGGACAAGTTGCATGAAGCCCAGGTGGCCAGATCTGTGTGTCTTGAACTCAGCTGGTGTTCGTAGCATTCACTAGGGCTGGAAGCTTAAAGCAGTTTCATTGGCAGATTCATTAACTAATCTTTAATTGCACAAGATGGAATTTTGTCCCTCCTCTCAACCTAGTTAATCACAGGCTGTCCACATGCACCCCTGTCTCCCCTCTCTGTGCCACATTTGATGAAAAAGAAATGTATTAAGTCACTCAAATCCAACTTTTCCCTTCCAGATTTATTTCCAAAGCTAACGAAGAGTTGGTACCGTATTTACTGGAATGTAATCACACCTTTTTTGGCCAAATTATGTATGAAAATTAGGGTGCACAGGTGCATTTACATTTTAATGCTGTCATGCAGGTACCAGCAAATGGAGAGCTAAGAAAGAAAATAAAAACGTGATTTTTGGGGGGGTGAGGGTGGGGGTGGGGGAAGAGGCACCAGAGTAAGCATACCTATTATAGCTCTTCTCCCAGAACTCACTGAACTCATTAACTCATTTCTGGGATGCTACAAAATTAGCTTTTAATTGATACATTTTCATATCCGCTACATTCTTGTAAACTGCGATTATATGCATTTGTGAAATGCCAGTCACTACAGTGGCATTCAGCCAAAGCTGTCACAACATTGTCACACTGGACTAATTTAAAATGTGTGTGTGTGAGAGAGAGAGGGGGGGGGGAGAATGAAAGAATGAAAGAATGAAAGAATGAAAGAATGAATCATGCATTGCCTGTAGTGGCCCCTTCTGAACGCAGCACATCACTGGTGCGTACTGAAGAAAAGGGATGAGGTGTGGGAAGCTCAGTGCTGTGCAGTGCGGCAGGGACAATTCACTGTTCTTGACATGATGCACCTACACTGAGCACCCCAAAATTCCCACCTCCCCTACTTCCTCCAGTAAGCACCAGTGACATGCTGTATACCTGAAGGAGCGTCTCCACCTCCATCGTTCAGCCCAGACACTGAGATCCAGCGCCGAGGGCCTTCTGGCGGTTCCCTCACTGCGAGAAGCAAAGCTACAGGGAACCAGGCAGAGGGCCTTCTCGGTAGTGGCCCCCGCCCTGTGGAACGCCCTTCCAGCAGAGGTAAAGGAAATAAGCAGCTATCCTATTGTTAAAAGACATATGAAGGGAAGTTTTTAATACTGAATGCTGTATTGTTTTTAACACTCGATTGGGAGCCGCCCAGAGTGGCTGGGGAAACTCAGCCAGATGGGCGGAATACAAATAATAAATTATTATTATTATTGTTGTTGTTGTTGTTATTATATATGCTGTGTTTGGAAGCCCCAGGAGAACAGTGGTGTGCCACCTGCACTGCTACTACACATTGTTCCAGTGCTCTTTTGATGGTGGCAGAAGTTGAGGATGCAAGAATAGGTGGGGGGGGAGCCCTTTTTAAATGTATCTGTCATCGAAATAGAAAGCCTGTTGCTTCAGGAGAGAAAAAAATGACACTAAGCTTGAAATTCTCTCCACTTGCAATTAGTGCTGCGCTGAATTTCTGCAATAAACATATTTTCAAGGTGGAAAGTGGGTTAGGTGTGTGGGTGTATGAACAACATTAAAAACACACGCACATAAACGCCCCATTGCCTTGCTGGTCTTTCTTCATTCCTGTTCACAGCCCTAGTTTTTGTCTTACTGTTCAGGTGGCTAAGATCCGTTTCCGAGTGTCTTTTCTTTCATTCTGCAAATCATTTCACCTGTGGTCTGTAAGCTGCAGCATTTCAACCAAAATGGTCAAAGGCCTGGAAACGATGCCTTATGAGGAACGGCTTAGGGAGCTGGGTATGTTTAGCCTGGAGAAGAGAAGGTTAAGGGGTGATATGATAGCCATGTTCAAATATATAAAAAGATGTCATATAAAGGAGGGAGAAAAGTTGTTTTCTGCTGCTCCTGAGAAGAGGACACGGAGCAATGGATTGACACTACAAGAAAGAAGATTCCACCTAAACATTAGGAAGAACTTCCTGACAGTAAGAGCTGTTCGACAGTGGAATTTGCTGGCAAGGAGTGTGGTGGAGTCTCCTTCTTTGGAGGTCTTTAAGCAGAGGCTTGACAGCCACCTGTCAGGAATGCTTTGATGGTGTTTCCTGCTTGGCAGGGGGTTGGACTGGATGGCCCTTGTGGTCTCTTCCAACTCTATGATTCTATGATTTCCAGGTGCCTCTGCTTTGATTAAATTCCAGGGAAGACATCATGAAGTAGCTCTTCCTGATTGGGGGAACTTGTGGACCAGAAAAGGAGACAGCAATTTAAGATTAAATAATAGGTTAATAATCATATGATGTATCATGGATATTAAGATATATGGATAATTCTAGAAGGGAGAAGAGGTCGTAGGGAAGGTATTGTTAGATTAGCAATGTGTAAATTTAATTATTGGATTATATAAAAATAAGATTAGGATCTTTTTTTAAAAAATGATTATGTGAGGGAAAAAGGATATGGAATTGTTAGAAGATAATGACTTTTTTTTTTTTTTACTGTAATATGTTAAGAGTTTGGATGAGGAAAATTGCCAAAGCTGATATAAAATGAAAATCAGGAAGGAGGGATTTTGGGGGAGTCCATTTAAGATGAATACGAAATTAAGGATTAAGGAACTTATAATTATGTGTTTTGTTGTGTTGTTGTTTTGTTTTGTATGTTGTCAAAATGAGAAAATGAATAAAAAAAATTTGGAAAAAGAAAAGAAAAAAGAAGTAGCTCTTCCTGTATTTTTTTTTCCTTAAAGAAAAAATCATGTCAAGAAGCATGGGCAACCAGGGAGTCTCTCTGTGTGTGTGTTTGTGTTCCACCCTTGGCTACCTCACAACAATAATACAAGTTCAAAGCCCACCACAATTCTAACAGAATTTTAAAGTGCCATGAGAATGAGGTAGAACTATGAAACCTCTTTTGCAGGGTAAGAAAACTTCCAAGAAACTGAAGAACAGAGTTGGGCAAACACTGCACAACACACTGTTTTATATGAATTTTGCAGCAGCCAAAATCCCACAGAGTCTCCCACTAGTACATCTACCTAGTACTGTTGCCTAGAGGTAAGAATCCAGGTAAAGGGCAACTGCCAGAACATCTGGTGTTAATTTGCTTGCCAAAAAGGGTGTGCAGCGTCCACCTGTTGTTGCCTGCCGTCTCTTTAAGAGAGTGCAAGAACTCTGGCCAGGCAGTAGATCAGTTTTTGAATCTTCAAACGGTTTTAATATTACAGTATTGCAACAAATTCCAGTTGAAACAAATTCCTGTTCCAGGACAAGGCCCTGTTTCACTAATTCTTCGCCAGCTAAATTTTCATGGTCAGAGTGTACCAATGTGTCTTCTGTGTGTGCACACACAGAAGACACATTGGAACACTTTGACCATGAAAATTTAGCTGGCGAAGAATTTGTTGCAATACTATAATATTAAAACTGTTTGAAGATTCAAAAACTGATCTACTGCCTGGCCAGAGTTCTTGCATTCTACAATTTTGACTGCTGTACATCAACAAGAACTCCAGTTTCTATAGTCTCTTTAAGAGAGGCAAGTCCAGGAGTTCTCAGGATGAAGCAGGCCATGGGAGTGAAGTAGAATGGCTTTCTGGGTTCAGTTCAGTGTGTTCAAACCCTAAGTGGTTTGGAACCCAAATATCTGCAAGTACACTTTCTCCCATATCAGCCCAAAGTCTTAAAATCATCGGATGAGCCCCCTTCCATGGTCATTACACAAGATGAGGTACACACAGGGGCGTAGCAAGGGGGCGATGGGGGCGGGCCGGCCCGGGTTCCACCCCAGAGGGGGGTGACACTTTTTTTTATAAAAGTTTTTTTAAATTATTATTATTATTTTTAACTTTTGACATAAAAGAGATAATAGACACACTCACAAAAACCCCACACCTCGCAAAGTGGCACCATCAGAGGGGGGTGACACTTTTTTATTTTATTTTATTTTATTTATTTTATTTTATTTTATATTTAAAAAAAAATATATAAAATTAAATTTTAACTTTATTGAAAAAAGAGAGATAATAGACACACACACAAAAAAACCCCACAACTCACAAAGTGGCACCATCAGAGGGGGGTGACACTTAAAAAAAAAATATATTTTATTTTATTTTTTTAAAAAATTAAATTTTAACTTTATTGAAAAAAAAGAGATAATAGACACACACACACACACACACACACACACACACACACACACAAACCCCACACCTCACAAAGTGGCACCATCATTTTTGGGGGGTGGGTGGGGGTGACTTGCTATGCCACTGGGTGCAGCCCTGCCAGTGCCCTGGCAAAGTTGTGGGGGGGGGGTGACAAAAAAAATTCCGCCCCAGGTACCACCTGGGCTTGCTACGCCTCTGGGTACACAATGTTATAGCTCAAGAAAGGACCATATCAGTGTGAGCTGCTTGCATGCAGTGCTGTCTCCCTTCTGAGGTGCACCTGGCCTCATCTCTTTATAGCTCCATTGGGCTAATTAACGAACATATTTTTGGAGGGCACAGATGCTTTTGTTAGCAACTGTTCGCTTATTTGCTGTTTTTTTAACGGACTGCATTTTAATGGGTTTTATGTACTCTTATTTACGCGAGTGGCACTATGGTCTAAACCACTGAGCCTTGGTTTTGCCGATTGGTAACTCGGCGGTTCAAATCCCCGCAACGGGGTGAGCTCCTATTGCTCGGTCCCAGCTCCTACCAATCTACCAGTTCAAAAGCACGTCAAAGTGCAAGTAGATCACTAGGTACTGCACCGGCGGGAAGGTAAAAGGCGTTTTCGTGTGCTCCTCTGGTTCGCCAGAAGCGGCTTATTCATGCTGGCCACATGACACGGGAAAACTGCAGACAAACGTCAGCTCCCTCAGCCAGTAAAGCGAGATGAGCGCCGCAAACCCAGAGTCGTCCGCGACTGGACCTAACTGTCAGGGGTCCTTTACAGTTACCTTTTATTTACTTTTTGAAAAAGGTAAACCAATCTGCACAAAGGCTGGTATGTTAATTATCTAAACAAATAAGTTCAGCAGCCTTTGGGAACTATAATGAACTTAAAAATATTTTTTAACTTTCATTCCCCAAAACCCCCAAAGTCTTCCTGTTAGGAATAATGTCCACAGAATTTATTTTAAAAAATAAAAATAAAAAATTGAGACCCCTTTTCACAGCGGCCAGGATTTTAATAGCTAAGAACTGGAAAGGTGACAATATCCCAACTAAAAAGGACTGGCAAGCAAAAATGATAGAATATCTACAACTCGCAAAGATGACAGGAAGAATAAGTGTTTGGTCAAATATGCTTCACAAGGTGAAGTGATGGTCGTCAACACACCCTCCAATATTTCTCTGATGGAAATAATTTTATTATTTATACCCCACCCATCTGACTGGGTTGCCACTCTGGGCAGTGTCCCACATATATAAAAACATTTTTTTTAAAACCAACCTTCCCTATATAGGGCTGCCTTCAGATGTGTTCTAAAGGTTGTATAGTTACTTATCTCCTTGGCTCAGGGGTTGCATAACTCCATACCCTCCAACACTTCTCCAATGAAAATAGGGATGTCCTAGGGCAGTGATGGCTAACCTTGACACTCCAGATGTTTTGGAACTACAACTCCCATCATCCCTGACCATTGGTCCTGTTAGCTAGGGATGATGGGAGTTGTAGTTCCAACACATCTGGAGTGTCAAGGTTAGCCACCACTGTCCTAGGGAAAAGCAAGACATTCTGAGATCAGATCAGAAACCGGGATGGCTTCTGTAAATCCGGGAGTGTCCCTGGAAAATAGGGGCACTTGGAGGGTCTGCATCCTCTTGCATGGCTTTAAACAAGGATAATAATAATAATAATAATAATAATAATAATAATAATAATAATAATTTATTATTTATACCCCGCCTATCTGGCTGGGTTTCCCCAGCAACTCTGGGCAGCTTCCAACAGAACATTAAAATGCAATAATCTATTAAACATTAAAAGCCTCCCTAAACAGGGCTGCCTTCAGATGTCTTCTAAAGGTCTGGTAGTTGTTGTTCTCTTTGACATCTGGTGGGAGGGCGTTCCACAGGGCGGGTGCCACTACCGAGAAGGCCCTCTGCCTGGTTCCCTGTAACTTGGCTTCTCGCAGTGAGGGAACCGCCAGAAGGCTCTCGGAGCTGGACCTCAGTGTCCGGGCAGAACGATGGGGATGGAGACTCTCCTTCAGGTATACTGGACCGAAGCCATTTAGGGCTTTAAAGGTCAGCACCAACACTTTGAATTCTAATTGGATTAGACAATTCATGGCTGGTAAGGCTATTAGTGGCTACCAACCATGATGACTATGACCTGTCTTCATGGTCAGAGGTAGTATGAAAAGCAGTTGCTGGAAATCACAGGTTGGCTTTTGTTAAGGTCTTGCTTGCAGGCTTAACATGGGCATCTGGGTGGCCATTGTAGATGGTGGAAATATTTTTTAAAAGCAAGAAAACAAAACCCACGTATGAATGGAACAACACAGATCTGGGATTGTGAGTACAGGAAGCCACCACAGGAGATTAGCAGGCTGATCATTTCATCCCTACTCACACAGATTGGTGGTTTGATCTAATTCTCCCGGGTGCAGTCGCAGTAAGTCTTTAACATGTGGTTTTTTGGAATGGCCTAGCTTATATCTTCCCAGGACAACAACAGGCTTTGTGGGGGTGGGGTGGGGGTAGAGATTCACTTAAAAAAACAATAATAATAAAGCAGGAATTTTGAAAACGTCAAGTACTAGTCACATAAGAATGTTCTGATCTTAAAATTATATATTGTTGGTTTCCAAAGGGATATTTTATCGGGGGGAAAGATAAAATGGACATCTGGATGAGAGTGTTCCAACAGATTGTGTAGAGATCTGGAGGAAAGAAGGAAATAATTGCAGTCACCACCAGTCTAAAAGATCAGCTGGATTACAACATTGCTAGCCACAGGCTTTGAGTTTAGTACTTGGAAGTTAAAAGTATAAAATTGCTGAGTTCAGCCTGTACCAGCCCTTTGAAATGTTTGCTTTGTTCCATGATGAGACATTTTAGGATTATGGGTGCCCTTTGCCAGTATACTGAGGAGGAGAGGAAGGAAGGAGGGGATAATTCAAGGGGATGGTAGGTTTCTAACGCAAGCACATTCCTCTCAAATTCATAAGATGTATGATTCCTTCCACTACAAATTAGTAGGAATGTGTTTTCCTGTCCTTCATCCTTCATCTTATTTTCAACCGTTACTTTGCTCTATAAATACATTGGCCACCTATTGAGGTTCAAATATCTTTTTCAGGCTTTATCCCTGAACAAGATCGCTGAAGAAAGGGAGTGTTGCTGGCATGAATCCTTCTTTTCTTTGGGGTGGGGGTGTGAAGTTGAACAATTCGAGACTTATAGCTCCTGCAGCTGTAGAGCCTGATAATGGAGAGACATGTTTTATTGCAGCTGGGGCAGAGGAAGACATCTGGTTGCGCTGCTAAAAATGCATTCTAAGAACTGTTTTCAGAAACTCACTTTTCTACATTTTTAGAGGACACCTGCCCTAAACAGCAAGCTAGGAACAGCACAGCAGTCACATGAAAGGGGGACAGGGTATTGCACAATACACCTTTTGGGCATTGTTTTGTGGCCACGTGGGACTACTTGTTGTCATCAGTTCCTCCAAATGTTTTGGGTGAGTATTGGCCCAGGACATCTCTGCACAGCTCTGCTGTCCAAAGATGACCCATGACATTTCACATCTTTCTGGGTTCCTCTAAGTCTGAAAGGTGAGCTGTACTTTCTGTCAGATACAGATACATTCATGCTCCTCTGAAAATGCTCTAGTTGTTTTTTGTGTTGTGTGTGTGAACACAGACCCTCCAAGTGTCCCTATTTTCCAGGGATGTCCCTGATTTACAGAAGCCGTCCCAGTTTCTGATTTGATCCCCGAATGTTCCGCTTTTCCTTAGGATGTCCCTATTTTCACCGGAGGAACACAGGTGGCGCTGTGGTCTAAACCACTGAGCCTCTTGGGCTTGCCGATCAGAAGGTTGGCGGTTCGAATCCCTGCGACGGGGTGAGCTCCCATTGCTCGGTCCCAGCTCCTGCCAACCTAACAGTTCAAAAGCACGCCAGTGCAAGTAGATAAATAGGTACCACTCCGGCGGGAAGGTAAACGGTGTTTCTGTGCGCTGCTCTGATTTCGGTGTTCCGTTGCGCCAGAAGTGGCTTAGTCCTGCTGGCCACATGACCTGGAAAAACTGTCTGCGGACAAATGCCGGCTCCCTCGGCCTGTAAAGCGAGATGAGAGTCGCAACCCCAGAGTCATCTGTGACTGGACTTAACTGCCAGGGGTCCTTTACCTTTATCTTTTTATTTTCATCGGAGAAATTTTGAAGGTTATGGTAGGATGTCCCTATTTTAATCAGATAAATGTTGGAGAGTATGGAGTCATCCAACCTCCAAGATATCTGAAGGCAGCCCTGTATAGGGAAATCTTTTGATGTTTAATGTTTTACTATGTTTCATATATGTTGGAAGCCACCCAGGGAATAGGGTTCCCTAATTTCATCAGGGAATTGTTGGAGGGTATGTGAACAAAAGAAATACTTTTTGTTTTAATATAGATAAACAGATGGAAATGTATTCCTCTTCTGACCTTCAGAAATGGAAAGGCGTTTTGAAAGCACCAGGGACCATTTCTGTAAACACACATTACAACCCAAGGGCCGCTGAATTCCACATGGTTACCCACCCTGTTGCCTTTTGCTTGTTTTGTTGCGATAATTTGAAAGGTCACACACCTTTCTGACATCAGCATCTCAAGTCCTCCTGAACAGGCCCGCAAGCCATATAGCTCCACTGTGACAAGATTACCATAGAGCAACCTATTTTTCACCAGGGCCACATTTTATTATCAACATCAAGGCATATCACAAAGATTAAACTTGCCAGCTTGCTCCTCTGCATGCCCTTGGTGTGTGTGGTGCATCAGGGCTGGTTGTGTCTTTTTGCACAGATCTGATGGCAATGATGAGGCAGCACACTTAAACACTTTGTTATTGCTCATGCTTTCACTGCAAACCAGCGGTTTTGAAAATAATGGCATCATTTGCTTAAGAAGAAGAGGAAGAGTTTGGATTGATAAAGATCAACATCTTTATTAATGACTTGGATGATGGGCTTGAGGGCATCCTGATCAAGTTTTCAGATGACACCAAATAGGGAGGGGTGGCTAATACCCCAGAGGACAGGATCACACTTCAACATGACCTTAACAGATTAGAGTATTGGGCCAAAGCAAACAAGATGAATTTTAACGGAGAAATGTAAAGTACTACACAAGGGGGGGGGGGAATGAAAGGCACAAATACAGGATGGGTGACACCTGGCTTGAGAGCAGTACATGTGAAAAGGATCTAGGAGTCTTGGTAGACCACAAACTTGACATGAGTCAACAGTGTGATGCAGCAGCTAAAAAAGCCAATGCAATTCTGGGCTGCATCAATAGGAGTATAGCATCTAGGTCAAGGGAAGTAATAGTACCACTGTATTCCGCTCTGGTCAGACCTCACCTGGAATGCTGTGTCCAGTTCTGGGCACCACAGTTCAAGAAGGATGCTGACAAGCTGGAACGTGTCCAGAGGAGGGCAACCAAAATGGTCAAAGGCCTGGAAACGATGCCTTATGAGGAACGGCTTAGGGAGCTGGGTATGTTTAGCCTGGAGAAGAGAAGGTTAAGGGGTGATACGACAGCCATGTTTAAATATATAAAAGGATGTCATATAGAGGAGGGAGAAAGGTTGTTTTCTGCTGCTCCAGAGAAGCGGACACAGAGCAATGGATTCAAACTACAAGAAAGAAGATTCCACCTAAACATTAGAAAGAACTTCCTGACAGTAAGAGCTGTTCAACAGTGGAATTTGCTGCCAAGGAGTGTGGTGGAGTCTCCTTCTTTGGAGGTCTTTAAGCAGAGGCTTGACAGCCACCTGTCAGGAATGCTTTGATGGTGTTTCCTGCTTGGCAGGGGGTTGGACTGGATGGCCCTTGTGGTCTCTTCCAACTCTATGATTCTATGATATCCCACTTTATCAATACGTGAAGGAGTCTCAAAGCGGCTAACATTCTCCTTTCCCTTCCTCCACCACAACAAACACTCTGTGAGGTGAGTGGGGCTGAGAAACTTCAAAGAAGTGTGACTAGCCCAAGGTCACCCAGCAGCTGCATGTCGATGAGCAGAGACGCGAACCCGGTTCACCAGATTATGAGTCTACCACTCTTAACCACTACACCACACTGGCTCTCATCCCTTAACCCTTTAACCTTTAAGAAGGGTTTTTGCAGGATTGTTGCATTTTTAAATCCCATTTCTTTGCTTTTTTTGCCTGTGTTACCTCGAAGGAGAAATGTGGGAGAAATTCAATTCAGTTCTCATTTAAAGGCAGTCTTACCTAATTAACACTTTCTGAAATAAGATGCGAATGGAAACACCGGAGCCATTTGAAATTCATACTTCTACCATTTTTGCAGTACGGTTCTCCAGCCCAGCAATATGCTTCTACAAGCGCAGTTATTTAGCTGGATCTAGCCCATAGCCTAGGGCTTGCCTATCAGAAGGTCGGCAATTCGAATCCCAGCGACGGTTTGAGTTCCCATTGCTCGGTCCCAGCTCCTGCCAACCTAGCAGTTCCAAAGCACATCAAAGTGCAAGTAGATAAATAGGTACCACTCCAGAGGGGAGATAAACGGCGTTTCCATGCACTGCTCTGGTTTGCCAGAAGCGGCTTAGTCATGCTGGCCACATGACCCGGAAGCTGTACACTGGCTCCCTCGGCCAATAAAGTGAGATGAGCGCCGCAACCCCAGAGTCATCCGCGACTGGACCTAATGGTCAGGGGTCCCTTTACCTTGACCTTTACAGCACATAGTGGGAGCAGGATAGGTGGGTTTTGGAGTTGATTGGCAGAGGCAGCAGCCAACAGAGCCCCTCCAAACACAGAGACTCTTTCACACCCAGCTCAGCGGAATTGTAGTTGAAAACTACTTTGGCTCCTCCCAACATAAATACTGGCAATATAAGAAGGAAGTCATCATTCTTTTAAAATTCTAAAGATTTGTGTATCCAAGCCATAAAAATGTGCCACAATGACCATTCTCAACATGTGTTGGCATTTGTCTGTCTCGGGAAACAATGGAGAAGTGTGTCTTTATTACTGAACATTTCCTTTTTTTCCTTTTTCCTTTGGTTTGGAAATGAATCTTTTTTAAAAAATAATAATTTTTATTTAATTTTACAAATATAAATTTATAACAATCCAAATGTATATCTATATATATATAGATTACTCTGAATCTCGAGATTTCATCTCCTCCATGGGTCCTAATGTCAACATTTACATTCCATAATCTATATTTTATATCCATCCCTATTTTCCCTAGTATTTGTTACATTACAAGTGTGATTAAAATCCTACTAATGTTTTCATCTGTTTGCATTAGTCTCTTAAATATATTTTTTTTAATTCCCATTCTTTTTCAATTTTTTTGTCCTTTTGGTTCCTGAGCATTTTATTACTGAACATTTTCAACAATGTAAAGTTTGCTGGGATGGTTGTCATTCCCAAAATGGCAACTGATCTGCTGCTTTTTTTCCCTTTGATTTTTAATAAACAACACAAAAAGCCAATCTTTCTGATGTTGTTTTCCAGTCAACGAAGAAGATATTTATATCACTGGATCATGCTTCTCTGATTCAGTCACCATGAAACTGGAAATGTTGTCTCCAGCGAGATTTTGAGGCGTTTACCAAATCAAACAGTCATTTTTCACAGAGAAATTTTGCACCCGGTTGCCACATATTAGCATGTGGAGACTAGCAGAGCATTTCAAATCAAGCTATGTAGCTGATGCTCCGTCTTTACATCTTAGCACCGTTAATTGTTTGCACAGTTAATTAATCTATTGAAGAGGCATTTTGTTAAATATCCATGGAAATGCACATATTGACTGTTTCAAGGTCAACACTTTTCTAAAGCTTGAGCTATTGAGTGTTGCCTCTCTGCGGTCCATTCCTATAATTGGCTTACTTTTTCCTCTCGCTTCCTTTCCCTCTTGTGGTTTTCTTCCCCATTTAAGAAACAAATAAGAACATCAGCGTCTGTTTCAAGGGGAGCCGCGGAAGACAATTCTGGTTTATGTGTTTTAAGGGCAATTTCCTTGTGTGCTCGTATCGCGAAATTTGGAAGCCATCCCATCAGCACATGTGTTAAAAATATGTTTAGCTGGGAGAAAATAAAAAAAATCCTTCCAGTAGCACCTTAGTTTGTTCTTGGTATGAGCTTTCGTGTGCATGCACACTTCTTCAGATACACTGAAACAGAAGTCACCAGATCCTTATATATAGTGAGAGGGTGGGGAGGGTGGGGAGGGGTATTACTCAGAGGGGTGGTGGGAATGGGTGAAAGGCTGATAGCTGTGGTAAACCTGTTGACGACTGTTAACGACCGCAATTAGTCTTACAGGAAAAAGCAAGGGGTGAGAAGGTTAAAAAAGCTTTGTCATGTATAATGAGATAAGAATCCAATGTCTTTGTTAAGACCAGGTCTCTCCATGGTTTTAAGCTTGGTAATGAGTTGCAATTCAGCAACTTCTCTTTCCAGTCTATTTCTGAAATTCCTGAATTGCTGAATTGCAACTCATTACCGAGCTTAAAACCATGGAGAGACCTGGTCTGAACAAAGACATTGGATTCTTATCTCATTATACATGACAAAGCTTTTTTAACCTTCTCACCCCTTGCTTTTTCCTGTAAGACTAATTGCGGTCGTTAACAGTCGTCAACAGGTTTACCACAGCTATCAGCCTTTCACCCATTCCCACCACCCCTCTGAGTAATACCCCTCCCCACCCTCTCACTATATATAAGGGTCTGGTGACTTCTGTTTCAGTGTATCTGAAGAAGTGTGCATGCACACGAAAGCTCATACCAAGAACAAACTTAGTTGGTCTCTAAGGTGCTACTGGAAGGAATTTTTTTATTTTGTTTTGACTATGACAGACCAACACAGCTACCTACCTGTAACTGGGAGAAAATAAGTTAGACATATAAGGTTGCAAGTTGTTCTTTTTTAGTTCCATGGATTTTTCTTCCCTTTGGTGCAATTTGTTACTTGGCTTCCCCTTTAATTGGCAGGTCTACCAATAAAAGGAGGCAGAGATGAAGAGCCAAAACAAGAGGTGAGCAGATTCACAGAATCATAAAGTTGGAAGGGACAATGGACGTCATCTAGTCCAGGCATTGGCAAACTCAGCCCTCAAGATGTTTTGGGACTACAACTCCCATCATCCCTAGCTAACAGGACCAGTGGTTGGGGATGATGGGAATTGTAGTCTCAAAACATCTGGCAGGCCAATTCTGCCTATGCCTGATCTAGTCCAACCTCCTGCTAAATACAGAATGAGCCAGAAAGGATACAACAAGGTAAAAAAAGGTAAAAGACCCCTGGGCGGTTAAGTCCAGTCAAAGGCAACTATGGGGTTGCGGCGCTCATCTCGCTTTCAGGCCGAGGGAGCCGGCATTTGTCCACAGACAGCTTTCCGGGTCATGTGGCCAGCATGACTAAACTGCTTCTAGCGCAATGGAACACCGTGACGGAAACTAGAGCACACGGAAACACTGTTTACCTTCCCGCCGCAGCGGTACCTATTTATCTACTTGCACTAGTGTGCTTTCAAACTGCTAGGTTGGCAGGAGCTGGGACAGAGCAACGGAAGCTCACACCATCGCGGGGATTCGAACCGCTGACCTTCTGATCGGCAAGCCCAAGAAACTCAGTGGTTTAGACCAGGAGCTACTCCAAAAAGAAAGATGCTGAAAGTTCTTCATGCATGTTTTCAGCAATGATAAGATTTTATATATCAGGTCTCTTCTTATTTTAAAAAAAATAGTCTTTATTTGATTTTACAAAGTAAAGTTATAACAGTACCAAATACATAATCATATTTAGAGGTTCCTTTGAATCTCCAGACTTCCCACCATCCCCTCCCTGCGTCCTAATGTCAGTATTTTCAACTGCATATTATTTCAAATTCTTTCGAACTGCTAGGTTGGCAGGAGCTGGGACAGAGCAACAGCAGCTCATCCCGTTGTGTGGATTCGAACCACCAACCTTCTGATTGGCAAGCCCAAGAGGCTCAGTGGTTTAGACCATAGTGCCACCCACTGTGCATCTATGTGAATCTGTGACAGATGACTCCCCAGCCTCAGATGGCTGTCCAGCAAAGGAAAGCAGGCATTCCCCACACTCTCCCTGCCCCAGACATATTTGTTTGGTTGTGTACTATGCACAGATCCTTTTTCTCATCGAAATAGCAGGGAAAGGTGTCCAGACATGCCCACAAGTGGACGTAGAGTTATATATTTTCAGAGAAAACCCTCCTGGGTACCTCTGTGGCAGATTTGCTGCACTAGCAGATACACAGTTCTTAAATCATTTCACCAGTAAGCCCCATACAGGAGAATTTCCAAGTGGATGGTGTCCTTGCAAAGCCACAACTTCCCTTCATGCTCCCCGCAAACAAGCAAGTGGAAGTCAACTGGGGCAGAAACTTGAACTGATGCATCAATTAAAAAATGCAGTTATCGTGCCTGTATATGCAAGCATCAAAGCAGCATCTGATATGCACAATTCTTTGTTTTGCGGTGCTAAATAGGTAGGTATGTGTATGTGTTTTATCACTGCAAGTGCCACTCCCCGCAGCGTTTGCGATTCATTGTTTTTTTCAGCTTTATTTTTATCTGTAGATGAGAAGATTCTTCTAATTAGCTGGCTTTCCCCTTCCTCTTTTGCACAAGAGGTTTGTGGCAAGAAATGTTGACGACGGGAAGAGTTGGCTTTGAAAATTCAGAGAAAGGGGTTTGGAAAATTAGAGGTGACTTTTTAAAAATGTCCCAATGCAAATAGAACTTCTGTTGGCGTGGGAGTGGGGACCAAGACAATCTAATATGGCTTGGCAACTGGAAGCTGAATCTGGGATCCTGCATAGTGCATGATGGGCAGGTTGCAGATATTAAATATTGCACCGTTTGAAGCGATTGGAAGCATAAGAACTGACTCCTACGGAAATGAAACATTGCCCAGGCCCATGGAAAATATTCAAACTTTAGTGGCAGAACTTTCTTTAAAACAGAATTAAAACATCAAAAATATTCATACAGTAACTTGTACTGTCCAGCACAGGTTCAGCATCTTCCAAAATATGAAATAATCCAAACAGACCTATAAGCAAATCCCCTTCAGGAAAGCCATTTACTTGCATTGTTCTCCCTGTAGGTTCAGAGAGACGACTCCATTTGCATCTTCACTCCACTGAGTTTGGGAGGAAAAAAGACTCAAAGGCAACTCTTTTCAAAATGGAGATTGCAACCCAATATACCTCTCACATGATCTAAGTTTACAACCCTCCCACGTTAACTTCCAGAGAACAACAATCAGTTAGTTAATCATTAACTCAGCAAAAGCTCGGACTCATTTAGAAAATATCACTGGAAATACCACAGTGATAGCAATATACGTTCAGCCATTTTCCATTTTAAACCTTCATTAATACATAGACATTTTTCATTTCTGTGTGAATTAAACCATTATACTTAACAGGGCACCTCAGAGCTCTCTGACTGTTTACGCACTGGGGGGAAGGAGTTCATGAGTCCTTTGACTATGTCGTAGTTGCTGTGAGAGTGAACTAACATACCCTCCAACATTTCTCTGATGAAAATAGGGACGTCCAATTCCATAATAACAACAACAACAACAAATTTATTATTTAAACCCTACCCATCTGACTGGGTTGCCCCAGCCACTCTGGGTGGCTTCCAACATTTATAAAAAAACATCATAAAACATTAAACATAAAAACATATCATCCCATCAGTCTCTCTATAATTTCCACACAGTTCATTTTGTCTAACTACTTGACTGCACATATGTAATGCAGAGGGAAGGTGATTCAATTACTATTAGAGAATCGAAGATTCCTTTTATGTCATACTGACAATGTAAGGATTACAACTCCTCTGGTTTGGCCTCCCACAAAGAAGCATATTCCTCGAATCCCAAGATGATTTCTTCCCATAATTTGATCACAGTCTATTGCAAACTGCAGGAGAGATCAAATGACACCATGCTTATATATATAAGGTAAAGGTAACGGACCCCTGGACAGTTAAGTCCAGTCAAAGGGAACTATGGGGTTGCAGTGCTCATCTCGCTTTCAGGCTGAGGGAGCCAGCGTTTGTCCACAGACAGTTTTCCAGGTCATGTGGCCAGCATGACTAAACCACTACTAGCGCACGGAGGACAGTGACAAGTGCCAGAGCGCACAGAAACACCATTTATCTTCCTGCCACAGCAGTAGCTATTTATCTACTCACACTGGCATGCTTTCGAACTGCTAGGGGGCAGGAGCTGGGGCAGAACAACGGGAGCTCACCCCGTCACGGGGATTTGAACCACCGACCTTCCGATCGGCAGGCCCAAGAGGCTCAGTGGTTTAGACCACAGCGCCACTGCACACACATACACACAAACCACATGGCCTGATCACAAATGCTCTGTCACAGGCTGCAGAGAGAGATAGCGAGCCCATGGTATCACTGATCAATATGGTAGGATCATATACCACTCTGACATCCCACCTTTTCTCTAAGAACATGGCTTCTCTTCTCCTTCTTCTATTTTGTCAATAATAATAATAATAATAATAATAATAATAATAATAATAATAATAATTAATTTATTATTTATACCCCACCCATCTGGCTGGGTTTCCCCAGCCACTCTGGGCAACTCCCAACAGAATATTAAAAACACAACAAAACATCAAGCACTAAAAACTTCCCAATACAGGGCTGCCTTCAGATGTCTTCTAAAAGTCAGATACAGCTGTACCTCGTGTTGCAGAAGCTCCAGGTTACAAAATTTTTGGGTTACGGCCACGGCAAACCCAATTTTTGGGTTACGGCCACGGCATGCGCAGAAGCACTCAATCACACCACACTCGTGTACAGAAGGGCGCCTCTGGTTACGAAGTTTTCAGGATACAGCCAGGCCTCCGGAATGGATCCCGTTCATAACCAGAGGTACCACTGTAGCTGTTTATTTCCTTGACATCTGACGGGAAGGTGTTCCACTGGGCAGGTGCCACTACCGAGAAGGCCCTCTAACTTCTAACAAGTTCCCCTGTAACCTCCTCACTTCTCACAGTGAGGGAACCGCCAGAAGGCCCTCGGAGCTGGACCTCAGGGTCCGGGCAGAACGATGGGGGTGGAGACGCTCCTTCAGGTATACACAGGTAAACGACCCTGTGAGGTAGTCTAACAAGAGACTCAAGGTCACCTAGCGGACTTAGTGGCTGGGTGGCAATTTTCATACAAATTCCTCACAGTACCACAGAAGCTACTATTTACAGGTAGGTAGCTTTGTTGGTCTGTCATAGTCCAAACAAAATAAAAAATAAAAAAATTCCTTCCAGTAGCACCTTAGAGACCAACTAAGTTTGTTCTTGGTATGAGCTTTCGTGTGCATGCACACTTCTTCAGATATCTGAAGAAGTGTGCATGCACACGAAAGCTCATACCAAGAACAAACTTAGTTGGTCTCTAAGGTGCTACTGGAAGAAGCTACTATGATAGCATGAGCGCAGCTTTATATATATATAAAAAAAACAGGCAGGAGTCAATGAATTCACATTCCAATTGATTTTATCATTGAAGCTGTTCTGACAACCTGAAACAATGTTGAGAGTTTTCAAAATCGCAAAGGATTTGTTCTGAAAGAGAATATTGAAGGGCTTCACATTTGACAAACCAAAGGCCCAGTTTAATACATTTGCAGACAGGTTGGTGCTGGGGGTGGCAGGAGAGGAGAGAGAGAAAGAGTACAGCCTTTTAATCTTTCCATTCCTGTTTCACTGTATCTGCTTTCATGCACTGCTATTGACTTTGTGGCAAGCAGTTCCCCCATCTTGAATTGATTAATGACACGCTTTGTAGCCATCCAGACAGCTTCCAGTGAAGTGACAAAGAAGTTCTGCCTCTATACCTCCCTAATCAATGAAAGTCAAAGTAAGACCAGACGAAACTTAAATTCACACACTGCAGTGCTGGAAGCCCCCAAATGTGTACAGGTGTGATAATCAGCATTTCCACTTAATATACCGGTACAAGCCACGATTCCTTCTCTTAAACATCTTCTGATAGGAGCCCTATAGGACAAAGCAAGCTGTCCTCAAATCAGTAGATATCACAGGAGCCTAAAATAATCAGAAAATAATTTTCTGATAAAATTTCCAAAAGTTTTTCAATCTCCAACTGAACTATTGGTGAATCTGGTGCGAAATCCCTACATCATGAGTAGGCAAACTAAGGCCCGGGGGCCGGATCCAGCCCAATCGCCTTCTCAATCCGGCCCGCGGCTGGTCTGGGAATCAGCGTGTTTTTACATGAATAGAATATGTCCTTTTATTTAAAATGCATCTCTGGGTTATTTGTGGGGCATAGGAATTTGTTCATCCCCCCCCCCAAAAAAAATATAGTCCAGTCCCCCACAAGGTCTGAGGGACAGTGGACTGACCCCCTGCTGAAAAGGTGTGCTGACCCCTGCCCTGCATCAAGGTATTTCTACAGGGAGTTCCTATAGAAAATCATTCTACAGTCGGGTCGCCATATGTCTGGAATTTTCCAGACATAGCCGGTATTCAGCTGCCTTAAGCAGCAACTGGGTGGCAATCACTGAAATGTCCGAGAAACTCTGGACGTATGACAGCCCATGTCAGTAGTGTAGATTTTAGTGATTTTCATTAAAAAAATAGCTCAACAACTTTGGGCAAAACTAATATATATATTATATGGCAAAGTTGTTGAGCTTATACACACACACGCACACACACACACACATATATACATATATATATACCGGTACATACAGATATAGATAGATAGATAGATAGATAGATAGATAGATAGATAGATAGATAGATAGATATAGATATAGATATAGATAGATATAGATAGAAGCTCAACAACTTTGCCAAAAGAAGCTCCACAACCTTTGTTTCCAGATTTTCACTTTTTGAAATATGGCAACCCTATCCTACAGGGTCAGACCAATAGACCCTCCAGCCCTGTACTGTCACATGTGATTGACTGGTTTGCAGGGCCCTGGCTAAACCTGAGGGACCTCGTTGTGACCCCCAAATCAAATGTGGAATATGGACTCTAGTGGCATCCCTCTTGCAGGTCTCCCAAGCAGGTTGGGCTGAAATTAGATTTGCCAGAGGTTGGTGAGCCTAGAGGGACACTCCTGCATGCACTGTGGCTGTATTAAAGGCAGACACCAAAAGCACTAGGAGCTCTCCATTATTGAGGATGTATGGATGAACAAATGGACTACAGTTGTACCTTGGGTGTCGAGCGGAATCTGTTCCAGAAGTCCGTTTGACTTCTGAAAATGTTCGAAAACCAAGGTGCAGCTTCCAATTGGCTGCAGGAGCTTCCTGCACTAAATCAGAAGCCGCAGAAGCCGTGTCGGACGTTCGGCTTCCAAAGAACGTTCACAAACCAGAACACTCACTTCTGGGTTTGTGGCGTTCAGGAGCCAAAACGGACGAGTGCCAAGGCGTTTGACAACCAAGGTACGACTGTACAGGTATTGAGGAAGGAGAGACAGAAATCTACACTGAGGAACAGATAGAAAGCTGGAGGATTAAGTGTGCTTGAGCAGGAACATTGGGTAGGAAACTTGGTTTATAGGTGACGACTAACTTGAATGTTTATAGAACAGTCAGCAACCAGCACCCTATGATGAGGAAGGTGCTTCTCTTCCTAGGCAGCTAGGGACCCACTGGAGGACCCAGAAATCTCTGTTGTTGTTGTTGTTGTTCAGTCATTCAGTCGTGTCCGACTCTTCGTGACCCCATGGACCAGAGCACGCCAGGCACGCCTATCCTTCACTGCCTCTCGCAGTTTGGCCAAACTCATGTTAGTAGCTTCGAGAACACTGTCCAACCATCTCATCCTCTGCCGTCCCCTTCTCCTTGTGTCCTCAACCTTTCCCAACATCAGGGTCTTTTCTAGGGAGTCTTCTCTTCTCATGAGGTGGCCAAAGTACTGAAGCCTCAACTTCAGGATCTGTCCTTCTAGTGAGCACGCAGGGCTGATTTCTTTAAGGATGGATAGGTTTGATCTTCTTGCAGTCCATGAGCTCTCCCTATAAGAGAAGGTTTTCAAGGACCATAATGAATTCCTTAAAACAGAAAAGACTTCTTCTTATAGATCTTAGCAACAGTAAAAAAATAAAAAAAACATTGGAATATATACAAGAAACAGAATACACAAAAATCATGTGTCTAATACTTAGAGATAGAGTTTCCCCTTATGTATTTATAGGTCACTATACCAATAAAAATTTTTTAAATGGGTGACATTGGCAGAGATCAGTCAAAGCAACAACTAATGGAAGTATTAGAGTGCCTAAATGACACAGAGGTTTGGAAGGGGTCAATTTTATATATATAATAGGATCAAGTCACCCTTTCTGCAGACCAACAGACTTAAGTATAAGTTTGAAGAGATGTGTATAATTCAATAGAGGGACCGTGTATCCAGCTGGCCAAGTCTGGCAGATTCCCATTGATTTTCTCTTTTCTCTTCCAGCCTTGTCTGTCACAAACAACTAATTAAAAGTGCCGTAATCCGATATAATCTGTTTTCCAATTGTTCGGGACATCAAGCTATCTAACAGAAGTAATTGATTTGTAAACTGCCAAACTTACCGTATATACTCGAGTATAAGCCGACCCGAATATAAGCCTAGGCACCCAATTTTACCACAAAAAAAAACCTGGGAAAGCTTCATAGGAGCCACTGCCTGCCTCACTTGAGTATAAGCCGAGGGCGGCTTTTTCAGCACAAAAAATGTGCTGAAAAACTAGGCTTATACTTGAGTATATAGGGTAATACACGTAGACCTGCATTGTCCATTTTTGACCATGCCCGTCAAACAAATTTGGCTGCTTTTGCATTGAATGGCCTGCATGTTTCAGGTTTCTATTCATTTTGAATCAAGGAGAGAGCAGTGATAGTTTAATGCTGCCTTAATAAAGATGGAGTTGCACAAAGTGAAGCAAATATCTCTGCTTTCCCCATTTCATTTCTGACTTTGACTCAGTGTTTTTCCCTCCATAGAACAGAAAACTGGATTTGAACAGCCTCTATAATGTAACCAAATTTCTCCACTGAAATGGTTGTGACAACAAAACCAATTAAGGCTGGTTCAGGCATGAATATTTGTCACTTGATCTTTTGTCACTAGAAATGTCATGACTCAAGGACTTGGCTTAATGTGTGAGCTGTCTCCGTTGGAAAGGATTAGGCTTTTGTTTTACAAATTCTGTTCTGTTTCGCCCATAATGACTCATGCAAACATGCAAATTACCACTTGTTGCTATAGTCAAATGAGTGATGTGTGTGTATCTGTGTGAAGGAGACCGGATGACCCTTGGACCTCAATTAAGTTGTTAAAGTGGGCAGTGCCATTGATTTGAAAATATTTTGCACCGTCAATCATAGACCTAGTCAGCTTATTTACATAGCACATTTTCCTCGGAAAGACATTGTGATCAAGTTGGTTTGAAGAAAATAGGCAAATGCATGATGAGCAAAATAAGCAAAAATAGTAATAATTAAAATTGCAGTGCAAGTGATGTCATAGTTGTAGCCCACACTGTCACAAGGAGGGGGGTTGAGTGAACCACCTAACTCAACTCTTCCTTCTTTGTACTGCTGCTTTGTACTACTGCTGCCAAGTTGATATTCACTAGTACATTTTGTGAATTGTCCTTGTATTACCAATGAAGGGTACTGGAAATATTTTAAATATTAATATTTTTATTCTCTGGCAGCCTCCACTAAACAGTTCTGAACAGTTCAACTTCTGGAGTTTGGGACGATCTTTGATTCTTCTGATTTCAGCTCTTTCTTCACCTGTGCTTTGACTCTAACTAATTCTATTTCCTTGTGTTATGCACATCCCTAGCCCAACCTCTTGGACAACCCAAAGGACAGTACAGTTCACAAGCAGCATCTCTTTGTTTGCATGCCGCTTCAACACAAGTTTGTGGCGATATACATGTTTGGCAGTGAGCGTGTTGGTGCTGACCTTTGAATCCCTAAACGGCTTCACCGCAAGAAGTGAAGTTACAAGGAGTCAGGCAGAGGGCCTTCTTGGTAGTGGCGCCTGCCTTGTGGAATGCCCTCCCATCAGATAAAACAACTATTTGACTTTTAGAAGACATCTGAAGGAAGCCCTGTTCAGGGAATTTTTTTATGGTTGATGTTGTATTATGTTTTTAATACTTTGTTGGGAGCAGCTCAGAGCAGCTGGGGCAACCCAGTCAGATGGGTGGCTAATAATAATAATAATAATAATAATAATAATAATAATAATAATAATATAATAATAATAATAATAATAATAAGCAATGGAGGGAATTACTTTTGATCTCTCTGACTTAGGCGTTGGTAAAGGAGGAGCCAGAAGTTGCTGGTATTTCAGCTGACACACAAGACGTAACTGGCTGTACTCTTACAGCTGTGCCTGTGGAATATTTCGCATGTTGTGCTAATCAGAATGCTTAACCTGAACTGATGAAGCTATATAGCGAAACCTGTGAGTAATCCGGAAGACAGGTCTTCTTCGTCCTTCTCATGTGCCACTTGTGTTGATTTCGGCTGGATGATAATGTTGCAAGACTCATATAAATATGCTTCATCTATTATTATATCCATGAGATTTTTGCTTTGAACTGTTGAAGAATTCTACTATCTAATCACCATCAACCAATTGTGAACGTCTTGTTGGCACCAAGATTTTGTTGCTATACCCAACTTGTTGCTGAATGGTTCAGTCACGTGAACATTATACATTCTGTTAGATCACGCATATATGTCTTGTTAATCATGTGGCTTTATTGAAAGACTGTTAGTTTTTCAGAAGAGGATTCCAGTAAATCTTTTATTATAGTTTCAGCCATTGTCTAGTGTCTATTCCACCTGTGTCTGTTCATAAAGTCCAAACAATCCACATGAAGGGTTGTTACAGTTCCACAGAATCCTTTCACAGGGTCTTAAGACAAGGATTTCTGGAATATTGACCTTGTTTCGCTGTCCTGGGCTTCATCAGTTGTACAAGTTCTGAGTAATACAAAGAAATACTCTCTCTCTCTCTCTCTCTCTCTCTCTCTCACACACACACACACACACACACACACACACACACACACACACACACAGAGAGAGAGAGAGAGAGAGAGAGAGAGAGAGAGAGAGAGAGAGTGAGAGAGAGAGAGGACTGCTTCTCTTCAGTGCATACCTAAACTATGGAACTTGATCTCACAGGAGCCAACTTGAATGGCTCTGAAAGAGGATTCGATACATTCATGGAGGAGAAGGCTATCAATGGCTGCTAGCCATGATAACTTTGTGCTGCCTCTAGGGTCAGAGTCATTAATGCTTTTGAATGCTAGTTTCTGGAAGCCACGGTGGGTTCCACTTGAGCTTTTCCCACAGGCATCTGCCTGGCCACTGTGAGAACAGGATGCTGAGCTGGGCCTTTGGCCTGATCCATCAGGACTCCTCTTACATTCTGTGAATGAACCAGACACTTTTTTTAAAAAAAATTTGACTCATCCTCGAGAAGATACAATGAAAGTAACATTATACATTAATTGTGTATGATATCTCCAGCAGCATTTCCCAGAAAAGCACTAATGAAAGTATTTATATACTCTCCGAAGTTGATAACAATTAACTAGAATCTTGCTTTTGCTCTCTGCGTACTTCAACTCAATAAAAACGACAGGAGTGTGGTAGTGGTGGGGGGTTATTTTTTAAAATGTGAAGCCTCCCCCCCCCCCGAATCTAATGAATTCAGCTTTATTGTTCAGAAACTCTCTATTAATCTTTTAATAGAATTCACATTGATTCAAAAAGTTCAGCCAAGCACTTAAACGAAGCACTTAACTCTGTAGGTCCAGGCGATGAGACACTGGCTGCAACCTGAGTGCTGCCGAAGACAATGGGGAAAGATGACAGGAAGATGGTGGTGGAGACACTCCATCAGGTATACAGGGCTGAGGCCATTTAAGGCTTTAAAGGTCAACACCAACACCCTGAATTGTGCTCAGAAACATACTGGGAGCCAGTGTAGATCCTTTAAGACTGGTTAAGATCCTTTAAGCAATGAGCTGGGAAGGAATGCTTTTATCCAGGGGGCTGCCACAACTTCCCTGTCTATGTTTCCTGTCATAGTGACCTAGTTCTCACCACTTAGTCACATCTCTTTTTTTTAATAATCATTTTTTATTAGTTTTATATAAATACAATAATAAATTTGCACATTTATCTTCACATCTTATACCGTTTTGGCTTTTTATGGCTGTGACTTCCGTCAAACCTTCCTTATGATATTCTAATATCTATTCCTTATATCTATATTTCCAAAGTCAATCATTGTTTTATATTATTATTTTCTGAAATTAATCACTATATCTTCGTACTAACAACAATATTTCTTCCTTACTCTACAAAGCCTCTTGCAATCCTACCAACGTATTCAATTGAATACAATTTTCCTTTAAATAGTCTGTAAATTTAGCCCAGTCTTTGATGAACTTCTGGTCCTGCTGTTCTCGGATTCTCCCCGTCATCTTGTCCAATTCTGCATACTCCGTTAGTTTCACAATCCATTCTTCTTTTTTCAGTGTTTGTTCTTGTTTCCATTTTTGCGCTATTAACATTCTCGCCGCAGTCACTGCATATTGGAAAAGCTTAAAGTCTTGCTTTTTAATGTCTGTACCCACTTAGTCACATCTCAATGCCTGACCTTATCATAATTTACGGTAAGAAATAGCTGACAAATTTGTGCCCCCTAAGAGTTAATCAGGACAACAACCCCCCCCCCAACATTCTTACTCAGTCCTCAAAGAGTGACTGGCTAACCCCACACTGTAATATAAGGGAAGGGAGGGGAGTGAGTTGCTGGAGTGAGTGCAGTGTAAAACCAAATTTTGTAATTGGGTTTGTCTGTGCTGGCCACAGCTATGCAGGGCCAACCTTGCACTAGGCAATAAAAGGAGCTTATTCCATAAATTCTCGCTTTTCATGCTAAACAGAGAATGTGAGCTAAGTGTTCTTTCAGCGCTGAGCCATTAATAATAGGATCCTACACTTCTTTGCTTGGACTAAAGTTCCACTGCGTTCCATGGACTTACTCCCTTGTAAACGTGCTTAGGGTTGAAGCCTCATCTGAATGAATTGTGTCTGCATTTGGGAAAACACACACACACATCAAAGTAGATTAGTCTGGCAGAAAGCAGAAAGTGCTACTGCAGGCTTTTAGGACATTCAGAAATGTACTGGGATCACTTAAACAACAGAATGAAAAATGGGTCATTTCTTTGACAACAGACTTCACAAAGGAAATTAAGCAAGCAACTCTGTAAAAAAAGAAACACAGGTTGTTTACAGTGGGACCTCTAGTCCTTAGAAATATGGGTTCTGTCAGGTTATGGTGGAAAACTTAAAAAACCCAGTCAATTTCCATCACACGGTTTTCATACATAACATTCATCCTTCAGGGAAGCTTTTTGGGCAGCAACTCTGTGGAAGAATTTAGGCTGCACATGCAGAAGGTAACATATTCCATCGCTGGCATCTCCAGTCACAAAAGAAGATGCCTGCCTGAGACCCCGGAAAGCTGCTGCCAGTCAAAGCAGACAGCATTGGACCTATTGGTGTGACTCATCATAGGACAGCTTAATGTGTTCAGCATAAGCTCAGTGGCAAATGTATTTTGGCCTCTGAGTAGTGTGTAAAATTGCATAAACTGTGCAACCCAATTTGAGAAAATCCTATGTATGTATGTATGTCTCAGCCTTGAAAAAAAGGAACCTGGAAGATATGAAGTGCAAACTCAAAGACAGCTGCAGGTGGGTGTGTTTAATGAAACCGATTTAAGCTTCTGCCTAATTCAATCTGTGTTTGCATGAAAATGCGGAGAGAGTTTTTCTGCTTTATGAAACATTTGGCAGCTTGATTTGACATGTGTAGCCTACCTCTTTTCGTTACCTGGATCGTTTATTTCGGCAAGTCCCTGAGTCAAAGAGAGAGAAAAGGAGAATCTAGGCATAAATCGCTTTTTCACCTGGGTAATTTTACCATCACTATGAAGGATTCAGGTTCCCTGTCCCCACACTATCGCCATACTTCGGGTGCCAAAAAATGATAGCTGCATGCACACAGGTGAAGTGTTCCCCCAAATGATGACTGGAACATCACACTTTCTATCTGTTGCAGCAGATGGAAAGCGAATTGGGCTCTGATGAGCTAGCAAAACATCACTAAATGACCACTTTTTTTAAAAAATCCACAGTACAATGGTACCTCAGGTTAAGAACTTAATTCGTTCTGGAGGTCCGTTCTTAACCTGAAACTGTTCTTAACCTGAGGTAGCACTAGCTAATGGGGCCTCCCGCTGCCGCCACCACGCGATTTCTGTTCTCATCCTGAGGTAAAGTTCTTAACCCGAGTTATTTTTCTGGGTTAGCGGAGTCTGTAACCTGAAGCTTCTGTAACCTGAAGCGTTTGTAACCCGAGGTACCACTGTATTAAGAGCAAGAAGCAAATTGATTTTGTGGATTAATATTTTGTTAAATCTGACTAAACTGATTTTGGTTAGTACTTAAGAAACAATGCATTTTAATTTTTAATTATTCTATTGCTGCTGAGAACCATGCAACAATTAACAGCAGTGGACAGAAAGCTGGCTGAGGGTCTATATCAGCAAAGTCTTAGGCCGAAGTTGTTGTTATTGTTGGCATCTCCAGCATCCCCAGGTGAGAGAGACCCTTGTCTGAGCTCCTGCAGAGCCGCTGCCAGCTAGCATAGACAGACCAGTGTTCTGATATAATAAAAATCAGCTTATTTTAGTTTCCAGGCCAGAGTCGCAGGCATGTAAGGGAGAGTTGTGCCCCCACCCCCGCATCTATTCTTTCCCCAGTGAAGTCCACAACAAATCTCCAATTGTTTCTAATGACCATGGATTACATTCAAAATGTACTTTTATAAATTCAGTTCCATTTTATGCTCCCCATCACAATATGTCTAGATTATTGTTATTATTTTCGAGGCTGGCTTTTCATTTCTTGGCATTTAGTAAAGGTCACCATTAGTACGTTTTCAAATAAAATTGTATAATTTATCTAAAGTTTAAGCAGCATCTGCTACAGTTGATCTGTTGCCCTGCTTGGTAAATAATGTTGGGAGGTCAACGCTCAGTTCTTAAACTTATGCCTGCATACTTAGTATTATTATTTTTCACATACAGTAGCAAACTATATAGTTTTGCTAGGATGTCCACTATGGAAAAGGAGGAGGGAAAGAAGCATCAGTTAAAAAGTGGATTGTTTTATACACACATATGAAAGCACACAGGATGCGGGTAGCACTGTGGGTTAAGCCACAGAGCCTAGGGCTTGCCGATCAGAAGGTCAGCGGTTTGAATCCCCGCGACGGGGTGAGCTCCCGTTGCTCGGTCCCAGCTCCTGCCAACCTAGCAGTTCAAAAGCATGTCAAAGTGCAAGTAGATAAATAGGTACCACTCCAGCGGGAAGGTAAACGGCGTTTCCGTGCACTGCTCTGGTTCGCCAGAAGCGGCTTAGTCATGCTGGCCACATGACCCGGAAGCTGTACGCCGGCTCCCTCGGCCATTAAAGCGAGATGAGAGCCACAACCCCTGAGTCGTCCGTTACTGGACCTAATGGTCAGGGGTCCCTTTACCTTTACATTTTATGAAAAGAACTCTTTCTCTTTCCTCACAGCAAACTAACCAAGCATCCTTACAATTGGGGGGGGGGGATTTCTTGAAAACTCTCCCCTCCATCATGCTTCCCATTGGTTATTATTCGGAGACACTGAGCACCACAAACAGGCTTTATGTGTTTTCTGCGGCTACCATAAATCCTTATTTGATGGTTTATTGTGCCAGACATGAGCCCAGTAAATGCCAGCGCTGTTTTATGATACAAAGGAGAAAGGGGTATCCTTTTAATGATGTGCCTAATGACAGCTCCTCATGAAATTTTTTTTTATGTTCTAACAATAAAATGACTGTTTGTTTTTAATCTTTTGCTACTCTCTTGGGCTTCATCCGCACTTTATATTGCAAAGAATCTACACATCTATCTAGTGGAAGTTTCACAAATTTTACCCTAATTTGTCTTTCAGTATAGTGTTTCATATTTCATTAGGACATTCCCCTGTTATTGGGTTTAATGTGTAAAATACAGTGCAATTAATTGGAAGTCATTTTTAACATTGTTTGTGTTAAAAGTTTTGGAAAAATTATTTAATATACATGAGTTTTTTTCTTTTTTGAAGCCTTTTTTCTTTTTTCTATTTGTGATTTATCCTTTGTGATTTATCTTGTTTTCATGTTAATTTGTTAGTCTGATAAATGCTTTTAATTTTTTTAAACCATAAAGACAATATTTTTTTAAAAAAAGGACTTTCCCCTGTTATTATTACATTTCAATGTGAGGCCACTGCAGACAGAAATGGAGTCAAAATAGGTGAGTGTTTTCTTCAGGCACATAAAGAGTGGATGATAGATGCACATCCTTAAAGAGTCGTGTATACATCTCAGGGAGCTCTTCTTAGAAACTAAGTTCCAAGAGAGAAACAGAAAACAGCAGCGAGAAAACATGCAGCATTGCAGAGCTGATGTGACAGAAATATATATATTTACTGGTTAAAATTGGTACGCTAACGATGCACGCACACCTTTCGCCAGGAGACTGTGTGTGTGTGTGTGTGTGTGTGTGTAGGGGAGAGAATTGATTTATAGGCCAAACTAAATCTATGTGACAATAAAGTATAGAACAAAAGAAAAGGAATTGAGTTGCAAGACCTTTCCTTTCGTAAATGTGTCGGTAAAATAAGGCGACGACAAGAAGAAAAAATACCATCTAAATCCTGTGATGTTGTAAAAATTCAGCCATTTATCACAAGTGACATCTCTAAACATCATGCTCTCTCTCTCTCTTTGGCATGTTTGTTTACAAAGTATTTCTTTTGAGGTTGTTGGCTGGCACCTCTGCTATAGGAAAACAGTGCAATTCTGAAAGCTAATACAGTAGCTATCTGTTTTGCTTCTTATAAAAAAAACTGTGTGTGTTTATGTGTGCGTGAGAGAGAGAGAATACATTTGGGTCATGGTACGCTTGGCATCTATGCACTGTCTTGGGTATTACTCATATTCATTCATTTGCCAGACTTTGCATTGCATTTTAATTAGGTTTACCCGTCACATCTCAGGAGTGCATTTCAGGTGATCTGGATGACCTTTAAAGGGCTAGCAGCAGATGGCTTGAAGTTCGTCTGTTTTGTCTGTTAAATAAGTACATAATTACTCCCAGACTTAACTTATTTCAACAACCATGCCATGAAATGAGTTAGCATGCCTGAAAGTGAAGTACTGTATATTCCTGCATATAAGACTACTTTTTAACCCAGGAAAATCTTCTCAAAAGTCGGGGGTCGTCTTATACGCCGGGTCGTATTTCTTATACGGCAAGTATATCCCAAACTCTATATTTTAACTGGAAAAGTTGGGGGTCGTCTTATACGCCCAGTCATCTTATACGCCGGAATATATGGTAATCCTTTTTGCCAATCTGATAAACTTTAGCTTGACTTGTTGGTATCAAATGTGCACAGTTGATGAGAATAACTCCTGCCAGCCCCCCTTTTCATTTTATGGGGGGAGGGCAGAGGGGAAAAGCTTTATTGCAAGCTTCAAAACTTTTCCAGAGGGCTCACAGAATAAGGGTGGGGAAAATCTGACCATTTGGGTTTCCCCAGTGCTATTTTTCTATAAAGAAGAGGTGCTGGAACGCACCATAAACTCACCCGTTCTCTTCTAATGGCAATGGCGCCCACCTGAGAGGGGGCAAAACTAATTTCTGGCAAGTTTCAGCTGATAAAAGCCCTGGGTTTACCATTTTTCCAGTCTTAAGTTCTGCTCTCTATATCAGTTTGTTTTTCTTTTCTTTCTTTTTTAAGTGCTTATCAGTATTTGTGTTCAAATTTCTCCTCATATATATGTTTGTATGCAATTTTGCCTAACATACACATTTCTGCAATACAAATTTCCTTAAAGCAACACACACACACACACACACACACACACACACACACACACACATTTTTATGGACATTTCACACCAGTGTGTGCATTTTTGTCCACACTGCATGGATGGACAAATACATTACAACATGCAAAGAACTGCAAACTTGGTGAAATGCGATAAAGTTAAACTATTTTGGGGAAAGATTGATAATGAATTGAAAAGAATGTTTAGATATATTTTCCCCAAAAACCCGGAAGCATTTTTATTGGGAATGATTGGAGAAGAAATAACAAAGGCTGACCAGAAATTGTTTATGTATGCCACTATGTCAGCTAGAACTTTATTAGCCCAAAATTGGAAACAGCAAGAATTATCAATGGTAGAAGAATGGCAGATGAAGATGAAGGACTATGCTGAATTAGCAAAGCTGACGGGGGAAATCCAAAACCAGAGTGACCAAGCTTCCCAGAGAGACTGGAGTAAATTTATTCAGTATATAGAAAATTATTGTAAACATTTAAAGACACCAGCAGGACTGCGTTAAATCTCACAACGTTTAATTGGTGGACCTTTCTACTTGTGTTTAAAGCTGAAAACAATTAAGAAAAATGTAGAATTGAGATGGTATAAATGTGTACAATGATGAAGTAGTTATTTAAAAAAAACAGTTGACGGGTCGGAGGGAAGTTGAGTGGCTTAACAGAGCTAAGATATTGTAAATGGAAATCAGATGTTACATGAATGTTAAAAATGGAAAACTAATAAAAAATATTATAAAAAAGAAGTGCAAGTTTGGAAGGTTGGCTGTGTATCAGTTCTCTTGTTCTTTCATGTACGGCAGATTAGTAGGTTTGCCTTTAAATGCAAACTGAAGTGAAATTCCTCCCATCCCTATAGACACCCCTAGTTTGTCAATGGCTACTTCATGGTTAGATAGATCTGCTTCTCCTCCCCATCAAACTACCTTGCTTTTGAAGTCTTCTCAACTTCCTAAGAGAATTCTGGGTCCCACAGTTGCGATGGAAAGGTTAACCAAGGCCCAATACCCAGGAGGAACCTGACAATCTGTCAGACAACAGGGCTTCACAAAGACCTATGGTTTAGAGTTGATTGCAGAGAGTAAGCTCCTCTACATTCAGTGTCTACCAATTTCCTGTTGCGGGGGACAGGGGGACGGGGACAGCAGCAACTGGTCACTCTGTTTCTTGTTATGATTGGTTTGTCTTGAGATTGCGAAAGTCTAAGTCTAAGCATATCCATCTGAATTAGTTTTCAGATCTCAGCTTTGTATAGGGATTCATCATCATCAATTTTATTTAACGTTTCCGAGAAAAGTGTTCTATGAAGAAGAGTTTGGATTTGATATCCCGCTTTATCACTACCCAAAGAAGTCTCAAAGCGGCTAACAATCTCCTTTCCCTTCCTCCCCCACAACAAACACTCTGTGAGGTGTGTGAGGCTGAGAGACTTCAGAGAAGTGTGACTAGCCCAAGGTCACCCAGCAGCTGCATGTGGAGGAGCGGAGACGCGAACCCGGTTCCCCAGATTATGAGTCTACCGCTCTTAACCACTACACCACACTGGCTCTCTCTATGGTCATTTTAAAGGTGATTTAATGACCAGAAAACATAATTATTCATATAGAAGTTAACCTATAGTTTTTCAAATAGCCAAGGACACCAGGGCTCTCTGCAAGAGTAGAAGCATTTTCTCCATATTGCACTAAGAGAAGAAACACAATTGGGCTAAGGTGCATTTCAAATTTCTTCCAGGCTCTTACTATTCAAATAGGGGGTGTGTGTGTCTATGTTTTCCAGCAGAAAGAATATAGGAAGTAGCATATGGTGTGAATATAACTCTCCAGGTGCCCTATGAACATAGGTAATGACTGCTTTATAGGTGATATAAACAGAATTCCCTAGTTCACTTGCTTCATTCTCATTGCATCTGCCAGATTTAAGTTGAACAGGTTGCTTGCCACATAATTTGATTGCAAGTTTCAGGTCTCAGAGCAATATTCATTAACAACTCTCTCGGCAGTGCCTTCTGTAGGTTAACGTCTTTCTCTCAACAAAGGGTTTGATTGGGCTTCCAAATGAGATATTCTGACCATTGTCCTTAGAATAACCTTCCTTTGACCTCTCCCTTTCTTGCTACTTTCCAACAAGGCATATAACATCCTTTTGTTAGGGGTAATGTAAGCTGAACAGGTATTGGCATAGTCTGTCCATGAAGAGAGATTTGTGTACAATTCCAGGCCAATATGTATACTCTACAAGCAGGGCTGGTGTCGGGCTAGTTTGCATTCTAGGCAAAGCTAAGAACTTGCATCCCCCGGGAAAAAAAACATTGCAAACTTCAGTTTTCAAAAACAATTCTAATGTATGATTTACTTCAAACATGATAACATTCCTCAACATGTAAAAGTAAAATGTATAAACTGTAACAAAAACTAATCATTATAAAGCTGTGCCCCTCAAAGGCCAGCACTGTGCCCCTCTGAGATCTGCACCCTAGGCAGCTGCCTAGTTAGCCTAACGATAGCACCTACAGTTGTCTACAATAGGCCTTGGGGGATGTTCATGTATCGACTGCATTTTTGTGCATTTGCACAATCCCCAACAGGCCTATGTGCAAATCTGGACTCTATGTTGCACGTTCTCCAGCCATTATACATGATCTCCAATGGCCTTGGGGAATGTGCATATCTTGACTGCATTTTGTACATTCTCCAGCCAATACATTCTTCACTGCATTTTGTACATTCTCCAGCCAATTGTTTTCTATCTCAATTTATAAGAAGAATTCTGTGTATACTGCCTTTAGCACCTTCAAGGAATGTCAGGGTGAAAACATGATCAAGAGATATACAGACAAATACAGGATGGGTGACACCTGGCTTGAGAGCAGTACATGTGGAAAGGATCTAGGAGTCTTGGTAGACCACAAACTTGACATGAGTCAACAGTGTGATGCAGCAGCTAAAAAAGCCAATGCAGTTCTGGGCTGCATCAATAGGAGTATAGCATCTAGATCAAGGGAAGTAATAGTACCACTGTATTCCGCTCTGGTCAGACCTCACCTGGAATACTGTGTCCAGTTCTGGGCACCACAGTTCAAGAAGGATACTGACAAGCTGGAACGTGTCCAGAGGAGGGCAACCAAAATGGTCCAAGGCCTGGAAACAATGCCTTATGAGGAACGGCTTAGGGAGCTGGGTATGTTTAGCCTGGAGAAGAGAAGGTTAAGGGGTGATATGATAGCCATGTTCAAATATATAAAAGGATGTCATATAGAGGAGGGAGAAAGGTTGTTTTCTGCTGCTCCTGAGAAGAGGACACGGAGCAATGGATTCAAACTACAAGAAAGAAGATTCCACCTAAACATTAGAAAGAACTTCCTGACAGCAAGAGCTGTTCGACAGTGGAATTTGCTGCCAAGGAGTGTGGTGGAGTCTCCTTCTTTGGAGGTCTTTAAGCAGAGTCTTGACAGCCACCTGTCAGGAATGCTTTGATGGTGTTTCCTGCTTGGCAGGGGGTTGGACTGGATGGCCCTTGTGGTCTCTTCCAACTCTATGATTCTATGAGATAATATGCCAAATTAGTCAAGTTAGACTGCTTTTCCTTCTCATAAACTCAATTGTCTTTACATTCCCATTCTTCTTATTTTCCCCTAAAGAATCCAGCATCCTTTTCTAATACCTAATGTTGACTTGAGCTACTTTGTCACTGCATATGAAGATGTTTCACCATTACACAATCTCACCTTATTTATGGTCTACTGGTTGGCTTGAGCTAAGTTTCTGCTTAATGGTTCTTCTTTGTCTTCATTAGTAGACAGTGGCAGCTGGTGCCCATTGGTAGGGCAGTAGGTCAAGAGGCCAACAGTAGATGGAACCATCCTCCCTGTTGAGTTTTTCAGGGACTGAGAAGGAGGGAACAAACAGCCACTGCCACCTCTTGAGCTAGTTGTAGGTCACAAAGTAGACAAGTAGGGTCTGGCTGAAGGCAGAGTGAGGTCAGTGGGGCAGTGCGCCACCTGCCATAATGGACCAGCCTCCTTGGTTAGGAGATGGTGTTGTCCGAAGAGTGTGAACGTCCCCACCTCCACCTTCCTCCCCCCCAAAAAAAACACACACACAGAAGTGAATAAAGCACATGAATGGAAAAGGCTTAAATGAAACTTGCAGGATGGTTCATTCCCTACTGCAGAAGTAAAAAAAAAAAAAAGCGGCAGATGGCTAAGTGCTAACAGCACAGGAAGACATCAAGAACCACAGGATAAGAATATTTCAGAAAGCTATAAGGGGGATCAAGGGACATTATAGACAGTACCAAGTGTGAGGCAATCATCTGCACAACCATAAAATAACCTTCACCTTTTTTTCCCTGGCAGAGTTTGAAACTGCAGTAAACAAGCTCACAACAGGGAGGACACACATGGCGCGGCGTTACAGATGAACTCATAAAAGAGGCTGGCAACTGCACACTTACTGTCCTTCATAAAAACCTGTCAACAGGCAAATGGGGAGCAAGGGACTGGCCAAAGGAGCAGGGCAAATCAATCTGCATCGCGCCACCGAAGGCAGAGCAGGAAGGAAATGGGAAGAGCAGAAAAATGAAAGGCTGCCCACCGCTGGGTTATATTAAACGTTCACACGGAGCATAGCGAGGGGATGTTTTGGGGAGACTGCCGAAGTCAGAAGACAACAGCAGGGGTGGGCGGGTTTAATAAAAACTGATATCGTTCCAGCCTAATTCAATCAGTGCGGGCGTGGAATTTCAAGCAGGGTTTACTGTTCTGTGACACATTAGACATCTTGGTTGGATACACTGGGGGTGCCATTTTAGGGGTGATGTTTATTTTTTGAAGATGTCTTCACTGAGGGGTCTTAAAAATATAATTTTGGGTGTCAGGGACTCAAATCTGCTATTATTTTTTTGTTATTGGAGAACATTTAGCTTGGTAAGTCTACGTCTGATGAAGAACCAAAGGATTTTAATTCTACCTTCTGAAAACGTCAGATAATCCTAAATAATGATGATAATGATAATAAAAAATATTAATATATAATATAACTGCAAGTACTTGACAATCATTTTTAATTAATTCTTCGCAATTTTACACACATTTTGCACACTTACCAAGCAAAACCAAATTATATTAAGTTAACCAAACTACCTTTTCAATTTCCCAATGATGTTACAACTTTTTAGCAGCCCTCATTTTTGGAATTTGAAAACTGACAAATTCAACACTTCTATTTATTTTGGGTTTTCTAGGTTTCTCAATTCTCCATGTGTACTATGTGGAGTGGTTGTGCCAGGTCCTGGGGGTGAAGGCACTTTGGTCCCCCCCCCCAAGTTTTCAAAGAGGGGGCTCAGCACCCTCAACAACCAGCGGCGACTTCACAATGTCACATGGCTGCAACCCTAATCCCACATATCTGAGAGTAAGCCCCATTGAATTCAATAGGACTCACTTCTGAGTAGATGGGGTTAGGATAGCAATGTGAGTCTCGCTGAAAGCATTGGCAGAGGACTTAGTTCTGAGTAAGTTCTGGTAACTCAGTGCTGTCAATTTCAGTCAGTTTCAGTTGTGACTAACATCTGCTGGATGGTATCTCTAAAGTGGATGACATCCACAGGTCTTTAAATGACTAGGAGCCCTGGCACATCCTTCACTATGACGCCCTGTTGAAAGAGACTGAACTAACATTGTGAGCCGTCTCCTAAGATATATACTGCCATTGGCACCTGTTTAAATTGCCAAGGAAAAAGTTACCTTTTTTTACTGTAAGGCAAGTGTCAGTAAAATAGCCCCTCGGGGAGCTGGTGGGAATGAAGCATACTTTTCAGAAAATGAAAGATTTCCATCCTTGCACATTGGGAGGAGATGAAGAACAAGGTTCAAATTGAGCTTTCTGCATCAGTCGCTTGCAACTCGAAACTTGCCAAGATTATCACTTTGTCAAAATGCAAGAGGCTACAGCACTTCCCCGTAAGACAAGTAGGCTGTTATGCTGTACAAGGTGGGAATCAAATAAAAGAATGAGATTCATCTTCGATTTTGAAAAAGGACAGAGGAAAAAATTAATTTGACTCAATGAACAAGAACGCTCACAAAACTAACCACCCTAGAAGAGAAAACAATAATCAATGATAATCCAGCAGATCCCTATTACCCCAGCTTTATTTATTTAACCCTCCTATTTATTAAATTATCCCTTTCCCAGCTGAGAAATGAAGAATGACTCCTTCTACATATTCTCACCTGTTAGGAGAGGGAACAAGTGTCAGAACGGAGAACTGGGACTCATTAGCAGCAGAGGCTATGGGGTATACGGACTTTGGTAATCTTTGGTAGTATGTCACCCTGAGTCAAAGTTTGTGGGATGTAAACACACAGAGCAGTCAAATATAACACTGCTAGAGTGGACATGAAGGTGTCTCAGTCCTCCAGCCATAACTTCCTGTTTACCTGGACTGAGACAACTTCCTCTAAGTAACTGAAAGTGGGAGTGGCTTCACCTGGGCAGGTTAGGACAAAACCACAGGTCAGTGGCCATTTCTCCTCTCTTGGATCGGGACTTCAAGCAAGCAACATCTTAGAGCAGAGATGGGCTATTGGCTTCCAGCCAAGAGGGCCCAAATGGAGCCTTCTCCCACATGGAGAGTCTCCACATGTACATATATTTTCTAAGCTTAAGTCTGCCTTCATCTGGGATCTTATTGTGACCATTTGATGTCTGTGAGTAAACGTTTTTACATGCTTTTATAGAAGACTTGTGTATGTCTTATTTTGAAGAGGGATAAAGGGGTAATACCAGGAAACTATTTTACAGAGGTTTAAACAAACCTGAGCAACCTTCTGCTGTGTGATTTAAAAGGGGAATGTAACTCTGCTGAATTAGTTGGAACTTGTAAACACAAGTTAGGATAAGGATATCTTAAGCAATATATCCTCATCCACATTCCAAACATTCCCACAAAATTTGGTGCCTCCAAAGGAATCTTCTCAGTGATGGATCTTCTCAATTAATTTGCACCCCCTTGGCTTGACACCCCATGAGGGGGAACTGCCCACACTGCCCTAAATCTAGGACGAGCCTGGGTGGTACCATTTCTTGAAGGGAAAGGAGGGGTGCGCAACAAAGAGAGGGAAGTATCTCTGATCCTACCCACTGCCATTTCTGGCACGGTCCACGGCTGGCCAATTACTGCAGTGTGAAATGTTCCCAATTACACCAATCTTTGGAAGCGGAACCTATCTTACAGCACCCACTCCAGTTTTTTATAATGAGATGTGCAAAATAGAACTGTCATGTTTGGTCCATTTTTAATCCCTGCTTTGACACAGAAGTACGGGCAATGTTAGAAATGCCGGGGAAATATGGCTAATCTGGCCCAACACCTCACCCCCTGAGCGTGTGTGTGTGTGTGTGTGCGCACACACACACACACACACACACACACACACACACACACACACAAGCCACACTGCAACCAGCTGAACACAACCCACAGAGCACTGGATCCTCCAATCCCTCTCAATGCCAATCAAGATAAGTAAATATATAAGTAAAGGGCCTACCCATGTGTTGCTGACAGAACCCCCACACGCTAATGATTTGCAACAGAACGATAGAACAAAACCCCATCTCTTCCCCCTCTTTCTTTCCCCCTTCTTTTCCCCCAACCGTAAGATGTCCATGACATTAAGTGTCTCATACTGAACATTAAAAGATATCTGAAGAAGTATCTGAAGAAGTGTGCATGCACACGAAAGCTCATACCAAGAACAAACTTAGTTGGTCTCTAAGGTGCTACTGGAAGGAATTTTTTTATTTTTTATTTTGTTTTGACTATGGCAGACCAACACGGCTACCTACCTGTAATTAAAAGATACTGTGAAAAAAGACTTCATAAATTGAAAGTGGAGGGGCTATATGTACTTTCCCCTGTTTGTTTGTTTGTTTGTTTGTTTGTTTGTTTTGCAACACAAGAAAATCTTCAATACAACCTTTTTAAAAAAGAAAAGAAAAAAGAAATATTTGGGATAAGAACATTTGGCAGCTATTGTCTAAACACCAGTTTCTTGGGTGGGGTGGGATGTTTCGTTATTTACCTGTATGATGTTGTTGTGCGTTGAAAGACTTTAGTAAAAAAAAGTAATAATAATAATAATAATAATAATAATAATAATAATTACAGAAAACAAAGAGAGAGAGAAAAGCATTCATTGGAACTGCTAGTTATGTTTGCTGGCACGTAATACTTGCACTTGTAATTAAAAGACCGCAATGGCCACTTACTGGACTCCACAATGCCAGTGTGGTGTAGTGGTTAAGAACAGTGGACTCCGTAATCTGGGGAACCGGGTTCGCGTCTCCGTTCCTAGACATGCAGCTGCTGGGTGACCTTGGGCTAGTCACACTTCTCTGAAGTCTCTCAGCCCCACTCACCTCACAGAGTGTTTGTTGTGGGGGAGGAAGGGAAAGGAGATTGTTAGCCGCTTTGAGACTCCTTTAGGGTAGTGATAAAGCGGGATATCAAATCCAAACTCTTACTCTTCTTCTTCTTCTTCTTCTTCTTCTTCTTCTTCTTCTTCTTCTTCTTCTTCCACAATGCCCCACTGTGCTGTACCATTTTCCAGGCTATTGTCACGTCTTCTCAGCTGCTGCAAAGGCTCAGGGGGTTCCCATCAGGCCCGCTTATTCAAACTGGCCAATCTGCAGCGGCCTAGGGGGCGTGGCTTGGGGGAGTGGAACTGAGGGCAGCAGGCTTCACTCAGGTCCACTCTCCTGCCATTTATTCCGGCCATCGCTGCACTCAGCAGCCCTGCACTGTCGTACTATGACAGTTCAAACTGGCCAGGTAGCAAGAATTCGGCCATCTATTGTGAGAATAGCTACTTTTGTGTTCCCCTCAAGAATCTGCAAAAATTGGTGATGATTTTAAGTCAGTAAGCATGATTATCTTGAAGATAATACCTCCTTGCATATCTATCTATACAAAATCTGACGCACATTCTTTCTGAGGGGAATAGCCATCATGGCAGCTGGCTAATGTGTTTCGCAGTTGCCTGCCATTCAGTAAGTAAGCGAGGTTATCAAGTACTCATTTGCTTTCCTTTGACTGTGAGGAACCCCTGGGCCTCCACAAATGTAAATTTAATTTACTTCTGGCATGCCATTAAAAACAAGGAAGAAATGAAAGAATATGTGAAATGAGCTTCAGACTTTGCAAATGTCCCTTTTTATGAGTTAATTTTCACAGGGGATTACTATACAGATTTTTTATTTTTTTTAAGGCGCTTGTTTCCTTACCGTTGGCATGTTTCCTTTGCAGTGAGAGAAATGTGGGGTGTTTCAAGAGGTGAACGTATACATTTATCACTCTGGTTTCCCAATTTGTCCTCTGAGGGCGAATGCTATAAGTTTGAGGGCTGTAAGGTTTACCTTTTGTCCTTGCTGAGAGAGAAACAAATTACTAAATTACTCTTCAGGTTTCCCCTGCTTTGTTAGGTCTGCTGTGTAACATGAATGGCTATGTCACAGGATAGATAAAAGGAAATACTTCTTCAGGCACTGTATGGTTAAACTGTGGAAGGAAGGAATCAGTGATAGCTACCAACAGGGATGGCTTTCAAAGCGAATTTTTCAAAGTGGATTAGACAAAATCATGGAGGCCACCAACGGCTACTATTCATTGGCTTGATCCAGCAATTTTGTCTTATGTTCTTACTATCGGCACTACAAAATTATAGTTGTCCTGATCCATATAGGTGTCAGGCGGTTGAGAAACCAACCCCCACAACAGGTTGCGAGGAATGGACAAGACAAGGAAAAGTCCTTACCATCTGCTTTTATTAATATTCACAGAGAGAGGCTTGGGAATGCAGCCTCTCTGAATAATCATAATAAATAACAAGATGAAAGATGAAAATATCTTTTTTTAATAATTCCAGTGGCACCTTTAAGATCAACTAAATATACTCTGAAGCAGAGATCGCTTTAACCTTATAACTGTTGATGACTGTTATGGCAGTTGGTTCCACAGGGAAGGGATAGATTACCAAAATTAGCTTTAGTATGGGATAAGAATCCAATACAGTGGTACCTCAGGTAATTCGTTCTGGAGGTCCATTCTTAACCTGAAACCATTCTTAACCTGAGGTATCACTTTAGCTAATGGGGCCTCCCACTGCCGCCGCGACGCCGCTGTGCGATTTCTGTTCTCATCCTGAAGCAAAGTTCTTAACCCGAGGTACTACTTCCGGGATAGCTGAATTCTGTAACCTGAATTGTCTGTAACCCGAGGTACCACTGTATCTCTGTTCAGACCAGGTCTCTCCATGGTTTTTAGTTCTAATAATTAACAAACTAAAGGCTATGGAGAGACCTGGCCTGAATAGAGATATTGGATTCATGTCCCATTATACATACTAAATCTAATTTTGGTCATCTGTCCCTTTAAAAATCCCCTTCCCTTCCTTGTGGAACCAACTGCCATAACAGTCATCAACAGTTATAAGGTTGAAGTGACCTCTGCTTCAGAGTCTCTGATGAAGTGTGTATCACACACGAAAGCTCATACCTTGAAAGCTTATATTTAGTTGATCTTAAAGGTGCCACTGGAATTATTAAAAAAGATTTTTTTTATCTTTCATCTTGTTATTTATTATGAATATCACAGATCAACACGGCTATCCACCTGAATCTCTGAATAATGACATTGTCCCGAGGAAATCTCCACCCCACTTTTCTCCCACCTCCTCATTCGCCAACAGCACCACGCCCTTTACAGTTTCTGTTTAGGGCCATCTGTCTCCGAGCTCTTTGCTCTCCTACTTTTAAGGCTCACCGGGTTCTGGGAGATGGTGGGTCTGGAATGCTTTCTAGTGATAACATGTCAGTCAGCTGCTCCGGCTCTGCCTCCTCCCCCATTATTTCCCAACTTTCCCCCTCATCTTCCTCTGAGCTGTGACCTCCCTCAAACCCCTGTTGTAATTCTGAACTGTCTTCCTCTTCTCTGGAAGGTTCAGGCTGGGGAGACGGTCTCCGTCATTCCTCCTCTGCCCAGTCCCTGACAATAGGGCAGGTGTAGAGAATATTTCTGCCTTCAGACATTGCTGAACTACGACTCCCATCATTCCTGGACATTTTATGTAGGTACAGCCACGCAGAGTTTGTGTAGATGTATATGTGTGGGTGGGTGGGGAGAGCATGTATCGTTTTTCTACCAGCTCTTTTACAGAAACCACATCACAAACTTGTTATAAACCGACTAGCCATTAGATCTATCAGTTGCTTGTTACAAACTGATTATCTCTATTCAGATACATTTTCTCCTAGGCTGCCATAGAACATTTTCAGTGAGAAAAACGTGCTTGTCATTTTTGCTGGCTGTTAACTGGCTTTTCAATGAAACCACGGCTTCTCTTTCCGGGTGAACGAGATCCCAGCCAACCAGGGATCACAGAGTTTGATGATGACACTGTGCTATGTAGCCAATCAGAGTCGACCTTCTCACAATATTGCAAAGCCAGTTTATAAAATAATGCTCCCTGCCCTCACTCTAAAAGGGGAAGTACATTTGGTCAATTTTGCAGTCTTCCCTACCCCTACCCCCCAAAAAATGAAAGTGGGGTGCTTCTTCTGTGAAAGAGAGCCAGCGTGGTGTCGTGGTTAAGAGCAGTGGACTCGTAATCTGGTGAACCAGGTTCGTGTCCCCACTCCTCCACATGCAGCTGCTGGGTGACCTTGGGCTAGTCACACTTCTCTGAAGTCTCTCAGCCTCACTCATTTCACAGAGTGTTTGTTGTGGGGGAGGAAGGGAAAATGAGATTGTTAGCCACTTTGAGACTCCTTTGGGTAGTGATAAAGCGGGATATCAAATCCAAACTGTTCCTCTTCTTCTTCTCTTCTTTTTCTTCTCAAATAGTGTCTCTCAATGTTAAACCATCAATTTTTTCCCAGCTTCTGTTTGCATTTCATTATTTTACTTTGCTTATAGGTTAGTCGCTTCACCTTCCTGCTAATGATTTGATAGATTAGTTTTTCCCCTGGTGATTATTATTTAATCCTTTCATTCACATTAAGCGTTCAGTAAGGAAGATTGTTGTTTTTTTTCCAGGGCAGGGAGTGTAAGTTATCCATAAGAGAAAATTTCTGTGGCAAAACAGGTGGGAGTTGTTTACCCTTTCCTTTTTCTCCAGATCACGCTGTAACATCCTGGAGACAAATAATCACTTTGCTTACAGAATAAACTTGCATAATTTCAACTGGCTATAAAAACACTCAGGAATCTATTTTGTACTTGCGACTTGACTGAGTCTTTATGAATCACCTTGCCTTCATTTACATGCTTGTTAGTTTCTTTGCAGAGCTCAACTCATGTAGCTTCATTATAAAACGTAGAATAGCAAATGACTCCCTAAGCAAGGCAATCTTACTCAGAGGTAAGCCTCACTAAGTTCAATGGAACTTGCTCTCATATGAGATTGCTGACTTTCAGTGGTAGTTGGGTTGATTTTTTTCTCTTTCCCCGCTCCAGCCCCAAATTTGTTTTTGGGGGTTGAGGAACACCTAGAACAATTTTATAGAGTGCAGGGGGGAAGGAGGACAGAAGAAATTCTACTTGCACAAGCAGTTGTTTAGCTTACTTTGGATACAGTCAGTGCTATTTTTCTAGGAAAAGAGGTGCCAGAATTCACCAGGAACATACCCCTTGTTCTCTTACAATGGCAATAGCGCCCACCTGAGTTCCGGCAAGTTCTGACTGGGGAAAAAAGCCCTGGATACATCCCTTTGTTTCCTCCATCTTTCACAGTGACGTTCGTTGATATGAATGTAGTTCAAGGAATGGGGAAATGTGAGTCCACGTCTAGTCGACTGATGGGAATTTAAAAAGGGATATGTGCATGCACCCCTAACTGTTGGTTTGGTAAAAGAGATTCAAGCCCAGCTTCTATGCCCCCTATAGCCCCCTGCTATGAAGCTAGAAAGTAAAGACCCTCCCCTCTCCCCACTTCTCCCCCCCCAACCTTACAATGCCTATGACAGGCGGTGTCTCAGACCGAATGTAACCGACTCTATGAATTGAAAACAAAGATATATGTATCTTTGTTATCCATGCACATCTTTCGATAAAACCAATTTGTTCATTAGAAAGGTTGAGCCCTCAGAATCCAGCTACAGTTGTACCTTGGTTCTCAAACGCCTTGGTACTCGCACATTTTGGCTCCCGAACGCCACTAAACCGGAAGTAAGTGTTCCGGTTTGTGAACGTTTTTCAGAAGTCGAACATCTGATTCAACTTCCGCTTGACTGCAGGAATCTCCTGCACCAATCGGAAGCTGTGCCTTGGTTTGTGAATGGTTTCGGGAGTTGAACGGACTCCCAAAATGGATTAAGTTCAAGAACCAAGGTACCACTGTACTTTCTTCCCTCAGGCTAAGGCTGAAGGGTACCTAACAGTTTTCTTTTCTGTGCTCTCGTGTGGCTTTTTCCACATTGGTCTCCCTAGCGTGTTCTCTCTCTCTCTCTCTCTCTCTCTCTCTCTCTCTCTCTCTCTCTTTCTCTCTCTTTCTGCACTTCTTCCTTCTCTCACTTGCTTCAAGCAAACGCAGTCACTATAGTGTTCCGAGCCTATTCTCCATTCCCTGTAGGGCCTGCTACCCAACCTTTTATGCTGAAGCCATGAGTATAGGCCCATCCACCTAGACCAGCTGTTGCCATGGCACCCTTTTTTTGGCATGCTCACCTCTGCATCTGAGCCATCAGTGAGGCAGTGCAGCAACCATGTGCAACTGTCATTTTTTTCATTTCTGTGTGAATTAAACCGAATGGGACATCCCTATTTTCATCAGAGAAATGTTGGAGGGTATGTTAGTTCACTCTCCCAGAAGCTATGACATAGTCAAAGGACTCATGAACTCCCTTCTCCCCAGTGTGTAAACAGTCAGAGAGCTCTGAGATGCCCTGTTGAGTATTTTACTATTTATACCCCACACATCTTATTGGGTTGCCCCAGCACTCTGGGCAGCTTCCAACATATAAAAAAGCATAATAAAACATTAAACATTTTTAAAAAGCCACTTTCCTATACCAGATTGCCTTCAATTGGCTCAGGGGTTGGATAACTCCATACCCTCCAACATTTCTCTAAGGAAAATAGGGACATCCTAAGGAAAAGTGGGACATTCCAGGATCAAATCAGAAACCACGGCGGCTTCTCTAAATCAGGGACATCCCTGGAAAATAGGGACGCTTGGAAGGTCTGCCATCTTGCCCTCTCCTTCTCCTGTGTCATGGGGGAGATCAATCAATCACTTTATTTCAGCTTTAAGCTCATAAGAACAACAGAACTAGAACAAATACACAGCACAATTTGATTTAAAAAATTAGAACCAGTAAAACTTAAAAGAGTACAAATTAGGATGAAAGAAAGTATAAATGGTAAAGTGTAAATGGGGGAAGGAATGTGAGAGAAGGAATGAGAATGTATAGGATGGAAGAAATAGGGTTAAATAAGAATGAATTAAAATAAGTGGGAATTATGGAGAAAGAATATTAAGAAGAGAGGGGAGGGGGAGGGTAGAGAGGGTGGGAAAGGGGAGGGGAATAGTGTGTGTGAGAGAGAATAATATAATAGAATGTGTCGGATTGTGTTAAAAGATAGCGATTGTAATGGAGAGTGGTATTGGATGAGAGACGGAAGTATGAGAAGGATGAAAGGTTGGTGGAATTAGTTAAATGGGAAAGGAAAAGATGATAAGAGAGAGTGAAGATGAATTTAATGTAATTTAATGATGAATCAATGTATGACTGCATGGTCAATGTATGAGGGTATGAAAGGGAGGTATGTTAAAGGGGAAGCATGTATGTATAGTGATGTATGGGAATGTTATTATGTGTATGCTTTTTGGTATAGTATGTTTTTCTTTTTCTCTTTTGTTGATGTATGTCTTTTTTATACTCAATAAAAATATTAAAAAAAAAAAAGAGTACAAATTAGAAATAGATACTATAAGGAATTTTCAGCTTCCAAACAGCAGTCCATTACGTCGTTTATATGTCAAAACGGAAGTTTAAAATGTCGCCATTTGTAAAGTTACATGCTGATCTGTATCTTGCAATAAGAAGGCCAGGCGAAAATCTGCCGGGTGCCCAGGCAACTTGTGGATTAATGGCAACAGTATGTTCTTCCGGACAACACAATATAAAGGACATATAAATACTATATGGTGAAGTGTTTCAATCAATCTATTATCACAGGAACAAAAAACCGAGACTTAGCCCCTAGAAAATCTATAAAAAAAGGGAATTCGAAGGAAAACATTAAACATGGGAGAGATCTTGAACAACCTAAATGTAAAAGCAGTAATGAGGTGGGATGATCCAAAAGTAGAGTGCTTTTCACAAATGCATTTTCTGTTTCCTTTCTCCTCTTCCCCTTTCTCCTCGTTGATTTATTCATTGCCATCTAAACAACCATCTCAAGGTGATTTACACTGAAGATATATAAAAGCAGTCAACTTCTAATACGAAAGTACTTGGGAAAAACAAGGAAGTTTTCAGGTATACAATTAAGGCAGTGGGAACCTTCGGTGCAGTATATTTTATGATTTAACTTATTCACTAATTAGGAGTAATCTTCTGATCTTCAGGCACCATGCAGATAAAAAGCAGGCATCACACAGCTTGCAACTATTTGTACGGAATTGTGAGGTTCTCCCCCTGTTTTTTTCTTTAGTTTTATCAAGGCTACATTTTCAAAGGACTCTGATGGGAACGTTAGATGAAGCAAAAAGAAAAAAAAAGGTTTCATATCTGAAAGGCTGTTTAACTATGCATAAATTCAAGGGGGAGAAAAATAACATATAGTTTTTCCAGTCTAATAATTTATATTCAACTAAAAGTTCCATGGAATGGTACACAAGTGTTTCTGTTCTCCGTCATTCTTTTCTTCCGTCTCTCTCTCTCTCTCTCTCTCTCTCTCTCTCTCTCTCTCTCTCTCTCTTGCACACACATACAATTGAATTGATTTGAGTAATAATTTGCAATGAAAATGCAACTAACTTTGATGAGGTCTCTCCCAACCCATTAGCTGGAACTGGGGTCGCTCCATACCAATGAATAAATCTATTGTAGCTTTCTTCTGAGAGAAGGAAGCAATTGCTCCTGACCATGTGGCCTGTTTTGGCTATTACATTGGAGGGAGCTTGCCTATACAGTCGTACCTTGGATCCCAAATGCCCAGGAACTCAGATGTTTTGGCTCCCGAACGCCACAAACCCGGAAGTGATTGTTCCAGTTTGTGAACATTCCTTTGGAACCTGAACGTCCGACAGGGCTTCCATGGCTTCTGATTGGCTGCAGGAGCTTCCTGCAGCCAATCAGAAGCTGCTATTTGGTTTTTGAATGTTTTGGAAGTCGAACAGACGTTTTGGAAGTCGAACTTCCGGAAAAGATTCCGTTCGACTTCCAAGGTATGACTGTAATAGCTTGCCCTCTGCCCCTGGAATTTTCCTTCCTTTTGTTTTATTTTACTAGCTATGACTTTTGATCAATTCCTTTCTCAAGTCTTATAGCCCCATGTAAGCTCAGTCCACCCACTTTTAAAGTTTCAGTTGCCTACTTGAATGAGTCTAGTAGAAAGTGGTAGCTTCATCCTATTGATGCTTCCCCAGAAGTTAACATACCCTCCAACATTTCTCCAATGAAAATAGGGACATCCTATTATTATTATTATTATTATTATTATTATTATTATTATTATTACCCCACCCATCTGACTGGGTTGCCCCAGCCAATCTGGGTGGCTTCCAACATATATAAAAACATAAAGGTAAAGGACCCCTGACAGCAGGAGCGGTGCTAGGGGTTTTTGCGCCCTAGGCAAGGGGGCGGGGCACGTGACATCATTGCGCATGACGTATGGTGCCCCGCCCCCTGCCCACCGTGCGCCCCGCGCCGCCGCGATTTTCGCCGCTAGTTGGGGCGGCACCGGGCGGCGGCGGGGGCATGGGGCAGGCTGGCCAGCGCCCCCTCCATTTTGGCGCTCCCGCCGCCGCGGTTTTCGCCCCAACCTACTCGCTCCGCCGCTGGTTGGGGCGGCGGCGGGGGGCGGGGGCAGGCTGGCCAGCGCCCCCTCCATTTTGGTGCCCTAGGCAGTTGCCTAGTTTGCCTAAATGGAAGCACCGGCCCTGCCTGACAGTTAAGTCCAGTTACGAATGACTCTGGGGTTACGGCGCTCATCTCGCTTTACTGGCCGAGGGAGCCGACATTTGTCCGCAGACAGTTTTTCCAGGTCATGTGGACAGCATGACTAAGCCGCTTCTGGCGAACCAGAGCAGTGCACGGAAACACCGTTTACCTTCCCGCCGGAGTGGTACCTATTTATCTACTTGCACTTTGACGTGCTTTCGGACTGCTAGGTGGGCAGGAGCAGGGACCGAGCACAGCGCCACCTTCAGATAACTTCTATAGGTTGTGTAGTTACTTATCTCCTTGGCTCTGGGGTCACATAACTCCATACCCTCCCACATTTCTCTGATGAAAATAATAATAATAATAATAATAATAATAATAATAATAATAATAATAATAATTTATTATTTGTACCCCACCCATCTGGCCGGGTCTCCCCAGCCACTCTGGGCGGCTTCCAAGAAATATCAAAATACATTAAAAAAATACATCAAATAAGGATGTCCTATGGGAAAGCAGGACATTGTGGGATCAAATCAGAAACTGGGATGGCTTCTGTAAATCTGGGACTTGGAGGGTCTGAGTTAAGCTCCCCTGTACATTCAGAAGCACACAGTCCCGGGCGAGCAGGCAAGTGTACATGCATAGGGATTATCCCATTTTTCTAAAGGGGAGCAAGAGATTTTTGTCTCCTGATTCTCCCACCTCAGTAAAACAACCACACCTGGCCATCACTAAGCTAAATGCTCATTGCGAAAAACTGTCAGATTATGCATCTGTATCAAATGACTTAAAGAACCCTGCTTGGCTTGATGCAAGTTTCCTGATCGCTCTCTTGTGGGTGATTACTTTGATTAAACACCTTTCCCCTCATTTTTATTGCTTTTTAATGTTGATTTTGCAAAACATTTTTTAATTATACAGAGGACGAACTTTTCCTTGGGTACCCAAAACTCGGGTGGGAACATCTGCAGAGGTGGATAATATGGCATGAAATCTTGTGTGATCTCCCTGGCTGGCTATTTCCTTCCATAGTCAGGGGGCTGTAAACACCCATCTTTTGATATTAAATCCTTATTTGCACTTAACCATTCACTGAACCTTTCTCTTGCCATGCAGCCACATTAAAAGGAAGACAACAAAAAGGCTTCAGGATTAAGGCATTTTGGGGAAGAGATAAGAATATGATTCACTTTAGTTGGACCGTGTCCTAAAATTTCATCATTTTTACATGATATGCAAACATAAAGGATCTGTCCTGGAGTGTCAACATAGGGGGCACAGCACAGACTGTATTTTTTGATAATTCTAAGGAAAAATCTTCTGCAAAAGCTGCTGCTTGCCTTCTATTACTGTTCCATTGAGAGTGTGCTCACTTATGGTTTGGAAGCTGCACTCCTCAGGATAGGATTGTGTTGCGAAGAATTATCAAAACAGCAGAGAGTATTATTGGCTGTTCACTCTCTACCTTAGAACGTATCTATACCATCAGGTGCCACAGAAAAGCATTAGATATATCAAGAGACCCATCGCACCCTGGTCACTGTTCCTTTGAGCTCCTGCCATCGGGACGGAGATACAGAATAATGAAGACGAGAACGAGCTGTCTCAAGAACAGTTTCTTTCCTAGAGCAATTTTGGCCTTAAATGGAAACTCTGGACTCTGAAGTCATCTTATTTTATTTGTTATATTGTTCTGTATTGTATTGTGTTTATCAGTATTTTAAAATTATGTGGAGTGCCTTATTTGAGTTGATATAGCAACCGAGGAATTTCTTTGTTCCTGCGAGGAACAAATTCCTCCATTTGTGTGGCTAAGAAGCAGGCAGGAATGGGAGATAGTTCAAAATACGTCTGACATACAAAGGGCGGGACAGTGAAGCGAAGAAAACCACGAAGTTGCCTGAGTGAGAGGCTAACTTGAACAGTAGGGATCCATGAGAGGGAGACCCCCACTGGTGGTAAGGTGGTAGGAGGCTTCAAATAAAGTGCCTTGTGGTAACCAATAAATGTGAGGAAACCGAGTCACTAACACTCCGCTCTTTCACAAAAGAGAAGGCAGGCATAAACCTCCAGTTTCTCAGAAGAAGACTTGGCTCTAGGTTACCTCAGGGCACTTTATTTGAAGCCTCTCACCACCTTACCACCAGTGGGGGGTCTCCATCTCTTGGATCCCTACTGCTCAAGTTAGCCTCTCACTCAGGCAACTTTGTGGTTTTCTTGGCTTCACTGCCCCTGCCCTTTGTATGTCAGACGTATTTTGAACCATCTCCCATTTCCTGTCCTTAGGGAAGCTTGGTCCTCTTCTTAGCCACAAAACTGGAGGAATTGACACACTGCTGGATCCAATTAGTGTGTAAAGACATTCAACTTTATTTATCAACCTGAGAACATGGATTTCACTGGTATCTTAGAGCACTTTACTTTCTTTGTAAGACAGAGACTTGATAATGCTTTCCATCCCTTTAAACCTAACCTCTAATATGACAATATTCTATTCTATTCTATTCTATTCTATTCTATTCTATTCTATTCTATTCTATTCTATTCTATTCTATTCAAGTCAATGGGCATGATTCACTCGAGCTCTTCTAGGCTTCAATCGTATACCCAATCCTAATAACTTTATTGTACTAGCCATTCAAAAATAAATACAAGCAAAAGGGGTGTCGCAACCACAAATAATGATCTCTATTTAGATCTCTGCATCTCCCTTACAGTTATATTGTCCTGGGTCTTCTTTCTGATCTTTTTGGCCACCAAAGCAAAAAGGGCGACTTTATGAGTCACTGAAGCGTTTACATCGCTAAGAAGCCATAGGACCTTCTCTGCCGGGGAGAGACATCTTTCCTGTATGGATGCCAAGGTGAGAAATAGCTATTTGGGTCCAATGTATCATGGGCAATATAATAAATAGTACAATATGTCTTCTACTTGTGGTTGCCCACGTATACAGAGTCTATCTTCGTACGGTACCCTGTTATATCGTCCGTCTAGAACGGCGGAGGACATAGCTTTGAAAACGCAGCTCAGTAAACGTGAATCTAATTAAGACTGGCTGGAGATTCGACAGGAAACTGGCTCTAAAAAGGACCGTTTTTAGAAGAGGGGACCAAGGAGAGCATTTAGGGGATTTGATCGCTTGCAGATCATGTAGTGACTCTGTCCAGCGGCACCAATCCCTTGATTGGCGTTTGTCTGTGGATATCATCTCCTCTAGTTTATGGAAATAATAAAGTTCAACTTAACATTGGGTGTTAGATTTCCACCATTGGCTGTTCACCAATTCCGCATATACCCACTTAACCTGAACTCAACAGAACTGACTTCTGAATAGATATGTATAAGATTGGGCTGTTAAGGCTGCAGCCTAAGCACATTTACATAGGAGTAAGCTGCATCAAACATTGATATTTAATGGCAAGGCAATGTGTAGGGATGGAAGGAAAAATTAGTTTGGTTCTCTCATAGTTGTTAGAAAACCTATCTCACACTTACTGAAACAATACCAGACCCAAAATGCAGCTAAGCTTTGAAATTCCCACTTCTCCAAATACATTTCCAACCAAAAATGTGTACAGAAATCGATATATTAGGGGAAAGTGTGAATAAAATTTCCATACTTTCATAAAAATAGCTTAAAACATGCATTGTAAGCGGAGATTGCTTGCAAAAATGCATGCAACTTTGCGTACCAAGTTGTGCAAGTTAGAAACACATTCTAAAACTCTGGCAAATGCTCATGATGACTCTTTTGTAAAAATAAAATGCAGACTGGTGGTGAACTGAATTTAAGATTGGGAAAACAAGAAAAAAATAGAGGATCTGAAATTGACATATTTGTGCAGTCCAATCAACAGTGCAGAAGATTGTATGACACACCATATTTATTTCATATTTATTTCAAATGGGACGTGGGTGGCACTGTGGTCTAAACCACTGAGCCTCTTGGGCTTGCCGATCAGAAGGTCAGTGGTTCGAATCCGTGCAACGGGACGAGCTCCCGCTGCTCTGTCCCAGCTCCTGCCTACCTAGCCGTTCGAAAGCACACCGGCGCAAGTAGATAAATAGGTACCGCTGCGTCGGGAAGGTAAATGCCGTTTCCATGCGCTCTGGTTTCCATCAAGGTGTCCCATTGCACCAGAAGCGGTTTAGTGCTGCTGGCCACATGACCCGGAAAGCTGTCTGTGGACAAACGCCGGCTCCCTCGGCCTGAAGGTGAGATGAGCGCCGCAACCCCATAGCCGCCTTTGACTGGACTTAACTGCCCAGGGGTCCTTTACCTTTATTTATTTATTTGAAAGTGGATTAAGTGTATGGCTAACCTCCTAGTAAGATGATTGAAATTTAAAACTGGATTCCGTCCACTTTTTCCAGGATCACTGCTTTGGTGTCATCCTTTCAAAGTCATTGGGTTTTAAAGAGACATTCTCTTCTACTTCCTTAAAAAAAGAAAAAGAAACTAATTATCTCCCTTCTCCAGAGTACCTGTTTCCACACACCCCTTCAAATATAGTCCTCCCCTTCCTTTCAGTGATTGCACTGCACTCATTTTGACCGACTGTTCAAGGAGCTTCCGTAAATGAGGTTAATAACCTCCTTGCCCCTCATGAGATTTCTGAGACTTGGGAATGTTAATTTTTCTTTAAATGCGGCATGTAATGTGCTGGGAAAGTGTTTTGAATTCAAACGACAATCTCCCTATAAATGTTCACATATATCCTCAGGGGTGCTATTTCATTATTTTATGTTTAGTGAAGGCCAAGGCTATTCTGGTAAATGGACAAAATACAAAATAAATGCCTATTATTGGATACATTTAAGGGATGAGCAGTGCAATGCTGCATGCGTCTACTCAGAAGTAAGACCCATTGACTGACACCCGGGTAAGTGTGAATAGGATTGCTGCCCTCTAAATCCCTTTGGCTTATTCTTGTTCTGTAGACTAGTTTGATTCTTATTGCGTGTCAAGGTCCCCAAGCCACCCCCCCTAAATAACTACACACAGTAATTTAAGTTTAAGGTTTTTGGCATGATTTTGGCCACAACTTTTATTAAAATACAAAATGTGAGTGGTTGCTTAGGCATTGGTTCCAACTAGCTGCCCCCTCTTGGGGGCAGACTGACATCTGCCCAGTTACCGAAGTCAGTACAGGGGAAAACACCTTTGGGGAGAGAATGGGGGTCGGGGTCCCAGGCCCTCGCCTCTCCCCAAATGTTCCCAGGGGCTCTTGCGTGGCCCTGTCCCCCGACCGGGGGATACGGACAAAAGCATGATGAGCCCCTGGATTCCTTTAACGGAATTCACCGCGCAGCAGCATTGGAGGGGCAGGCACAGCCAACCACATCCCCTCCACCAACCAAATTCATAACCAATGCCTAACCGCAACCTTACAAGTTGTGACTAATTGCTATGCAAGTAGGTGAAAACCAAATGGCAACAGCCAATCAGCCAGATGGAAAAATTCCTACCAGGCCCCTGCCCCAAAAGCAGACGACCCCATGACAGGCATAGCAAGGCCAACGCGCAAGCCTAAATAAAGGGAGGGAGGGCGGGTGATCCGATGCACGCAGCAAAGAGGGCCGCATGCTGCCTGCACTGGGAATATATAACCTCTGAGCTGTCCATCAAAAATTGCTACATAACATTCTCCCCAGCAACCCGCAGGGCCCAATCACCTGCCATGGTCATCTATCCTAACCCGCCCAGCAACAGTGGGGTGACTTGTTAGCCCCCACCGCAACACGTGCTCTCCATGAAGGAGAACCCGCTTTGTATTTTATGTCAATGAATTTCAATAAAAATTATTTTAAAAAACTCAATTCACTTCAATGACTCTCACTTTTCAATAGACATGCATTAAATAATTAATAATAATAATAATAATAATAATAATAATAATAATAATAAATATTTATACCCCGCTCATCTGGCTAGGTTTCCCCAGCCACTCTGGGTGGCTTCCAACAGAATATTAAAAATATGACAGAACATCGAACATTAAAAACTTCCCTAAACAGGGCTACCTTCAGATGGCTTCTAAAAGTCAGATAGTTGTTTATTTCCTTGACATCTGATGGGAGGGTGTTCCACAGGGCAGGTGCCACCACCGAGAAGGCCCTCTGCCTGGTTCCCTGTAACCTCACTTCTCGCAGTGAGGGAATCGCCAGAGTGCCCTCGGAGCTGGACCTCAGTGTCCAGGCTGAACAATGGGGGTGGAGACGCTCCTTAAGGTATAAATTGTGAGAAAAACAGCCAAAAAGCAGTCTCAATGAATAACTGAAATACATGAATGCCAGAGGGGTGTGCGGATCCATTACCTTCTCTGCCACCCCCTTTACATACTGTTTTAGAAGATTTTGAAAGGGATGGGGTTGGAGTCAGGGGGTGTGACTTGTGGATTTGTGCCCCCAGAATCAGGGATAAACATTCTTTCATAATAAGCAGTCAAGGCTATGCCAAACCTATTGGAAAGTTATCCCACAGAAGGCAGCGACAGCTTCTATAGGACACCTAGCAAACATCTAGAAACAAAATACAGCTGTACCTTGGTTCTCGGACACCTTGGTACTCGTACGTTTTGATTCCCGAACGCCGAAAAACCGGAAGTAAGTGTTCCAGTTTTCAAACCTTCTTTGGAAGCCGAACATCCAGCGTGGCTTCCACAGCTTCCGCTTGAGTTCAGGAAGCTCCTGCAGCCAATCAGAAGCCACGCCTTGGTTTCTGAATGGTTCCAGGAGTCGAACGGACTCCCGGAACAGATTAAGTTCGACAACCAAGGTACCACTGTTTGACCCAAAGAACTCAAAATATCACCAAAACATTTCCTTCTGAAGTCAACGGGGTATGTGAATCATTGATATAAATATAAGAGGCCAGATTGTGGGGGATGCAATGGATGGCTGCTGTTATGTCCCTATGCGACATTAGAAATTATTACAAGATTCGGAAGGGTGATGGTGATTTGTATACTGAAATAGAACATCCATTTCCCACTCTGCTGCTCACTTGTTCCCTCGCGGGTCCTTCGAGAACCCCATAAGCATACTGATCTGCCGATCAGCTCCAGGGTAACTTTTAGTCAGTGTCTACCTCTACATCGCTTCATGGTTCCGGCCCAGAAATGTTGCCATTTTTCATCTTTATGTTCATCTTTATTTTTCATCTGACACTTGGAGCAATGTCCTTTTTCTAAAATGGAATGCAGTTGCCTTTGACCATTAGACTGTAGCCTGGATAATAGAACCACTTGAAAGTTAATCGCAGTCCTGCTGTAGCGTTGCTTAGGAGTCCTGAATAACCTTGATCCTGTCTTGAATTCTTCATGGGAGGAGGAAAGTGAAGAGAGTTTGGAGCATGTCAGAGTATTCTCAACACATTTCACCAAGTTGGCCTTAAGGAGCCTCATAATTCTACATTTTCTACCCATGATATGTGGCAGTGTATGAAGGAACTCCTGAAAGCGTTTCCACCCCCATCGTTCTGCCCAGACACTGAGGTCCAGCTCCGAGGGCCTTCTGGTGGTTCCCTCACTACGAGAAGTGAGGTTACAGGGAACCAGGCAGAGGGCCTTCTCGGTGGTGGTGCCCGCTCTGTGGAACGTCAAGGAAATAAACAACTACCTGACTTTTAGAAGACATCTGAAGGCAGCCCTATTTAGGGAAGTTTTTAATGTATGATGTTTTATTCTGTTTTTAATCTGTTGGGAGCCACCCAGAGTGGCTGGGGAAACCCAGCTGGATGGGCGGGGTATAAATAATAAGTTATTATTATAATAATATTATTATTACAAGGAAGTGTCCAGTCCACTGTCAACAGGCAGGACAGCCATACTTGCCCCAGTGCAACGGCAGCAGGGAAGAGAAAGAAAAGAGATACTTCTGTCTGTTTTCTCCATACTTGAGGAGTTATACCCTAAAACAATACATTTCATTCCAGGCTTTGAGTTCTGGCCAAATTCACTACACTTCCAGTCTGATATTAAATTCAAGCAAACGTCATGATCTTCTTAAAAGTATGAAGGAGGAATTTCTGCTTCCATCATCCATAAGATACACACAGTGGGAGACTGAAAGGATTCTCTCTGCATTTCAAAAAGGAGCTCAACATGAATATGGAAGGAAGCCAGTTTTTTTGAAACCCCTGCTTTCTTCTTAATCCTTTAAAAAGCTTCATAGTATTTTTTTATATATATAGTAACAACCGAAAACTATACTGAATAATAACTTAATTATCACCTAGTTTTATGTTTGCAATGTGACTAAATGTCTAAAGACTACCATGCTGTTCACCGAATTGTTCAGAGCCCTGTTGCTTTGTTAATATTTATGTAACACCCTTTAAAAAGTTAGGCCTTTAATTCTGGCAAGTGGGGAATACAGGATATAAAATTTATCCCCTCAAGGTGTCAACCAGTCTACTTTATTAGCTTCTTTTTAAAAAAAATAAAAACATTGTTGACTTAAAAATTGGAATGGACGGGGGGGGAATGCTATTAGAAGGAATCAAATTTATGAATCCAATTTATTCAGATGTGCGACACGGAAAAGCATATAAATGACATTTATTGCTTAGGTAATTACTCATTTTTATTGAATGGCAGCATAATTACTTGAACAAAGTCGTATGTTCGGTAATGTATGCACCAAATGTTACAGCTGCCCTTGGCTACAGTAACTTATTCCCCCCCCTCCCGCTTTCACGGATTTCTGCATAGTATACTCAGCCCTTGTTAAAGGATTCTCTGTTAAAACCAATTGTTGTGGCAGTTAGACTTCAACGGCTGTTCTTTGAACAACTTCATGCTCCACGACACCCAACCACAATTATTTCCAACCCGCATTGTATTCAATTTCATTAGCCTGGTAGGATGAGGAAGGGCAATGTTCAGCTGAGGACTCCGCTGGCTGAGAAACAAAATTCTAATTATGTTGAAAAGCACATCTCATCTTGTTTAGTTTTCTACAAAAGAATAGTATACCATTAAAAAAAGAGAAGAAGATCCAAAAGAATTCGGATATCGATGCTGAAATTTTTAAGAAGGCACTGGCATTTTTAAATTGGAATGGGAATATTTTGGCCAACTAACAAGGCCAGTTTCCGAATCAGTATTCTTAAACCAGGACATCCCTGCCTGGGAATTCAAATTTACAGTCTGGGGTTGTGTTGAAGGGTTTTCTCCCTAAAGCAGAGGCTCTGGCTTAATTTAGGATTGTCATACGTCTGGAAATTTCTGGACATAGCCAGTATTCATCCCCCTTAAGCAGCGTGCAGGCAGAAACGGCTGAAATGTCCGGGAAAATCTGGATGCATGGTAGCCCATGTTGGTAGTCTAGATTTTGGCAATTTCCATTAAAAATAGCTTAAAAACTCATCTTTTGGTTGAGATTTCGCAAGAAAGCTCAACAATCTTTGTGTCTGGATTATCACTTTTGGAAATATGGCAAACCTAGCATAATTTGAACTAGTAGAGGGTTTAGTTTGTGTAGGATACACATCTTGGCCTTTGGAAACTTGGATGGTATGCATCAAACAGACTAGACCCATTGAAATTAATGCACCTACCGGTAACTTAACCATGTTTATTCCTTTCAATGGGTCCATTCATATATATAAATGGACCTTGAATGGACTTTAGATCCTGATGCATGGCAACTTCTCATATCTCCCAATACTATGTGTTCTAACTCACTGGAAAAGGAAGTCAAAGGATCAATCTATTTGAGGTTGTTTTTTTCATGACCATGAATGGTTTAGATTCCTAATGAAGACACTAGATCATGGGGACTTTTGAACTTTCAGTAATTTGTTTAAACTTCTCATGCCACTCATTTATGGAGCTGCCTTTATTTGTTGCTCATTATCTATATTGCTGCAGAAAAGCAGGCTTTCAAATTGAGAATAGGTCAAGAGAGAGCATGCAAATTGGCTTCTGACCAAAAACTGGTTTGTTTGTTTTTTGTCCAGCCCCTAAGATGCTCTGAACTTCAAGCTAATAGCAACATTTATTCCCAGGGAGTTCAATCATTCTTGTTGGCTTTGAGAAAGGATAAGGAGGAAATTTGGAATATGTGTGCTGTACCACTGCAGACCCTATGGAATTGGTCAATTGACACACAACATGTTAAGTTTTTCCCCACTGACAATTTTTTACAAATTTTCTTACAAAATTGATCCATGTAAAACATATTGAAAGGGAGGAGAGGCACTAAGGGAAAGGCCACACAAATCAAAGAAAAATAGACATAGGTACATTTTCTAAAGGAGATGTGCAAAATGGCACAATTTATTGTTGGGTATGACAGAGGTAGGGACCCAGGTGGTACTGTGGGTTAAAATACAGAGTCTAGGGCTTGCTGATCACAAGGTCAGCGGTTCGAATCCCTGTGACGGGGTGAGCTCCCATTGCTCGGTCCCAGTAATGCGAGATGAGCGCTGCAACCCCTGAGTCGGACACGACTGGACCTAATGGTCAGGGGTCCCTTTACCTTTACCTTTATGACAGAGGTGGGTGCACGATGTTGTAGCATTTGCAATGATGCATTATCATCCTTACAGGAAGCCAAAATATTTATCCATCCAGCTCAGAATTGTCTACTCAGATTGATAGCATGTCAGGGCCATGCTGTGGAGGGCTGCACTGAGGAGGAAGGGTGGGAGCCTCCCCCTCCCCTCCCCCTGCTCCTGCTTCTGCTCAGGATCCCGAATCTTCCCAGGAGCAGGAGGACAGTATAGATTTGGAACAGTTGTTCACGGAGGGACATAGTTCAGAAGACAAAAGTTGGGAAGTACTGGGTGGTGAACAGCTAAGAGAAGAAGAACTGGGGGAGAGAGATTTAATTGACTCTCTCTCTCTCTCTGGAAAACCTACATCTGCCCAGCTCAAGCTCATGACAAGCAGATAAGGTGGCAGCACAGAAAGCAAAGTGGTTGCGAGATCAGGTTGCAAGATGAGGAAGTGACACGGGTGATTCAGGGGGAAAGTGGGTGTGAAGCTTATTTGGGAGCACCTTTTCTCCAAGAATGGACTCCTCGTTCTTTCACTGTGATAATTAAAATCTCTTTAAATGGTAAGGGACTATTTTTGCTTTGTTCTGCTTATCCACGGCTGAAGGGAGGGAGGAAGCCGCTCCTCCAAAGCCTAACACAGCAGCTCTTTCCAGGGTTTCAGCCACAGGTCTTTCTTATCTCCTACAACCTGCTCCTGCAGAGGTTGAAACTAGGACCTTCTACACATAAGGATTGTTGATCTACCACTAAAATGTGTTATATTAAAATGACTTGCAAAAAACCCAAACATGTCTATTAGGAGAAATATATGCTGAAGTGCTGACTGTTTTCTGTGAATGTTTCTTTTGTGATGGTCTTGCTCCTTCTTTTCCTCCAGCTATGAAGAAACCATCTGATCATAGATGTGTAGAATTGTGGGTTGGAAGAGACACCAAAGGTCACCTGGTCCAACAGCTAAAAAAATATGTGAGAGATGGCCATCCAATCTCTGTTTAAAAATCTCCAATGAAAGAGTCCACTAGCTTCTGAATTAGTCCACTCCACTATCAAATATCTCCTAACACCAGTTCTTCCTGATGTTTAGTCAGAATCTCATTTCTTGTAATTTGAGTCCACTGGTTCAGACCCTACCCTCTGAAGCCGCAGAAAACAAGCTTGCTCTGTCTTCCATGTGACAGTCCTTCAGACATTTGAGGAAGACTACCATGTTACTAGATACAGGTAGGTAGCCATGTTGGTCTGCCGTAGTCAAAACAAAATAAAAAAAATCATTCCAGTAGCACCTAAGAGACCAACTAAGTTTGTTATTGGTATGAGCATGCACACTTCTTCAGATACACTGAAACAGAAGTCACCAGACCCTTATATATAGTGAGAGGGTGGGGAGGGGTATTACTCAGAAGGGTGGTGGGAGTTGGTGATTGGCTGATAGGTGTGGTAAACCAGTTGACGGCTGTTAACGACTATAATTGGTTTTACAGGAAAAAGCAAGGGATGAGATGGCCAAAAATAGCTTTATCATGTATAATGAGATAAGAATCCAATGTCTCTATTCAGACCTGGTCTCTCCATGGTTTTAAGTTTGGTAATAAGTTGTAATTCAGCAACTTCTCTTTCCAGTCTATTTCTGAAATTCTTTTGTAATATTACAGCTACTTTGAGATCTTGTGTAGAATGTCCTGGGAGATTGAAGTGTTCTCCTACTGGTTTCTCTGTCTTGTGATTCCTGATGTCAGATTTATGTCCATTTATCCTTTGGCGTAGGGTTTGCACTGTTTGTCCAATATAGAGAGCTGAAGGACACTGTTGGCATTTGATAGCATATATTATGTTGGAAGATGAGCAATTAAATAGTCCTGAGATGGTATGTTTGGTGTTGTTGGAGCCAGTAATGGTGTTGTCCGGGTGTATGTGGCAGCAATGTTGGCATCTGGGTTTATTGCAGGCTCTGGTACCAGTGTCCATGTTAAGTCTGGTTGCTGTATTATTGTGGGTGAGGAGTTGCTTAAGATTGGGTAGCTGTCTGTAAGCATTGAAAGGTCTTCCTCCCAGAGCTTGAGAAAGAGAACTGTCATTATCTAGGAGAGGTTGTAGATCTCTGAGGATGCGTCAAACTGTTTTAACTTGGGAGCTGTAGGTGATTACTAGTGGTGTTCTGATATTTTCTTTTTTGGGTCTGTCTTGCAGCAAGTTCTCTCTGGGTATCAGTCTGGCTCTGTTGATCTGTTGTTTAACTTCATCAGGTGGATATTTTAGTTCTAAAAAGGTTTGCTGCAGATCTCTTAGGTGACAATTGTTATAAGATTCATTCCCTGAGTTCAGTCATGGGCTTATTGTGTTTCACATGACTGTATGTTTTCATCCCACAGAGTGGAAGGAGGAAGTGACGGCAGACAGGAAGTCTTGTATTGCTGTGTACCCTCTAAATAGGATTCTTATCCTTTGTTCTCTCTCGGCTGCCTGATGCCAGAGAGAGAAGGAGTCATCGTGATGAGCTCCGTGATTGTAAATATATAATATATAATAAAGTAGTTTTAGCTGCAAATGCTGAGCTGCTGTGTCTGTTACGCTACCGCGCAGATTATCTGCTGATTTATGAGTGTGCTGGATGTCTGCCGACACCAGTCGCTGTGATGTTTGGGCTGAAGAAGCTGATAAGCTCCCGGACGAGCCAGATCATGGCAGTCGGGCCTGTGTCTTTGCTGTGTCTTACTCGTAAGTAAGACCGTACCATAACAACTAGTGGTGTTCTGATATTTTCTTTTTTGGATCTGTCTTGCAGCAAGTTCTCTCTGGGTATCAGTCTAGCTCTGTTGATCTGTTGTTTAACTTCATCAGGTGGATATTTTAGTTCTAAAAAGGTTTGCTGCAGATCTCTTAGGTGACAATCTGTGTCTGTAGATTTGGAACAGATGCGGCTGTAATGTAGGGCCTGTTACCTCTCAATCTTCTCTATGCTAAACATATCCAACTCCTTCAAGGATTCCTCATAAGGCCTGGTTTCCAGACCCTTTATCATCTTGGTCGCCCTCCTCTATGCATATTCCAGTATTCTTCTTAAATTGTGGTGCCCAGAACAGAGTACAGTACTCCAGTTAGGTCTGATCGAGGCAGAATAGATTGATAAGATTATTTCTTTTGATCGGGACACTATTTTTCTGCTGATGCAGCCTAGAATTGCTTTAGCCTCTTTTGCAGCTGCACCACACTGTTGACTCCTTCTTCTTCGCCAAACCTTTATTTATCATTACCACTGTTGACTTGAGGTCTACTAAAACCCCTAGATCCTTTTCACATGTATTTCTGTCAAGTCAGGTCTCCCCCGTGCTATATTTGTTCATCTAGTTATACCTTCCTAAATGTAGAACATTATATATCACAGTAGCAGTCTCTACTGACAAGCACTCAAGTCACAATGGCATTACCAAGCAATTGCGTCTCACATTCCAGATACAGGCAACTGCCCTCTGGTGACTACACCTCACCAAAAGATAACATAACAAAACAAATAAAGAAAAGAATCCCTAGTGATGCTTACAATTAAATAATGGATGCTCAATTGCCTCACATTTGCAGAAAGCATTCTCACATTTTTTTTGGGGGGGGGATAAGTCATCACTGGAGATGCAAATTAGCATTTTCTCCTGTGGATTGTTTTATTTAAATTGGTGCCACAAGGGGGAAATGTTATTGCAAGCCCTCCATTGTGATCCACCTATAACATTATTCCTGAGTGATTCATGCAGCATCTATGCTTCCAGCCCGATTTAAATTACGTGAACTAAACAAGGAAAAGACCTCCTCTGTGTAAATTATCAGAAATTGTGATCTACCGAAAGTAAAATGCTTTGTACACAACTGGGCAATTGACAGCAATTCAGGGAATTGCAAGCTGTAAAGAGAACATATGCATGTTTGCATGTATAATGAGGCAAAAGGGGAAGGAGGGAGGAATTTTTTCACTATAAATTTAAATTGCAGAAATATTTTGAAGAGCCCAGTCGCATTAGGAAGGTGTGAACAACAACTGAGCAGCCAGCTGCATTCACAAACACTGTAACAAATCAATCGTTTATTTGCATAAGTTAGATTTGAGTTATACTGAAATCTACAGCCTCTGTTAAGCAGCTTATTTTCGCGTCACGTGCAGATGGTGAGCTCAGTGATGTCCCATCTTAAAACTTGGATGAGGATTTCCCCTGCTGCCTTACATTTGTACACTGTTCAAAACTAGGATTTCTTCTGAAACTTCCAAGGGCAGTTTGTAGTCAAATTTATTGAAATTGTATATGAAACAGTCATGTTGTTCATGTTGTGCTGTCTGTGTCCACAAATGAATGACTTATCCGTTTCTATGGAATGTACTTTTTAAAAAAATGAATTTAGATATCCTGCTAAATACAATTGTGTATAAAATTTTGATACAAATTCTCTTTGAGCCCTTAGGCCGTACCCATGGCATACACCCACTGTTAACAGTCATGGCTTCCTCCAATGAATCCTAAGAACTGTGAAATGTAAAGGGTGCTAGGAAGTGTAGCTCAAACAACTTGCAGCACCCCTAACAAATTATATCTCCCAGGATCCTTTGGGGGGGGAGCCATAACTGTTAAAGTGGTATTCTTTAAAAGTATGCTTTAAAAGAATCTAAGTATGCTTAGATTCCACCCTGCTTAAACTTACATCTTCCGTTCATAGACTTAGACTGAAGATCATTTCTTCTGGAATCCTAATGTTGATATATTTAATGTTGATATTGTTAGGATTCTTGCTCCGTGCTTGCAGTCATGGGATTGTTTTCTATCACATGACGGTGTATGTTTTCATTCCACAGTGTGGGAAGTGACGGAGACAGGATGTTTGTGTTGCTGTGTTTCCGTGATGTGGGACTATTGTGCTTTGTTCTTTCTTTTTGCTGCCTGATGAGAAAGAGGAAGGAGTTAAGTCAGAATGCTCTGAGTGTATTATATGTAAATAAAGTAGTTTAGCCAAAATGCTGTGCTACTGAGTTTGTTACGCGGACTTGCTAATACTCTGCAGGTTCCGTAAGTGTCCTGATGCCTCTTGGTATCAGTCGCTGTGATGTTCGGGCAAGAGAAAGCTTTTGAAGCTCCCGAACAACCAACCAGGAGGGAGAGAACATGCCAGTCAGGCATATGTCTCTGACAGGGTCCTACACGCGAGTAGGACGATCCTGACAGATATATTATGTCTACATTACAGTGGTACCTCGGGTTACAAACACTTCGGGTTACAGACTCCGCTAACCAGGAAGTAGTACCTCGGGTTAAGAACTTTACCTCAGGGTGAGAACAGAAATCGCGCAGCGGCAGTGGGAGGCCCCATTAGCTAAAGTGGTACATCAGGTTAAGAATGGTTTCAGGTTAAGAACGGACCTCCAGAACGAATTAAGTTCATAACCAGAGGTACCGCTGTATTTAAACACACATAAACACACGTAGGTTACACCAGTGCTTTTTTTTCTGGGGGGACGCAGAGGTACGCATACCCCTAAACATTTTGTGAATCTTTGTACCTTTGTCCATTTACTGTATTTATTTTTCCCGATTTGAACTATAAAATGGTGGTTTTCTTGAGTCAAAATGAGAGTACCCCTAAACATTTTTTTTAGAAAAGAAAAAAAAAGCACTGAGTTACACTGTAAACCAAATGTGAGTTTGAAGGAATATTGGTGGTGGGGCAGGAGAGAGGTGCGATAGCCGGAGAAAGCTTTGGAAAGTGGTTTCTGGAGGGAGAAATGAAATTGATTCCCGCCTCCCTGTTTCGGAAGATAGTTCTGTAGGCTAAGCTTCAGAGGACTGTGCTTCGGCTGGCTCAATGCTATCAGCTTCCTTCATCGTATGAAATATTTTGGTTGCTTGGCTTTTTCTGCTACATGGAAAAGATACCCTACAGAAAGTGATCATTTTTGACAAAAAGACATTTATGACAAAAGCTCTGCTCCTACCTGCTGTGAAAGTGTGTAGATAAATCATCAGTATGCCTTTTCTTCTGTTGTTGACAGCACACTGAATTAAAAAAAGTGTATCTGCAGAACTATTTTTATGCTGAGGACCCGCATATCAAACACCTGACAGATTTCACTTGGGTGACTATCAAGCTAAGTTACAAAAACACACGCAAAAAAACATTGTATTGGATCCTTGTCACTAGGATGTCAACTCGGCTCACAGATTCTGAGCAAAACAAAGATGTTGGTTGTTAGGGAGGGGAGAGAAATTCAATTTGGTTCGCATTTTCCTCATTTGCAAAAATAATACAGAAACTGAAAGTCAGCCCTTTTTCGAAATTGGCACTTAGATGAATTTTGCAATGCAGTTCTCTAGCCAAGTAATATGTACAAAATTGTATATGTGTACAATAGGTAAGAAGTTACGCACAGGCCGTCTTCACTGAAAATCAGAAAAAAGAATTTAAAATGATGATGGTGATGGTGATGCAACCGTAAATGTCCATTCAGATGTGAATTTGTGTGCAAATGCATCTCTTCTGTAGGATTATTTCCCTTGTTTGGTTTGAGTGCGAGAGTTTATAGTTTGAATTCCTTTCGAAGAAAGTGTTTTGACTAACGCTGGTTATCTGCAGAAAAGGAAAGGATTCCTCCATCATTCTGGGAATTACGAATGCCTCATATGTGCTTCTGAGCCACACTATTGCCATTCTATCTTTAAGGAGACTTTAATTACCACTTGCTATGACATAATCTCACAGTTAAGCTGCTTGTGGCAAATAGTATTGGAAACTGCACATGTTTTCTGTGTGTGTGTCAAATAGATGCGGGAGTATTTGTGACATCTTGACAAAACTATTTACTTGTCACTTCAAGGCTAAAAAGGAAACAGTATTAAAAAATTGCTCTGTGGCCAAGATGGAATATTTATTTAAACAGCTGTAGAGCTCCTAGAAAAATAAATGGATGCGGGTGGTGCTGTGGGTTAAACCACAGAGCCTAGGGCTTGCTGATCAGAAGGTCGGCGGTTTGAATCCCCACGACGGGGTGAGCTCCCGTTGCTTGGTCCCTGTTCCTGCCAACCTAGCAGTTCAAAAGCACGTCAAAGTAGATAAATAGGTACCACTCTGGCGGGAAGGTAAACGGCGTTTCCGTGCACAGCTCTGATTCACCAGAAGCAGCTTAATCATGCTGGCCACATGACCCAGAAGCTGTCTGTGGACAAACGCCGGCTCCCTCGGCCAGTAAAGTGAGATGAGTGCCGCAACCCCAGTGTTGTCTGTGACTGGACCTAACGGTCAGGGGTCCCTTAACCTTTACCTTTTTAGAGCTCCTAGAAAAATAAATGGATTTCCCCCCTCTTTGAAGCAGATAGTTTTAACATTTTCAGTTTCCACCCCCTTCCCCATCTTTCTGCGGTTCCTTACAATTATTTTCATCCTTTCCTGCATACTACCAATTGCTGTAACTTATTCAAATATATTTTGAAAACTGCAGGTTTTTACAATAATCCCGCCAACGTCTTGATCTATTTACAGTTTGTTTGTAAATACTCAATAAATCACTTCCATTCCTTTCTAAAAAGTTTGTTGTCTCTTTTTCTTATTCTTCCGGTAAGTTTCTCCATTTCCGCATACTCCATTGGTTTCTGTATCTAATCTTCTTTCGTCGGGACCTCTTCATCTTTCCACTTTGCGGCAAATAACATTCTTGCATCTGTAGTTGCATCCTATACTGTTTGGATAGTTCTAATCCTATAATTCCCAAGAGAAAAGCTTCTGTGGGTTTTTTTTTAGAAATGTTGTCTTAAAAACTTTTTAAATTCATTATATATCATTTCCCAGTAAGCTTTAACTTTATTACAAAACCACCACATGTGAAAAAGTGCCTTCTTTCTCCTTACATTTCCAACTCTTATTCGACTTTGATTTACAGTGGGACCTCGACTTATGAGCGATTCGACTTACGTGTTTTTCGACTTACGAATGACTTCCGGGAGAAACAAAATGGCCGCCGCAACCGAATTTTTCAAATTACGAATGGAAGTCGTGGCCGCTTTAATAGGATTTTTTTTACTTACGAATTTTCGACTTACGAATTTTCGACTTATGAATTTTTTTCGCTCAATGCATTCCTATGGGGATTCGACTTACGAATGTTTTCGACTTACGAAAATTGTGTCGGAACGCATTATCATCGTAAGTCGAGGTCCCACTGTACACATTTTTTGCCAATCTACTAGGTGTTAGGTACCATCTATATAGCCTTTTCATATAATTTTCTCTTAAACCATAACATTGGCTCAATATTCTTGAGCAGTTGTTGTTTTTAATTCAGCTGAATGTGGAAATGGAATGTGGAATGTAAGGTACAGGAATTCGCAGAGATGGCTCTATTGACAAATGATCTAAGAGGAAACTCCAGGCAGAAATTTGTAGAAAAATGGGATATATATATATGAAGTATGTACAAAAATATAACAACACCTTTGCCTCCATGTGAGTGTAAATGAATGAGACTGAGTTGGGGAATTATAGATGCATAAGTTATTAAGAATGTATTAGAAAAAGTATAGATGAAGGTATATTGGTTGAATTACATTCAGTATTAAGATATGCAGATACAAAGGGATTTCCTCCCCCTTTTCTTTTCTTATTTCGGGGGGTGGGTGTACAAGTAGGTGTGGGGGTGTGTCTGTGGTTTTTCTTTTTTCTTTTTTCCTTCCCTTCTACCCTCTACCCCTTGGGATAGGGGATGGGTGAAGATAGCAAAATAAACGAGATGTGGACTAAATATTGTTGAAAGTAAACTTTATTTTGTAAATTCACATAATAATCGTCGGATTAAGACATTTTTGTATGTTAAATAAAAGGAAGTGTTCGAGGGAAGCCATCTCAAGATGTTATGGAAATTAGCTGAAATCAAGAAATTAAGAAATTAGTTGAAATTTAGAAATATTTGTGTTAAAATTATTTTCTTTTCTTTTTCTGTATGTTTATATTACTGTACTTTTATCTGTTATAAAATAAATAAAATTTTATATATATATATATATATATATATAAAAGAATGTGGAAATGGAACAGAGCAGACTTATGGCGAACATGTACAATTGGTACACAGGCTGTAAACAGGCTGATTCATTTAACCCAACCTGAGAACAAGGGGATGTTGGGGTTGGCAACCTTTTACCCCACCCAGCTATAGACCATCTTGACATTATGGGCATGAAAACTATTGCCATCTCACTCATCTATTTTATTTTTATAGGCCACGGGGAATTTCTAAATCCAGGTTTAGTTGGTTGGCTAATTACCGTATTTTTCGCTGTATAAGGCGCACCTGACCATAAGACACACCTAGTTTTTAGAGCGGAAAAGCCCCATTTTTTTGAGGATCAGCTCAAATCTCTGCAGCTTCTTTTGCAAAGGAGAAAAGCCCCATTTTTTGTGGATCAGCTCAAATTTCTGCAGCTTCTTTTGCAAAGGAGAAAAGCCCCATTTTTGAGGATCAGCTCAAATTTCTGCAGCTTCTTTTGCAAAGGAGAAAAGCCCAATTTTTTGAGGATCAGCTCAAAGTTGTTGAGCTCACTTTGCAAAGGGAAAAATCCTGTTTTATGGGGTTTAACTCACAGTTCTGCAGCTTCAGGAATGGGAGCCATTTCTACAGTTTCCAGACAGATAATCTAATCAGCCAGTCACATGTCACTGGGGAAACAGCCAAACTCTGCAAAGGGGCGGGGCTGGAATCTCTCTCCCCGATCGTTTGCTGAGCAGCTGCTCAGCGGGCTTCCTTTCAACACCCCCTTCTCTCTCTCTCTCTCTCTCTCTCTCTCTCTCTCTCTCTCTCTCTCTTTTTAAAAAGCACTATCTGCTTTTCCCCCTGGGCAGTTCAGCTCCAGGGACCACACATTCACTCCATAAGACGCACAGACATTTCCCCTTACTTTTTAGGAGGAAAAAAGTGCGTCTTATGGAGAGAAAAATACGGTATTTCACACCAGGCATTTAAACCACCCACTCTGGTTACTTCAAATTCACTCCATTGCCCTCTTGCTTCTTTGAATGGACTAGCTGTCAACATTTTTCATCCACAGCAATATATCACTGGAATGCAACGATGGGTGACATAAAGCCGTTTGATCACTCAACAGGCACTGCAAGCCTTTTCCTTTCCAGAACAAGTTTTTTAAAATGATTTTTTTATATAAAAAAGAGCATTAGTCTCTATAAATAAATTACAAGTTTCTAATACGTTTTCATTGCTCACAGCACTTAATATTTAAATGTTTTGGCTTAACTCACAGTGCACAAGGAGCACTTTAGATTGTCAAACAGACCTCTTGCAAGCTGTTAAAACTGTATTTACATTTCAGATCCTCACAAATTTCAGTGCTGCCTGGGGGCTTCTTTGGCTGAAATGTTCTTTCACAAGTTGAATGAATGTGGCCAATTCAGAAGAAGCTGGGGACCGTGTCCTGTAGCTGCTTGAACAGCAGGGTCATAGCTGTCAACCCTCCCTTTTTTTGCGGGAAACTCCCTTATTCCAATGCCGTTTCCCGCTGCTGTCCCAGATTGTTGATATCCCTAAATTTCCCAGATTTCAAAGGAAGTGGCTCCTCTCCCTCCATGCTGGCCAGGGAGGCTCCTCAGCTGCATTGCTCGGCTGCCAATAAGGAGTCTGAGACCGACTGGGGGCGGAGCTTGCATGCCTTGTGCAGCCAGACCGTCACGCCCAACCAGACAGCCAGCCTGCCTGCCTGCCATCTACGCGCTCGCTCTTTCGCTCACCCGTTCACGCACAGTCTCTGGAGTGCAGGGTGGCGATGCTACTTGGTGCCATTGCACCACCCTCGCAGCATCCCTTATTTTCAAATCCGAAAGTTGACAGCTATGAGCAGGGTTACAGCGACCTCCATTCTTTCTGACCCAGGAAATTGGCCATGCCAGAGATGAACTCCAATCAGAGAAGTGAACAGTTTAATGAGGATATGTGGGTGATAATTAGAGAGGAAAGAGGGATGAAAGTTCTTGAGAGCAATAGATGTCCTGAAGATGGAATGGCAATGCTGATAACATTGATGAACTAATACCAGTATACTGGAAGAAGCAAAGATTACCAGTGTTGAAGCAATGATTATTCAACATCAACTTCGTTGGGCTGGTCATGTTGTGTGGATGACAGATTATCGTCTTCCAAAGCAACTACTCTATTCCGAACTTAAAAAATGGAAAGCGTAATGTTTGTGGTCAACAAAAGAGGTTCAAAGACTCTCTCAAGGCAAATCTTTAAAAAGGTAGTATAAACACCGACAACTGGGAAACACTGGCCTGCAAAAGCTCCAATTGGAGAACAGCCTTTACCAAAGGTGTCATGGGCTTTGAAGACACTCGAACTCACGACACAAGGGGAAGCCCTTGTGCTAAGAGGAAGCTACACTTGGCAAATCCACACCGAGATTAACTCCTGCCTGGAAACCAATGTCCCCATAGTGGAAGGACGTGTGAATCCAGAATTGGCCTCCACAGTCACTTATGGACTCACTGCTAAAACAGTGTTAATGGAATCTTACTCGGCTACGAGTGATCACCAAAGAAGAAGAAGAAGAGAGCTGCCACAATGACGACATCAACAATGGGCTGGTAGTGTTGGGAGAGCCCTTTTACATCACAACCCACTATTCCTTCAAGGAGGGACGCGGTTGGCACTGTGGGTTAAACCACAGAGCCTAGGGCTTGCCGATCAGAAGGTCAGTGGTTCGAATCCCCGCCACAGGGTGAGCTCCCATTGCTCGGTCCCTGCTCCTGCCAACCTAGCAGTTCGAAAGCACATAAAAGTGCAAGTAGATAAATAGTTACCGTTCTGGCGGGAAGGTAAACGGCATTTCCGTGCGCTGCTCTGGTTTGCCAGAAGCGGCTTAGCCATGCTGGCCACATGACCTGGAAGCTGTACGCCAGCTCCCTCGGTGTGGTGATCACACAGGGTCACACTTTATTTCTCGCTGCCACCAACCAGGAACCTACCTGGTAACATACGGAGTCCAGTCAGGGTTAAGGTGTAACATAAAACTTTGGTTGTTTTATTATATTTTAACAAGCGTGTGGTTTCATAAACGATCTCAATCCATTACAAACATAGGGCGTCTATTCAGACTTATAACATCATCTCTCAGCTCACACTCTCTCTAAACCACCTCTCAGCTAATTCTTTTTCTTGTTAGCTCCTAACTGTTCCTGACTCCGCTTATTCTATTACCCTAACTCCAGCTACCCACTGACTCCATCTACCCACTCCAACCAACCCCCCAACCCGCCAACCCCCCCGTCTCTCTCCCAGAGCTGGTTTTATAGTCCCTCTCACTCCAACCCACCCCCTCTTGGGTTCTGATTGGGTCTCCTGTTTAACTATTTCACCTCCAGCCCCCCACATGTTAACGTCACACTCGGCCAATAATGCGAGATGAGCGCCGCAACCCCAGAGTTGGTCACGACTGGACCTAATGGTCAGGGGCCCTTTACCTTTACTATTCCTTCAAGGAACTCAAGGCTTGTGGAATTGCCTCATTTTGTCTGAGCAAAGATATATGCCTGGGTTTCCCCGGCCCATACCCAATGCTCTAACTACCATAACATTATAGAAACTGGGCCCACCATTGCACACACCATATAAATATGCTTATGTCTCTAGATTTACACAGGATCCCTCAGAATCAACTGCATAGTAAGTGTAATCTCTATGTGTGTTGAGTGTGGGGTGCTGGTGTGGGGGTTAGAATCATAGAATCATAGAGTTGGAAGAGACCACAAGGGCCATCCAGTCCAACCCCCTGCCAAGCAGGAAACACCATCAAAGCATTTCTGACAGGTGGCTGTCAAGCCTCTGCTTAAAGACCTCCAAAGAAGGAGACTCCACCACACTCCTTGGCAGCAAATTCCACTGTCAAACAGCTCTTACTGTCAGGAAGTTCTTCCTAATGTTTAGGTGGAATCTTCTTTCTTGTAGTTTGAATCCATTGCTCCGTGTCCGCTTCTCAGAAGCAGCAGAAAACAACTTTTCTCCCTCCTCTATATGACATATCCTTTTATATATTTGAACATGGCTATCATATCACGCCTTAACCTTCTCTTCTCCAGGCTAAACATACCCAGATCCCTAAGCCGTTCCTCATAAGGCATCGTTTCCAGGCCTTTGACCATTTTGGTTGCCCTCCTCTGGACACGTTCCAGCTTGTCAGTATCCTTCTTGAACTGTGGTGCCCAGAACTGGACACAGTATTCCAGGTGAGGTCTGACCAGAGCAGAATACAGTGGTACTATTACTTCCCTTGATCTAGATGCTATACTCCTATTGATGCAGCCCAGAATTGCATTGGCTTTTTTAGCTGCTGCATCACACTGTTGACTCATGTCAAGTTTGTGGTCTACCAAGACTCCAAGATCCTTTTCACATGTACTGCTCTCAAGCCAGGTGTCACCCATCCTGTATTTGTGCCTTTCATTTTTTTTTTTGCCCAAGTGTAGTACTTTACATTTCTCCCTGTTAAAATTCATCTTGTTTGCTTTGGCCCAATTCTCTAATCTGTTAAGGTCATTTTGAAGTGTGATCCTGTCCTCTGGGGTATTAGCCACCCCTGTTGATTCTAAATTTTGTACCAAGAGAGCAGAAGCAGTGAAGCTCTTTGAAATAATAGGGAATTCTATATTGCAGTTGTGTTTGGTCCAACGAAATAAGCCAAGCGGGGTATTCTTCTGCACTCTTGCATACTATTATGACACAGGGGCTGTAGCAATCAGACCAAGAGCTATTGGGGGGGGGGAATCCCCATGGGGGCTTCTCAGTTCTGAACCCTTTATGTGGTAAAGTATGCTATAGCTGAAGCAACTGAAGTGCTTCAGACCACAGAGAATAATGTGTTTATTTTAGTCTCTCAAAAGGTCAGTAAAGCCGAACAGCAGTAAATTACACTGCTAAAAATGCATTGTCTGTCAACACAACACACTTTCACAGCTGGTTTCCTCACTGTTTGTTAGGTTTGTATTTATTCAATCAATGGATTGTGCTGGCTGCCGGGAAGGCTGGCTTTCGTTATTGTGAGAGAGCATCCAGGAAGAAAGGGCAGCAGAAGAAACCTTCAGTGAGTGTTTTGCCCCAGCTTTTCAAAATGCACCTCAAATGATGCAGAAATATTTTAAAACGGTGTTAACGTTCCACATCATTCACTCTCGCAAACCCTGCCTTTCATTGTGGCTTGAGAAAACCTAGGCTGCTGCATCTACCAAAGGGTTGTGCTTAAAGACTGTGATTACTCTCCACAGAATTGGAACTCTGCTGCCAGGGCAATGAGGAACACGATGGGAATTGGTGGTAGCAGTGGCGTGTTCTTTGACTGCGGTGTAGTGGTTAAGAGCAGTAGACTCATAATCTGGTGAACCGGGTTCGTGTCTCCTCTCCTCCACATGCAGCTGCTGGGTGACCTTGGGCTAGTCACACTTCTTTGAAGTCTCTCAGCCCCTCTCACCTCACAGAGTGTTTGTTGTGGGGGAGGAAGGGAAAGGAGAATGTTAGCCGTTTTGAGACTCCTTCGGGTAGTGATAAAGCGGGATATCAAATCCAAACTCTTCTTCTTCTTCTTCTATGAAAAACTCTACTGCACATGTGACTCATAATTAGAGCTTGGGCATAAATGGTGACCTGAAATGGAAACATGCAGCCTTTTCTGCCGCATTTGCCAGAGTGAAACTGTCTGCCTAACACAGACTTCTCAACTTTGCAACTGCAAACTTTTCCATAAGTTTTTCAAACTTCAACGCATACAAACATTACATTTTCTGCACATTAAACTTAATATCTTCAACACAACTCCAATGGATTGCTTTTGATTTCACTTATTTTTGCTTCGCCATTTCTTAATATTTTAATTAATTTGTTTTAAATGATTTCATTATACCGGTAAATTATATGCCAAGTGTTAACGTGAAATATATGGTGCACTTCAATTCTGCTAATAATAAGATGGCATTGATTATTATACTGATACATTTGTTGCTTAAAAGGGAGTGGGAGTAAATATTAGTGGTACTTTGACTTATCCCCACTCCCATATTAAAAAAGCACAACCCAACTGCAACTTTTGTAAGTCTTTTAAAAAAGCGATTCCCTAGGTGACAAGCACACTGTTAGTTCTTATGCCAGGAGCTCAGTAAGAGACGTTATCACTTGAAAACATTTTGAAGGGGCAAAAATAGTACATTCCCAAGAGATGGCAGCCTACCCCATTTATGCCAAGAAGATTAAGGCTGGTGTTCTTGTGATGACTAAGTATAGATTTTGGACATTTTCCAATGGGAACAGGCCTGATGAAATGCTCACTCAAGAGCACTGCCAATGCATGGTGAAAGTATGTATACAGACAGGTGAAAATTCAGTTCTGCATCATGAAAGTGTATTGAATACCCATAATTGTATGATTAAGGCAATCTGCACATTGTACCTGTGTTATGTTTCCTTATCTGATTGGAATAGCAGGAGCATATGACATCTTATTTATGATGTGGAAGAAATGAAGATACAGGGCTTCTATTTATCACTGTAGATTTCTCCTTAAGGAATTGCTCTTGTTTATGAAACAAATCATATTGGCGGTGAAGGAAAAAAATAGATGCTGCTTAACTCAGGAACACATTTTTTTAATGGGCAGAGAGCATGTACATAATGTTTGTACACCTAGATGTTTGGCAGTCTCGAGAAACTCTTTTTCAGAATAATTTGAGGCAACTAAAGTGTCAATTCTGTGCTCCTTGGGAGGGTGTCATTGGGGCTATAGCATATCACTAATGCATTTATATTGCTATATAATGCTATGTTTCATATCACTAATACATTTATATTCTTATATTCAGAGTTATTAGCAGGAGCAATGATAAACCTTTGTGGATTTTAAAATAAGCTTTGGTGAAGGTTGTGCAAAATCTAGGACCTATTTGTACGTCCTGTGTTTTAGATGTACCTGTATATCTAGGATGCGAATATCGAAACATGTGAAGATGACATCAAGCGCAGGGCTGCTGGTTGTGGCTTCACCAAAATGGCCTGCTGGGCCGAATAGGGAAGCCTAGTGGACAACCTAATTAGGACCTAATTAGAGCCACCAGTCCTCCCCATTTGGCCCACCATTCCATTTTGGCCAAGCCACACCCAGAAGTGATGTCAGCTTCCCATGTTTAGATACGGTAACTACATCCATGGGCCAGAGCTTAACATGCCAAAAGATGTGCCATCATGGAGGAATCCTTTGGCCTGGGGAGTCAGATGATACCAAGGTGAGGGGTATATGTTTCCTGGTGACAGGAAAAGGGAGTCTGGGACCAATGGTTGCTGGGAAGAAGCAGCAGGCAGAAGAGTTGAGATCCATCTTGGGCAGGCTGGCTGAAGGCTGCCCGCGCTGCTTTGGGGTACCAGCCCCTCTTGAAAGGACCATACTGTAAGATCTGGACTCCCTCCATCAGACTAAAGGTGTAAATAGGTGAATAAACCATATTTCTTAAAGCCACAACAGTCTCTGCCATGTCTTCCATTCTCCAAAGGAACACAGACCCTGTGCGGGTGCCTGGGATCCCCTGGGCTCTTGCCACTGCTCGGCAGAGAGAGGGGCAGACACCCGACTTTTGTAACAATCTGCATTCATCCCATTTGTCCAATGAAACAAGGTCTCCCTCTTGCTTTCCTCTAATGCAACATCTGACAGACTTTTCTGGTTCCTACAAACTGACAGAGGCAGTATGCGTATGAATGCCAGGAGTTGGGAACTGAAGAAGAGGGGAGTGCTCACGGACTCAGGTCCTGCTTTCTTGCTTCCCACAGGCATCTGGTTGGCCACTGTGAGAACAGGATGCTGAACTAGATGGGTCATTGGCTGGATCATGGCTCTTCTTACCTTCAGAGGATCCATGGCTGTTTGCAACTTCCTGTTGAGTAGCAAATCTAACATTTCTCCAATGAAAATAGGGATGTCCTATTCCATAATATGAATAACAATAACTTTATTATTTATACCCCACCCATCTGACTGGGTTGCCCCAGCCACTCTGGGTGGCTTCCAACATTTATAAAAGCATAAAAAAGTAAACTTTTTTAAAAAAAACAAAAAAACAAAACACGCTTCCCTATACAGGGCTGCCTTCAGAAGTCTTCTAAAGACACATTTTGCTGATTACTGATCTCCTGGGCTCGGGGGTCATATAGCCCCATACCCTCTAACATTTCTCCAATGGAAATAGAGACATCCTACCATACTCTCCAACATTTCTCCAATGGAAATAGGGACGTCCTAAGGAAAAGAGGGACATTCCAGGATCCAATCAGAAACCAGGACAGCTTCAGTAAATCTGGGAATACCCCTGGAAAATAGGGACACTTAGAATCATAGAATCATAGAGTTGGAAGAGACCACAAGGGCCATCCAGTCCAACCCCCTGCCAAGCAGGAGGGCCTGTTGTGTGTGGACTAGATCTGAAAATAAGTGGATTGTGTCTCATTAATTTTGCTGGCTCTAGGATTTCTGCAGATCACAGAGGCGAAAGAATTTCACTGGACTACAGTGACAGAGTGGGATTGGTGTAAAACAATGGGATCTCTTGATTTCCTGCTGCCTTTTTTTATGAATGTGAAGGGCAAGTCTGAAGGCTCAGAAAACCCACATAGTAATTTGTTTTAATCCATGGTTGGTCATAATTTGAAAGTGCCTTAGAACTCAGAGGTATTGTATGCTATGAGATTGCCTTTCTAAACGATGACGAGTAATTCATTCTAAAGCATATGCTATTTGGGGAATCAAATGTAAGGATGCAGCCCTGGTCTTGGACTTGAAATACCTTAGGGTGTCCCTTTATCTGACTTTGCTCCAAAAAAATTGGATGCTGATTTATTCTTTTGTGCCCCGATCTTTTGAAAGCCTGAGCCTTAAACACTCATGTTAGACTAAAGAACATCTTAATAATGAAACCAGCCAGCAGCAAGTTGTCTGCATTCTCTCTGATAAATGGGTAATAAAAATTCATTAAAACGTGGAGAATACTGTTGAGAATTTTCTTAGCTGGTGTGTAAATTATCATTTAGACCAGGGGAATCTTTCTTGGCCTGAGGGCTGCTTTCCGTTCTGGGCAACCTTCCATTGGCCACACGACAGTGGTGGGAAGGACTAGATGCAAAGGTGGCTGAAGCAATGAGGGCACATTTTACCACTGCCCAACATTGTGGTTTGTGGGTGCATGCCACCACCCGTGCGTGATGTCACTTATATGCGGCACCGGCACTCTGGTCTCGTCAGAGAGATGTGCCAGAGTCTTCTTTTTGGCGACTGGAAGAAATTTAAAGTTTATTTAAAAGACTATTGTAAGGTTTAAAAATTGAAAAAGTTGGACGAAAGAACAGCTTAGAGATAGAAATTAGGTTTAAGTAGTTTAAGTGTATGATTTTTGGGTTAAAACAAGTATAAGATGAAAATATAAGTATTATAGGGAAGAATAATTAAAGATGAGAGGAAATTACTAAAGATGATTGATAATGAAACGCAGTAGGGGGGACAGGAGGAAGTCACCCTAATATGATAAGACAAGAGGAAAGGGAAGATATGATATATGTTGTGTTTTTGTATTTGGTATTTTGTTTGTTGAATTATGTAGTATGTTAGATGTTAAGTTTGTTTTTTTTTATGTTAAAAACCCAATAAATATATTATTTAAAAAAACCAACAGAGTCTTCTTTTTGGCGATCACTCGTAGCCGAGTAACATTGTCTTCCATGAACACAATCTTAACAGTGAGTCTGTAAGTGACTGTGGAGGTGCAGTTTCTATCTCTTTGCCTTCCTTTTCTTGTCAATAATGTGTTCAGTCTCGCTGTCATTCTCATCAAACCAGTCCCGGTGTTTCTTGGTTTGGTCGGAGCACACCCGCAATACTGTGCCCAATTCTGGGCACCACAATTTAAGAAGGATATTGACAAGTTGGAATGTGTGTAGAGGAGGCTGACCAAGATGATCAAGGGTCTGGAAACCAAACCATATGAGGAATGGTTGAGGGAATCGGGTATGTTTGGCCTAGTAAAGAGAAGAAGAAGAAGAGTTTGGATTTGATATCCCGCTTTATCACTACCCGAAGGAGTCTCAAAGCGGCTAAAATTCTCCTTTCCCTTCCTCCTCCACAACAAACACTATGAGGTGAGTGGGGCTGAGAGACTTCAAAGAAGTGTTAAGGCTAGCCCAAGGTCACCTAGCAGCTGCATGTGGAGGAGCGGGGAAGCGAACCCAGTTCCCCAGATTATGTCTATTGCTCTTAACCACTACACCACACTGGCTGAGGAGACAGAGAGGAGACAGAGAGGTGATATGATAATCATTTCTAAACATCTAAAGGGCTGTCACATGGGGGATGAAGTAAGCTTCTTCTTTTTTTTCCCTGTTCTGGAGGCTAGGACCCAAACCAATACCTTCAAGTTACAAGGAAGGAGATTCTGACTAAACATCAGGAAGACCATTCTGATGGTAAAAGCGTTTTGACAGTGGAACAGACTCCCACAAGACTCTCCTTCCCGGGAGGTTTTTAAGCAGAGGCTGGCCATCTGTCATGTATGATCTAGTTGAGACTTCTGTATTGCATGGGGTTGGACTAGATGACTCTTGTCGGCCCCTCCCAACTCTACATGATTCTACCCATCTAAGCCGCACAGCATATGATGCATTTTGAACGGTTGCCATTCGGGCGCCTGCAAAATGTGTCTTTAAAATGTAAGCCCCATCTCGGCTTTTAACCATAGTGTTTTAGGTAATATAGATAAGTGCTGCCATGAATCCTTGTATGTGCCTATTGAAAAGATGATGGGGATTTTGCACACATGAACACACAGTGCTCTGTCTTTAACTGTTTAAATAAGTAGGCTCTCTGCTTGTGCATCGAGCCCCACAGCCCATCCCCAATGGAAATAATGACACAGTGGACACAGAATTTACTTTAAAGGTTAACGGGCAAATTTTGGCCACAACTTTATTGAAAATAAACAAGTGTGACTGGTATTGGCTTAGGGATTGGTATCAAACTATATCTGGCTACTGCCCATCCAGCAGGGAGCCTGCAAAGGGTAACCTACCAGCAGGGGGAGCTCCAACAGTAGCTATTGACTGATGCTCACCCCTGGGGTTCCCAGGGGTCCTGACATGACCCTAGCCCCTCCCCGGGCTTTGGACGAGATCCAGACCCCCAGATTCCTTTAATGGAATACCCTATTAATTGGAGGGGCAGGTGATAGCCGGACCTCCCCTCCCCACATTCCCCTAAACCAATGCCTAACCGCCAAACCTTACAAAGTTGTGACGATTGCTAAGGAGTAGGCAAAAACCAAGCGGCCACAGTCAATCTGCCACATTGGAAAAAATTCCTACTCGGCCCCTGTTCCAAAACAGGTGACCAACCAAAGTCCAAAGCAAGGCCATATACGACATGAATTGGGTGGGTGGGCGGGTGTTCAGCAGCGTGAAGCAAGAGGGAGTCCACACGTTGTGCTGCCGAATAAATACCCCCATCCCCCATCCTTTCCGCGTTGCCTATTGGCTAAAGGCCAGAAGCAAGATGAGGAGCCACTGGCTGGAGTGGGGCAAGCACAACATGGGGCAAGCACAACAGTTCCAGGGCCGTGCACAACATGGACCCTCTGTTAGGAGGATCCAGCTTCTATGCAGGTGAGAACTGGTAATACAGGTACTGGAAAAGTATTCTGAAATGCACTGATTATCAGCTGGCAGGCCACCACCATCACAGCCATTTAAATTTGGATCAGACTATTTCTCCAGGTCTTTATTCCTCAAGAAAAGAGATAAACTAGGCAGAAAAGGATGATAGGGTCACTTTATCTTGAATAGTTGTGGGGGGAAAGGACATGTTGTCAGCTTGCTATCACAAAATAAGGAATAACCACACACACACATGCACACACACCACCAACCTAACCTGGTTCAATCCGAAATCAGGCTTGGCAAACAGAACTATTACCCAGTAAATAGTATGATTTATTCAGGTTTGTAATAAAGAGCAAAATGTTAGATGTGCCTTTTGTGGCCGGGTTTGGAATATTGGCATGCTTTATGAGAATACCAAATCCGAATTGCAAGCCAGGTCATTATAAAGTCCAGCAACATCGCTACATGGGACATTAAAAACAAGCTGCATGTTGCAAAGGCTCCCTCTTTGACACAGTTATTAAATATATTAAAGTCATGTTCTCTATGGGTGGTGGTTTTTTTGTTTTTGTTTTTAAATGAAAGGCATAATCCTTTTGTACACAAATAATGTCCCTCTATGTGTAGGATTCCACTGTAAGTGAGACACATTTCAAGTTTGGCATTAAAGGTGGACCTTGGGTAAGCTTAGGGGGAAATTCATTTCGGTCCGATTTGCACTGCCCAAAACCATATGAAAACTGAAACACAGCTATTCTTTGCAATTCACAATTCTCTGAATTGTGCAATGCAGTTCTCCAACCAAACAGAATGCAGAAAAACACATTATATTCGGGAAAACTGCTCTTCAGAAATGTGTGCATTTGACAAATTTGCGTGCAAACGTTTGTACATTAGGATAACTTTCCACTAAAATGCTGGCAAATTTTCATGAAGACATTTTTTAACAAATAAATAAATCACCAACTGATGTGGATATCTGGAGAATTGAATTTAAAGGTGTAATTCAGCATATTACTGTATTAAAGGTAAAAAGTAAAGGACCCCTGGATGGTTAAGTCCAGTCAAAGGTGACTATGGGGTGTAGCGCTCATCTTATTTCAGGCCAAGAGAGCTGGCGTTTGTCCACAGACAGCTTTCTGGGTCATGTGGCCAGCATGACTAAACCACTACTGGTGCATGGAGGACTGTTATGGGTGCCAGAGTGCATGGAAACACTTTTTGCCTTCCCGCCGCAGCAGTATCTATTTATCTACTCACAATGGCATGCTTTCGAACTGCTAAGCTGGCAGGAGCTGGGGCAGAGCAACAGGAGCTCACCCCATCGTGGGGATTCGAACTGCTGACCTTCTGATCGGCAAGCCCAAGAGGCTCAGGGGTTTAGAACACAGCGTCACTTGCGTCGTGGAGTAGACACAAGGGGAACAAAGTCTGGTTGTGCAATGAGAATTTATTACCCTCTCCCCATAGCTGTCAACCCCCCCCTTTTTTTGCGGGAAACTCCCTTATTCCAATGCCGTTTCCCACTGCTATCCCGGATTGTTGATATCCCTTAAATTTCCCGGATTTCAAAGGAAGCGGCTCCTCTCCCTTCCTGCCGGCCAGGGAGGCTCCTCAGCTGCATTGCTCGGCTGCCAATAAGGAGTCTGAGACCGACTCGGGGTGGAGCTTGCATGCCTTGTGCAGCCAGACCCTCACGCCCAACCAGACAGACAGCCTGCCTGCCGTCTATGCGCTCGCTCTTTCGCTCACCCGTTCACGCGCAGCCTCTGGAGCGCAGGATGGCGAGGCTAGTTGGTGCCATTGCACCGCCCTCGCGGCATCCCTTATTTTCAAATCCGAAAGTTTGGGGGAAATCCCTTATTTTCAAATCCGAAAGTTGACAGCTATGCCCTCTCCCCCCTCTAAACCTGTTCTGGGTTTCCCCCTAACCCTCCAGTGTAAATTTTAGAGGATGCAGGGGGTGGAGGATAACAGGAAAAGTCCAGTTGCCCAAATAGACCTCGTTCTTCACATGCAACAACTTAGTTGAATCCTGCCCTAAGACTGGAAAAACGAAGAAATGGAGAACCCGAAAATTCACCCATCTCTAGTTTTGGGTCTAGAAACGTTGAATACAATGGTGTGATGCAGTTAAAAGACAAAACTCTCTCTCCTCTCTCTCTCTCTCTCTCTCTCTCTCTCTCTCTCTCTCTGTGTGTGTGTGTGTGTGTGTGTGTGTGCGCGCACACACACACGCACACACACACACACACACACACACACTAAGTCGATGTAAGGAGTGAGAAAACTGCCCAGCCTCCTGGACAATAATGAAGAGAGGTGAATTACAGACATCAGTCACACATAGCACATGATGAAGATAGGAATGGATTATTGCTATGGATCCTTCTTTATTTTCCTCTTCAGCAAATCCCCTTGTAATTGATGAAGGAGATAATGAAACACATTCTGAAACAATGGCTCACCGCGATAACAAGAAAACCCTCAAGCTCCATTTAACACATAACTTTATTGGCCCTGCTCCCTCATACCATTTACCATTTACTGTGATAATCTGGGAATATAGCCCCAAAAGGGAAGTTGCTGCCACTTTCGTAGAGCAACAGAAACAAGAGCTGAACGCTTGGAAAGCTCACCAGCCAGTGAAATGAGACTGAAGGAAATTGAATGTTAAAGGCCAAACGTTGGGTGTGCGCACGCTTGAAGCCTTCCATTGAATGTAGCAGGAGATTAAAGGGAAGGGGGGAACGAACAAATAAACTATAAACTATATGAGAGAGAAGAGAGGAGGGAAGAGACTGTAACAAATTCTGAAGACGGTGTTGGCGCAGACTCAGAAGAAAGCTTTCTCACATGAGGTCAAGTGCCGAGGGCCTTCTGGTGGTTCCCTCACTGCGAGAAGTGAGGTTACAGGGAACCAGGCAGAGGGCCTTCTCATTAGTGGCGCCTGCCCTGTGGAACGCCCCTCCCGTAGATGTCAAGGAAATAAACAACTATCTGACTTTTAGAAGACATTTGACTTTTAGAAGACATCTGAAGGCAGCCTTGTATAGGGAAGTTTTTTAATGTTTGATGTTTTATTGTATTTTTAATATCCTGTTGGAAGCCGCCCAGAGTGGCTGGGGAGGCCCGGCCGGATGCATGGGGTATAAGTAATAATAATTATTATTATTATTATTATTATTATTATTATTATTATTATTATTATTCAGGTGACGGGGGTCAAGGGATGGCTCAGGTGTAGTTCTTTTGCTGCAGTGGTCCTTGGGGAATGGGAAAGCAGAGAGGAGGCAGCCATCCCCTCCACTATACACAATGAAGACTGTGTGTTGTTTCCAGAGCTTCCATGTGGGTGCCTGATTGTAAGGGCGAAGTCGGACCTGCCATGAAGTCAGGCATCCACGGAAAAGCAAGGAACATATGCAGTATAGGAAGCTGTCTTATACTGAGTCAGACCAGGGTATCCCCCCCCCCCAGTTCTGTCACCTCTCAGGTGAATTCCAGAACCTCTCAGGTGGGCGCCATTGCCATTCTAAGAGAACGAGGGAGATGCTCATGGTGAGTTCTGGCACCTCTTTTTTTTTTTCTAGAAAAATAGCACTGAGCCAGACCATTAGTCCATGTGGCTCAGGATTGTCTACACAGTGTTTCCCAAACTTGGGTTTTCAGCTGTTTTTGGACCTCAACTCCCATCATCCCTAGTTAGCAGGACCAGTGTTTTCCACTTTGTACAGTGGACCCTCGTAGGTCGAAATCATCGTAACTCGAGTCCCCATAGGAATGCGTTGGAGAACGCATTCGTAGGTCGAAAAAACCTTCGGAACTCGAGGAAACCGCATTTAAAATGGCCGCGGCTTCCGATCGGAAGTCGAAAAAATTCGGAAGCGGCGGCCGCTTTGATCCCTCGCAACTCGAAAAACTCGTAAGTCGGGTCATTCGTAAGTCGAGGGATCACTGTACATTTCGAAAGCAGATTGTGACTCAGCGATAATAAAATCTCACAAAATAGAAAACCAATACTAAAAGCAGAAGAGGAGGTGTTACAAATTTGTGACATACCAGTAGCCCTGAGGTTAAGAGGCTTGGCTAATTGAGTGGATAAACTCAAAGCCAATTACTTTGGTGATGGGGTGCCACTACCAAGAAGGTCCTCTCCCCCATCCCCGCCAGTTGCACCGCAGGGGTTAGGCTAAAGGCAGCCAAAGTGGTGCCCTCAGGATGTTGTTGGCCATAAACCCTGAACTTCCACTGGCCATGAAGCCCAGACTGATGGGTAATGGAGTCCAACCATTTCTGTAGAACACCATGTTCTGGATTTTGCTGAAAGGGTTGAACGCTGGAACTTCTGCACCACTCTGGGTCTCCTGAATATTGCTTATCTATTTCTTCATTACATTTCTATGCCACCCTTCCTCTCAAAGAATTAAAGACTTGCAAGCTTAAGAAAGTTAAAACAATGCACTTCATATTAGATTGTTAGATTGTTGTCTTGTGAGATGATGGAGGAGTGCGCCTTTGGGGGTGAAATCAAACCACTGGAGAGTTACGGTGCCTTCTGTGGCTGTGAATACTGATAGGGTAGAGAGGATGGATAGCGGCTAACAGATTGAAGTTGAATCTTGACAAGACAGAAGTACTGTTTTTGGAAAACAGGAGGTGGGTAGGTGTGGAGGCCTCCCTGGTCCTGAATAGGGTAACTGTGCCCCTGAACGGACAGAAGCACAGCCTGGGAGTCAATTGGACTCGCAGCTGTCCATGGAAGCGCAGGTCAATTCTGTGTCCAGGGCAGCTGTCTACCAGCTCCATCTGGTACACAGACTGAGACCCTACCTGCCCGCAGACTGTCTTGCCAGAGTGGTGCATGCTCTAGTCATCTCCCACTTGGACTACTGCAATGCACTCTATGTGGGGCTACCTTTGAAGGTGACCCGGAAACTACAACTAATCCAGAATGCAGCAGCTAGACTGGTGACTGGGAGCGGCTGCCAAGACCACATAACACTGGTCTTGAAAGACCTACATTGGCTCCTAGTATGTTTCTGAGCACAATTCAAAGTGTTGGTGCTGACCTTTAAAGCCCTAAGTGGCCTCGGTCCAGTATACCTGAAGGAGTGTCTCCACCCCCATCGTTCTGCCCGGACACTGAGGTCCAGTGCCGAGGGCCTTCTGACAGTTCCCTCACTGCGAGAAGCCAAGTTACAGGGAACCAGGCAGAGGGCCTTCTCGGTAGTGGCACCTGCCCTTTGGAATGCCCTCCCACTAGATGTCAAAGAGAAAAACAACTACCAGACTTTTCGAAGACATCTGAAGGCAGCCCTGTTTAGGGACGCTTTTAATGTTTGACAGACTATTGTATTTTAATATTTTGATGGAAGCTGCCCAGAGTGGCTGAGAAAACTCAGCCAGATGGGTGGGGTATAAAGAAATTATTATTATTATTATTATTATTATTATTATTATTATTATTATTACTATTTTACTGCAGCCGTGGCAGATAAAGGCACCCAGTTGTGCTTTATTTAAGACCATTAAAAATAATAATCTAAATGTAGTTACATACCCTCCCAGTTATTAATTTCAAGGTTGCCATGGTCAGCGCCTTCCATCTTTCAAATGCCTGGGTGCAGGGGTGCCAACTTGAATAAAATATTGGGGGGGCAGGTAAGCCTTACCCCCCCATGATGTGGTGCACACACACCATTTGAATGGCAATGCCCATTAACTTGGGGGAGGGGGCCCTGGCTCCCTCAAATATTTTATTTGGGGGGCCAAAAGAACCCCAGCCCCTAAGAGTTGGCTCCTATGACTGGGTGAGATTTCTCATGGAAGCCATTTCACTTGCCTGAAACAAAACCTCAAAGTATTTTTTCAAAAGAATCAAAGAATTATAGAATCATAGTTGGAATAGACCTTGAGGATCATCTAAATAAAACAATAAAATAAAATAATCAATAAAACAATAAACTAAACAAAACATAAAAATTATCAGTGAGGGGGGCAGATGCAATAACTAGGTGTTATTCCACCAAAAGGTGAAAAGTAAAATAGCATATGGATGTTTTGCTTAAAAAGAAAAACCTCCCTGAATGAACTAAAGCTTTGAGGAAGAACTTTTTGAGGTTGACACTTCCACAATTGCCTCTCAGGAAGACAGACGGTGGAAAGAGATTGGGCAGCGCATTTTTATAAATATACTCTCCTTCAGGCATCAGTTTGCTTCCCTTTCTTTTCCCAGGATTATTATACCATTATATGTTTATTTCAAAGTATGAAGGTATGAGAAGATCATGCCAGCTCTTCAAAGGGCTGAGGGGGGAGTCAAGAAAATGTTCCTCAGCACTGAGCTCCTTAACAAATTTTCTTTTCTGCATTGCGCACTGTCACAGAGTGTGAAACATAGTTTTGTTTCCTGTGGTTATAGCTTGTTTGTTTCACCTGGAACATCTGTTACGTGGAAATAAAACAGGATCCGGTGCTGCTCTGGATTTTAGGAACAATCTCATTAAATCTATTTTTAAAAGTGTGACTATTTGTACCTGTCTGCTCTTCGTATCCCAAAGGTACCACTAAACATTATTGTGGAGAGCAGTTGTCTCACAAGAAACCATTAGAAGCTGCATATTTATGGCTTCTTGGGGTACACCTTGCACAGAACAAGTTTCTGAAGCGCTACTTTTGTGCAGTTTTATTAAGTGTAGAAATGGTAGGCCCAGCCCTGTGAGAGAACAAGGAAGAAGAAGAGTTTGGATTTGATATCCCGCTTTGCGTGTTGAGGTCCCCAAGCCACCCCCAGAATAAATTCACACTTCAGACATAATTTTTGTTTGGGTTTTTGGCATAATTTAGGCCACAACTTTATTATATACAAATCATGTGAGTGGTTGCGTAGGCATTGGTTCAGACTAGCTGTCCGACGGGACAGAGCTGACCACGTGTCAGCAAAGGGAAATCCCATCTGGGGAGAGTTATGGAGGCTGGGAGCAGAGCCCTCCCTCTCCCCAGAGGTTCCCAGAGGCTCTTGTGTGGCCCTGACCGGGGGTTCAGACAAAAGCATGTCGAGCCCGTGGATTCCTTTAACAGAATTCCCATCACACCATCATCACTTTGGAGGGCGACCGCCCTTCCAGCAACCAACATAACCAATGCCTAACCGCCAACCTTACAAGTTGTGACTAGTTGCTATGTAGTAGGCGAAAAGCAAATGGCACCAGCCAATCCACCAGATGGAAAAATTACTACTAGGCCCCTGCCCAACAGCAGACGACCCCATGACAGGCAATAGCAAGGTCAATACAGAGGCCTAATAAAACAGGGAGGGAGGGTGGGTGATCCGAAGCACGCAGCCAAGAGGAAGGTCGCACAATGTGCTGACCAATATATAGGACGCTGGGCTGTCCATCATAAATTGCAACATATAAATCTCCCCAGCAACACCACCTGGTCCAATCCAAGCTGTGGCCAGCTACCAACTTACCCCAGCTACAAGGGGAGGCGGCTTGCTAGCCCCCACCGCAACACGTGCTCTCTGATAGGGAGAACACGCTTTATCACTACCCGAAGGAGTCTCAAAGCGGCTAACATTCTCCTTTCCCTTCCTCCCCCACAACAAACACTCTGTGAGGTGAGTGGGGCTGAGAGACTTCAAAGAAGTGTGACTAGCCTAAGGTCACCCAGCATCTGTATGCGGAGGAGCGGAGACACGAAGCCGGTTCACCAGATTACAAGTCTACCGCTCTTAACCACTACACCACACTGGCTCTCGAGAGAACGAGGAAGAAGAACGAAGGGGGGGGCTCAAAAGAAGGCAGTATCAATCGCTCCATTTTATCTGGGGCATTCGTAGAGACCAAGACATGCTCAGAATACATTGGTGATGCTAATCAATAAAAAGTAGGTCAGAAATTTATTTATTTATATAAAGAAGCTTCAACAACACTTTTCATTCAAAAACATCAGAGCTGTTTAGAACAGTCAGTGCCAACCCAACTATTAGGCAGTTGAGGCAGCTGCCTCAGGTGGCAAAAACTCCCAGGCGGCATGCCTAGAGGTGCCCCACCTGCCCTACTGCCTTCACCAGTGATGGAGAAGTGCCACCACAATTGGCGCCAATTTTGGGCAAGATTGTGTCCATTTTGGGTGAGATCTGGCAACAGTTATACAGGGGATTCACCGCTTACGTGGGGAGTTCCATTCTCTGCCACCACATGTGTCAACAGGACATGCCCCGTTCCACCCCACGCCCACCTCCCTTCCAGCGCCGAAAACAGTGTGCCTTTCCGTGACTGCACATGTGTGGATCACATGGGAGTGAGGAGAGGCATGTACATAAAACCATAAAATAAAAAGCATATAAAAAAATTAAAATCAGAAATAAGCTCACTGTTTTGGAACTATGAAGAAAGTCTGATGTTGGGAAAGATGGGGGGCACAAGGAGAAGGGGACGACAGAGGGCAAGGTGGTTGGACAATGTTCTCGAAGCTACCAACATGAGTCTGACCAAACTGCGGGAGGCAGTGGAAGACAGGAGTGCCTGGCGTGCTCTGGTTCATGGGGTCTCGCAGTGTCGGACACGACTAAACGACTGAACAACAACAACAACAAGTGTGTCTTGGGGCCAAACACACTGGAGGAACCATATTTGTTTATCTTCTATATATCTGAGGAAAGTTGTTTATATCTGCCTGGCGTGTTCTGGTTCATGGGGTCACAAAGAGTCGGACACGACTAATCGACTAAACAACAAATTCTTAATTACCTAGATAAGCCTGATGGAATATAGAAGTTTTGAGCAGGCATTTCAGGATTGTACGTCTGATGGCAGGGTATTTATATTTTCAAGTAACCACTTGGGGGCCTTTTTCAGCTGAAGAGTGTGATAAATGCATTTTTTTAAAATAAAAAAAATAATCAATCAATAAATAAGGCCACCTCCTTCGCAAGTGCATATGTTAGAGCACCATCTGCAAACTTTGCCTAGAAGTAAGCCCCATTGATATCAGTGAAAATGAACTCTGAATATGCATCCTTGGGAGAATGAGCATGAAAGAGAGTGAGCAGCTGACTGTGGCAATGTAGCATTACCTAGATGACTTCTAACAGAAGAACTTCCATTCACCTGGATTTTTATTTTAATAAACACCTAGGGGCATACCTAGCCAAGCTCCTGATCCTTCAAAATTAAATTACCTCCCCTGATGAACCACATCAAAAAGGACACAGTAAAGTGGAATAAGTTCAACTTGTTCGGCTTTTCCTGATGAGGCATGATTAAGATAAATATCCACCACCACTTTTTCCATGTGAATTGCCACTCTGAGATCCTCCCTGTCCTGCCGCCCTTGAGTCATCTATAAAAATGTGCAGAGAGATTTATTAATGAAATGTGGATGTGGGTGGGGAAAGCTCTGCCTTCAAAAATCCCCACTTCTCTATACTTTAGGTACTCCATCTGCACCGCAAGAAGGTAAGTATTGACAGAACAGTTTTGCAGTTGCAAGTGTTAATGCCTTAAAATGGGACTACTTAAGGTTTTCAATTATGCCCTTCATTGAACATTACCAGAGTGATCAATGAAGTGCACATACAGAACACTATGTTAAGACAAAAGCAGCCTCCAAACCCAGAGATGTCATGGTTGGTTGTTGGGTGTGTTTTATTATTATTATCACCCAACACTCCTGTGTCATCCATTGAGGTGGCAGAATATTAAGAAGGGTAGCAGGAAGGTCCTAAAAGCCCTTGGTAGTTGGTCTGCACCCTGATTCTCACTTGTATGATCCAAGTCCAACATGTCCAGTGCCGGGTTTACATATAAGCTAAACAAGCTATAGCTTGGGGCCCCCAAAAAAATTTAAAGGGGGGAAAAACTGGATGTACATTTCCAAAATATAAGATAGAAAAGAAATAAAATAAAACCTACATACAGCAACAGTGTTTTGTTTTGTGGGGGCTCCTATGATGTAAGTATTGGACCCCGCCTGCTAGCCTGCTCCCTAAAATATCACTGGCTTGCTCATTTCTATATATAGGGTGCCTACATTCTGGATATTTTGTTATGTGCAAATGGCTTTAGATACCTATTAGGTCCATAAATTACCATATAGCATATATTCAACACAAAAAACAGTGACAATTTGTTGTTGACAATGGACAGCTGGACATATAAAGAGCCCCATTACCTTCAGTAGCTTAGGGCCTCATCAAACCTAAATCCGGCCCTGGTTTGATGCATGAACAACAACTGGGAAAGTGTATACAGGAGGCAGGAAAAGCATGTTGGGTAAAAGTTGCTTCCTAGGGTAAAGGTAAAGGGACCCCTGACCGTTAGGTCCAGTCACAAACGACTCTGGGCTTGTGGCGCTCATCTCGCTTTACTGGCCGAGGGAGCCGGCATTTGTCCGCAGACAGCTTCCAGGTCATGTGGCCAACATGACAAAGCCGCTTCTGGCGAACCAGAGCAGTGCACGAAAACACTGTTTACCTTCCCACCCATTTATCTGCTTGCACTTCAAATGCTTCCGAACTGCTAGGTTGGCAGGAGCAGGGACGGAGCAATGGGTGCTCACCCCGTCATGGGGATTTGAACCGCCGACCTTCTGATCGGCAAGCCCTAGGCTCTGTGGTTTAACCCACAGTGCCACCCATGCCCCTTCCTAGGGTACCACCTGCCAGTTGGTGTGCTAATGAGTCACTCTTTGCTACAAGCAACAAGCTCTCAGGAGTTAATTTTCAGACCAGACAACACAAGGAAGATTTCAGGGAAGTTAGCATCTCTTTTAAAACAGTTGGCATGGACACTTCAACCTTGGCAGAACATGCAGGACCATGAGCTACGACCAACAATTGAAAAAAGACTTTATAATGCTTCTAGAAGCTGTTTGGGCAGGTCTCCAGGAGATGAGGATCCCACAGAGGCATCTTTGCTTGCCCTTGCGAGATGAAAATCCCACAACCGCATATTTGCTTGTCCTTGTGGTTTTGCCTCAGTACATGTTTATTAAAGAGGATACCCTTGGATAACTGTGGACATTCTGATTAATATATAGGAGACAGTCTCCTTTGTATCTAAAAGCTATGGGCATCAAGATCTTTTATGTGCTCAGCTATAAGCTGGACAGGGACGTGGGTGGCGCTGTGGGTTAAACCACAGAGCCTAGGGCTTGCCGATCAGAAGGTCGGCGGTTCGAATCCCCGCAACGGGGTGAGCTCCTGTTGCTTGGTCCCTGCTCCTGCCAACCTAGCAGTTCGAAAGCACATCAAAAGTGCAAGTACATAAATAGGTACCGCTGTGGCGGGAAGGTAAACGGCATTTCTGTGTGCTGCTCTGGTTCCCCAGAAGTGGCTTTGTCATGCTGGCCACATGACCTGGAAGCTGTACGCCGGCTCCCTCGGCCAATAATGCGAGATGAGCGCCGCAACCCCAGAGTCGGTCACGACTGGACCTAATGGTCAGGGGTCCCTTTACCTTTACCTTTATGAGCTGGACAACATGCCAAGGTATTTCAAATTGGCAGTGACTATGTAGCAGCTCAGAATGAGATATACTAAAATAGTTTACCGCAACTTCATTTGCTCAGTGGTTTAGACCACAGCACCACCCGCGTCCCCATATGTGTTCATATACATCACCTTTTTACCAAGGTACCAGAGGCGGCTTACTATTTTAAAATATGAAGTGTTCTCCTGAAACAGGGACTGGTGGTTCTTTCAGGATAGGCTTGGCTTGGGCTTCTTTAAGCAGTTCTATTTTTCTAGAAATATAGGTGCTGGAACTCATCATGAATGCTTTGCTTGATCTCTTTTGATGGCAATGGTGCCAGAACTGAGTTGCTTTTCTTCTTCCCTACACCATGAGAAGAGGGACAATTGGTCTTTGCTCATGTAATGAGCAGCCAGTGTATATATGAGGAGACTTTTGCCTTTCCCTAAGTTTCAGAACACACACACACACACACACACACACACACACACAAACACGAGTTGCAAAACAGTTTGCCCAAAGCCCACTGATTCTTATCTTGAATTAATTTTATTCTTTAGACCTTCTTCATCTGCCAATACTATGTTATTCAGTTCTTGGGCTGCTTGTCTGTGGAGCATAAAATGCAGAATGCCTTTTAATAACACCCTAGATATAAAGCTAGCTGGCGAGGATTAAATGGAAAGTAGATTGTTATCTGATGTAACATTGGGAAAAAAGCTGCATACTAAAGGGGGGAAATGGTCTGGTCTTTTCCTCTGATTGGCAGTTCTTTTGTGCTACAATATTGTTATGGATGGCAAGAAGACAAAATGAAGCCTGCTTTTTATACCCCTAAGTAACTTTAAATAACAGTCAAAGTTATTCCAAGTTCATCAAGGAACATCACGATTTGCAGATCCATCAAGCCGGGCTTTTCATCCGTTTGACTACAATGCCTCCTGTCTCAGATCTGAAGAATGACTCATATGGAATGGTATATATTACTATAGGGAAAGAAGCAATTCTCAAAGTTCTAATAGGTCCAACAGTTGTGGTATTCTTTCTTTCTTTCTTTCTTTCTTTCTTTCTTTCTTTCTTTCTTTCTTTCTTTCTTTCTTTCTTTCTTTCTTTCCTTCCTTCCTTCCTTCCTTCCTTCCTTCCTTCCTTCCTTCCTTCCTTCCTTTCTTTTTCGAATTCAGGAAACGTAACACATCAGTCAACACAGAAAAAGGTTTGCTCTAGGGCCAAAATGACATACAGTGGTACCTCTGGTTAAGAACTTAATTCGTTCTGGAGGTCCGTTCTTAACCTGACACTGTTCTTAACCTGAGGTACCACTTTAGCTAATGGGGCCTCCTGCTGCCACCGCACTGCCGCCGGGCGATTTCTGTTCTCATCCTGAAGCAAAGTTCTTAACCCGAGGTACTATTTCTGGGTTAGCGGAGTCTGTAACCTGAAGCGGCTGTAACCCGAGGTACCACTGTATTATGTTAAACGCATGGTTTGGCTTTGCATCTCTCATCCCCTTTAAATAGGAACCCTGGAAGGGTGAGTGATCTACATCAGCACCAAGATGGGAATAGAGCTGTAATCCTTTCATCACCCCTTGCTACAGTTCTAAGGAAGCCCTCTCTCCCCAAAGTGTAGTGCTCAAATGAATCTCCTGGTCAGCCATTTTAATGGTGGGTTTTGTTTTCCCTTGCTTGTTCTCTGCCATGAAACTTTTCTGGGCAAATCTAGTAAAACAATGTCCCATATTTAAAGCAGTATCATTCCACCTGATGCAGTTATTGCTATCCCCCAAATAATCCTGGAGGTTGTGGCAGACCCTCCAAGTGTGCCTATTTTCCAGGGACAGTCCCGGATTTACAGAAGCCATCTTGGTTTCTGATTTGATCCCGCAATGTCCAGCTTTTCCTTAGAACAGTGGTGGCTAACCTTGACACTCCAGATGTTTTGGAACTACAACTCCCATCATCCCTAGCTAACAGGACCAGTGGTCAGGGATGATGGGAGTTGTAGTCCCAAAACATCTGGAGTGTCAAGGTTAGCCACCACTGCCTTAGAACATCCCTATTTTCACCAGAGAAATGTTGGAGGGTATGGAGTTATGTGACCCCAGAGCCAAGGAGAGAATTAACTACACAACCTTTAGAAGACATCTAAAGGCAGCTCTGTATAGGGAAGTGTTTTAATGTTTAATGTTTTATTGTGTTTTTATATATGTTGGCAGCTGCCCAGAGTGGCTGCAGCAACCCAGTCAGATTGGTGAGGTATAAATAATAAAATTACTAGTATTGTTATGGAATAGGATGTCCTTATTTTCATTGGAGAAATGTTGGAGGTTATGCTGTTGTCTCTTTAGGGAGCTGAGAGCTATTAGGAGACCTCTATTCCCCTCAGAGAACTACCGGTACAGCTCTCAGAGTGGTTTTGCAGTCAACCCCTCCACCCTGCAGACTCTGGGAATTGTAGCTCTGTGAGAGAAATTGGAGTCTCCTAACAACTCCCAGCAAGTTTACAAAACTACCGTTCCCAGAATTCATTGGGGTAAGCCATGACAGTTAAAAGTGTTACAATCATACTGCTTTAAATGTATATGCAGATGGGGCTTAAGACAGCAATATGAAAAATTCACCACTATTCTTTCCAGAGGGCACGTCTGTCTCCCCCAGTGAATTATATGTTTTCACTCTGGAAGGCCAGCTGAAGTGTGATTTTATTACTCTTATTTATTACTATTATTTAAAATATTCATATACCGCCTCTCATTGAAATAATACTCAGGTAGTGTGCAATATGAGAATTCAATATACAACAACAATTCACAAAGAATTCACAATATACACAATAAAAATATAACAATTATCATAACCAGGAAACATTCAGCTGGAAAACCTTGAATAAATAGATATGTCTCGTGAACCTATTTTACTCTTTAATATATTTTACTAACAAGACCTTACCTTTGTTATTGGAGGATTCAGATGGGACTTTATCACCTCTTCAATGTGCAATAGATATATAGATATAGATATAGATATAGATATAGATATAGATATAGATATAGATATAGATATAGATATAGATATAGATGATATAGATATAGATATGGTCTTGTTTGTTTGGACCATGTTGAATGATGGCTTTTATGCGATGCATAAGCCTGGACTTGTTTTGCATAACTACAAACGAGCAAATTAAAGCTGTGGTCTTAAACATTCTTACCAGAAAAGCAGGTACCGGTAGTCCCATCCAAACACTATGAACTTTCTTCTGAGTAAACCTGCTTAGGATTAATAGATGGTGGCCTGATTTCATATTCCACATCTCTCATTCTGTGGCACAAATATCATTATGATAGCCTGCATCACATTACTCTCATTAACCATAACTGATTCCACCATGTAATTCCCCATTCGTCAATAGCAGTGTCATTATGGAAATGATTTATGAGCCAAATTTCTGAAAGATCCCCAGGCTATTTTTTCGCATTCATATTTTACAGTATTTACAACAACAAAAATATGGGGAGGAGATACTTTCACAAGGTAGGTTAGACGCCTCTTTCCCACTCACAGAGGCCATCAGAACCGCCTATCCTTGTAGGATGGGAGGTTGAAGCAGATGGCAGGGTGAGTTTCCATCTTCACCATCCACCCCCAGAATAGATGGACCTGCTGCCATCAATTGCTCACAGTTTGGGGGGTGGGGACAGACTTCAATGGGCCTGCAAAGAACAGAGTGGAGTTGCATGCCAAGACCCCGTGACCCCACAGTTCCCAGGGAGAAATTAACCAGAAAAGACAACCTCATTTGGAAGTCAAATAGACCAAAACTTTTATTTGAAAAAAAATGAAAGGCACAAATACAGGATGGGTGACACCTGGCTTGAGAGCAGTACATGTGAAAAGGATCTAGGAGTCTTGGTAGACCACAAACTTGACATGAGTCAACAGTGTGATGCAGCAGCTAAAAAAGCCAATGCAATTCTGGGCTGCATCAAAAGGAGTATAGCATCTAGATCAAGGGAAGTAATAGTACCACTGTATTCCGCTCTGGTCAGACCTCACCTGGAATACTGTGTCCAGTTCTGGGCACCACAGTTCAAGAAGGATACTGACAAGCTGGAACGTGTCCAGAGGAGGGCAACCAAAATGGTCAAAGGCCTGGAAACGATGCCTTATGAGGAACGGCTTAGGGAGCTGGGTATGTTTAGCCTGGAGAAGAGAAGGTTAAGGGGTGATATGATAGCCATGTTCAAATATATAAAAGGATGTCATATAGAGGAAGGAGAAAAGTTGTTTTCTGCTGCTCCTGAGAAGAGGACATGGAGCAATGGATTCAAACTACAAGAAAGAAGATTCCACCTAAACATTAGGAAGAACTTCCTGACAGCAAGAGCTGTTCGACAGTGGAATTTGCTGCCAAGGAGTGTGGTGGAGTCTCCTTCTTTGGAGGTCTTTAAGCAGAGGCTTGACAGCCACCTGTCAGAAATGCTTTGATGGTGTTTCCTGCTTGGCAGGGGTTTGGACTGGATGGCCCTTGTGGTCTCTTCCAACTCTATGATTCTATGATTCTATGAATCTATGGTTACAGATGTGAACGGTTTGGCATAGGCATTGGGTTAAGCACAGGGCCATCTTTACCCGGGGGTGCAAGGAGTGTGGGGCACCTGGGTGCCGAATTCTGGGGGGTGCCAGGTGCCCGCCGCTGAAGCCGCCTAAGCGTATTGTATTGAGCTGCTATGCGGTAGCGGGGTCAGCGGCACGTTTGACACGATTGATCTCATGCTGCCTGCCTGCTAATGCTGCTGCAGGGAGAGCTCTCTGGAAAGTCTCGCTCACCAAAGCTGGGAGGAGGGGAAGTGACAGGAAAGAGGGAGAGACAGACAGAAAGAGAATGTGCCTATCTAGCGACGGGAGCGCGGACAGACTCTGGAAAAAGAACTTGTATATGCGCGCTCGCAAGGGTTCTCCCAGCTCCTCTAGAAATAAGGTTGCTTCCAAAATGAAAGGCTGACCGAGATTGCTCTTCCATGCATGCGCACAATGCCAGCCCGTCTCATCTTTCGGACACCTCCCTATGACCTTAAGCACATGCGTGGAGTCTTTACACTGACTCCCAATGTGTTCTTTGTCTTCTTTAGAAAAGCTGGATTTAAACAAAAACACCCCCCCCAATTTGGGGGCTAAACTAAATTTGGGGGCGCTGGACGGATCTTTGCACCCCGGCGGCACATATGCTAAAGACGTCCCTGGTTAAGCCACATTATTCCATTCCAGCCTACTTGCTGGGAATGCATCTAAGGAAGGGCATCTAAGGGTAAACCCAACTTGGGGGGGGGCAGACTCTATGACCCACATCAAATAGGGATACCCCCCCAAAGGGTCCCCACTGGAGTGGCCCTGCCTGGGCATCAAGCAGAAGCATCTCCTCTTAGATCCCTTTAATAAGATACCCTTACTCAAGGAGAGGCAGGCAGAGGCTACAAGCTTTCCTCCAGCTAAGATCAAGGGTTACCTAATTGCCAACTGAGCCTCTATCTTCATCCATCTCCAGAGTAGATGGACCTGCTACCATCAATTGCTCACAGATTTCAGAGGGCTTGCAAATAACAGAGGGGATCTCTCATCCTGCCTTCTCTCATCAATTGACTAATACAATAATTGTGGCAGTGGAGGGTGATTTGCATCCCCTTCAGTGTTCTGGGCTCTGTCCAGGCCAGCAATGGGTATACTTTAATTGTTTCTCAATTGTGTTCCCAGTACCAAAATCAGTGAGATCTTGGCGCATGGTAGGGGGCTGCAGATAAATCTGAGGTCTTATCAGGCCCCTGAACTTAGCTATTCCTGGCGTAATGGCATATCCCAGGGAGAAAAGTGAGTCAATTACATGCCCCTGGTTCTGCCAAGAGTTACTACTGGTATTTGTTCCAGCACCAATATCTGAATATTGTAGATATCAATAGGTAAGCCACTATTCCTACAGCATCAAGCTTGAAGATATTATTAGTGGGTAGTATTCGACTTAGTTTTAATCAGAGTGTACCCACTAAAATAAATGGACCTAACTTAGTATGAGTAAAACTTACTTGAATACTATTTATTATTATGACTATTATTTATTTAGCTTATTAGTCTTCCGTTACTAAGGTTTCCAAATGACTGAGATGGGTGCTGGTGAAAGCAGTATTTGCAAATCTCCTGAGCTTGGAGTTCTTGCAATTAGCTCTCAGTGCATACAAGTTCCGCCGTCCTGTCACTGACTGTTGACAAATGGTGATGACTTGCAAGCCGGCATAAGTAGAGCTAGCCATAGATGTTTCAAACATATGTTTAATGCTTATCTTAACCTATGAGCATAATGGAAATCCATTTTTAATCTATACATAATGTATAGAAGCTACGCACAAACCCATAGTGGATGTAAATATGCCTCTGGCGAAAGAGCCTCATCAGTTATATCTCTTGAAGGCCTAGGAGTTTCCAGAAGCAATACGTAATTTGTTGTGAATGTTGGAGGAGAAAGCGAGAAGTAAGCATTATTGCAACTGTTCACTGATCACTTAAGATTGTGCTTGTTAATCAGTTGGTGTGTACACAAAAAAGTTTGGGTCTCTTTTCTGTACAGGGGATAGGAAACTGATTTTGGGTGTAAAAATGGCATCGGGGGGAAATTTGCCAAAGCGAAAACCCAGATGTATGGTAACGCAATGGAAAAAGCAGTGGGCTTTTATATTATTTTGCATATCTCTTGTTGCATAGTGTGTACGTGTGTATCATTTCTGTTTCTAATTGCAATTTCCAATAAACCTATACTGTATCCATCGGTTATTGTTTCTTTTTAGCCATTTTGCAGAACAGCAAGATGATAATGTGGTCGGTATTATGGCTAAGACGGGGAGGGGGGAAAGAACTCCTTAGCCTTTCAGTGCACCCATTACAGAAGATGTGATGCTCATTCTATTTTATTTTTTAAAAAGATGCCTTCATACTCTGAGGGCACTCCAGAATCTGATTATAAGAGATAATGGATCATTATCGGGACAATATAAACAGCATTTGTATTGATTAAGCCATCTTGCAATTCTTTAAAAGAGCTAATCATTTTACTGCCAAATAAATAAGGGATTGCAGCTTCCAGTGAGGAAATGGGCCTAATTGCCATTTGGGTAGTGGATAAGGGATATTTATGAGACATCATCCATTACTCGCATCCAACAGTTTTTTGGCAATGGTGCTGATGACCACCCACAGCCCATTAATTTCCCACAGATGCTTGGGGAAACAAGAGAACAGACATTCTTCATTGGAGAAAGTAAGAAACTGCTGGTGTTTAAGCAGAGAAGCTCGGTGGCAAATTCCTTGCTTTGCATGTGAAAAATCCCAGATTCAAATACTAGCATCTTCAGAAAGCCATTTCCAGTCAACGAAGACAACAGATTGTAAGGCGGCTGCCTGAGTAGTAAATGCAAATAGTACAGTTTTGAGTTCTTGCAAACAAACGCTGTGGGTTAAACCACAGAGCCTAGGGCTTGCTGATCAGAAGGTCGGCGGTTCGAATCCCTGCGACGGGGTGAGCTCCCGTTGCTTGTTCCCAGCTCCTGCCCACCTAGCAGTTCGAAAGCACGTCAAAGTGCAAGTAGATAAATAGGAACCGCTCTGGCGGGAAGGTAAACGGCATTTCTGTGCGCTGCTCTGGTTCGCCAGAAGCGGCTTTGTCATGCTGGCCACATGACCCGGAAGCTGTACGCCGGCTCTCGGCCAATAAAGCGAGATGAGCACCACAACCCCAGAGTCGGACACGACTGGACCTAATGGTCAGGGGTCCCTTTACCTTTAACCCTACAAACTTTGGGGCGTATGACTTTGTTTGTCACCAAGCCTTAAGAAGTGCTGTGTTGATTTCCCCAAGGAAAGATGAGCCATACTCTGGGTCCAGAGGTCACATAGCCTTGCCCTTTCCACCCGAGTCATTTCAATAGCTCCTGCTCAGGAAGTGTGGGCTTATACTGCATTATTTCCTAACGGGATGCTGTTGAAACTGAACAGACCAGACACAAACCAACCCAGCCAGGAGCAGGCAACTGCCCATGCTAGCCATGCTGGCTCTTCGCCAAGTATGCCTTGTGTTTGTTGAAGCTTGGCTGCCTACTTTAAGTATAGCAATTTAATTCACTCAAATTGTAGGTATGCACTATTTGATTGGTTGGTAACTGAATTCTAGAGAGTTCTCTAGTGGTTCCCATGTGATTGGCTTACGTTGGTCACATGGGAGGTATCTAGTGAAGGCAAGACTGTAGCAAGATAACTGTGCTTTGGAAGCCACTGTGAACACTGCTAAGTTGAATAGAGCGATGGGGTACTTCTTCTCCGCCTGAAAGAAAGAGAGCAAAGCCGCAGGAGAAGGTGAAAGTGGAAATCTCTCATAGGAGCTGCAAGACGTGGCCTAACTGAGATACAGAAGGCTGAGCTCTGGAAAGAGAGGGAAATACGGTCGTTTGGAAGTTAGAAGAAGAGACTGTAAGCCCGTGCTTGGAAAAGCATGTGAAATTAAATATTATGTTTTAATTCATCTATAACTATAAGTTTCTGTGAGTAAAGTTGTTGAATGTTAAAGTCTGAACATTGGTTTGATTTTCAAAGAAGGGTGCCAGTCATATATATGATTTGAGCTTCTTAGCTGCTTTTTCACTACTCTTACTTCAACATCACCACCCTTAACAAACCACAGCTCCCATAATCCTTTGGGGGGAAGCTAGGACTGTTTAAAGTGGTATCATCGTGCTTTAAATGTGTGGTGTGAAAATGGCCTGAGTCACATGGATCAATGATCTGCCTAAGTATAACGCAGCTGTCTATGTTTGACACGTGAATCACCTTTACAAGACTGGAGCATGTAAGCGTTCAATCTTATTTCCTTCAAAAAAAAACTTTCTATGGAAGAACAGTTCTGGACTCACTAAGTGCAAAACACTTCCTTTCTGATTTGGCTTCAGGTCAGACTGATCCCATGTCCTGCCAGCATTAGTCAATGGAAGGAATAATTTCCTTCACATCTTCTTTTTTTGTTGAAAAACACTTTTTTAAAATCATAATGTGTATTCAGCAAATATACCTCACTGCAACACTGTTGTTGTTGCTGCTGCTGCTGCTGCTATGTTATATGTGTGTGTTTTATTACTGTTTGAGGAGGGAAAGTGCCACCTATAGCGGGAGAAAACAGATCCATTGAGGAAGACCAATGTTTGTCTTCTTCAAATACGCCTCTGTCTTACTCAAGTGTGTGTGTGTGTGTGTGTGTGTGTGTACTCAGCTTTCTTTCAAACATTTCAGGCAGGTTCCCCCCCCCACACACACACACAATTCGTGTTTGATGGGGAAATAGTTTGAAAACAAACAGTATCCCAGGGATAGCCTGAAGGGGAAGGAGCTCAAGGCAAAGAAAGAAATCAACACAGCAAAATATTGTGATTTCTGAATACTTAATGTTGACAGTCTTGTACTGTTTCGTTGCTTACCTAACAGTATTTCAGAAAGACACACGGGAAAAGGGGAACTTGCCGCAGACGGTTGCCAATGGAGCAATCCGAACCAGGGATCAATCATTCCGCTTCATTGCTTTCCTGAGACTTGAGTGTCAAGTAGGTGTGCAGACAGGCCACCTGCCAACGGCAACCCACATGTTTGCTTTCCTAAGTTTCCAGATATTTTATCACTCCTTCCCCAACCTAGATGCCTCCAGATGTTTTGAACTGCGATTCCCTTCCGTTCCCACCTAGCACGGTCAATGGTCAAGCAGTGGCGTAGTGGGGGCAGGATGCACAGGGTCAATTGCCCCAGGCGCAAAATTGTTAGGGGTGCAAAATTTCAGCAACCACTGTTGATCCCACAAAGATCCCTGGATGCTGGATCAAAGCCATAGAATATATGTAATTATTTACAAATATTGTTCTCATGCTTTCAGTGTGGCGTGGTTGCCTTCACCCCATTCTCAAAGATGATTTTGGGAGCCTGCCTGGGGGGTGGGGCGGGATACGTGTGTGTCCAAAGGGCCAATCAGGAAGAGGTGGGAACCTGGATTTAGAAATCTACTCCTCCTCCAAGCTGTTCCTTCTTGCAATTTTCCTACACCCACCCACCCATATGTGGTGTGGACTATGCTGGGCGGGGGGACATGCTCACCGAGATCCCTGGGCATTGTACCCCCACTTCAAGTACCAGCCTATCTATCAACTCTTTCTATTGCTAGTCATCGTTTCGCTTTTATTAAAGCACGGTTTAATGTATTCCCCTCAAACGTCCTTTTTTTATAGATTTTTTAGGGGCCAAGTTTCGGTCTTATGTGCCTGTGATAACCGTTCGATTGAATCTCTTCATCACATAGTGTTTGTCTGCCCCTTGTATTCTGCCGCCCGAAAGACTCTATTACTTCCATTAACTCAAAAATTACCAGGGTATTTGGAAGAGTCTTACCTTGCTCTTCTGTTGCAAGATTCAGACTCGATTATAACCCTACATATGGCAAAATTTCTGACATCAGTTCTGACACTTAAGAAACGCAATGGATTGTTATATACAGCTTGAAATTTTAATTTAATGTTTATCATATTTTATTCAATTGATCCAGTTACAGGTAGCTAGCCGTGTTGGTCTGTCATAGTCAAAACAAAATAAAAAAATTCCTTCCAGTAGCACCTTAGAGACCAACTAAGTTTGTTCAGATACACAGTGTGTATCTGAAGAAGTGTACATGCACACGAAAGCTCGTACCAAGAACAAACTTAGTTGGTCTCTAAGGTGCTACTGGAAGGAATTTTTTTATTTTGTTTATTCAATTGAGTATCCCTTTTAATCTATTTTACTGTTAGCAATTGTAAACCAGACTGTGCTGTTTCTGTTTTTGGTTGTTATGTCTATGGGCTTAAAGCCGAAATAAAATGAGTTGAGTTGGTGTGGACTTTGCCAAGTTGCCTGTTAGCATTGGGTAGGGTTTTTTTTTTTTGGTAGGTGAATCCTTGACTGCCTCTAAAGACCCTTCCTTTTTCCTGTCTTCTCCACACTGCTGGGAATAATTCAATTGGATTTCTGGAGTGGAATAGTTGCATTGAATCTGGGCAAGCGAGGAAGTGAAGGAGAAAAGTTTCAGGTATCCTGAGCTATTGCTTGCTTCAGGTCACTCCTTGGGGATGTTCCATCTTTATTTCTGGTGAGCCTTGAGGGTGCCCTTGAGGCCTAGTGTACACATTTTGGGTAAATGCTGGACAGCAGAGCCTGAGCGCATGTGTCAGTTTATTTCCCAGGCTCACCTAGCACAAAGAGAGTCATTTCCTCGCCATCTTTTGCCAGATAGCCGCTGTCTGCTGTTATTCACAAGTCCAGTGGTCTGGAAGGATACTTCTGTACCAGAGCTAGATCACATTCAAGGTAGGTTTAGACAAAACCCTCACTTTCTCATGCTTTCTGAATTCAGTTAATTTGGTTTGCCGTTCCTCCAGGCTTTGATATTAATAAATATAACCAGTGTGGTGTAGTGGTTAAGAGCCAGTAGACTCGTAATCTGGTGAACCGGGTTCGTATCCCCGCTCTTTCACATGCAGCTGCTGGGTGACCTTGGGCTAGTCACACTTCTTTGAAGTCTCTCAGGCCCACTCACCTCACAGAGTGTTTGTTGTGGGGGAGGAAGGGAAGGAGAATGTTAGCTGCTTTGAGACTCCTTCGTGTAGTGATAAAGCGGGATATCAAATCCAAACTCTTCTTCTTCTTCATAATTCCAATGTCTTTGTCTCATAAGTCTTCATAGATGGGAGGACAAAGTATCTAAATGGGGTATCAAGTCTCAGAACCTTCAAATTCCAACCAGCTCTTTGCACAGCTCTAGAGTTCAACTTCATTTTGATAGCTGGTAGAAGGAAACTATGGTTTAAAGTTGGTGTTTTGAAACTATTAAACAAAGTTTCCTAGTCTAGAAGACTTCCTGGTTTGTTTGCTGGCTTGCATGAGGGGAGGAGGAAAGCAACTGCCCTTGCGTCCGTAAGGTTCATTTGTATCTTGCTTATTTGACTTTGCAAGCTAATGGCTATTATCTCAGCCCACCTCAGGATTGTACATGGATGTTACAGCTTCCTGCAGCAACATCCTACATTCCTGCAGAGAATGTAGGCAGGGTCACAGAGGGGTTAAGATGTGCGGCTGACTAGCTGAATTATTGATTTGCTAAGAAAAATGCTAATACTTTTGATCATTTGATGCAACAAAGCAAAATTCATAAAAAATATGGCATTTCTCCTATTCATAGGAAAATAAATTTTATGGGAACAGTTTATGTATATTTTTTAAAAACTACCTTCCCTTTTATCCTTCTTTCTTGAAGGACAATCTGAATCACCCACCACTTTGAATTCAATTATTTTCAAATGACTTTTGTATGTTGGTCTATGGATCCTACTCCAATTTAGCACTAATGGGCACTCAAAGTAAAAAGCTGCCTATATGGAGTTTTCAACATGCCTACTGTGTATTTTTTTTCTTTTTAATTAAAAAAAAGTTCTGCCTTTAAGAACGTTAGACTTCTCCACTATTGAGTTTGCTCTGACATCAAGCACTATGTTTTCTATGTGGATTCAGAATTATAACGTACAAGTTTTAAAGAGATTATTCAGTAAGATATGGAAGTTGGAGGCAATTATCTAGATGGTGTTGATCACGGCAACTATATGAAAAGCTGCGTTGGCATGTTTGCTGATGGCAAAATGGCCCCGCGTTAAAGTGTCTAGAAATTGTTTCTTTTTCCTGCTCCGGTGTGATGCCTGCTACTCACATTGCCTTTCAAACCTTGCTTTCCAATGTTAAATGAAGCACTCTGATAAATTCACATTATGCAGTGTTAAAGTACTTTGAACAAATAAGAGAAATTCAGCAGCCCCCGCTTCACTCTTCTTGAGTGTGCTGGTCCAAGGGCAATCCAAGAGGCAAGGTCTGGGTCCGGTCCGAAGTCTAAGGAGTCTACGAGGGGTCCATCCGATGAAGCTGAGGCAGGGTGCAGGGCAGGAAACTAGGCAAGGTCAGGAACAAAGGCAGGAACTGGCCACCAACAATGTTGCTCCCACAACTTGGGGCTGGGGCTGGCCGGCTTTTATCTGCCCCGAGGCATGGGGTGCCCCTGATCCTCTGGTGACTCGCCTCTCCCAGCCTGGAGGCGAGCACTCCTCCTGCGGGAACTCAGTTCCCTTCGCCTCACTGCCCTCTGCAGTGGCGTAGCATGGGTGGGGCAACAGAGGCAGTTGCCCTGCGTGCAAAATTCTTAGGGGTGCATTTTTTAAAAAAATGAAAGTAGTAATCTATATATATATAAATGTTCCCATTGCGTGTTTGCCCGAAACACCCTTGCTGCGTAACCGCTGGACCAAATTGCCCCTTCATTCCAGCTTATTGGTGGTCAGTGCCAAGGATATTTGCCTTTCTCCGGGCACTGACATCCCACGCTACGCCACTGGTGGAATGGGCATGAGTGCATGACCTTGTTTTTCACCTCAGGCAACGAAATGTATTTGACTGATGCTGTAAGTGCCTCATCTTTTCATTCCATGCCTGGGTGACAATGTTTTAAGCCTAGTACTGTTGCCTGATTTCAAAGCTGCATTTACTTTATGTAGTACAACTAGCCCTAGAACCTTCAGGATAGAGCAGCATAAAAATGGGCATCTTAACACACGGTAGTCAACAAGTCTTGCCTGCCAAGAAGAATGATAAGAAGAATGGTGTGCATGTTGTTATGCTCATCCGTTGATGTGCCTAGTATGATAACAGTAATTTCCTGCCCTTATTTCTTTCATTCTATGAGCTCTTAATCTATGCACCATATTCTTTCACTACCATAGAATATTATCATTTATATAGCCCTTTTATTGGGATTGTTATGAAGTTTCATCATTTTTTAAGTGCTGGCTCCAAATGTAGATATTCCACAGAGAGCAGTGCCGGCATGTTCTAGTCCAACAATCTGGTTTAGCAATCAAACAATATGTGCCACCATTTTATTCCAGAACTGAGAACCACAGTGTTGCTCCAGTATCTCACAATGCAGCTCAGTGCATACCAGCTAAGTATGGGAAGGAGACCCATGTTTCTCCATGTCAGTCACCTCCAGCAAGCCACTAGCCTGAAACTAAAAGCCACAGCCAGTCACTAATGACAGTGTAGAGCTGGAGGGCCCATTGGCCTGGCTCCAGGTAAGGCACTTCTTTTGGGATGCTTTCCTATGGGAAACACCTATAGCAGGGGTAGGCAACCTAAGGCCCGTAGGCCAGATGCGGCCCATGGGCCTTCTCAATCCAGCCCGTGGACGGTCCAGGAATTGACGTATTTTTACATAAGTAGAATGTGTACTATTATTTAAAATGCATCTCTGGGTTATTTGTGGGGCCTGCCTGGTGTTTTTACATGAGTAGAATGTGTGCTTTTATTTAAAATGCATCTCTGGGTTACTTGTGGGGCATAGGAATTCGTTCATATTTTTTTTTCAAAATATAGTCCAGCCCACCACATGGTCTGGGGGACGGTGGACCAGCCCACGGCTGGAAAGGGTTACTGACCCCTGATCTATAGGAATACCTTCATGTGTGGATTTGCACCAGATTCAATGCAGGGAGCCCCTTTTTCAGTTGCTTATAGTTTTATGGTATCTACTTTTCATGTTCTATTTGCATGTGGTCTTATTTGTTGAGGAAACATGCATGTTCCTCAACAGAAGAACATCAAGAGAGAACACCAGCATTTGCTTAGGGATCTGTAGAGACCAGGAGTTGTTGTTGTTGTTGTTGTTGTTGTTGTTGTTGTTGTTGTTGTTAAAATTCCTATATCACCCTTCATCCGAATGAAGGTGCCCGGCAAGCCTCCTTGGGGAAAGCATTCCACAAGTGGGGAGCCACCACATGAAAGGCCCGTTCTCATGTTGCTGCCCTCCACACCTCTTGCAGAAGAAGGGTCTCAGATTATGATCACAGGGTCTGGGTCAGTTCCTATGGAGAGAGGGGGTTTCTTTCACACTGCAGGTGTTTTATGTATACAGTGGTACCTCGGGTTAAGTACTTAATTCGTTCCGGAGGTCCGTTCTTAACCTGAAGCGTACTTAACCTGAAGCACCATTTTAGCTAATGGGACCTCCTGCTGCCGCTGTGCCGCCAGAGCATGATTTCTGTTCTTAGCGGAGTTCTTAACCTGAAGCGTACTTATCCTGAAGCGTACTTAACCCGAGGTACCACTGTATTGAAAAGGAAGGAAGAGGATAGGAGGGATTCAAGTGAACCCCTTCACATGTTAAAAGAATGCATGGGGGAGGTTCACATGGCCATGTGACTTAACCCTGCTGGTGACCATGTCCCCTGCTGTTCACACATTCAGCAAGCATGAGAAGGGATCTTAGGGGCACACTGATGTACACACAGAAAAGGGGAATCTCGCCTGGTACAGGATGATCCCACATTGGAGGGCAATGTGCATACACCATGGTCACTATATGAGTCAATGCTTTAGCAAGGCTTCAGGGAATTACGATCCCTCCCCTAGTGGCAATCAAAAGGCATGTAACTGAAACGTAATTTATTTAGTATTCACAGAGAGCAACAGAGGAGCGCTGTCTCTGTAATGATGGTGTTGCCCAAGTAAAGTCCTGCCCCTTCCGTCCCTCCTAATATACGTCACCCTGTCTGTGTGTGTGTGTGTGTGTGTGTGTGTGTGTGTGTGTGTGTGTGTAATTGTATATTCCCAGTTACATGAAATTGGCTACACAAGTGTGACAATGCAATACGCTGCTGCTAAGCATGCTTTAATCAACCTTACATTGGGTTTATTTGCCTGCTAATCTCATAAGTCTATGTTTCATTTGTGTATGTGTTGGAGTTGAGGGGGGGAGGGGGGAGAGGTTCCTATAAATATTCAAGCCATGCTAACTGCGTATAATTATTTAGGGTTTAACAGGGTAGGTAAGCAGATGAATGAAAAGCTGTGTTAAGCTTTAGAGGAGGGGAAGTCTCTTTTATTAGCAGTCTTGTAAGTTAGCATTACAAGAAAGCTGTAGAGAGGCTAAGAAAGGAATACAGGCAATCTGTTTACTTTTAGTCAAGGTACATTTGAAGGGTTTATTTTAAACTAACAAGAGTGCCCTATTCATTGATTGTATTTGGGGCAGGGTGCTAGAGGGGACAAGTGCCCCATCCCTTCTCCATCCCCCAACCTTCCTGTATTAAGTACAACCTTCCTGTATTCATACAAGCACAGTTATACTCTTCCTTGTGATGACAGGTCCAGGTTTTCTTTTGGTGGTGCTCATCACCCGCCTCCCAAGCCTTCAAGCCTACTAGGCAAAGGTAAAGGGACCCCTGACCATTAGGTCCAGTCACAGACGACTCTGGGGTTGCGGCGCTCATCTTGCTTTATTGTCTGAGGGAGCCGGCATACAGCTTCCAGGTCATGTGGCCAGCATGACTAAGCCGCTTCTGGCAAAACAGAGCAGCACACGGAAACGCCGTTTACCTTCCCACTGGAGCGGTACCTATTTATCTACTTGCACTTTGACGTGCTTTCGAACTGCTAGGTTGGCAGGAGCTGGGACCGAGCAACGGGAGCTCACTCCGTTGTGGGGATTTGAACCACTGACCTTCTGATCGGCAAGCCCTAGACTCTGTGGTTTAACCCACAGCGCCACCCGCGTCCCTCTTCAAGCCTACTAGAATGAACCTAAGTGCTGAATCCTGCCAGCTTGAAAAGAGGTCAATGGGTGGAGTGTTGCTTGTTTTCAGAAATATTTTTCATCATAAAAGATCTTTCTTTTATCATTTTCTTTTTCATGCCAGTCACTGGCCTTCAGATATTTCAAGGTGGTACATTAATTTAATGGATCCTAATCATCTCTCTTTCGCCCACATCTCTTCTCTCTCTCTCACTCTCTCTCCCTCCCTCCCTCCCTCCCTCCCTCCCTCCCTCCCTCTCTTTCTCATGTGTGTTCTTTACAGCAATTTGACACTTGTGCTGGGTTTGCAATTTTGTTCTCTTCCTGTTTATTTAGATGTTTTGTACCAATTAAACACACTGAAGATATTGCATGTCTCTGAGTGGAATGTAGAAGCCTGGCTCTTTTCCAGAATATTTTTCCATTAGACATTATTCTGTTACCACAGAAATATTATCTAGCGATGGGTGATGCACAGATGCACACACATCTCTCAGTTTAGATTGGACTCGGCTGATACATATATTACTCTCACCCCTCAGAAGAATTATGGAGGTGGTCTATATTATTTCTAAGCCCAAACCGAAGTTCAGACTATAGCCACATTCAGGCAAACATAACTTTGTATATAAATGAGCCTTATGCCCTAACGTAAAGTCACTGTCAGCTATGTTCCTTCACTGACAAGGAATTAGAACGCTGGCATAGAGAGAGAGAGAGCAGATAAGAATGAAATGTAGAGGGGAGGGAGAAACGGCAGGGAGCAGCTGTAACTTGATCTCTGGGCACAGGGATAACGGAAGGGAGAGCCACAGTGAAAGAATGCAGCTTGTCAGCCCAGACAGTGACTCAGACCCAGGAATACGGGCAGTGCCCTCTCCAAAATCTCGTAGGATCACGAGACTTTACGAGAAGTGAGAAAAGGAAAGGAAGAGAAGGTGGGGGTTTTCCTGTTGGGGGGAAAGGGGGCGGAGCTTAGTTCCGGCAACTGTGCCATCTGAGGATGACGGCGATTAGCTGAGCTCCAACCTGATATGTTTGTTTGGACAATAAATCTGAAATAATTGACTGCCGAAGTCGTCACGCGTTTGTGGGAGAGACCCAAGCCATTACAGTCACTTTGTTCTTCCCTTCACATAAGCAAATGGACAAGCCAGGAACTTTAAGTTCGCATTACATCTGAACTTGATGGTTCAGGAACAAGCTGGGATATGAAGTCACCATTTGAATGTGACATACGATTGTCCAAATGCATATTATCAGGTGCTCTTTGTGACATTAAACTCTGGCATCTGAGAACACATCTGAGTATCAATTTTCTTTCCGCCCTCCATTTGTTGCACACAGCACTGTTTCTGTTCTGCTGCGGTTCAGTTTCCAACAAAAAGAACATTATTTGTCTCGCAGGCCCCTGTGGTGAAATTTTACATAACGAATGATGTTATCATTACATTGTTTCACACTGTTCATTTCAGTGCAAAGGAAACACAATGCAAAAGGAGGGAAAGCCAGTCATTGTTTACATACTGAAAACACAACACAAAGGAATACAGAGAAAAAAAGAAACACAGCTCACACAACTCTGGAGAAAGAAGAAGAAGAAGAAGAAGAAGAAGAGGAAGAAGAGGAAGAAGAGGAAGAAGAAGGGGAGGAGGAGTTTGGATTTGATATCCCACTTTATCACTACCCGAAGGAGTCTCAAAGTGGCTCACATTCTCCTTTCCCTTCCTCCCCCACAACAAACACTCTGCAAGGTGAGTGGGGCTGAGAGACTTCAGAGAAGTGTGACTCGCCCAAGGTCACCCAGCAGCTGCATGTGGAGGAGCGGAGACGTGAACCCGGTTCACCAGATTACGAGTCTACCGCTCTTAACCACTACACCACACTGGCAATTATATAGAACTTCCCAAAGACCAAATATAAAAATATGACATTTATATTCCACCAAGTGTCCATTTCTTCAAATATAGCTTTTACATAGTGTATTCAATACTGAAATCATATTCAAGTGCAATACAGGGTGTTCTGTCCAAATATTCCTTCATCCAATAAAGAGAAAAGAATCTCTACAAGTATTTATGTTCCTAAAGGATGATCCACAGACCAGGAAAAAAAAACTGTTCACATCCCCAGGAATGTTGTAGCTTTGCTCTCAGTCACTCAGACCCCAGTGGCAGTGCCCCAGCTGGGTGAAATCCTAAGCGGGACTCTGACGACAAGACCACTGGATGGAAATGTCTGTTTCGAATGTCTTCCTCTGGTTGGCCCACAATGGAACGATATGACAGCAAGAAACTCATTGTGTACAGAATGAGCAGAGTGCCTTTCCATTTTTGGGGGGGAGCTGGCTTTTCTATTTGAGCAAGTGTTTTGCTAGGGGAGACCTTACCATACTAGCTGTCATGTTCTCAGTGCAACAACCTTATGATAATTTTGTTCAAACAACAAAATTTGTCATTTGATACTTTGCCGCTTGGAAAATCAGGGAGTGCTTCTGCCCAGAAAATACCGTAGTTTAGTAACAGGCAGGAGTGTGTGTTTGTGTGATAAACACACCCACCCAATGGCATTAACAATGACTTAATAAGGCAGACAGGTTTGGCAATAAAATAAATAAAAATCACTTGGGGACAGACTAAATCACATGTACAAAAGCACTAAGAATTTAATAATGCCAAACATTCAATGGCAGCAGTGGTGTCGCGAGGGGGTGGGGGTGGTGTGTTCCGGGTGCCAGGGGAGGGGGGGGGACACTTGGGCCAGCCCCGCCCCGCCGGCAGGCCCCAAGCAAGCCGTGGAGCGAGGTCGCTCCGCCCTGCGGCCCGCCCGCCAGCTTGTGGGGCTGCCCCATCCGTGCTGCTTTAAAGCAGCCCGGACAGGCAACCCCAGGAGCCAGCACTCGCTCGGCGGGTCGCCGCGGGTGCAGCAGCGCCGGGCGGGATGCACTTAGTCCATCCCTGCCGGCACTGCTGCGGCCGAGCGACCCGCCGAGCGAGCGCCGGCTCCTGGGGCTGCCACACGAGCCGGTGCTCGCTTGGCGGGTCGCTGCGGGTGTAGCAGCGCCGGCCGGGATGCACTGTGCATGCTTAGTCCATCCCGGCCAGCGCTGCAGTGACCGAGCGACCCGCCGAGCGAGCGCTGGCTCGTGGGGCTTCCCCGTCCATGCTGCTGTAAAGCAGCACAGACGGGGCATCCCCACGAACCATCGCCTGCTCAGCAGGTCCCCGCGGGAACAGCAATGCCGGCCGGGATGCACTGCGCATGCCCGGAAATTCCGGGATTTCCGGGCATGCGCAGTCCATCCTGACGCATGCGTCGTGATGTCACGACACATGCGTCAGGATGCCCCGCCCCCAGGGGGTGCCTCCGTGCAGCAACGCCGCCCCGGGCGCCCAAGAGGCTTCTGAATGGCAGAAGGAAATCGCTTGAGACAGCAAACTCCTCAGACTACAGCTATCCAAAGGGGAAGAGGACCCACCAAATGCAAAGGAAAGAAAGAAATTAAAATAGCAAGATTAAATAAGAAGGAGTAAATGGAGGGAAACACAAATCTTTACCATTCTTTTGATTTAATCTTGCTATTTTTGTTTTCTTGCCAAGGTAGTCGTTTCATGATTTAAAAACATGGGCATGGCAAAGGGAGAGTACTGGGGCCATGGGATAGTTATGTTTTGATATCCCCAACCCAAGACAAATTACTTGAAACAAAAGGTCATGTTCCACACAAGATCGCTTTGTCATGATCTAACGGTAACTGCTTGAGAGGTGAGCAGCACGAGAGCAGACTGATAAATTATACCACAGGCAGGGAGGAGGGAGGGGGAAAAGCAAAGGCAGATTTGACTGGAGCTTCAAAATATGAAAGAAGCTGGACAGGAAGTAGAAAGATGGGCTTGGTATCCATTGTTATTTAGCTGACAGTGCAGCTCTCCAATGACATGTACTCACCCAATGCTGGTGTTTACTGACTCTGGGTGTAGTAGTAGTAGTAGTAGTAGTAAAAAATTACCGTATTTTTCGCTCCATAAGATGCACTTTTTCCTCCTAAAAAGTAAGGGGAAATGTCTGTGCGTCTTATGGAGCGAATGCATGGTCCCTGGAGCCAAATTGCCTAGGGGCCAAAAGCAGATTGTGCTCTTTTTTTTACAAAGAGAGAAGAGGGTGTTGAAAGGAAGCCGCTGAACAGCTGTTTAGCAAGTGATGGGGAGAGAGATAAGGCTCCCTTTCCAGCCCCGCCCCCTTGCCCAGGCCTCCGTTGTTGAATGCAGAGGGAGGCTGTTTGTTTCCCCAGCGACATGTGACTGGCTAATTAGATTATCTGTCTGGAAACTGTAGAAATGGCTCCCTTTCCTAGAAGCTGCAGAACTGTGAGTTGAACCCCATAAAAATGGGGCTTTTCCTCTTTGAAAAAGAAGCTGTACCACTTTGAGCTGATCCTCAAAAAAGCAGGGCTTTTCCCTTTGCAAAAAAAGCTGCACCACTTTGAGCTGATCCTCAAAAAATAGGGCTTTTCCTTCTGCAAGAGAAGCTACACCACTTTGAGCTGATCCTCAAAAAAGCAGGGCTTTTCCCTTTGCAAAAAAAGCTGCACCACTTTGAGCTGATCCTCAAAAAAACAGGGCTTTCCCCCTTTCCTCCTCTAAAAACTAGGTGTGTCTTATCTTCAGGTGCGTCTTATGGAGCGAAAAATACGGTAGTTATACCCCACCCTTCCCGATTTTAAAACTGGGCTCAGGGCAGCTAACAACAAATATAAAACATTGATTAAAAATGACTTTAAAAAACAGCTTAAAAACAGCATAAAGTTCAACATAAATGTAGCATCGCCAGGGCTAGCTGGCCAAACTAGTCCTACTAGGACCAGCAAGGAGACCAGGAAAGAATTTAAATGTGGGGTCCCAGAAGGGTTTCTTCAAAGAAAAAGGGAAGGGGAAAAGGAATGGAGGATCAGGCTAAATTGAAGGCCAGGCAGAATAGCTCTGTCTTACAGGCCCTGTGGAAGGAGATCAAGTCCTGCAGGGCCCTAGTCTCGTGGGACAGAGCATTCCACCAGGTCAGAGCCATCACTGAAAAGGCCCTGGCCCTGGTGGAGGATAGTCTGGCTTCTTTAGGGCCCGGGACCCTTAAGCTATTATTATTCATGGACCTTAGGGTCCTCTGTGGGACATACCAGGAGAGGTAGTCCCATAAGTAAGAGGGTCCTAGGCCGCAGGTCCTAGTAGTAGTAGTAGTAGTAGTAGTAGTGATAATAATAATAATAATAATAATAATAATAATAATAATAATAAATTTATTATTTCTACCCCGCCCATCTGGTTGGGTTTCCACAGCCACTCTGGGTGGCTTCCAACAAAATATTAAAAATACATTAAAACATCAGTCATAAAAAATTTCCCTAAACGGGGGTGCCTTCAGATGTCTTATAAATGTCATATAGTTGTTTATTTCTTTGACATCTGATGAGAGGCCTTCCACAGGGTGGACGCCACTACCGAGAAGGCCCTCTGCCTGGTTCCCTGTAACTTCGCTTCTCACAGTGAGGGAACCGCCAGAAGGCCCTTGGAGCTGGACCTTAGTGAACGATGTGGGTGGAGACGCTCCTTCAGGTATACTGGGCCCAGGCTGTTTAGGGCTTATGGTAAAGACTAGATGTTTGCCCCAGCTCTGTGCATCAGTCAACTAAGCAGCCCAAAGGAGGTGATTCAGGGGTCTCAAATGTCAATTTTACGAGCTGTTTTATAGTCGCCTCTCAAAGTAGCCCACTTTTAAAGCAAAATGTGCCAAGGCTGCAATCCTGTGAGTAAAGTCACAGTCATACCACATGTTTAAAGCGCAGTTGATAGGCAGGTCAATGCAGGTAGAGGTAGTCCTTCAGTTATCCTGGTCCCCAAACCTGGTCACCCATCCAACATGCTTAGCGGAAAGACTGTAGCTCATTGGTAGAGCTATGTGGCGAACTTGCCCTCAGTTAAGGTATTCTAGTAAAGAGTTAATGTTCACTCCATGTTTGAGTGGCAGCTCACTTGGGGGAGGCGGGACATTCCGCACTTTAAAAGGAGGGAGCAGCCGTTGGTGAGAGGAGAAGAGGGAGGGAGGGAGTGGTGACTGGAAGAAGAGGGAGTGGGACCAGGATAGTGGTGGGTAGGATAGGTAGGATAGGATAGGATAGGATGAAGATCAGTTTGTTAATCTGAAAGTGATTATGCTTATGGTTGGAAACTAAGCGGATGAAATAATAAAGATCTGAAAAGTTATGTTATGTGGAGAATAAAAACTTGCTTTCATTGAGCCAAGAAGTTATCGTCGTTTATTTTGGGGTCCAGCGATATATGAATGCTTATGAGGAAAGGAACTCAGGGAAGAGACAAAACTCACATGCAGCGAGATAGTTTGTGTCTCAGGGTTTCTCTCAAGAGGGGCAAGAGGGTAGAAGCTGAGAGGCAGGTTAACCCCAGGAGCCCAGAGCATTGTGAATACATATATCTACCGCGGTCACGGCAGCTGGACAAAAGAAACCCCTGTTACTAAGATATCCCAGGTTACAATAAAAAGGGATTGACAACCCAGACGGACCTCAAAGGACTGAGGTGGGGCGAAAAATAATTATAACCCAGGACACCTCAGTGATAAAGACACTTAGTAACAGACAAAGGGGTGAAGCGTGAAGCTTGAGGGGGAGGTTCGTCGCAAGCATATATACTTTGCATGCAGAAAGGACCCCGGCTCAATCCCCAGTATCTTCAGGTAGGACTGGAAGACATTATTTCCTGAAACTCTGGAAAGTTGCTGAGTTAGATGATTTGGGGGCAGTTGCACACCATCCATTTAAAGCACAATGAATGCACATATAACTCATGTGACTTTTCCCCTCTCCAATAATCCAGGGAACTGTAGTTTGCCCCTAACAGAGCTACAATTCCCAGCACCCTTTTAAAAAACTACAGTTCCCATGATCCTTTCAGGGAAGGCATGTGCTTTAATTGTACAGTATGGAGGTGACCCAAGCCTTGTTTAACACAGTAGGTCCAACTTCCAAGGAGATATGCTTTGGCTTGCATATTAAAATTGCTAAAACTTACTGTGCCTTCCAAGCTCCTCTTTCCAGAATGACAATTTGATTAAAAAAAATAAAAAATCAGAGAGGCTTGCCAGCAAGAGACCACCTTTAACTGAGGCTGAAAGTAAAATTACATTTTCGGTGAAATATTCAGTCCTATCCACTAACTATGTGCTAAACTGCTCCAAGTCAGAACTGATTAGCTTCAAATTTGACATACTTTTCTTCCTTTTAGAACCTATTCAATTTACTTTATTAAGATTTTCACAGTACTAAGATCTGTGAAGAAGACTGAAGGGTATCTGTAAAATTATAGAAACACATTTGTGCCACTTTGCTAAGGATGATGTCAATTTTAAATCCCCCTTTCCTATTCCATGAACTAGGAAAGGTTTACAAAGTAGCCAGCCACGAAAACTTCCAAAAGAATAATTGCAATCCACTTTTCAATGATGAAAGCATTTCTGCTCTAAATATTTTAATTACAATTACACATATGCATACTCAATACTACTAAACTCGGGAATTCTGCATGTAGCACTAAGTGAACTTGTGTCAGTGCAATGATTTCTGCTTGCACAACAGGACATTCTCCCTGTCTCCCCTTAAATCTATTCTGGGTCCCCCCCCCAACCAGGGGCGGAGGAAGCCTCCTCGCTACCCGGGGCGGCGAACGGAGGCATTCCCCTGGGGGCGGGGCGTCATGACATTACGTCGTGACGTCACAATGCACTGTCACAACGGAGTGCGCATGCGCGAAATGTGCATGTGCACACTCCGTCGCCGGGCCGCTGCTGCCAGGAGCGCACGTGCGGCATTTCACGCATGCACACTCCGTCGCTGGGCTGTCGCTGCTCCCGCTGCGATCTTGGGAGCCGCCGGGCAAAAAGCGGCGGCAGGGTACCCTCACAAGCCGCTGAGCAGAGCGGCCTCACTCCGCGGCTTGCTCGGGGCCCGCAGGCAGGGTGGGGTGGGTTCCGGCCCAAGTGTCACCCCCTCCTCCCCTGGAACCCGGGGCGGGCCGCCCCCCGCCGCCTTGCGACACCACTGCCCCCAACCCTCTGGAGCAGATTTGGGGAGGGTGAAAAACAAGCAAATACCAAAACTGAGAATAATATTGCCCTGGATTTATTTAAACGACTCAGGACCACAATGCCTCAAGGACAGCCTCTCTCCATATGAACCGACCTGAACCCTGAGATCACCTTCTGAGGCCCTTCTTCATGTGCCTCCTCCAGAAGAAGTCTGGAGGGCGGCAACACGAGAACGGGGCCTTCTCTGCACTGGCTCCCCGTTTGTGGAATGCCCTCCTCAGGGAGGTTTGGCTGGCGCCTTCATTACACACCTTTAGGCACCAGGCAAAAATGTTCCTCTTTAACCAGGCCTTTGGCTGATTAACATACAATGTCCTTTGGAAATGTGTTGGGGACAGGGGGGGTTATTGAGTTGTTCTTGCTTTTGTTTTCATTATGTATTTTGTGGTTTTATGTTGTGAACTGCCCTGAGACCCGTGGGTATAGGGCAGTATACCAAATAATGATGATGGTGGTGGTGGTGGTGGTGATGATGATGTAACCTGGAGTATTAGGGCAGATTCATATTTAAAGTATATTCAATACATGTTAACTCATGACTTTCCGCTAAGAATCTCAGAAACTGCAGTTTCCACCTCACAAAGCTACCCTTTGCAGCACCAATAACAAATTCCCAGCATTCTCTTGGTGGGGGAGTCATGTGCTTCAAATGTACATTGAATAAGTTCTAAGTGTATAGTGTACATTAATGCACATGTGACGGGACTGCACAAAAATATGAGATTTTTTGGGAGACAATATATAATGAAATTAAACAAATCTTTAAACTCTTCTTCAAAAAAGAGCCAGAGATCTTCCTGTTGGGTATTATGTCCAATGAAATTCCAAAAAAAAAATGTAGAAGAATCTGTATGTATGCAACAATGGCGGATAGAATTCTTATAGCAAAAAAAATGGAAGGGAGAATTGATTCCTGCAAAATTAGACTAGCAGGTAAAGATGATTGAGTATTTAGGATGAGCTAAAATGACGGGAAGAATAAGAGGAAATTCAAACCAAAGATTTAATAAAGAATGGATGGTATTTAAATAATATATAAAAGAGCATTATGGAAACTTGAACCTTTTGACAGGATTTGACTGAATCTTGGGGGGGGGGAGATACTGAGAAATGTAGAGAATTATAGATAAGGAATGGATAAAATAGAAAGCGCGAAGGCGTAAATGCTGTATAAAATACACAAGGAGGTGAATCGGAAGTCAAAGAAATATTTAATGCCTTTTGTTAACTAAAATGTAGTGATATTGTCATGGTTTTTTAAGTGTTTCTAATTCGTTTTCTTTTGTATGTGTGTGTGGGTTTTGTCTTTTCTTTTTCTGTTAAAAATTTTTTTTTAACAAATAAAAAAAATAAAAAATATAAAGCTCTAAGTGTATAGTGCAGGCACCCCCAAACTTCGGCCCTCCAGATGTTTTGGACTACAATTCCCATCATCCCTGACCACTGGTCCTGTTAGCTAGGGATCATGGGAGTTGTAGGCCAAAACATCTGAAGGGCTGCAGTTTGAGGATGCCTGGTATAGTGTATATGAGTCTGAGAATATGCTATCAGGTGCTTTTCTACTTTCCCGCTCCCCAACTTTTTTCTTTTCTTTTTTTCTTTTAGTGGATGGGGGAGAAGTTGTGAACAGAATACTCCACCACTTTGGGAAATCGAATCCCTAGCAATAAGGGAAGATTTTCTACAATGAGGGAAGAGTTTCCATGTGTCAGTTTGAGAAGCGGTTATTGAAAAGGATGTTCCCTTTGGGGAAAGGAGACGGAGGAGAGCTGGGGGTTGGGAGGACTGTATGAGCCTAGATTAATGGCCAGGGGTGGGAAGACGAGGCTGTGGAAACTGAAATCTAATGACTCAAAGTGGGTGTAATTGGTATCAATGCTAATGAACCAAGGAGGAAGTAGAACATTAGCGGGGGGGGGGGGGATATAGCAGCATTACAAGCATTTTTAACCCATTTGAAAACCATTTCTGGCTTTAGGAATCTTAACTATCCATAAAATCTGTTGATGCTTCTAATTGTTTAAAATCCCATCAAGGTTTCTAATAGCCCTGATGAGGATGCTCACCGGATATTGTCTAATAATACATACAGTGATTTAATCACTGAGGCTCTGGATAAAGAAGGCCACTAATGGTGTGTTAGTCCAGATTGCGTTAGCTGTACCCACTTAAGTACTGTAAATGGCAGAGTACTTAATGCTATTATTTCCCTCCCCCCTCAATTTAATTGAAACCAAACCATTCAAACAGTGAGTGCAATTACAGAGCTCTCTGCCAGCCTAAGCATGGAAGAAGAGGAGGAGGAGGAGGAGGAGGAGGAGGAGGAGGAAGCTGTCTATACCTGAAGGGGTGTAATAATGGAATACTGAATGGTTTAGTTTATATAAAACTAGTGAATTTAGCCCATTCATAATGGGCGCTAGATACCCACGCCCCCTCTCCCCCCGTCCGCCCTCGCGCGGGCAATTGGGCGGCCATTCCGCGGCGGGAAAGCTCTCCTGTAGCGCACGGCCCTTGAAGCTCCTGGTGGCCGCCGGGCTCGCACAGCCCCTCGCCGCCTCGCCCCATGGCACTAGGCAGAGAGCGCGCAACTTCCACAGGACGGAGCCCCCGCTGGTTCCCTGAGGAGAGGAGAGCGGCGCGAGCTCCGTGCGAGGCGGCGGCGCTGCCCCAAATGACGACGCGCGTGCGCCGCCGCTGCCTCTTGGACACGCCCCCCTCTCCCGTCGTCCAATCCCTGCGTCCGTCTGGGACATGCGCAGTGGAAAATTTCTACTGACACACAGAACGTACGCACGGACACAGGGATATTATTATATAGGATATGCAGGGATTTATGATATGCAAAATGTACCATGAAAAAAGAAGAAGGGAAGTCATTGACATTTTAAGGTTGTTTAAATGAATATTCTAAAGTGTAAAACAGATATATATATACACACACACACACACACACACACACACACACATATATATGAAGACAGGAGTGCCTGGCGTGCTCTGGTCCATGGCGTCACAAAGAGTCGGACACAACTAAACAACTATATATATATATATATACGGTAAACGGTGTTTCTGTGTGCTCTGGTTTCCGTCACGGTGTCCCTTTGCCCCAGAAGTGGTTTAGTCCTGCTGGCCACATGACCCGGAAAGCTGTTTGTGGACAAACTCCGGCTCCCTCGGCCTGAAAGTGAGATGAGCGCCGCAACCTCATAGTCGCCTTTGACTGGACTTAACTGTCCAGGGGTCCTTTACCTTTACCTTTACATGAGGCTCCTGGATCAGAACACAAGAAAACAAAGTCATACTCACCTTTCCTGTCCCTTGAAGACTCCCCACAACAAAATAATTTCTAAGGGGCCTTTTGTTCCTCACACTTCTATTTCTTTGGAAATAAATGCGGTACACCTGTGATTTCACACCTTTTGCATTTCATGATACCTCTGTTTCATTATAATAGCCGTTCTTTCAGGTTTTGACAAATTAATATTGTCTGTTAAGTCATTATTCTCCAAAGCTTCCTTTAAAATTAATAAAATGCTTTCACACAGATAGGAGTGCTTCCTATGACTTTTTTTTTAAAAAAAGCCATTTTCTACCTGTATGATTAATCTGCAAGAGCATTAATAAATGTTTCTCCAAAGGCATTTGCCCTGCACAGCCCTATTAAGAGGAGAAGTAGATCAGAAAAAAGCATTCACGCAGCTCATAGTATGTGACAGGCAGCTGGTCTGGGCTTGTGAGCTGAATATTTAACTCCGGCGACAGCTAGGCCTACCTTAAACACAGAATTTGCGAGGAAAATGCTTTGTGGATATCAACCAGAGATAGAGAACCTGTTACCTTCTAGATGGTGGATTCCACCTCCCATCTACCACAGCCATTATGGTAAATGATAACGGACGATGGGAGTTGTTGTTGGCTGCCCAGTAACGTCTGCAGGGTCATAATTTCATGACACCTCCAAACTATTGGATGCTAAAACTGAAATCCATTAAGCAGAAGACTAATTTTCAACAACAAGCAATTTTGATTGGTCATTCCGACTTACTGTTTTGCTGATATAAGGTGTGGCTTTTCCCAAGCAATGGTGATGGTTTTCTCAGGACTACCAGCCAAAATACTAGCTTTTCCCTTCAAAGAACTCCCCAAACAAGCTTGGCAATGTGTTTGTGCATGTGTGTATCTAAAGAGGTTTTGTTGAATAATATCTAAAGTTGCACAATGTCCTGTCGCTCAACAACTTTGGGCAAAACTAAGAAAAGCTCAACAACTTATGTGTCCAGTTTTTTGTTGAAATATGGCAAATTTGGGTACACGTAGTGAAGTTAGGGAGCATAGGGAGATACCTTCCTTTTATTCATGATTGAATATGTAATACTGCAACCAAATTAACTTCAGTTGCCACCTTTTGTTTGTGATTGACTATGAAACGTTGATGTGGACACTATATTTTTGTTGATGCAGCCAGGGCAATAGCTAGCGGGTGGCAAGGTGGGCCCCTAACAGGAGTGCAGGCGAGGCCCCCCCACAAAATTGGCTAAAAAATATCTCCATAAATATGTCTATAAATAATAGCATTACATTTGTCCCTATTGAAATTCAGTAGGGACAAATAGGGTTTTTGTGGGCAGGTGTGTTTGTTTCCTGTTCTCAATATTGTTTCAGAAAGTGAACATTAGGTAGGGTTCAATACCACATAGATAAAATACAATTCTAGTATGAAATGCTGACATGAAACATATGAATGAACAGTGGCGTAGCGTGGGGGGTCCAGGGGGGGCCGGCTGCACTGGGCGCAACATCTGGGGGGGGGCGCTCGCACTCGCAGCTCTCTGCCCCTGCCTGGCTCACTGAGTGTGAGTGTGCTGCTGGGGCGTATTTTCGGCGCTGCTGGGGCGTAGCCGCAGGGGCGGCCAGCGAGGAGGGGTGTCATGCTTGTCGCTGACGTGACACCCCCCTTGCTGGCCGCCCCTGTGGCTCCACCCTGGCAGCGCCGAAAATAGCCTCCTTCCCGCCGCTGGCTGGCTTGCGGCACCGTGGCATGGAGGAGAGGGGCGGGCCAGCAGCCAGGAGGGGTGTCACCCCCTCCTGGCTGGTCCGCCCCCCTCCTCCATGCCGCGGCTCCGCCCAGGGAGCGCAGTGGCGAAAAAAACAGCTGAAAGGGGGGCTTTGTCTTCCTTTCACCCCCTTTCAGCTGTTTTTTTCACCCCGGCATGGAGGAGAGGGGCGGGCCAGTAGCATGGAGGAGTGTCACCCCTTCTGGCTCTGGTCCGCCCCTCTCCTCCATGCTGATGCCGTAGCTCTGCCCGGGAGTGCAGCGGCGAAAAAAACCCGCTGAAAGGGTTTTTTTCAGCGGCTTTTTTTGCCGCGGCATGGGGCAAAGGAGTCGCTCTGTGCACATGCGCGTTGTGACGTCATGTGCACGGAGCGACGCCCCGCCCCCAGGGGTGCCGCTTGGCTTGCCGCCCCGGGTACCCAAGCGGCACGCTACGCCCCTGTGAATGAACACGTGTGAAACTGACATGGACCAAAAATAGACTGAGCCATCCATCCCTGTCAGTTAAATACAACTGCTTATTTAAAAGATCTACTCTAAAACCTTTTCTGTTCAGGCTGCAGGCTGAGCTTTCAACTATCTGTGATTGTCAGCTTTCAAAAAAAAAAAAAAAAAGATTTCTTAGGCTTTATGAGATAATTCTAAAACATTACAATTTGTCAGAAGGTTCCTTTCCCACTAAAGGAAATCCCACCTTCACAGGTTCAGAATCCATTTCTATTATTGGAAGAACAGTAGCACAGATATAGAGAACATAACTGAAATGAGCATTTCTCTATGCAAGCTGCTGAATTTAGATAACATCATATGAAGACGTTTAGAGACTGTTGAAAATAGTGAAATATATCCATAACAAAATGTAAAAATTCCTTGCAGTAGAAAAGCCCTGTGAGTATAAAATGCAGCCCTTTATAATATGAAAAAGTGGCACAAATACATAGAGATCTAAATTTCAGAAGGAGGAATATTTATGGATTGTTTTGTTTTAATAATGTAAGAATCATCTTACTGCTGCTGCCTTAGACCTTTGTTCACCTGGTTTTTCTGAAGCAGCTGCAATACCATCAACACTTATCCAGGAACAAGTGGAGTGAGAGAGAGGGAGAGGGAGAGGGAGAGGGAGAGAATAGATAGATGATAGATGATAGATTAGTTAGATAGTTAGATAGATAGATAGATAGATAGATAGATAGATAGATAGATAGGTGACAGATAGATAGATAGATAGATAGATAGATAGATAGATAGATAGATAGATTAAAAATCGCTAAAATACAAAATGTGTAGTACAGCCGTACCTCGGAACTTGAACAGAATCCGTTCCAGAAGTCTGTTCGACGTCCAAAACGTTCAGGAACCAAGGCACGGCTTCTGATTGGCTGCAGGAAGCTCCTGCAGCCAATCAGAAGCCGCGGAAGCCCCATCGGATGTTCGGGTTCCAAAGAACGTTCGCAAACTGCAACAATCACTTCCCGGTTTGTGGCATTCGGGAGCCAAAATGTTCATCTTGCAAGGCGTTCGACTTCTGAGGTACGACTGAAGGAAGAATCTTACAGAATAGACATTTAGAAATTTTAACAATCCAAGACAGGATTCTCCACTGTGCATGGACGTCTGCTAACAGTGGGGGGGGATTCATTCTCTCCTCCCCCTTCACCCCCCCAAAAAATGATAGGAGACCCCCCCCCCCCCAGAAAACACTGTCCAGCGGGAAGAGAGAGAGAGAAAGGATTGTTCCATGTGGCAAGCTGAAAAGCTTGCACAGATGGAACATTCATAAGTCCACCCGCAATAATATAAATAAAAACAGTTTTGTGGAAGAAGTTAATGGAAGGGGTTGGGAAGGTAATGAAAGACATCATTTTATATACTTCCTAAGTGACTCTTAATTGTTAGCCAGAACCTTTGATGCAATAGCATCAATACTTGAAGGAGACATATATTTATTCTTGGTTGTTTTCTATGTCGATTTCCCCACCCCCTCTTTCTTTAGTCTTTTCTTGTTCCTGTCAGAGTGATTCCCTCATCTTTAATGTAAAGTAAACGGATACAGCAAACAGACACTAATACACAAAGCTTATGAAATAACATGGTAACATTGTATGAAATGAGATAATGGAGCTGTGCCAGTATGATGCCAGTTTTCATCACTGTTTGTTGGGATGAGATTGCATTCCCCCACTGCCATAGAGTGGTTCCATTTCCACTAGATCTAGTCAACTTCTTTCATTGATGTCAGTAAAAATACATTTAATAAGGAGCTTAATGGAAATTTTTGACATAAGACAAACAAATAAGGCCAATAATACAGATTAGTTACGACTTATCTTATGCCAGCCAACTTGTACTACTCATGATGAAGAAGAGTTGTGAGCTAAAAAGATGCTATTTTGTTTTAATAGATGAAGAAATACCAATAGTCTGTGTGATAGTACCCTGTTTCTCCTAAAATAAGACGTAGCCATAAAATAAGCCGTAGCAGGATTTCTACGCATTTGTGAAATATAAGCCATACCCCGAAAATAAGACATAGTGACGCGGTGCCTCTCCCTTAAGACAGCCTGGATAGGCGTGGCTATGCAGCTTACTGATGCGGAGCGGTTAAAATAAGACATCCCCCGAAAATAAGCCATATTGTGTTTTTTTGAGGGGAAAAAATATATAAGACGGTGTCTTATTTTATGAGAAACACGTAGTTCTGAAATTAATTCACCTGAAATAAATTAATTGTGAAAATTTCTATTTATTAATGTTTTAAAAAGGCATCCGAGATTGTTTGTATATGAAAATAATGGACTGATTCCAGAGATGGGGAGAAATTTGGTTTGGTTCCTATTTTTATTTAATGCCAAGCTACCTAATTTGCACTTCCAAAAATGATATGCAAACGGAGTCTTTTACCTCATGTTGGGCAAAAGATTCCTCCATTGCATGCAATTTAACCAGATGACCCTTGTGGTCCCTTCCAACTCTACAATTCTGTGATCTATGAAACACAGCTATTCTCTGAAATTTGCACTTCACTGAATTTTGCAATGCAGTTTTCCAACCAATAAATGTGTTAAAAAATGCATGTGATGATAAGTGTGCTTAAAAATGCATATATTAGTTCTAATTCACATTCAAAAAGTCATTATGTCAGGCAAAACGTCATACAAAAATATTTTGTCAGGAGAAACGCACACTAAATTGCTGATGAAGTTTCATCAGGCTCTTTTTTAAAAAGCAAAGCAAAAAAAAAAAAAGCAAACTGATGCAGAAATGTAGCAAACTGAATTTAGGATTGCAACACTGAGAAAAATGCTTTTTTAACTTGTTCATAGTTCAGTGTAAGTAATCATGAAGTGGTGTATATTTGGGCAAACAGCCACCTCATTTTACACATATGCTACTGGGATCTCACCCGGTGGCGACTGACCAGAAACAAGACCCGGGGTTCATAGTGGATAACATAGAGTCATAGAATCATAGAGTTGGAAGGGACTCAAGTGTCATCCAGTCCAACCCCCTGCAATGCAGGAATCTCAGCTAAAGCATCAATGACAGATGGCCATCCAACCTCTGCTTAAAAACCTCCAAGGAAGGAGAGTCCACAACCTCTCGTGGGAGTCTGTTCCACTGCCAAACAGTTTTTCCTGTCAGAAAGTTTTTTTCTTAATGTTTAGTCAGAATCTCCTTTCTTCTAACTTGAAGCCATTGCCTCAAGTCCTACCCTCGAGAGCAGGAGAAAACATGCATGCTTCCTCTTCCATGTGACAGGCCTTAAGATATTTGAGGATGGCTATCATATCTCCTCTCAGTCTCCTCTTTTTCCAGGCCAAACATACCCAGCTCCTTCCAGCGTTCCTCATAAGGCTTAGTTTCTAGGAAATGTAAGGAAGTAGAATGAACTTTTTTCCATATGTGGTGGACGTGCCCAAAGGTGAAAGACTTATGGGAAAGGATTCATAATGAATTGAAAAAGGTGTTGAAAAACACATTTAGTAAGATACCAGAAGCCTTTTTACTTGGTATTGTAAAACAGGAAATCCCAAAATGTGATAGGACTTTCTTTATGTATGCCACAACATCAGCTAGAATTTTGATAGCTAAAAACTGGATGTCAGAGGAATTACCAACGATAGAAGATTGGCAGATGCAAATGATGGACTATATGGAACTTGCTGAGCTGACCGGAAAACTTCGTGACCAGAGGGAGGAAGCGGTGGAAGAAGATTGGAAGAAATTTAAATTATATTTTAAAAAGTATTGTAAGATTAAAGAGTAGAAGAAAGCTGAAAGATAAGTGAGGCTGTAGAGTTAGAAAATAGAGTTAAGGTTTATAATTGTTTGAATAAATGATACGGATAATAGAAAAGAAAAGATGCTAAGGTTAATTAATAAAAAATGTGCTCAATGATGTAAAGAAATTACTAAAGATTATTTACAAGGTACGCAGGAAGAGAGGGCGAGAGGAAGTCAACCCACAATGACAAGAAAGATTAATAGGTTAAATGGATTTATGTATGTTTTTATGTGTATTATTGTATGGTGTGTTTTTGTTTGTTTTTTTGTTGTTTGTTTTTTTATTGTATTATTTTGTTAAAACCAATAAAAAATTATGGGGGGGGGAGGCTTAGTTTCTAGAACCTAGATCATCTTGGTTGCCCTCTTGACCCTTGATCATCTCAAAAGTATGCTAACCCACTGTGTGGCAGTTGTGAAAAGGGCTAATTTCATGTTGGGGAACATTAGAAAAGCAACTGTAAATAAAACTGCCAGTAATCTTGTTATACAAATCTGTGGTGTGGCCCCAAGATTTTGTGATGGCCAACTTGGATGGCTTTAAAAAAGAATTGCTAGTCATGATTCTATGTTTTGCCTCAACTTTCTGCGGCATATTGCCTCTGGATATCAACTACTGGGGGATCACAAGCGAGGAGAGTACTGTTGTGCTCAAGACCTGCTCTGGGGCTTACTAGAGGCATCTGGTTGGCCACTGTAAAAGCTGGATGCTGGACTAGATGGGCCTTGGGCCTGATCTAGCAGATCTCTTCTGTAATCTTATAAGAGAAACTGAAAATGGCAGATCCATGTATCCCTGTTGGAATTCAGAGTGACTTTGCCTTCAAAAATGGAGGGACCTCTTGACACAGCAGAACAGGAAGATTTCGTTCATCTCCCTGCAATGCCACATATGGGAAAAGCTTCTCAAAATGTTTGGAGAGTCCTCTTAAGAACAGCATGGGAACAGCAAAGGTATTTATTTGCTTCTTTCTGCAATCACATCCCTTGTTTTGTATGCATCTAAAGGTCCGCATAGATAAAGCTATGGTTTTTCCAGTGAGAGCTGGACCATAAAGAAGGCTGATCGCCGAAGAATTGATGCTTTTGAATTATGGTGCTGGAGGAGACTCTCGAGAGTCCCATGGACTGCAAGAAGATCAAACCTATCCATTCTGAAGGAAATCAGCCCTGCGTGCTCACTAGAAGGACAGATCCTGAAGTTGAGGCTCCAGTACTTTGGCCACCTCCTGAGAAGAGAAGACTCCCTAGAAAAGACCCTGATGTTGGGAAAGGTTGAGGGCACAAGGAGAAGGGGACGACAGAGGATGAGATGGTTGGACAGTGTTCTCAAAGCTACTAACATGAGTTTGGTCAAACTGCGAGAGACAGTGAAGGATAGGCGTGCCTGGCGTGCTCTGGTCCATGGGGTCACGAACTGAACGACTGAACAACAACAATCTATATGTAATGCAACAGGGATTTCCAGCTGAATTGTTTAATTCCAGATTTGAAAAGGGGATTCCCAAGTCCATAATCTTCTGAACAATCAACATAGGATTTTGTATGTACAAGCAGAGTACATATCAGTAGCAATAATGTGTTCGTAGCCATAGCAGTCACATGAGTAGAAAGAATTTGACTCTTTCTCCAAACAGATCAGGATCAGTATTGTTGTACACATGTGGTTTGGTCCCAGCAACCTATTGTAGCATCAATTTTCCAAGCCATTGATGGGGAACCTGCCACCTTACAGAGGTTGTTGGCCTCCAACGTCTATCAGTTCCTCTAGTGAAAAACAAGCATAGAAATGTATACTTATTTTAGTGGGAGTGAAAGACGTGTGTTTCCCTGCAAAGGCAGGGTATGTCCCTTATACAAGGCGTAGGACTAATTTTTAAGTTTTGTTCACTATACAATTTTAGGAAATATTCTGAGAGAGGCCAATGACTTTAATCACAGGACTTTAATCACACTACAGTTCTTGCCAACACAAGGGAAATAGGAGAGGTGTGAACTTGCTATGCCCTTTCCTTGCCCTCTTTCACAACAGGAAAAGCATCCTTATGATGTACAGTCCTCCAGAGCAGGCAGCAGTAATAAAGTTGAAGAGGGAACAAGCTGGCAATTTTTTATTTATTGATTGGATTCTTCACCTGCCCTTTTCCTCAGAGGCTCAAGCAGTTAATGTTTGAAAGAAGCCATTTAAAATATAAAAATGAAAATGCAGAAGTAGCTTAGAAAGAAACCTTACACTGCCTGGTTCGTACATACCCACATCATAGAATCACATCATAGAATCATAGAGTTGGAAGAGACCACAAGGGCCATCCAGTCCAACCCCCTGCCAAGCAGGAAACACCATCAAAGCATTCCTGACAGGTGGCTGTCAAGCCTCTGCTTAAAGACCTCCAAAGAAGGAGACTCCACCACACTCCTTGGCAGCAAATCCCACTATCAAACAGCTCTTACTGTCAGGAAGTTCTTCCTAATGTTTAGGTGGAATCTTCTTTCTTGTAGTTTGAATCCATTGCTCCGTGTCCTCTTCTCAGGAGCAGCAGAAAACAACTTTTCTCCCTTCTCTATATGACATCCTTTTATATATTTGAACATGGCTATCATATCACCCCTTAACCTTCTCTTCTCCAGGCTAAACATACCCAGCTCCCTAAGCCGTTCCTCATAAGGCATCGTTTCCAGGCCTTTGACCATTTTGGTTGCCCTCCTCTGGACACGTTCCAGCTTGTCCGTATCCTTCTTGAACTGTGGTGCCCAGAACTGGACACAGTATTCCAGGTGAGGTCTGACCAGAGCGGAATACAGTGATACTATTACTTCCCTTGATCTAGATGCTATACTCCTATTGATGCAGCCCAGAATTGCATGGGCTCCATTCAACATGGGGAACATTGTGTCTGCCATTTCCTCAAATATTTGGAATTTGGCTCTTCTGCATTCCCTTGAGGACAACATTCGGGAGGCTCCATTCTCAATTAAATCATTCTCCTCTGGGCGGGCGGCCCAGAGGAGAATGATTTAATTTTTAAAAGGCAAGGGAACTCCGTAGTAAGCTTGATCCCTATGGTCATTCAAAGAAAATATATAGCTATGATTCTAGATTCAGGTAGGTAGCTGTGTTCGTCTGACGCAGTCAAAATAAATAAAAAATTGTCCAGTAACACCTTAGAGACCAACTAAGTTTGTTCTGGGTATAATCTTTCATGTGCATGTTTCTGAAGAAGTGTGCATGCACATGAAAGCTTATGCCCAGAACAAACTTAGTTGGTCTCTAAGGTGCTACTGGACAAATTTTTATTTATACAGCTGTGAGTTAAACAAAGGAGTATAAAATGTTTCTCGGTGTTTTAGTGTATGCACGCTAGTTGCTTGGACATCGTAAGAAAAAGAGTCCTTGGAGCGTGGTGTGTTTATTTACTTGTTTGTTTATTTGCTTCCCAAATTCTTCAGAGACAGCTGCAGCTTCTGAATCTGACTGGGGCAAATTAGGAAGACAACTGCAATTATCCAATCACAAAGGGAAAGCTAAATGGGAACAGTACAGAAATAGACTTGTTAATAATGTCAGCTTCTCCAGGTGCAATCTTGGAAGAGTATATGGGACAGCTGTTACTATTATACTCACTTGGGAATGGTTTGATCTCTGGGGGTGAGTTTTCAGTGGGTACAGTGTCCTTCCAACATGCAATCAGGTGAGCAATATGAGCAGATGCATCTTGGAGGATGTGTTTTGGTATCCTCAGCACAATCATATTTTCAAAGCAAGAATGCTTGGGAAACCATACCAAAAAAGAGAGAGAAAAGAAATCAATGTATTTTCAAATATATTCTCGTGCCGTGTAATGGTTGCCGCTACAGAAACCTGTAACTTCTCAACCAAAAGCTTGATGTGAGAGCCCTGAAACCAATAGAACAATCTCTCACTCGCACCTGCTTACCAAGAGGCGGAAAAACGAAGCCATGAAGTTTCATTATCTCCAAACTTAAGCCTCTCTCTTCGCCATTTGCCTTCATCGCTGAACACAACTAGCAGTTTTGCGACAAATGAAGAACCAAAAAATTCCTAGAAACAGGGCTGAGCCAAACCATTATACAGTGGTACCTCGGGTTACATACGCTTCAGGTTACAGACTCTGCTAACCCAGAAATATTACCTCGGGTTAAGAACTTTGCTTCAGGATGAGAACAGAAATCGGGCAGCGGAGGCACAGCGGCAGCGGGAGGCCCCATTAGCTAAAGTGGTGCTTCAGGTTAAGAACGTTTTCAGGTTAAGAACGGACCTCCGGAATGGATTAAGTACGTAACCAGAGGTACCACTGTAATGAATGATTCCATCAAATAGTTCCCCCACATGCCCTATGTGAAATACAAACATTTTTAGAAGTCCTGCAGCTTCTGATGTCCAGAGAAATGAGAGGTATATATACAGAGCAAATTTAAGAGTTTGATGTGTGCGTGGCTTTAAAAATTGTGAAGTCATGTAACCCTAATATTCCTATCCATTCTTAAAGAAATCAGCCCTGAGTGCTCACTAGAAGGACAGATCCTGAGGTTAAGGCTCCAGTACTTTGGCCACCTCATGAGAAGAGAAGACTCCCTAGAAAAGACCCTGATGTTGGGAAAGATTGAGGGCACAAGGAGAAGGGGACGACAGAGGATGAGATGGTTGGACAGTGTTCTCGAAGCTACTAACATGAGTTTGGCCAAACTGCGAGAGGCAGTGAAGGATAGGCGTGCCTGGCGTGCTCTGGTCCATGGGGTCACGAAGAGTCGGACACGACTGAACGACTGAACAACAACAACAAATTGCTAAATTACCAGGATAAATTCTGAGACTCTCCTCAAACGAATCTTCGAAGTCGGTGTCTCTTTTAGCAAAATGTTTTATGTCTTTCATAATTTTGTAAGTGTGTGAGAGAGAGTGTATTGCAGATATTGGTTTAACAATTTCAGTCTCCCAAATGATACAAGAACAACTTGGCCCCAAAGAACTCTTGATTCTCATTTAGTAATTGTGACAGGTTTGTGGTACGTTGTTCTTTAAAATAAAATGCAGCTGCCCCCTGTTCAGTTATATTTTAGGTGCTGCAATGCTGATGCACACATGTACCTCTCCTGTCATCCAGGCTGATCCTTTTGCATCATTGAAGGGTGCTGCTTTGCAAGCCATGCCATCTTCCAAGCAGCTATTGCCATTCAAATAAGGGGTGCATATCAACCACAGCGCCTAGGGCTTGCCGATCAGAAGGCTGGCGGTTTGAATCCCCGTGACGGGGTGAGCTCCCGTTGCTTGGTCCCTGCTCCTGCCAACCTAGCAGTTTGAAAGCATGTCAAAGTGCAAGTAGATAAATAGGTACCGCTCCAGCGGGAAGGTAAAAGGTGTTTCCGTGCGCTGCTCTGGTTCACCAGAAGCGGCTTAGTCATGCTGGCCGCATGACCCAGAAGCTGTACGCCGGTTCCCTCGGCCAATAAAGCGAGATGAGCGCCGCAACCCCAGAGTCGGTCACGACTGGACCTAATGGTCAGGGGTCCCTTCACCCTTTACCTATCACTTGTGCAAGAACACCATGCATAAGGGGGTATGAATGGATCAGGTGGAGACTTCATAAAAAACACCAAAGTACAATTGCACATTTCCAATCATAATATCTGGCCAATTCAATTAATTTACTACATCCATAATGTCTAAAGCTTCGGAAGAAATTTAATTTCCAGCATAGATTCACTGTGGCCAGTTCTTCCTCCTACCCCCAGCCCCGGCATATTTATATATATTAGCGGAGGCGAGAGAGAAAGAGAGAAAGACCATTTATTGCTTTTTTCCTTCTTAGCAACATAATACATAAAACAAAAGCTCCACAGATGAAACGTGCAGTAAAATATTTTAAATGCTAGTAAAATGAAATGGCATAGCTTGTAAGGAAATATTTATTTTACTGGAAAAATTCATAGCAAGCATTAAAATGATGTATTTAATATTTAAAAATAGGAGGACTGATGATAAAATATAAAGAAATTAATAATGACGAAACTGCTAGGATCTAGGTCTTTGGATATTTTCTTCATATTTCTGAACATTATTAAAAGCAGTTCAAGGCAACGTAACCAAGATGCAGTTAGCGTAGCATGGTGAAACAGACCTGCCGAGATCAAGCTTCAAATTATCACCTTGGGCCACTCGACATCTCAGCCTAAGCTATTTCATTGGGCTGTTATGATGCTAAAAGAAGTAGCAAGAACCTAAAAAGCATATGTAGAGCCCTGCTGAATCAGACTAATGGCCAATCTAGTCCAGCATCCTCTTCCCACAGTGGCCAAACCTGCAAGCCGGACAAGAGTACAATGGCACTCTGCCCACCTGAAATTCCCAGGAACTAGTAAAAGGTAAAGGACACCTGGACGGTTAAGTCCAGTCAAAGGTGACTATGGGGTTGCAGCGCTCATCTCACTTTCAGGCCGAGGGAGCCGGCGTTTGTCCACAGACAGCTTTCCGGGTCATGTGGCCAGCATGACTAAAACGCTTCTGGTGCAACGGGACACTGTGACGGAAGCCAGAGCGCATGGAAATGCTGTTTACCTTCCTGCCACAGCGGTACCTATTTATCCACTTCCACTGGTGTGCTTTCGAACTGCTAGGTTTCAGTGTATCTGAAGAAGTGTGCATGCACACGAAAGCTCATACCAATAGCAAACTTGGTCTCTAAGGTGCTACTGGAAGGAATTGTTTTATTTTGTTTCGACTATGGCAGACCAACACGGCTACCTACCTGTAACTGAACATTCTGCAGATGAAGAAGACAGCAACACATACAGGGAAATCCTAAAAATATTGGTGTGCGCAGTTTGTCTGAATGGTATTTCCCCCCCCCCCAAAAAAAAACCATTTAGATTGTATTTATCACAAGGAGAACAAGTAGATAACATGACACAGGAACTGAACAACACAGATACTTTGCAACGGCAATAGCCTTTGGAATCAGAATGAAACTGCCGACTGAAATCTCCATTGTTAAAGGAGCAAAATGCAATGTAGTTATGCTGATCTGAATGGTTTGCCACTGCACAGTTCCTTTTGCACATGGGTCGCGACAAAGCAGAGGGACTGGATTTTTGTCTGCAGGTTTAAAGCAGATATCAGTTAGCAGCTGCCGCACCAGTGAGTCTACACGACAATGGAGCGAAACGACAAGGAACTGGGAATAAACAGAAATCAATGTTGAGATGAGTGTTGTCTGCTGTTAGCTGACCTCCAACATGCCGGTTGCCTTCCTTTGCGCTTGTTGAATTACATAGGGGGTAGTGTACCAAGTGTCAAACAAAGCCCAGCTGCCTTAGGTCAATCAAAATAAATAAATAAGCGTCAGATAGGAGCAAGTTGCTGCTGTGTTTAGGTTGCAAGATTCCGGGTTCTGGCTCTGTTTAAGTGACGTTTATCTAATAATGAAAAGTGGGCAGAATGATGAATGTGCTATACCGTGTCTCGGCAGAAATGGGTTTATAAACAAGCACCTGCCATAAATCACCGAAACGGCTTTGTCAAAAGTAACTAGGGACCAGATGCATCTTTATAATTACCTGTGACACCCTTTGTCCTGCTTTAATATCCACCGCTCGTCACTTAGATCATTTGCTTTATTTCACTTTGGGTTTGAATGATCTGCATTCTGTTTTGAAACACGGGGTTTATGTCTGGGGAAGCTTATAGGGGCAAGTCTTTAACAATTGCATTAGAGGCAGGAAGGAACGTTCTGCTCATTCAGCGTCTGGGTGCCGAAGGCGTTTCTCCAACAGTGTAGAAAGATCTACTCCATCATTCTTCTATAGATAGAAAAAAAAATACTTGGATTTGGACAAATCTCGTTCCTACTCAACCTCTCCTCCACTCACTTGAAATGGCTTTGTGATGGATTTAGTGGCTGTGAAATGTGAAAAACTGACAGTGCCAGAGGACACTGTGTGCTCACCAGACAAGTAAGGCTCCAAGGAATTTATCCAGAGCTCTTCATTAAAAAAAAATAAAAATTAGAAGAATTTTATTTGTGTGTCGAGGTCCCAAGACACTCCCCTTTACACTTCATACAGCAAATTAAGTTTAAGGTTTTTGGCATAAATTTTGGCCACAACTTTATTTAAATACAACCAATGTGAGTGGTTCCTTAGGCATTGGTTCTGACTATCTGTCCCCCGCCCTGGGACAGAACTGACACCCGTTAGCCAGCAAAGTCAGTAAGGGTAAACACTTTTAAGGGGGAGAGAATGGAACTGGGTGCCAGGCCCTCACCTCTCCCCAAATGCTCCCAGGGGCTCTTGCGTGGCCCTAGCCCCTTGCCGGGGGTACGGACAAAAGCATGTTGAGCCCCTGGATTCCTTTAATGGAATACCCTTGCAGCAGCAGCATTTTTTAGGGGAAGGCACAGCCGATTCCTTACCCCTCCACCAACCAATTTTAACCAATGCCTAACCGCAACCTTACAAGTGTTGACAATTTGCTACGCAGTAAGCAAAAACCAAATGGCACCAGCCAATCAGCCAAATGGACAAAATACCTACCAGGCCCCTGCTCCAAAGCAGGTGACCCCATGACAGGCATAGCAAGGTCAATGCAAAAGGCCCTGAAAACAGGGAGGGCGGGCGGGAGATCCGATGCACAAAGCGAAAGAGAAAGCTCCACGCAGCGTGCAGGGAATTTAAGGGCTGTCAATCATCAACTTGCAACATCAACATCTCCCCAGCAACATGAGGAGCCCAATCACATCCGTGGCCATCCAAACTGACCCGTCCAGCATCAAGGGAGTTGTCTTGTTAACCCTTCCGCAACACGAGCTCTCTATGAAGGAGAACTCGCTTTATAAAAGGAGAGAGTGAGAAAAAAGAGAGTAAGAATTAATATATATATATACTGTTGCATTACCATACATTGATATACAGATGCGTATATTCTTCTTATCCTGCTACACATATAATGGTCAATAACCTAATATATTCTGTGTAAACTCATTCCAAATATCACTGTATTTATCCGGCCCCCCACAAGGTCTGATGGACAGTGGACCGGCCCTCTGCCGAAAAAGTTTGCTGACCCCTGGTTTAGTTCCTGAATCCAGGTCAAAAGGTTCACCCTGTTCATACGCAAATACGCCCTTAAGACAAGCAAAAGACAATGGGAAGGCTTTCCCACTTCCTTTCTCCTTGCAGAGAAATATTTGAGGTCAATTTGGGAGAGTCAAAAGGGCTTCAGTATTGCTCTCCTGTACTATTCCAGACACGCAGTTTATGTACTGATGTATGTGTTTGCCTTGTACATTTATGAACATTTAATTTATATTTGGGACCTTAGAATTCTTATAACATATGTTATATATAAGTTGTTTTGAATGTCTTAGATGGGATTGTTTGAAAGGCAGTTTATACATCTACACATACATGAATAGTGAAAACAAGAATATTATTGGGCAGTGGTTTCTCTTTTTGGTTGCCCAAGGCTAGCTTCTTAGCTGATGGATAATTTCCTGCTATTTCTGCTCTTGCGTGTCGAGGTCCCAAACCACCCCTCAAATGAAACACACTTCAGGCAGAAATTTAAGTTTAAGGTTTTTGGCATAATTTTGGCCACAACTTTATTAAAATACAAGATATGTGAGTGGTTGTTTAGGCATTGGTTCAGACTATCTGTCCCGCTGGGGACAGAACTGACATTTGTCAGTAAAGGGAAAAACACTTTGGGGAGAGAATGGGAGCCGGGGGTCTGACCCTCGCCTTTCCCCAAATGCTCCCAGGGGCTCTTGCGTGGCCCTGGCCCCCGACCGGGGGTTACGGACAAAAGCATGGTGAGCCCTTGGATTCCTTTAACGGAATTCCCCGTGCAGCAGCAGCATTGGAGGGGCAGCCACAGTCAATCCTGACCCCTCCACCAAGCAAATTAATAACCAATGCCTAACCACCAACCTTACAAGTTGTGACTAATTGCTACGCAGTAGGCGAAAACCAGATAGCACCAGCCAATCAGCCAAATGGAAAAATTCCTACCAGGCCCCTGCCCCCAAAGCAGACGACCCCATGACAGGCATAGCAAGGTCAACACAGAGGCCTAATAATAGGGAGGGGGGCAGGTGACCTGATGCACTCAGCAAAGGGGAATATCACACTGCGAGCCAAGCAATATATATAGTCCCTGGGCTGTCCATCAACAATTGCAACATAGAAATCTCCCTAACGACACCCAGGGCCCAATCACAACAGTGGCCATCTATCCGATCCCGCCCAGCAACAGAGGGGTGATTTGCTGGCCCCCACCACAACACATGCTCTCCATGAAGGAGAACCCGCTTTATCACGCATCAGGAAATGGCCATACCAAACACACTGGTGAGTTTTCCAATAGGGGGAAGGCGATATATATAAAACAGCTGGAAGGGAAAAGCTGATTGAGTTTGACTTTTTTAAAACGTATTTGCATTTCCTGCTGCGACTCCCTTGCTTTAATTGATGCTCAATCACAATAGTAGCATGCCTTCATATTGTTTTACAAAAGAGCTTAGCCATAATCGTGGCACGGAAAGCACAGAGGTAGACAATAAATGCCGCTGCACTGAGGTCAGCCCATTTAATTTCCCTTTCAAATCCAATTGTTTGCCCGCTGTGCTTATTAAATACAAGCATACTGTCTGTGTTTGAATGCACCGACTGCACCATTCTGGCACTGTTTACCTGCTGCCTTTGCAATTACAGGCGCACATGTCTCTTCTCAGCTGGGCTGTATTTTTCGGACTCATACATAAACATGTACACAGGTGCGCGTTCTGTGCACACACACAAAAAACCACTTACACACATGCATAATATGAATATATGTTTATAAAGATGTTTGGACTGGCTTACAAATTGAGATATGGAGATAGTGGGGGGTTCTGAAGCAGCAACAGCCCCGAAATCTGATATGGAAGATATCAGATATCCATGTTATGTTAGAAAAACTTGAAAACCAGGCATTTGGGCATTAGTTAAAGCACTGCCAGCCCAGAAAGGAAGCTGAAATGGGACTCTCCCAATAATCCAAGACACACTGAGTGAAGAGCCATGTATGCACATATGTAGTGGTTCCATGTAGTAATGATCATGCAATATTTTATTGATGTATTTTATATGAATGTATGGAGTCAGTTTGGCTAAAAGGATGCTGTGATGCATCTGGTATTTGTGCTTTTAATTGGGATATTCTAAAGGAATATCAGCTCATGTCTACCAGCTTTGATCTGTGTTTTATAATTGGTTCTACATTCTTGGCAGCCCGGATATTCTTATCTACCCTGGTACCAGCCTTGGGCGGGTTGCCTTGGGCCCCAGAAGGGAGGTTGTTCTGAACTACAGAGATGACCTTGCACAGGTTGTAACTCATGTTACTGAAAGGGAGTATCCACACTCCAAGACCAAGTTCTTGCTAATTGGAATTCTTGCACCTGCGTTGTGATAGGAGGGATCAGTAGCATGTGATTTCCTGTAAATCAGCTGATTTCTTGTAAGACATGTGTTCAGAAGAATCGAAACTTATCTTTGTGTATAAATATTCGACGCACCCATCGAGGGGTGAGCAGAAATTAGCGAAGGATCGCTCTGCTCCATTGTGTACACAATTCAATAAATCTTGTTGAACCCTGCTTGGTGTCTTGCCGCTTTGTTTGAGATCCAATTGCTCCAAACCCGGAAAAGGCGCTATAGTTCCCAGGCGCTACATGAGGACAAAATATATAAGAAGGGGAATGTTTGTAGCTGCTCTCCCCATCACAATGGGGGATGGAGCTTCTGCCCCCAAATTGCTAAAGTACTTTCAGACCACCTTGAAATCTCGGAATTGTAAAAGGTTAAAGGGCAAGGATCATACAAGAATGGCTGAGGTGTTTAACACCCTCTCTGTCCTTAGAACCCTATACAAAATGGACGGGGAACTTAGAATATATTTTTTAAAATTTATACTATTCAGATATATACATTTCACTGATTTTACAATCATTTTGACATTTTAGAACTTGACTTCCTTCCCCCCTGTTTCAAGATTCAAGATTCAAGATTTCTTTATTGTCATTGTACAAGTACAATGAAATTGGATAAAATAATAATAATAATAATAATAATAATAATAATAATAATAATATTCATTTTTCATTTAAACAATTGTTTCCCCAACCAAAAGTGTACTCAACTTTCTGCGGTTCCTTAAGTTTATTTTTAATATCTTCTGCATATCCAAATTAACTTAACTTTCTCATTTATTTATCATCTTTAAATACATACTCCTATATAAATGCAGGTTTTTTCTAGTTGATTCATATACGACAGTAACTTGCTTGCTTTGCTGTATGCTATAAATTCCACAATCTGAAAACTGTTTTTTTTAAAAAAGTTCACTCTGTTTGGTGGATAAATTCCTCCCTGGGGTTTGTACACAATGAGGTCGTGATGCAAACTGCAGCTTCTAAGCATAACTATTGTTATCAAGCTAATAGCAGTTATTATTCTCTCTGTATCGACCTTTATTACTCAGAGATACAACAGGATTAGACTGAAGCAGAGCTCGATGATAATCTATACAGAACGTGTTCACATAAACGAAGGTGATTTGCATTTGACTTTAAAGAAAACAAAATAGGAAGTCATTCAAGAGTGCTTAAATGCTGTTCACATTTTATCTGGGCATCCATGTCTAGTCACAATGCAACTTCATACCCAACAACTTTTCTCCAATGAAAATAGAGAAATCCTAAGGGAAAGCAGGGCATTCTGGGATCAAATCAGAAACTGGTATGGCTTCTGTAAATCCAGGACTGTCCCTGGAAAATAGGGACACTTGGAGGGTCTGCAGCTAGGCCTAAAAAGGGTTAAAATAGGGGTGGGAAACCTGTGGCCCTCTAGAAGTTGGTAGACTACAGAATCGTAGAATCACAGTTCTAACAACAACAACAACAACAATTATTTATACATCGCCCATCTCGCTGGTTTTCCCCAGCCACTCTGGGTGGTTCCCAATGGAATATTAAAACCACGATAAAAGATCAAGCATTAAAAACTTCCCTAAACGGGGCTGCCTTCAGATGTCTTCTAAAAGTCAGATCGTTGTTTATTTCCTTGACATCTGATGGGAGGGCGTTCCATATATATGGCTTTAAGAAACTTCTCAAAACTTGGTCAGACAAGTCCAAGATATGTACAGCTTCTTTTTCCAGATTCTTAGAAGCAGCTCTGGACTCGTCCACAGGTCCCTGGAACCCAACAAATCACATTGGGGAGTGTTTGCTCAGCTGTGTTTGAGCTGAGATTAGTTCCCAGGATTTGGGACAAAAATAGAGGAGCTAAAAGGACATTCTTTGTATCCATAGCCTCTTGTACATTTTGCACTGTAAAAAAGCTTTTAAGGGGAAAGGCATCTGACTGGGCAGCTTCAAAAACATATAAAAACATAATAAAACATTAAACTTTTTTTTAAAAAAAATCCTATACAGGGCTGCCTTCAGATGGCTCAGGGGTTGGATAACTCTATACTCTCCAACATTTCTCTGATGAAAATAGGGAAAAACGGGGATGCGGGTGGCGCTGTGGGTTAAACCACAGAGCCTAGGGCTTGCCGATCAGAAGGTTGGCGGTTCTAATCCCTGCGACGGGGTGAGCTCCCGTTGCTTGGTCCCTGCTCCTGCCAACCTAGCAGCTCGAAAGCACGTCAAAGTGCAAGTAGATAAATAGGTACCGCTCCGGCGGGAAGGTAAACGGCATTTCTGTGCACTGCTCTGGTTCGCCAGAAGCGGCTTAGTCATGCTGGCCACATGACCCGGAAGCTGTACGCCGGCTCTCGGCCAATAAAGTGAGATGAGCACCGCAACCCTAGAGTCGGTCACGACTGGACCAAACGGTCAGGGGTCCCTTTACTTTTACTTAAGGAAAAATGGGATATTAAGGAAAAACGGGATCGAATCAGAAGCTTGGATGGTTTCTGTAAATCCAGACGAATAGGGGTGCTTGGAGGGTCTGTTTTTATTGGATTTCATGATGTTAGATTGTATGGTTGCATTTTTAGCAGAATGATCAGTTTGGGTTTCATTGGTACACCGTCCTGATTAAATCCAGTTTTGGCAATATTTGAATAATACACAAACAAACCAGATATCCCTAAAAAGCAGCATTAATAACAATAACAAATCATGCAACAGTATGCATAATTTTGATGAGATAACATGTTGTTGTACTGTCTCTATAATAGGTCGGATTGATTTGTTCATTTTGGCTAGTTGTTTCTGTAGCCATATCCAAGTTTATTTTGCTGAAATCCTGAGTTCTGAAGCCTAATTCCTCCCCATTGAAACACTCCTGTATAGAAGATGATGTGCTTAGCAGAGGCAGGGAGACATTCAAGCTCTGCACATGTGTTTCAGCAATGAGAAAATGCCAGACAGGGAGACCATTCAGACTTTTTGAAGCTTAACAAAAACAAGATTCAGACCATTCTTTACAGATTTAAAAAAAAAAATCAAATACAACGGGAACGAGTGGAGAGATGAGATAAGCAACTGCTGCACACAGAATCCCAGCTTTCCCTTTTTATTTTTTGTTCCTTTCTATCATGGAGGATTTGAGGGCTCTTGACGGGGTTTCTGGTGGACAGGTGAGGGATGAAAAGTGAGTGTAGCAGACATCACTTGATTCTACCGAAGATTTATTTGTATCACATATAGAGAGAGAGTAATGAAAGCACCAAACGGTACTTCAGACAAGTTTTGGATCCTGTAGAATGCAGTTAATCACTAAAAGTGTGTGTGTGGCTTTTTTTCATAGCTGAAATTCACCGGAACACAGTTCTGGCACCACTCAGGTGGGCACCATTGCCATTATAAGAGAACTAAGGATGCGGGTAGCGCTGTGGTCTAAACCACTGAGCCTCTTGGGCTTGCCGATCAGAAAAGCGGCAGTTCAAATCCCTGCAACAAGGTGAGCTCCTGTTGCTCTGTCCCAGCTCCTGCCAACCTAGCAGTTCGAAAGCACACCAGTGCAAGTAGATAAATAGGTATCGCTGCAGCGGGAATGTAAACGGCGTTTCCGTGCACTCTGGTTTCCGTCACGGTGTTCCGTTGCGCCAGAAGTGGTTTCGTCATGCTGGCCATATGACCTGGAAAGCTGTCTGTGGACAAACGCTGGCTCCCTCAGCCTGAAAGCGAGATGAGTGCCACAACTCAATAGTCGCCTTTTATAGTCGCCGTCCAGAGGTCCTTTGCCTTTTTACCTTTTATAAGAGAACAAAGGAGGGATGTTCATGGTGACTTTTGGCGGTTCTTTTTCTAGAAAATAACATGCATGTGCGCGCGTGCACACACACACACACACACACACACACAGAGAGAGAGAGAGAGAGAGAGAGAGAGAGAGAGAGAGAGAGAGAGGGAGAGAGGGAGAGAGAGATACAATTCTCAGAATTCCCTGGGAAGAGGGATTGATTGCAAAACCACTCCAATAATTGTGCTTCTGTGAGCAAAATAGGGGTCTCCTAACAATTCTTAGCATTCTTAACAAACTACAGTTCCCAGAGTTCTTTGGGGAAATTACAGAGATGGAAGGGACCACGAGGGTCATCTAATCCAACTCCCTGCAATGCAAGAATCTTTCGCCCAACACAGGGCTCGAACCCGTGACCCTGAGATTAAGAGTCTCCTGCTCTACTGACAAAGTCATCCTCCAGCATTCTTAGCTACAGTTCCCAGAGTTCTTTGGTGGGGTCATGATTGTTTAAAGTGGTATGATGCTGTTTTAAATATATAGTGCAGATGGGGCCTTAGAAGAAGCCTTACAACAATGATGGGGGAAAGCTTATCTCTTTTTTATGAGAGCAATTGCTTCCAAAGTAGCTATATTAATGATAAACCACTGAGCCTCTTGGTCTTGCCGATCAGAAGGTTGGCGGTTCGAATTCCCACGATGGGGTGAGCTCCCGCTGCTCTGTCCCAGCTCCTGCCAACCAATAAGTTCGAAAGCGCGCCAGTGCAAGTAGATAAATAGGTACCGCTGAGAATTGTTTTTTGTGTGTGATCGGGGTGTGAGTGTGTATTTTTGAATCAGTTTAGCCAGATTGATTCGTATGCTGATTCTTGTTGTTGTCTTGTTGGGCTGTGTATGTGATAAAGGGTAACCAAACCGGGGTGAAGGCATCTTCTTCTATTTGTCCCCGTTTCAGTTTCAGTTTATTGGTTAGCTTTGCGAAGGATCCAGAAGATTTGACCAACTAGCTGTACCCATGAAATGCAAGAACTTGGACATAACTGTGGGGTTTTTTTGGGGGGGAGGGGTGCTCTTTATCTGGAGGCAGCTGTTGGCTTAGGGAGCAGGCAGATCGCAGGGAAAAGACTTTTGTTAGCTGTCAGGTGGAGACCAATCCCAGCCTCACCAACTATTTTTGGCTGCACCTAGAGAACAGCAACTTGTTAAACACAAATAATAATAATAATAATAATAATAATAATAATAATAATAATTTTTTATTTGTATACTGCCTTTCTATCTTACGATACTCAAGGCAGTTCACAAGCAGAAGAAGCAAAAAATCTCACAACAATCCAATGCAATACAAAAATATGATGATACAAAACTTCAAAATAAACAAACTACATTAAAAAGTAACGTTCAACAATCATTAGAGTAATATAAAACAATATCAACATATAAAAGTTAAACAGAAATCCACTCAACATTTACAACAAACGATTTCTAAACTAATCAATAAAACAACGGCATAAAATAATACAATACAAATTGAGAAGCAAAGACTAGAGGGAGGAGCAAGGCAGATGGAAGGAGGCCTTGCCTGGTGGAGTCTCTCCCCTCACAGTTCTTTCTCCAGGAACAGCTCCCTTATGAAGAGTCCCAGGGCCAGGGGTGGGGCAAGGCAGGTGGAAAGAGGCCTTGCCTGATGGAGTCTCTCCCCTCACAATGGTCCATGCCTCTGTGGTGCAGCCCCAAAAGTGCCGCATTGACCCCTATGCTGATTATCTCCTACATACGTTTCCGAACACAATTCAAAGTGTTGGTGCTGACCTTTAAAGCCCTAAAGGGCCTCGGTCCTGTATACCTGAAGGAGCCTCTCCACCCCCACCGTTCAGCCCGGACACTGAGATCCAGCGCCGAGGGCCTTCTGGCGGTTCCCTCACTGTGAGAAGCAAAGCTACAGGGAACCAGGCAGAGGGCCTTCTCGGTAGTGGTGCCCACCCTGTGGAATACCCTCCCATCAGATGTCAAAGAGATAAACAACTATCTGACATTCAGAAAATACTTCAAGGCAGCCCTGTTTATGGAAGTTTTTAACCTGTGATATTTTAATGTATTCTAATATCTGTTGGAGGCTGCCCGGAGTGGCTGGGGGGACCCGGCCAGATGGGCGGGGTACAAATAATAAATTATTATTATTATTATTATTATTATTATTATTATTATTATACACAGACACAGTGTGTGTCTACATCGTAGCTTACAGAAAGTCACCAGTTGGGGATTGGCTGTCCCAACTATTCATTGTATCCTAAGCAACCCATTTTTACCATATACCTTAAGCCCCAACATTATCTTTTATGCATTTTTCATATGTTTGTTCTGCATCTCTGGAAGTTTTTCATATATATATATTCCAATTAGCAAAGTTCTCTCCCCCTCCCTCTCTCACCCGGTGTTTCTTGCAAACTTTTAACTAAACATTTTGTCACCGAGAAAGTCACCTCGCAGGTCTTTCATCTTCCTCTTGCCATTTTATTTTGCCCTTTATCCAATTCTATCGAGAAATCTTAGTCCTAATGAAACTCTCGTGTGGAGCTGTCTTTTCAAATACAGCTCCCTAGGCGCCTTTGTGCTGGTAGACTGAGGAGTAGTCTAGTATGACAGCAATAAATTTGGACTCTGCTGCTTCAGTGATCTAGCCTTTTGTAGAATTCTTCTCTAGGGCTCTCTTAAAAGCTGTCACACATGTTCCTGCACTCCCATTATGTACAGGGTGATATGCAGCAGCTCCGATAAGCTTTAGTACGCTCAACCTTAAAAAACAGAAAGTGTCCCCATCTTGCAGATCCATCACTAAAGGCATTTGCTGAGATAGGTTAGAAATGTACTCGTCCACAGGTTTATTACTCTATGAGTAGAATTAATGCACACTGTGATTACAGCAGGCTCCCTGTTAAATTATCCATCGTTAACATTTGCTGCAGCAGTTTAGATGGAAAGATTCTAGGGCCTGTCTTCTGTTTCGGCCACTCTGCAAAGTACTATATTCACCGAGGGCAGCATAGACTATAGAGCAGGGGTAGGGTACCTCCAAGTACTGTTGGACTACAACTCCCATCATCCATCTGTTGACTTGGTTTACTTAAGAGGTTCATTATTGTTACACAAATGTATATGCCTTTAAGAGCAGAATGTAATACTGTAAATCTGACTGGGCAGCTGTGAAGCTGCGCAACAGGTGTTGCAATTGTACTAACGATGGGTGTGACATACTGTATAAAAGGAGAAAGATGTGTCCACCCATTTGTCTCTGACCACCCCTGGCGGGAGGGATGTTGTATGGGGTTATGTCCATGTAGGCTTCGTAATGAAGTATGCTTTATGTTGTTGTTTTATTTTACTTTAATAAAATCTAACTTCTGTGCAATACAGTCCTCAACTTACTTCTGTTCTAAATGCCAACACCATCATCATTGGCCAAGCTCGCTGGGACTGATGGGAGTTGAGGTAGCAGTTGGTAGAGTATGAGACTTGTAATCTCAGGGTTGTGGGCTCACGTTCCATGTTGGGCAAGTCTGAAGAAGAAGAAGAGTTTGGATTTGATGTCCCGCTTTATCACTACCCGAAGGAGTCTCAAAGCGGCTAACACTCTCCTTTCCCTTCCTCCCCCACAACAAACACTCTGTGAGGTGAGTGGGGCTGAGAGACTTCAGAGAACTGTGACTAGCCCAAGGTCACCCAGCAGCTGCATGTGGAGGAGCAGAGACGTGAACCCGGTCCCCCAGATTACGAGTCTACCGCTCTTAACCACTACACCACACTGTTTGCTCCCATTCCCCAGGGGGCGGTGTTACAGGAGGGCACCCGGGCCGCGCAGTGACCTGGAAGAGGGCGGGGGGATGCCACCCGTGTCACCGGCACTCCCGGCCAATTCATGCCCCCCGGCTGACCATTTAAACTACAACACGGCTGGGGCCACCCTCTTTTAAAGTATGGCATGACATTGCTATGGGCATATGTCGACCGCCATATTGATAGGGCCGGGCAGGAATTTTCCCCACTTGGATAAATCGGCACCAGCCATTTGGTCTTTGCCTACCTTGTAGTAATCGTCACAACTTTGTGAGGTTAGGCATTGGGTAAGCCTTGTTTATAGGAGGGGAGGTTGTAGCCTCCGCCTGCCCCTCCTCATTAAGAGTATTCCATTAAAGGGATCTGGGTGTGTGGATCCTGTCCGAAGCCTGAGCGTGGGCTGTGGCCATGCCACGACCCCATCGGTGCCCCTGGGGGTGCCCCTCTTTGATGTATATAATAGGGCTCCCCCTACCAGTGGTTTGCCCTTATGAGACTCCCTGCAGACAGGCAGGAGTCAAGATATAAATAAAGAAATAGGAGTCCTTGGAGAATTCAGAAAATCAAATAGCAAGGTTGCAAGGACTTAGGCCAGGACGGCAATAAACAATAATTTCTTCTATTTTAGTTGTTTCAAGTATGACACAAATTCCAGTTGCAATGATTTTTAACTCCAGGACAAGGCCCTGTTTCGTTTATTCTTCATCAGCTCTAGTTTCTTAGTTTCATAGTCAAAGTGTACCGAGTGTGTCTCACTTGGTACACTAAGAAACTAGAGCTGATGAAGAATAAACGAAACAGGGCCTTGTCCTGGAGTTAAAAATCATTGCAACTGGAATTTGTGTCATACTTGAAACAACTAAAATAGAAGAAATTATTGTTTATTGCCGTCCTGGCAGGAGTCAAGATATAGCCTGGTTTCACCCAATGTCTAAGTCAAACCGCTCACATTTGTAACCAATAAAGTTGTGGCCTATTTTATCCCATTAACGTAAATATTCGTGTCCATGTGTTTATTATCTAAGGGGGCTGCAGGGCCTCGCCATGCAAAAGATGACCCACATGGTCCCTTCCCACTTGACAATTCTATGATTCTATAATGCAAATTGACAGACGATGTATTTTTGCTTATTGCATATGCATTTGCTTATTGCAAATGATCCCTTTGAGGATCATTTTCTACATATTGTGACAATCACAGGAACATTGGAAGCTGCCTTATCCTGATTCAGACTATTGGTCCATTTAGCCCGGCATTGTCTACTGTGACTGGCAGCAGCTCTCTGGGATTTCAGAAGAGGACTCTCGTGGCCTTACCTGGGAGATTGAACCTGGGACCTTCTACATTCAAAGCCGACGCTCTGTCACTGAACTACAGACCTTCGCCATTTTGAAGTCAGGTTCTCCATTGAAAATGCTGGCTCCATTGAAGTGCGGCAGGACAGATGAGTGAAGGAGCACCACAACTCCTAAGCTTGTAGAGCTCCCTAGGCATCAGCGAAGATGCTTGGACCTTTCAAAGATGGAAAGAAAAGAGTGAGATTCATTTGTGTGTGTGTGTGTTTAATTTATTTATTTTGCAGTACATTTTAAATTACATTTTGTACATTTATAGCAATCTTCGCAAAATATCACAATAATCCATATAAATCAAATCCATATACATATTCCTATTCTTTTCCCCATATCTATACCTTTCCCCGTGTCTTCCCTCCACCCGTGTGTGACTTCCTTATTGATTTTATATGATATTCGTATTGAGATTATGTTTCTATATACAGTATTAATTTACAATCAATTCATTTTTATATAATTTCATAGCCTAACTTGGTCTATCTTATCTTTGCGATCTCAGTCTATACATATCAATAAATTCTTATTTATGCTTCTTTTATTCATGTATTCGTCTACACATCTCCATTCTTGCTTGAGGTTTTGATTGGATTGCATTCTAATTGTTGCTGTCAGTGAAAGAATGAGTGAGATTCATTCATACTTCCTGCCCTGCTGAATCACTCTGATCCTTTCACCCAAACTGGTCCTCTCTCATCTGCACTGTTATGGGCCAAGACATAAACCCCACTTGATGGAAGGAGAATGGGCAAAGTGACCAGCACTTCAGCAGTGAACCTGGTCTTGGTAGATACTTTATGGACCACAGGACTCAAGGGAGAATTGCATTGCTCTGGTGCCCTTTATTGTGGGCTTTGCAAAGACATCTGCTAGGAAACAAGATGCTAGATTAAATAGACATTTGGACTGATCCAGTAGGGGTCTTCCTTCATTCTTAGTGTGAGGTTTTCTCTGGTCACTACCAGTTACCTAGTTTGTACTACAGCATCAAGACTATTATTAGGAAAAGGTCTTCATGATGTCTATCATATTCAGAAGGAAAGAGCCATTTGTTATAGTATGTTGCTCCATACCCTTTCTTTCCAAAAGTAAGAAACCATGTTTCAACCTTTCCTAGTTTTAGGGCTCTGCATTGTTACTTCTGAATAACGTTTGAGGATAGCAACTCTGTATTAATCACAACTATTTCCTGGGCACGCACCAACATTTCTTTCTAAAGTGCCTTTGTTCTAACAAAACACTTGCATTTGTGTTATCTTTCCTTCCAGCTTCTTTATGCAAGCGGGCCAAGTAAATCTCATAAAACAGAATGTTTTTCTGGATCGCGTCCCAGAGTATGAAAGACACTGAGGGAACACTAACTGGTGCCACGTCGCCTCGCCGAAGTTAGAACAACTTCCTTATCAGCAACAACAGGTTGGAATGGAATTGGGTGTTGGAGGGACTTCCAAAATGCCAAGAGGACAGCAGATCACACTTAAGTTTGAACTTCCCCATTTCTCCATCTACAATGACGTCAAGGCAGTACAGGCAAATAAAAAATAGCACACACTTTATTGATCTTGCGGGCAGTGCACAAAAAATGCCATTGAGGGTTCTCTCACATTTTGAAGTAGGAATGGCTGATGTAAAGCTTCCATTTGAGTGTATTTTTTCACTCCAGAAGGGAGGCGGGTGGCGCTGTGGTTTAACCCACAGAGCTTGCCGATCAGAAGGTCGGTGGTTCGAATCCCCGCAACAGGGTGAGCTCCCATTGCTCGGTCCCTGCTCCTGCCAACCTAGCAGTTTGAAAGCACATCAAAGTGCAAGTAGATAAATAGGTAACGCTGCACCAGCATTACGTTTACCATTCTTAAGTTGGGAATAGAGTAGTTGCTTTGGAAGACAATAATCAGGCATCGAAACAACATAACCAGTACATATACATATACATATACATATACATATACATATACATATACATATACATATACATATACATATACACATACATACATACATATACATATACATATACTTATATACATATATGTATGCTAGACTACTAATAGGGCAATATTGGAAAGGAGAAGAAATTCCAAAGATACAGGAGTGGCATCTAAAATTGGTAGAATTCATGAATCTGGCGAAAATGACGGCAGCAATCAGAAATGTATCGAAACAAAAAATGAAAGGAGAATGGAACTATGTTGAAGAATACCTATGGAAAGAAGGGATGAAAACAGAACTGGTGATCTGCTTGGATGGATTCACATACAGGGGTAATATCAAATACAGGTAATTATAGATATAACTAGACAAATGTATTTCAGCATTATTTGTATATTAAAAAATAGCATAGACAGGAGTTTACAATAAGGAAGGCGAGGTAGAACTTTAGGAAGTCTTTTTAAAACTTGATGTGGATGTTTTATGTTTGTTTCTTTGGAATGTGTGCGTGATTTCTTTGGACAATTTTGTTTTATGTTGTGTGTTATTATTATTTATGTTGTATTATTTATACTAATTTGTTTGATGTGAATGTATTATATTTCCTGGCTTATTTGGTTTTTGGTTGTTTTTGTGTTTGTTTTGTGTTTGTTTACTGCAACTACGTTGTAACCTTTTAAGAAACCTGAATAAAGTTTATTTTTAAAAAAATACATATACATACATACATACATATAAAGGTAAAGGGACCCCTGACCATTAGTTCCAGTCGTGACCGACTCTGGGGTTGCAGCGCTCATCTCGCTTTATTGGCCAAGGGAGCCGGCGTACAGCTTCCAGGTCATGTGGCCAGCATGACTAACCCTCTTCTGGCGAACCAGAGCAGCGCACGGAAACGCCGTTTACCTTCCCGCCAGAGCGGTACCTATTTATCTACTTGCACTTTGATGTGCTTTCGAACTGCTAGGTTGGCAGGAGCAGGGACCAAGCAACGGGAGCTCACCCCATTGCAGGGATTCGAACCGCCTCCCTTCTGATCAGCAAGCCCTAGGCTCTGTGGTTTAACCCACAGCGCCACCTGGGTCCATATATACATATACATATACATATACATATACATATACATATACATATACATATACATATACATATACATATACATATACATATACATATACATATACATATACATATACATATATATGGCTTGTTTTCATGTGGATGAACCACTTTTCTTACTGGTTTTTTGAGCAAGTGAGAATAATACAGGTTATAGAAACATGACTCATGGCTGTCGTATTGCTCATAGAGGACTGCAAGGTAGATCTAAGACACTTTGCTGCCTAAGGCAAAGAACCAGAGGCTCCCTCCACCCCCCGCAATTCCATGTATTGAAGTTGGCTAGGCTTGCTATGGAATCTTACTTCATTGCTGGCAATGGGATAACATCTCCCAATACTGCTGTGGGAGCTTAGAGGTGCACAGCAGGATGTGCCGAAAACACAGCTAATATTTTCATAAAGCAGAATTTTGTTTCACACATTTAAACAACTGAAAGGCATTTAATATGCCTTGGCTGCCCTTTCTTGTTCTGTCCCAGTCTAACTCCTAGTTTGAGTCACAGGTGAGAGAAAAAGAGAATATAGTGCTGCTGCTGCTGTTACTTTATTTTTTTAAAGATCGCTGAATGCAAAACAGCATCCATGGATGATTACATATGGGAAGAATTTAGGGCACAGTGGGTGGCTCCTGAAAAATATACCGTGCAGTAGATCAGACTGTCTTGATAGACTGAGGAAAAAGTAAAAGGTTCCACAGACAGAAGATAAGCAACCTGGAATGAGATGAAAAACGCCACCATCTCTCATTTTGCAAGTGAAACAAATTATATAAGAATGGAGACAAAAATGCAATAGATTTATACTGAATTTATAGGTTTAGATAAAGTTAAAGGACCCCTGGACAGTTAAGTCCAGTCAAAGGCGACTATTGGGTTGAAGCGCTCATCTCACTTTCAGGCCGAGTGAGCCGGCGTTTGTCCCCAGACAGCTTTCCGGGTCATGTGGCCAGCATGACTAAACCGCTTCTGGTGCAACGGGACACCGTGATGGAAACCAGAGCACATGGGAAAGCTGTTTACCTTCCGCCGCAACAGTACCTATTTATCTACTTGCACTGGTGTGCTTTCGAATTGCTAGGTTGGCAGGAGCTGGGACAGAGCAACAGGAGCTCACCCCGCCGTGCAGATTTCGAACCGCTGACCTTCTGATCGGCAAGCCCAAGTGGCTCAGTGGTTTAGACCACAGCACCACTCGCTCCCTTTTATACCTTTTATGGGTTTACTGAGTACTGGCGTAATAAGTCACAGGTAAGGGGTGGTTATATGTGGTGGCTATAAAAAGATCATATCCATAGTCAGGTATTCAAAGGGAATGTGTGGAAAGGGCAGCGAGGCTGTGTGCACAAATCCCATCTCCAATAGTCCCATCCCCAAAGGAGACTTCCCTCCACTAAGTTAGAAAGTCTGAAGTGGCATCCAACTGCCTTCAACTTAATGTGTGTGGACCTTCAGACTTTCCTGCACAATGCAAGTAGCGCAGGGCAACACACATGGGATAGGAGGCTTGAGGAGGAAGCAGGACAATGACCAGCACACTTCCTACTCACCCACCACACGTTGCTTTAATGCCGGAATATCAAACTAGACAATTAATCCATCTCTACAGCCTGAGAGACTTCATCAGGCAAGGCCTCCTTCCACTTGTCTTGCCCCACCCTCTGGCCCTAGGAGTCCTCATAAGGGGGCTGTACTTGGAGGAAGAACTGTGAGGGGAGGGACTTCATCAGGTCTTCTTCCACCTGCCTTGCCTGACCCTCCAGTCTCTGCTTCTCAATTTGTATTGTATTATTTTATGCACTGTGCCTTGTCGTTACTTTATTGATTGTAGTTTAGAAATTATTTATTGTAATTGTTAAGAGTAGATTTCTGCTCAATTTTTATATGCTGATATTTAATATTATTCTACACTGTTTTAATGATGGCTGAATGTTACAGTGGTACCGGTACCTCTGGTTACGAACTTGATTTGTTCCAGAGGTCCGTTCTTAACCTGAAACCATTCTTAACCTGAGGTACCACTTTAGCTAATGGGGCCTCCCGCTGCCGCTGCGCGATTTCTGTTCTCATCCTGAGGTAAAGTTCTTTTCCCAGGTTAGCGGAGTCTGTAACCTGAAGTGTTTGTAACCCGAGGTGTTTGTAACCCGAGGTACCACTGTACTTTATTTGATGTAGGTTGATTATTTTAAAGTTATGTTTTATTATCACATTTTTCTATTGCATTAGATTGTTATAAGGTGTACATTCTTTGTTTCTTCACCTTGTAAACCGCCTTGGGTATTGTAAGATAGAAAGACGGTATACAAATTAAAAGTGATGATGATGTGACCTGTTCTGACTTGAGAGGTACTCCAAAGCTTGGATCTTTCAATCCTTGCTACTACTCAGTACCCTTTTAATTGGAGAGTCAGCAACCGAACCCGATACTTCTACGCTCCATTTTACCCATTTCTATATTTTTAGAATTCTATAAGGCATTGTTCAACAGAAAAGATTTCTGATTAAGCCAACTCTTACCCACCGCTTCTCTGCTGCAAATCACCCTTTCTCACTGTTTCTGCCTGTAGCAGAAGCCATCAAGATTTTGACCATTAACCCAAAGACTGAGCAATCTTGCATCCCTTTCAAAAAGCAAGATGCTTAGACTGGTAAGCTGTAAAAATGAGTGTTTGAATTTGACCAGGACATTGAAGATAATACCCTCCAATTTTACAAAATGTGACAAGGCTGTGAGCAACCATGGGATTTTCACGCTTTTTCATCTTACCTGAAAGTGGTACCTCTAATACAACAGCAGCTCAAACACTGTTCTTGTTCTGTCTTTTAAGTGCTGAAATGGTCAGGCCATTCTTTCCCCCAGTACCTATAAAGCGGGTTCTCCATCATGGAGAGCACGTGTTGCGGTGGGGGCTAGCAAACTACCCCTTAGTTGCTGGGCGGGTTTGTTTGGATGGCCACTTCTATGATTGGACCCTGGGGTGTTGTTGGGGAGAATTATATGTTGCCATTTATGATGGACAGCCCAGCGTTTATAAATGGTTTGCACGCAGCGTGATCTCCCTCTTTGGCTGCGTGCTTCAGATCACCCGCCCTCCCTCCCTAATTTGTATTGACCTTGCTATGCCTGTCATGGGATCGTCTGCTGTTGGGGCAGGGGCCTGGTAGGAATTTTTCCATTTGGCTGATTGGCTGGTGCCATCTGGTTTTCGCCTACTGCGTAGCAAATAGTCACACCTTGTAAGGTTGGTGGTTAGGCATTGGTTATTATTATGTTGGTTAGAGGAGGGGACTGCTGACTTCGTTTGCCCCTCCTATTGATGGTGGTGTGTGGGGAATTCCGTTAAAGGAATCCAGGGGCTCGACATGCTTTTGTCCATATCCCCCGGTCGGGGGCCAGGGCCACGCAAGAGCCCCTGGAAGCCTGTGGGAAGAGGGGAGGGTCAGACCCATCCGGCCCCCTTTCTCTACCTGGATGGTTTTCCCCCTTTACTGACAAATGTCAGTTCTGTCCTTAGAGGACATAGTCTGAACCAATGCCTACGCAACCACTCACATATCTTGTGATTTAATAAAGTTGTGGCCAAATTCATGCCAAAAACCAAAACCAAAATTTATGCCTGAAGTGTGAATTTATTTTGAGGGGTGGTTTGGGACCTCGACACGCAAGGCCTGTTACACTTTCAGGTCAAGCAGTTGAGCTTGGGCGAGTTCAGAACTGGAAGTGATGGATTTTTTAAGCAAAATCCATCTGACGTAATTGGACACCTGGTTCTTCCATGGACCACAAAGTCTTCTTCATTGGTTACATAAAGAGGTCATCCTCACTGCTGAAACTCAGGTGTGGACGGAGGAGGGTGGAAGTCAAAAGAGCATTAGGTACTGAAGCTTTGCTCAAGTCCCTTGCAATAAGTGATGAACTATTTTGTTTGCCATCTAAGGAAGATGAGGCCCTGTCAGGCAATTAAGCCCATTAAAAAAAAATAAGTCCAGGGTCTAAAATATTTATTTAGTTAGTTTAAATATTACTTTGCTATTTATTGTTTGCTATCCCAAGTTCCTTTGGGAACAGAATAGAAATTTATGTATTCATTTATTTAATTGAATAACCTACCTACACTAGCTGTTTGTTTTTCAGTTGTACTGTAGCTGTACTGTATTGTTTTGAAGCTATTAGCTCAGCTTCTGCTAAGAAAGAAATGGAGCTTCTCTACAGTGATTCAGTAATGACACAGTTGTCTATGTCTCCTCAGAGGTAAGTATACATCAGGGGTCCTCAAACTTTTTCAGCAGGGGGCCGGTTCACTGTCCCTCAGACCTTGTGGGGGACCAGACTATATTTTTTTGGGGGTGGGAATGAACGAATTCCTATGCCCCACAAATAACCCAGAGATGCAATTTAAATAATAGCACACATTCTACTCATGTAAAAACACCAGGCAGGCCCCACAAATAACCCAGAGATGCATTTTAAATAAAAGGACACATTCTACTCATGTAAAAACACGCTGATTCCTGGACCGTCCGTGGGCCGGATTTAGAAGGCTATTGGGCTGGATCCGGCCCCCCGGGCCTTTGTTTGTCGATCCATGGTATACATAGCAGTTTCGAGCTGCATTCTGTCTTAGGCAAACTTCCAAGCACTACATGTTAGGGGTGGACAAATCTAGGGGCAAAAGTGGGTGGAGCATTGAATGCAGCTTCTTCCCATCTGGTACGCAGGCTGAGACCCTACCTGCCCGCAGACTGTCTCGCCAGAGTGGTGCATGCTCTAGTTATCTCCCGCTTGGACTACTGAAATGCGCTCTACATGGGGCTACCTTTGAAGGTGACCCAGAAACTGCAATTAATCCAGAATGTGGCAGCTAGACTGGTGACTGGGAGTGGCCACCGGGACCACATAACACCGGTCCTGAGAGATCTACATTGGCTCCCAGTACGTTTCCGAGCACAATTCAAAGTGTTGGTGCTGACCTTTAAAGCCCTAAACGGCCTCGGTCCAGTATACCTGAAGGAGCGTCTCCACCCCCACCGTTCAGCCCGGACACTGAGGTCCGGCACTGAGGGCCTTCTGGCGGTTCCCTCACTGCGAGAAGCAAAGCTACAGGGAACCAGGCAGAGGGCCTTCTCGGTAGTGGCGCCCGCCCTGTGGAACGCCCTCCCATCAGAGGTCAAAGGGATCAACAACTACATGACATTTAGGAAATACCTGAAGGCAGCCCTGTTTAGGGAAGTTTTTAATCTGTAACATGTTAATGTATTTTAATATTTTCTGGAAGCCGCCCAGAGTGGCTGGGGAGACTCAGCCAGATAGGCGGGGTACAAATAATAAATTATTATTATTATTATTATTATTATTATTATTATTATTCCCTTTGCACAACTGGCAACATTTCAGCCAGTCGTGCCAGAGGTTTCTATGCACACATTTCCTCCACGGCAACCAAAAGGCACAGTTCAAGGAAATATTCCGGATAAGCAAAAACACTCAAGCAAGACGTGGGGCAGGACTTGCGCGGGGTGTGGTCAGGAGAGAGTTTGGGTGTGGCCTGGGAAGGAGTCTTGAAGACTAAGGCCGCTGAGCCTTAGATTTCATCACCCCTTGTGTGTAGGGTTACAGTCCACAATTCCAGATACACTTGCCTGAGAGTAATCCCACTTGAACTCAGTGAGGCTTATTTCTGTGCAGGAGTGCCAGCTTGGCACCACAACTGTGGGTGCCTTTGGCCTTGGGTGCCATGCAGAGTGCATGGCCAACTCAACTCATTTAATTTCGGCTTTAAGCCCATAGACATAACAACCAAAAACAGAAACAGCACAGTCTGGTTTACAATTGCTAACAGTAAAATAGATTAAAAGGGATACTCAATTGAATAAAATATGATAAAAATTAAATTAAAATTTCAAGCTGTATATAACAATCCATTGCTTTTCTTAAGTGTCAGAACTGATGTCAGAAATTTTGCCATATGTAGGGTTATAATCGGGTCTGAATCTTGCAACAGAAGAGCAAGGTAAGACTCTTCCAAATACCCCGGTAATTTTTGAGTTAATGGAAGTAATAGAGTCTTTCGGGCGGCAGAATACAAGGGGCAGACAAACACTATGTGATGAAGAGTTTCAATCGAACGGTTATCACAGGCACATAAGACCGAAACTTGGCCCCTAGAGAATCTATGAAAAAGGACGTTTGAGGGGAATACATTAAACCGTGCTTTAATAAAAGCGAAACGATGACTAGCAATAGAAAGAGTTGATAAATAGGCTGGTACTTGAAGTGGGGGTACAATGCCCAGGGATCTCAGTGAGCATGTCCCCCCGCCCAGCATAACTTTGCGTTGCAACGAGTGCATGGCCTTGGCACCCAAATTTGTGGGTGCCCGGCCCCTTCATGGGGAATGTTGTGGGTGCTCAGGCACCCAGGGCCCCAGGGAGTTGGCACGTACGTTTCCGTGTATAGCATGTGCATAGAACTGCGCTACAAATACATAACATGCTGTTTTATTATAGGTTTATAGATCAACTGGAGTCACCTGCTTTGGCCTATCTATCACAGATTATCAGTATTCAGTACAGCAATCGCAGCTATTTCTGGACAGACAGTATAGTCCATCTCCATATCTGAAGGAAAAAAATATGTAAATGCATTCACTTTGTTTTGAAAAATAAGCAATGCAATGGTGGCTGGTGGCTGGCACACACACACACACACACACACAGAGAGAGAGAGAGAGAGAGAGAGAGAGAGAGAGAGAGAGAGAGAGAGAGAGCGCACTGTGCTTTGCACCTAGCAAGCTGTTGCAAGGTGGAAAACAAAACAGTAAAATATAATATCATATTGAGCACAAGGATTGTTGCTGTATGTTTTTAAGCCCTTAAGGTATTTCGAATATACTTTCGGGAAGCTTTGCTTCTCAGCAGGTGAGAGCACTGGAGGACAAGATTATAGTGTGCCTTAAGCAACAGCGATGCTTGTAAATGTGTGTTGTGAAACAGAAATTGTGTGACCTCACTGCACCTTACATAATAATAATGCATCAATGTGTTCAGTAACGATCATAATAGCCAAGGCGGTAGATTTGTCATGATTCTATAAATGTTGGTAATTTACAAAGAAGAAGGAAGTAAAGAGGCTGCCTTGGATTTTTGACATCTGTTGAGTTTTTGTGTGTGGTTGTGAGCAGTTGCGTGGGTGACTGAGTCTATTGCAGGGGGTTCGACCAAATGACCCTTGTGGCTCCTTCCAACTCTACAAGTCTATGGTACTATGAAATAAGAATAGGCCTGCCTTTGTCGTTGCCTCATCCAAAGAGATTTCCAGCAAGACCAGGGGGAAGAAGCGGTGGAAAAAGAATGGAAGAAATTTAGGGAATATCTTAAAAATTATTGTAAGATTTAGAGATAAGACAATGCTGGAAGAAAAGTAATTTACAGAATAGTACATAGAGTGATTAAGTGAAAATATGATGTATGACTAGATAAGCTTAGGATAGAACTTGAGTAAGAGAAATATATGTGATAAGGTTTGATAAGACAATAAGGAAAGACATGAAAATTGATTAAGATAGTAAAAATAGAAATGAATAATAGTGAAAATAATGAATAATAATGAAAAATAGAAATGAATATTAGAAGTATAATACTAGATGATGAGAGGAAATTGCTAAAGATGAGATACATTGAAATGCAGAGGGAAAGACAGGAGGAAGTCAAACTAAAATGTTAAGGGAATAAGAAAGGGAAATTAAGATTTATGTGTGTGCATTGGTATTTGTATTGTTATAGTTTTTGTTGTTGTTGTTATGTCTGTTTTATGTATGCTATGTGTGCAAAACCCAATAAATATTATTAAACAAAAACAAAAAACAAAGAGATTTCCAGAAAGGGTCAGGGGGGCTGCAATTGCATCCTGCATTGCAGATCCTACACTGAGCAGAGGTTGCATTAGATAACCATCAATATCATTTTTTATATATAAGGGTTTTATTTCTGATTTTCATCATTGCAATTTTTCCACGTTCATAATAACAGTACATTAAACATCAACTTCCCTTCCACCCTTCCATGGCTTCCTCCAACAATTACTGCTGCTGCAGGTTCTAGTCACTCTCGCTTTCTCATTTTATCTCAACATAAGCTTGACTGCTGAATTCACTCCAACATTTTAACCTGTTTACAACAATTCTTCATGTACTCTACAAACACTTTCCAATCCTTCTTAAACACCCTTTCCTAAACAGGCAGCCCTGTTTAGGGAAGTTTTTAATGTGTGACATTTTAATGTATTTTAATCTTTGTTGGAAGCTGCCCAGAGTGGCTGGGGAAACCCAGCCGGATGGGCGGGGTACAAATAATAAATTCTTCTTCTTCTTCTTCTTCTTCTTCTTCTTCTTCTTCTTCTTCTTCTTCTTCTTCTTCTTCCTCTTCCTCTTCCTCTTCTTCCTCTTCTTCTTCTTCTCTAATTCTACTGGTTAAACTCACCAGTTCTGCAATGTTCCATCATCCTCAACTGCCACTCCTCCCAGTATGGTGTAGTTGTTAAGAGCGGTAGACTTGTAATCTGGTGAACTGGGTTCGCATCTCCGCTCCCCCACATGCAGCTGCTGGGTGACCTTGGGCTAGTTACACCAGGGGCGTAGCAATGGGAGGGGCGGGGGGGGTCGCCCCGAGTTCCACCCCAGAGGGGGGTGACACTTTAATAATAATAATAATAATAATAATAATAATAATAATAATAAATTTTTTTAATTTTTTTTTAAATTTTAACTTCATTGAAAAAAGAGATAATACACACACACACAACCCCCCACACCTCACAAAGTGGCACCATCAGAGGGGGGTGACACTTTTTAATTAATTAAATTTTTTTTTATTTTTATCATTTGTTTATTATTATTTTTTATTTTAACTTTATTGAAAAAAAGAGATAATAGACACACACACACACACACACACACACACACACACAACCCCCCACACCTCACAAAGTGGCACCATTAGAGGGGGGTGACACTTTTTATTTTTTTATTTTTTTCATTTTTATTATTATTTTTTATTATTTTTTTATTTTAACTTTATTGGAAAAAAGAGATAATAGACACACACACAAAACCCCCACACCTCGCAAAGTGGCACCATCAGAGGGGGGTGACACTTTTTAATTTTTTAATTTTTTTACATTATTATTATTATTTTTTATTATTTTTTTATTTTAAGTTTATTGGAAAAAAAGAGATAATAGACACACACACAAAACCCCCACACCTCGCAAAGTGGCACCATCAGAGGGGGGTGACACTTTTTAATTTTTTTTTATTTTTTAAAAATTAAAGTGGTGGGGGGTGACAAAAAAAAGTCCACCCCGGGTACCACCTGGGCTTGCTACGCCTCTGAGTCACACTTCTCTGAGGTCTCTCAACCCCACTCACCTCACAGAGTGTTTGTTGTGGGGGAGGAAGGGAAAGGAGAATGTTAGCTGCTTTGAGACTCCTTTGGGTAGTGATAAAGTGGGGTATCAAATCCAAACTCTTCTTCTTCTTCTCGTTGGGACTGCTCCCTCCCTCCATTTTTGGGGCATATGAAATTCAGCCTGCAGTAGTTGCATAAAGAAATAAATTCCTTTGATCCTTGAGGATGTCTGACTCAATTATTCCTAAAAGAAATGCTTGTTTTCATCTCATTATATATCATCTCCCAGAAGTCTTTAGCTGCTTTACATGTCCACTTTCAAGATTCCTTTTAAGCCTATGATTCATGAACACAGAAATGTGGGGAAGCTGTCAGTCAGATCTTTGGTCCATGTAGCTCAGCACTGTGTGCTCTGACTAGTAGCATCTTTCCAGAGTTCCAGGCCAGGGACCTACCTGGATAGGCCAGGGATTGACCATAGGACCGTGTGCATGCAGAGCAAACACTCAACCACTGAGCTACCCTACACTAGAGATGTTGTTCTTTAGTCGTTTAGTCGTGTCCGACTCTTCGTGACCCCATGGACCAGAGCACGCCAGGCACTCCTGTCTTCCACTGCCTCCCGCAGTTTGATCAAACATGTTAATAGCTTCGAGAACACTGTCCAACCATCTCATCCTCTGTCATCCCCTTCTCCTTGTGGCCTCAATCTTTCCCAACATCAGGGTCTTTTCCAGGGAGTCTTCTCTTCTCATGAGGTGGCCAAAGTATTGGAGCCTCAGCTTCAGGATCTGTACTTCCAGTGAGCACTCAGGGCTGATTTCCTTCAGAATGGATAGGTTTGATCTTCTTGCAGTCCATGGGACTCTCAAGAGTCTCCTCCAGCACCATAATTCAAAAGCATCCATTTTTCGATGATCAGCCTTCTTTATGGTCCAGCTCTCTCTTCCATACATCACTACTGGGAAAACCATAGCTTTAACTATACGAAACTTTGTCGGCAAGGTGATGTCTCTGCTTTTTAAGATGCTGTCTAGGTTTGTCATCGCTTTTCTCCCAAGAAGCAGGTATCTTTTAATTTCGTGACTGCTGTCACCATCTGCAGTGATCATGAGCCCAAGAAAGTAAAATCTTTTACTGCCTCCATTTATTCCCCTTCTATTTGCCAGGAGGTGATGGGACCAGTGGCTATGATCTTAGCTTTTTTGATGTTGAGCTTCAGACCATATTTTGCGCTCTCCTCTTTCACCCTCATTAAAAGGTTCTTTAATTCCTCCTCATTTTCTGCTATCAAAGTTGTGTCATCTGCATATCTGAGGTTGTTGATATTTCTTCCGGCAATCTTAATTACGGCTTGGGATTCATCCAGTCCAGCCTTTCACAATATGAATTCTGCATATAAGTTAAATAAGCAGGGATACAATATACAGGCTTGTTGTACTCCTTTCCCAATTTTGAACCAATCAGTTGTTCCATATCCAGTTCTAACTGTAACTTCTTGTCCCACATAGAGATTTCTCAGGAGACAGATGAGGTGATCAGGCACTCCCATTTCTTTAAGAACTTGCCATAGTTTGCTGTGGTCGACACAGTCAAAGACTTTTGCATAGTCAATGAAGCAGAAGTAAATGTTTTTCTGGAACTCTCTAGCTTTCTCCATAATCCAGCGCATGTTTGCAATTTGGTCTCTGGTTCCTCTGCCCCTTCGAAATCCAGCTTGCACTTCTGGGAGTTCTCGGTCCACATACTGCTTAAGCCTGCCTTGTAGAATTTGTAGTCCGTGCTAAAAAATGATGTGCAATTAAATATGAGACTGCTTCGCCCACCATAGCTTATTTGGAGCACAGCAGCTCTTTTCTTTGCAAGATGTCAGTCTCTTATTAATGGCAACGGTTCCAAATGATGATGTGAAAACACCAGCGAGGTTAACAACTTCTGTTGTAAAGTTACAGCTCTGTTAAATTACTGGAGCTTGTAATCTTGATCTCGATTAGCTATTTATGTTTTTTTTTTCTTTTTTCCACGACAAAATGCGACTTAAATTATTTAAAAGATATAATGAATTCCAAGCTAATTTTCTGCACAATAATGCCATTTCTTTTTGCAGCGTGTGTGCTCAGCTGGGTTCAGCTTTGGTTACTGAGACTAATTCAGTTCAAAATAGATTTGATTAAAATAAACGGTGGGGTTTATTTTATGTAATGTACGATTTCTGCACAGCGATGTTGATTTAAGTGTTGCTGGCAAGTTTAAAAAAAGAATCCCACACAACCCACCCCCATGGTTTGATTTCAGTTGCTGGATTTAAAGTTACTGGAATGAAAGAGCTGTCCCATATGTTCTTATAAGATGCAAGAGGACTGAGGGCTTATACAAACTTTCATTTCCTCCGTGTTTTCCAGGTGCAGCCCGCACTTTCCTGGTCTGCATCTTTGAGTGCTTTTTTATTTTTATTTTTGCTCCAGAGATTTCCCTCCAAAAAAACCACTCTTTAAAGTTGAAGCGCAACTAAGGGCAATTCGGAATTTCCCCAAATTGCTATTTGCTCCAATTCAGCTTTAAAGAGTGGGTTTTCACAAACTCTGGAGAAAGGGCAGGGGGGAACAAACTTGTATCAGTGTTCAATATAATGTTGTGAAAAAATCAGTTTAAATAAGGTGGAAAATATGAAGTTGTAATATGTTCTATTATCTCAACACTTTATGTTATCTTATCAATGCCTCTTCACAGCCATATGAAGTGTGGGCGTGGCTCCAGTTTACCATGAATCTCCTACACATTTCTCCGAATATATTCATATTTATAAACAGTTTTGCATAATATTCACATTTTCGCAAAACAGTTTTCCCTTATGTAATGCATTTTCACTAATAAATCACATTTTACCCTAGCGCATGAATTGCAGAATTCAGAGAAGCACTCATTTCGAAGGATTGCTGTGTTTTGGTTCATGCATTGTTTCAGGAAGTGAGAAATAAGTAGGTTTGCCTTTAAAGGTGAACTGGACCTAATTTCTCCCCCATCCCTAGTCATGATACACTTCAATGAATGTATGAAGTGAGTGGTCTGAACAGGGCTGACCCAAGGCATTTTGGCGCCTGAGACAAACCATAAAACAGGGCCGTCTTAAGCATACCCGGCGCCTTGGTGCGAAGCTCCCTCCAGCGCCCCCCTCCCCATTTCCCAGAGTCGGCGGAGAGCGGCGGACGCGCTGCTGGGCGCCCCTGCTCCCTCAACTCTGCAGCATCCCCGTGGCTCTCTCGTGCGTGCGCCAGATCCTGAGGTGAGGGAGCAGGGATGCCAAGCAGCGGGTCCGCCACTCTCCGCCAACTCTGGTGTCTCCTTGGGTCTCCTCAGAGGAGGCACCACGCAGAAAGCCCTACAGAGGCAGGGTGGGCGGGCAGGCGCTGGCTGCTTCCCCTGACGGTGCAGCAGCAGCAGCATCTGAGGTTGCAAAGAATGGCCATACAATTGACTAGAAACAAACCTGAGTTGAGGAAGCAGGGGTGCCCAGCAGCAGGTGTTGAGATTCCATGACTGCGGTGTTGTGATTTCATGACTGCGGTGTCGTGATTTCATGATTGCCGTATCATGATTTCATGATTGCCGTATCATGATTTCATGATTGCCGTATCATGATTTCATGATTGCGGTATCGTGACTCCATGATTGCGGTATCGTGATTCCATGATTGCGGTATCGTGATTTCATGATTGCGGTATCATGATTTCAAGATTGTGGTATCATGATTTCATGATTGTGGTGTCATGATTCCATGATTGTGGTGTCATGATTCCATGATTGTGGTGTCGCAATTTCATGACTGCGGTATCGTGATTTCATGATTGTGGTATCGTGATTTTATGATTGTGGTATCATGAGTTCATGATTACAGTGTTGTGATTTCATGATTGTGGTGTCATGATTCCATGATTGCGGTATTGTGATTTCATGAGTGTGGTATCATGATTTCATGATTGTGGTATCGTGATTTAATGATTGTGGTATCATGAGTTCATGATTGTGGTGTTGCGATTTCATGATTGCGGTGTCATGATTCCATGATTGCGGTGTTGTGATTTCATGATTGTGGTGTCGTAATTCCATGATTGCAATGGAATTGCAATTCAAAAGCATCCATTCTTCGGCGATCATCCTTCTTGATGGTCCAGCTCTCACTTCCATACATCACTACTCTCCACGTTATAGTTAAAATGAATATGAAACCCCCTCCCCACTTTTCTCTCTCAGACCCTCCTCCCGCCCCGTTTGCCCAGCTCCAGGGGCGGCAGCCTCTCTTTCCAGCCTCCGCTCTTTCCCGCCTCATCGCCTCCTTCGAAACCCACTCGGCTCGCATTCCCTTTTCAGGCCGCCCCCGAGCCTGCCATCGTTTGTACCCCCTTACTTGCTCCCCTTTATTTCATTTCTAAACACACACACCCCATCCTCATCACCGCGTGTTGCTTATTTTTCGCTTCGTCCTCCTCCCCTCGCTAAAGGCCAGGGCAGTGCCAGGGTGCAAATATCCGCCAAGCGCCCCCAAATTACCATGGATAGTGGGGGAGGGGTGAAGCTGTGCACTGCCAGCCATGGGGGGGCACAACTCTCCCCCATGCTGCTCCAGGAGAGCAATCCCCACAAAGGTTTGGGAGGGAAGCTGCACACCCGCCAGCTATATAGTTGGCAGGGCGCAGCTTCCACCCTAAGCCTCTGCGGGGATTGCTCTCTTCCCGCGGAGGCTTGGGAGGCAAGATGCATGCCAACCAGCCATATGGTTGACGGGGAGCAGCTGGCGAGTGCAGTGAAAGGGGAGGCCACCGGCAAAGCCGCGCAGCTCCCCCACTCGCTGCGGAGCCCCTGAGAAGCCGGCGCCCTGGTGCAATGCACCACTAAGTCCTATGGGAAAGACGGCTCTGCCACAAAATGGTGTGTGAGTGAAGATCCACATCAGGAAGAAGAGGAGAAAGAAATATTGTTAGAAAAGTTGGGTGCCTCCCTCTCTCTCTGCCGAGTGGTGGCAAGAGCCCATGGGGTTCCAGGCTTTCACCCAGCATCTGTGTTCCTTTGGAGAACTGAGACACAGTGGAGACTGTCATAGCTTTAGGAAATATGATTTATTTACCTATTTACACCTTCAGTCTGAATGGAGGTAGTCCAGATCTTGAAATGAATGGTCACTTCAAGAGGGGCTTGTCCCCCACAGCAGTGCAGCCTTGGAGTCCAAGGCATGTCTCCCAGCCAGCCTTCAGCCAACCTGCCCAAGATGGATCCCAATCTTTTTTTCTTTTTTCTTTTTTCTTCCCAGAACGCCTTGCTAAAATCCCCTCTTTTCCTGTCCCCTCACACCCAGTTATCGTCAACCTCCCAAACCCCCAGTATCTGTTCACACCTCAGGGAAGGGGAACAGTTCTCTTGTATACCTGAAGAAGCGTCTCCACCCCCATTGTTTACCTGGACACTGAGGTCCAGCTCCGAGGGCCTTCTGGCGGTTCCTTACCTGCGAGAAGTGAGGTTACAGGGAACCAGGCAGAGGGCCTTCTCGGTAGTGGCGCCCACCCTATGGAACGCCCTCCCATCAGTTGTCAAGGAAATAAACAAATATCTGACTTTTAGAAGACATCTGAAGCCAGCCCTGTTTAGCGAAGTTTTTAAGGTTTGGTGCTTTTAATATTCTGTTGTGAGCCGCCCAGAGTGGCTGGGGAAACCAGCCAGATGAGTGGGATATAAACAATAAATTGTTGTTGTTGTTGTTGTTGTTGTTGTTGTTGTTGTTGTCATCTTGCCAATGGTCCTCAATGACTCTATTGTTTCTTAATGGTGCTAGCTTGGCCAGGAATTCATCTGCAGCTTGTATTTCTCCCTTCGCATCCCAAATAATAAAAATCCTACCATTCATTAATTTCTTGAGTTTAGCCCCCCCCCCCCAAATCTGTAACAATATCTACATCGTAATCTACTGCTCCTGTGGATCCTGCCACCTGAGGCAGTTGCCTCATCTTGCCTCATGGTTTGGCCGACTCTGGGTCTACAATGAAGCCCAGTCACACAGTTGTCCTGTTCATAGTGGGCCCAGGTTAGCAGAGTTATCTCTGGAATTGCTGCTGCCTCCATCTCTGGTGATTTTCACAGGGCTTGGCTTCCTCTGCCCCTGCATGGAGACATATCTGCCATAATCGGAGTGTTTTATCACAGCTTTCCGTGGCGAATGACCTTCAGAGTATGTAAATTGCCTCAATCAAGTAGATCTATGCAAGTGCAAGTAACAACTAAGCATTATTTGAGACTCATTGATATGCAAGTTATCATATTTATCATTTCCATTGTTTTGTCCCTGCCCCATTTGCAATCCCTGTGGCATTTTTGTTATCTCCTTTAGTTTCTGTTCCCGATGATTTATCTCTGTTTTGTTGTTTTATCTTTCTTACTGTCAATCAGCCTGACAATAATGTACATGAAGGTATCAAAGAACCAAAGAGTTATAAGGGCATCTGTTGGGCTGATAACTAGAGGAGGAGAGGTTATATCTTCCTGTAATAATTTATGTTTTTATTGACGACATAATTCAGAATCTCTTCCTGGGCTTTAATATTTCAAATGAGCAATCATCTGCTCCTTAGAAGCATCAGGCAGTGATGCTAGAAAATTACTAAATAAAGGTGCAGAAAACACCAAATATTGAGAAAGGGCAAATGAAAGAAAATAGGAATATAGGAAGCTGCCTCGGCACATCTTCCTCAGTATCACCAACACTTGACTTGGCAAGAGCATCCCAGTGGTTTCTGGACAGGAGATGTTCCCTTAAGATGTTCCATACATCTGGAATTTCCTGGACATAGCCGGGAAATGTCCGGGGAAATCTGGACGTATGGCAACCCATGTCAGAAGTGTAAATTTTGGCGGATTTCATTTAAAAGAGCTGCAAAAAACAGCTCAACAACTTTTGTGCCTGGATTTTCAGTTTGTGGAATATGGCAACCCTATGTTCCCTCCCTGCAAAATGAAAATGTGTGCACTTGCTTTACCACTGAGCTATGACTTTCCCCAAAAATATGTGGACTTTCAGGAATTCAAGGAGTTAAGAAAATTATAAAGAGACAGGCTTAGATATAACAGCCTTTTAATCCCACCCATTGAGCTTCAGGGCTGCTTTGAAGCTCGGTTCTCAACTTCAAGGTGATGTCGCCTTTGGCAGAGTTTCAGGATACTGCCCTTTGTGCAAGGAGGGCGTACCCTCCATATTACAACTCGGGAACAGTCCCTCTATGCCCTACTTCCTGATATTTGCGTGCAAAAATAATAAAGAGGCACAAACACACCTCGTAATTGGGGTTAAATGGTATTCATCTCACTTTTTTTTCTTCTTCTTGGCCATTATCTCATCCCTCCTCATTCCCTATCAGAGTATATTTATTTTGTTATTATAACTGCACCTTTGCACCAGGCAAAAATCTGCAAAGCGTAATGTCGTTGGGGGAATACATCTTTTATGTTATGATGACATACCTGAATACATTTTAGGCAGTGCAAGGCTAGGATGTGATATTCTGCAATTATTGATATGCTCCTGCATTTAAATGTGACATTAAAAGTGGAAATACACCCGTCTGGAAGCAGAGGTGCTAAAATGAATGCTTTCCCCAAAGACTATAATTGAGAAAAGAAAATGAGATTAGCTAAACTGTAAACGCTGTACTTTATTTCAGTGTGGGTTACACTAATTCATGCCATCTAAAGCACTGGCTTCAAAACTTAATGCAGCCATATATATTTTTTCTTAAGCCACTGGTCTCCATTTGTTTCTGAAACAAAGGCTGTTAATTTCAGGACTCTGAAATTCCAAATTAAAAAAGCCCCAAATCTGTAATGTAAATTTGGAAAGAAATGAGTTAGACACGCTTGCAAAAATGTTCTCCATCTGCAGACTTTATTTTGATTGTACAATATGAGATGTGTGGGAAAATGCTAAGAGTTAAAAGTTTTTAAAGAAGGGGTAGAATTCATAAGGTTTGGAGTACAGATGCAACAGAATGGACTGCTGTATGTAGGTTTTATTTTATTTATTTTTTATCTTATATTTTGGAAATGTACATCCAGCTGTTTTTTTCCTTTAATTTTTTTTGGCGCCCCAAGAGAGTGGGGCCCTAAGCTATAGCTTGTTTAGCTTATACGTAAATCTGGCACTGCCTATAGCCTCCTTTTGCAGACAAGAAGCCACAGTCACTGTGAATAGCACACATTTCTGACTAAGTTGCTGGCAAGCACATTCCGCCAATTTTGGCTGCAAGTAAGTCCCATTGAATTCATTAGGACTTACTTTTAAGTAGACACAGCTGGATTGTGCTTTAAGTTACCCTGTTTCCCCTTTTTTAATACGTAGTCATAAAGTAAGCCATGGCAGGGTTTTTTTACCTTTGTGAGAAGTAAGACATACCCCAAAAGTAAGCCATGGTGCCGCTATTGTTCCCGTCGCCTCCTCAGCCCCTCCTGCGTGCGCAGGGAGCCAGCGAACCAGTGAGAGGCACGGGGGGGAAACGTGCCTCTTGCGGAGTTCTGCCCCGCCTGCTTAGCGCGCAGGGAGAGGCGCGTGCGCGGGGGGGGAAGACACCTCTTCCTGCCCCACCTGTTCCCCATGCACAGGGAACCAGCGAGAGGCACGGGGGGAAACGCGCCTCTTGCGGAGTTCTGCCCCGCCTGCTCAGCATTCATGGGAAGGCTGTACCGTACCATACTGACGTAATAAAAATAAGACATCCCCCGAAAATAAGCCACCCTGTGTTTTTTTGGGGGGGGGGGAATTATAAGACGGTGTCTTAAAAAGGGGGAAAGACGGTACTGGACTATAAGACTAAAAAATGATGATGATGTGATGATGATGATAAATATATGCAAAACTTTTTCATTTTTTTTTTAAATTTGCTTGCCTGCTTAAACCCCTGGAATCACAAAGTTATTAAACTCAACATCCGCACACACACAATACCAGGAAACATCTCTGTTTCCGCCCCATGCCCAAAGTTTCTCTGTGTGTCATTAAACCAAAGTTATTCTCTTTTTAAATCTTAACTTTTTAAAGGTTAACTTTGCACAAGGGTGATTGAAAAATATATGTGCAGAATGCAGACTTCAAAATCCAGCCTCTGATGAGCAGGGAGCACATGAGTTTGGGCTGCAAGAAGCTCAAGAAATATCATCAGCAAACAGTGAAGTGAGGGGTTGGGGGATCAATGGTCCGGTATCTCGAAAATTCAGATCAAAGCATGGATTAAGAATGGTTCTTGGTTTGTGAACTTGAGGGATTTCAAAGGAATACAAGAGTATTTTTTGGTGAAAAGGGGAACTTTGAAGTCTGGAGCAGTGCTATCAACAGTACTCAGTGGCAGTGAAACAGACTCTGCTATGTCACTCCTTTGTTGATGAGAAAGCAAACCTCTTTCTTGTCGAAGGATTATGCTTGTTTGCTCAGAGCCAGCACTATTTTCTGAGCGGTAGTGACATTTTGTGCGGATCCCTCTGTTAATACACCCCTCTCTTTCCTCAACTCGCTTTGCATCTGCCGTTTAGGTGGCTGGATCCAGTTTTAATTCTTTCCTCCATTAAATATTTGTTTATTTACTAAATCCTGATTACAACGCTGAAAACAGAGCATACGAGTTCTTATCATTTTTATATTTAAAATTCCAGTACATAGTTGTTGTTGTTTTTAAAAAAGGTCCAGTTTTCAGCAAACCCTTTTCTTCAAAGTCTTTCTCCCTGCACAAGAAATGTCAGTTTACTCTCGAAATTTATGGACCAAATCTTTTGAAACCATTCCATTATAGTGGATGCCGTCTCTCCCACCCCGGACACCAAGGAGCAGCTAAAAGATATTTGTTGAAGTGGCGGGAAGGTAAACGGCGTTTCCGTGCGCTGCTCTGGTTTCGCCAGAAGTGGCTTAGTCATTCTGGCAACATGACCCGGAAAAACTGTCTGCGGACAAACGTCGGCTCCCTTGGCCAGTAAAGCGAGATGAGCGCCGCAACCCCAGAGTCGTTCGTGACCGGACTTAACTGTCAGGGGTCCTTTACCTTTACCTTTTTTAAAAATTCCAGCTGTATACCTTCAACAAATGGTGAGTTTCTAATATAATATGAGAAAAGAAGGGAGCCATCAGATGTGTGATGGCCTGGAATTCAGACACAGATGCTGAACCTGAGGGATCCCAGCCTGCACAGGATTCCCCGCCTCCAGAATCAGCAGAGCCGGGGCTAGGGCTTGAGTCTGAAGGGTCCTCACCTGTGCTGGATCCTCAGGTGCAGGCATCTGATGAGACTCCTTTGGTCCTGATGGGATGGAGGACCCATTGTCTGCAGGTGCTCCACTCCCAGCCCTGTCAGGGGAAGCTGAGGTTGCCTCTGGGTCCGGTAACGCTCCAGCCTCTCCTGAGCTGCAGAGGCTCAGGGCAGAGAGGCGAAGGGAACTGAGTTCCCGCAGGAGGAGTGCTTGCCTCCAGGAGAGGCAAGTCACCAGAGGATCAGGGCCGCCCTATGCCTCGGAGCAGATAAAAGCCAGCCAGCCCCAGCCCCAAGTTGCAGGAGCAACATTGTTGGTGACCAGTTCCTGCTTGAAACCTGTCCTGCTTTCCTGCCTGAGCTCCTGACCCGCACTGGTTCCCTGCTTGCCTACCTGTTCCCGACTTTGCTTGACTCCCTGCCCTGCACCCAGCTTCAGTGACTACGGACTGCCTTTACGTTGCACCTCTGACCACGGACCGGACTTGGACCTCGCCTTTCGGGTAACCTACGGGACCAGCACAAGATGGTGACCTTCCTCTGCCATTCTCGTGTGTCAAAGGTATTTTTGCAAATGCACCTCCACTGGGTCAGATTTACAGTTTACTGCATCTGGAAGAAAGGTACATTCTGATAATTCCATGGACGTTTGCTAAATATAAATCCGACTCGAGGGCATTGCGTGCTCACAAGAAAGTTTCACCTTGGGATAGGTGAGGAAAGGTCAACACATGGTGACTTTTTATCATCATAAATTATTGTATCAAATTGCCCTTTTAACTCAACAGCATCTTAATGGAAATGCACAAAATGTTGGGTTGTAATTCAGCTACACTACTCCCACATGAGACATAACTAAGCAAGAAAATTAAAATGTGTTGTGTGCACACTATAAGCCTGAAAAACAGAAAGGGGGGGGGACGTAATAAACTGAGGCATAATTATAATATCAACTAATGAAAAACAACCAGATTTTGCAGATCAGATTTTGCAGAGAGTCAAATTTTTCTTGCTTATCTGTTACCACAGTGGAATAGGAGTTCTTCTGCATGAGAACTGTCATATGAACTTAAAAAGTGCCCTTGTTGCTAATTAACATGAGCAGAGAAAAGGATAAACCAGAATCAGGAGGGGGGAGGGTGCAAGAACAAAATCTCTAATACCCATAAATCTTTGCACAGCAATGGCTTCAAGTTAACATGAAAGGATATTCCAACTAAACGTCAAGAATAACGTTTTGATGGTAAGAGCTGTTCAACAATGGAATGGTCTCCCTCGGAAAGTGGTGGACTCTCCTTCCTTGGCTGTTTTTAAGCAGAGGTTGGATGGCTGTCTGTCATCGATGTGTTAGTTGAGGTTCCTGCATTGCAAGGGGTTGGACTAGATGACACTTGGTGTCCCTTCCAACTCTAGAATCCTATGGTTCTATTTGGCAATGGTGGCCAGACAGATTGACCGAAGGAGAAGCGATACAATGGAATATATGACTTGCAATACTGTCTGCACTTGGCCAAGATTGCTCTCTGGGATGTAAAAAGCTCTTAACCAAATACATTTTGAACAGGTGTGATGGATGTTATATATCCAGAATGTAATACAATACAGATCTTTTATATCTAATACCAATATATTTCCCTATGAGCCAGGAGCCCATTGCATAGCGTGACTTCCGTCCAGCAGAAGGACAGTTGCAAATAATACGATCTTAATCATGTGATACTGGATAGCCCCCACTCCTTGTTCACTTCCAAAGTTCAGATTTCTAAGATTTAAACAGGATGGGACTGACTGCTTCATCCTGGGGCAGTCAGGAACATGTCACTTGTTCTATTTCTTGCTTATCTATGCGCCATCTGTATGTTTTCCTTTTGTTAGAGAAAACCATTATTTTTGTTTTTTGATAATTCAGTATTAATTGCTCCCCCTTGCAATATTGTGCTAGTTTATTGAGGGCTCTTTGGAGGCCAATCTGTGTCTGAGACAGGATAACGGCATCATCTGCATAGAGTAGAATGGGCAGTCTTTTGTCTGCTAATTTTGGGGCATGCATATCTGCCCCTTGAAGATGTGCAGTGAGGGAGTTTATATAGAAATTAAACAAAAAGGGGGCCAATATGCACCCTTGTTTGACTCCCTTAGTTGTTCCAATTGAATTGGAAAGTTGACCTGCCCGATTCATATGAAACACAGCAAAAAATTATTCATTTACCGGTAGCTTCATTGCCCTGATCCAAAAATCTCTTGTGGGGAAGGGAGTTTGCTTGTTCTCATTTAGCTCCCTTGTCCGCAAGAGCTTCACCTGTCATTTCACTTCCTTTTGTGTTTGTGGACACAGCCCGGGGTGTATACTGAGGCTTCCAGTGCTCCCAACATGGCAGCAAATGGGAAAGTCTTCTTCCAAAGAAACTCCATGTGAGCCTTGAAAATGTATGGTGCTCTGGGCAAGAGTTCATGTCTTGATTGTGACAAATGCAATTGCATGAAATTTGCAGAATGATACACAGCTGTGGAAATCCTTCCTTGACTTTGGTCTGCTTCCCCAAAAATGGAAAGACGCCTGCCATAATAATAATAATAAATAAATAAATAAATAAATAAATAAATAAATAAATAATAAAATAATAATATATTATTTATGCCCCGCCCATCTGGCTGGGTTTCCCCCAGCCACTCTGGGCGGCTTCCAACAAAATATTAAAATACAATAGTCCGTCAAACACTAAAAGCTTCCCTAAACAGGGCTGCCTTCAGATGTCTTCTAAAAGTCTGGTAGTTGTGGTTCTCTTTGACATCTGGTGGGAGGGCATTCCACAGGGCGGATGCCACTAACAAGAAGGCCTTGTGCCTGGTTCCCTGTAACTTGGCTTCTCGCAGTGAGGGAACCGCCAGAAGGCCCTTGGAGCTGGACCTTAGTGTCCAGGCTGAATGGTGGGGGTGGAGACGCTCCTTCAGGTATACTGGACCGAGGCCGTTTAGGGCTTTAAAGGTCAGCATCAGCACTTTGAATTGTGCTTGGAAATGTACTGGGGGCCAATGTAGGTCTTTCAAGACTGGTGTTATGTGCTATGATTTGATGTTGATCTGTTCTAAAACTACACAATTTAATATTAATATTTTCCACACCGTTTTAGAGAACACTGAGTAAGAAATGTAATAAATGTCAAAGAATAATAGTTATGTGATGCACTCAGTAACACAGTAAAGTATTCTTCCAAATGCTGATTTATTATGGCTACTAAGGGAAAGGGTTGGGTAAGAGTTCAGAATGCCAAGTCCTCTATGTCTATTTCTGTTTCAGTGGTTTTTGCACGCACTTGGAAATACTTCTCTATGAACATTAAAATTAAACAAGATGTACAGCTTTCATGGGCTGCGACTACAGCACAAAATTTAATGCGCAGCTATTTGAAGTGTTTATGGCCCCAAAGGGAAATGCATTAATGACCAATAGGATGGAGGAGGTATAGGTAGAAGACAGTAAAAGTGGAGTGATGAGAAGGGGGAAAGCTGAAATTTGACCTTCTAAAGACATTAGCTGAACATCGGGTAAATAAATGTGCCTTGCATATGTAAACCGAATATAAAATAATAATAGTTATGTGATATACTCACATTCTTCCAGAGTCTGAGATATTACACATATAAACTGAATGATTTATCCATCATTTAGAAATTGGTATAAATATAAAATAGATGATATGATACTGTTTAATCTGATTGGTCTATAAAGGCTAGAATGTGGGGTCAGGTGGGAACAGCCAGCAGTCAGGCTTGGAGAGACACTAAGACTCCTGCTACCCCACCAGCATGGCTGTTTGCTCAGTAGACCGGAGGCCAGAACAACATCAAGACATGAAATAATTGGAAGGAGAGACTGCATGAGTTCTGTGGCGGGAAATTAAGCAGCATTTCCATGCACTCTGGTTTTTGTCACGGTGTTCCGTTGCGCCAGAAGTAGTTTATTCATGCTGGCCACATGACCTGGATAGCTGTCTGTGGACAAATGCTGGCTCCCTTGAAAGTGAGATGAGTGCCGCAACCCCATAGTCGCCTTTGACTGGACTTAAACGTCCAGTGGTCCTTTACCTTTTTTTTTACATGGAGGGGAGGAAGTGGACTTTTTCTCTATCGTACAAATTGGAGCTCTTTTAATATAGGTACACATACACAACCTACAAAGTTTTTTTTCTTTTTTATATATATAATCTTTAATACGGTCAAAGACCAGCAAAAAATTATACAATCCAATATATGGAATTGGTATTTACTTAATAAAATTACAATTTAAAATTTGCAGATTTTAATTTTTTTAATAGATGGGTCTTAGCCACCTATCGACATTCCTACGGTAGTTCAACTAGGATATCAGTCACTGGTATTTGCTGCCATCACTGTTCATCTTACTCTTGTCGCTATATAGCAAAATTTTGCAACAATCCTGGTGGTCTCTGTATCTTTATCAGCTAGAACGTATCTAGTGTAAACTTCCTCTGATCGACCGGGCAGTTTCACCAAAAGCGGTTCGATCAGTTCTTTTCTTGAGTCCCGATACAGTGGGCAGTATAACAGAACGTGCCCAGTGGATTTAATCTCATTGCCATCACAGGGGCATAGTCTTTGGTCAATCGGGATCTTATTGTATCTGATTTTTAAAAAATCAGCTATTAGTTTAACAGTCTCCTTAATAGGCCTTTGTTGTTGTTCAGTCATCTTAGTCGTGTTCGACTCTCCGTGACCCCATGAACCAGAGCATGCCTTGGAAACTCTCACTTTCTTCTCAACGCTTCTCCTTTTTTATGTCCATGGAATTTTCTTGGCAAAATACTGGAGTGGTTTGCCAGTTCCTTTTCCAGGTGGATCACATTTAGTCTAAACTATCGGCTATGACCTGTCCGTCTTGGGTGGCCTTGCATGGCATAGCTCATAGCTTCTTGGAGTTATTCAAGCCCCTTCACCATGACAAGGCAGTGATCCATGAAGGGGTAATAGGCCTTACCTTTCATTATTATTATTTTTACATTTCTAGCCCATGCATCCTCCATGGTGTACATGTTTCTTCCTCATTACTTAATCCTCACAGTGAGGTAGGTCAAGCTGAGAGATGATTGTGCATTGAACTTCATCTCATGGGTTCTTTTCTTAAAAATAAAAGAAAAGAAGACACTGCATCTTTAATGAGAGGAGATGTTATTGTGCCTGTTGAAATTTTGCCTTGTTAAAATTAAGGAATAGCTATGTATGACTCACAAATAAGGGTCTATGTGCAAAGGCATTATCTAGATGACTTCATGTTGGCCTTTCTTGAGAACTTAGGTCAATCTTGAAGCAATATAACGGCGTGTTCATATTGTTTGGGATTCAGTTGTAAGAATATAATTGGCACATACATACAGAGCGCTATCTCTTTTCTTACAAATTCTGTTCTTAATTTTTTCTGACCAGCCAGGCAACCACATACGCTGAAGAGTTTGCTTCATTCAGAATGTCACCGTACCAAGAATGCTTACTGAGTGTGTCTCCATAGGGGTCACCCAATTAGACTACAATTGCGCTACTGAAATCCATGGGAGGTTGCAGAATCCTATCAGCAAATGGATCAGAAGAAACCAATAGGCAACTGTTTCCCCTTGATTGGAAATTGCTTTGTATCGATTCAAGCCACGGTCCAGTGTCATGTCACCTAGAAGGACAAGAGGGCTATTGTCAATCAATATTCAACTTTAGATGTCTAGGCAGATTATTCTGGGAATAATATATTTCTCCTCAACTAAATATGCATGCAATCAAAGCAGAGCAAAATGCATACAATTTGTTCATCCACAAATAGCCTTGGTGTGATTGTCCAAATCAGACTCAATCCTTCATTACAACATTGAAATATTATTTTTAAATACTTAGATAGGTATTCCTATGTCAGTGCTTTTTTTCTGGGGGGACTCAGGGGTAAGCATACCCCTAAACATTTTGTGAATCTGTATTTTTGTCCATTTACTGTATTTATTTTTCCCGATTTGAACTATAAAATGGTGGTTTTCTTGAGTCAAAATGAGAGTATCCCTAAACATTTTTTAAAGGAAAAAAGCACTGTACTTTGTAGCTCATAACCCAGTCACAATAATTTCTTATGTTACCATTTTGGTGGGGAAATTTCTGTGGAATGGGTCCTTTCCTATATGCCAAAATGGCTACTTGCAGTGGTAGAAACAAATAATAATAAAAAAGCTTACTCTCGGGGGGGGAAAGATGATGTGCTGCTGACATCGCTAGGATATGATCATCACACAGGGTATATCCATCACGGGGGGGGAGGGGGAGGAGGAGGAGGAGGAGGAGGAGGAGGAGGAGGAGGAGAAGAAGAATTCCTATATAAATAAAAATGCAAGGTTGTCATCACACTGCAGTTTATATAGCCACAGGTAGGTGGCCACACCAATCCCAGCATGATAAACTCAGCAGGGGGAGGAACTTCACAGAGTGGTTTGACAGCAATGCTTAGTCAATAATAAAACAATATCATATTTTTGGTGTGGAGGCAGCTACAGTGCAGACTCTTTCTACATTTAAACCGTTCCAATTCTGTACACACTTTTTACATGAAGTGCGTATTTTCCAATGCATTGTAATGGATTCTTCTGTAAAATAATTCTGCCGTACGTGAAAGATGTATCTATGTAATAAATGCACTTATTGCGCACAAAATCTGCATCACAAAATCTGAAGAAGGTGGCCTTTTGACTGACAGCTGTGTTCCCATCTGCAAGCATTCTTTCAGGTCAGTCCACTGCAAAAATCGGATGGAACAAATTCCTCCTCCATCGCTGAACGAATCCTCCGCAGGATTCAACAAGTCCATAACTTTTTGCACACTCTGATCTGTTGAAGGTTAAGACTGGGGCAGGAGAAAAGCTACAGCAAGGCAGCAATAGAAATAGCAACATGAAGTACCTTGGGGAGAAAAGAGGTAATTTTGCTTCTTTGATAAAATGAGGACAATCTGAATTTTAGGCTCCATTTCCTTGCTGCTGCCTCAGGCTTTCATTGTGGGTGCTCTCAGCTGAAGTAGCGAGCTTTACTGGGACTGAAGCACATCTCTGGGAAGTGTATACGTGGTGATGCAGAAGCAAAGTTATGTTCTACTTTCATAGCTATTGTAATTAACTATAAAATCACCTAGGATGGAATCACTCCATTGCTGCAGGCATGCTGTATCTACAAAAATGACATCATATAAAACATGCAGAAAATTCTGATCTGTTCACAGCCACTATGGAGCAGATTACAACAACTGAAGGGAAATGAGCTGCTATTGTCCAGGTCAATCCATTTCTGGTGTGTGTGTGTGTGTGTGTGTGTGTGTGTGTGTGTGTGTGTGTGTTTTGAAGGGGGTCAGGTTTTTCACTTTGATAAATTCAATGCAGCTGAAATACAGGAGGAAATAGCTCACTGTTCAAGTATCACTACCAAGCAAGGTGGTGGTGGTAATTGTATACTAACAGCAGAAGTAATAGAAACATCAGTTGTAGTGCTAGTGGTAGTTAATATATCATTAGGGTAAAAGGTAAAGGACCCCTGGATGGTTAGGTAAAGGGACCCCTGATCATTAGGTCCAGTCGCGGACGATTCTGGGGTTGCGACACTCATCTCACTTTACTGGCCGAGGGAGCCGGCGTACAGCTTCCAGGTCATGTGGCCAGCATGACTAAGCTGCTTCTGGCAAACCAGAGCAGCACATGGAAACAACGTTTGCCTTCCTGCCGGAGCGGTACCTATTTATCTACTTGCACTTTGACATGCTTTCAAACTGCTAGGTTGGCAGGAGCTGGGACTGAGCAACGGGAGCTCGCCCCATCACGGGGATTTGAACCGCCAACCTTCTCATCGGTAAGCCCTAGGCCAAATTTGACTATGGAGTGCGGCGCTCATTTCTGCTTTCATGCCTAGGGAGCTGGTGTTTGTCCGCAGACAGCTTTTCTAGGTCATGTGGCTAGCATGACTCAACCTCTTCTGGCGCAACGGCACACCGTGACGGAAACCAGAGCACACCGAAATACCTTCCCGCCGCAGCGGTACCTATTTATCTACTTGCACTGGCATGCTTTCAAACTGCTAGGTTGGTAGGAGCTGGGACAGAGCAACGGGAGTGAACCCCGTCGCACGGATTTGAACCTCTGGCCTTACAATCGGCAAGCCCAAGAGGCTCAGTGGTTTAGACCACAGCACCAACCGCGTCCCATTTAAGATATTATCAGTAATTAACTGTGTTACTGGTGGTAGCAGCTGGTTTCTTAGCCATAGACAAAGACTAGTCAGAGGTTCCTGTAAAGGTAGTAGTAGGAGAAAAAGGAATGGAAAAGGAATTAATGTAGTGCTATTAGTTAATGCGAGTTAATGTGACCAAGAAAGGAAGTGGATGCCTGGTTACGAATGTGAGATTTAAAATGGCATATCGATATTGTCATGTTGCAAAAGAGCAACCTTATTTTATTTTAGGCTAGACTTTCCATTGAGACTGGAACCAGGATATAATAAAGGTAAAGGGTAAAGGGACCCCTGACCATTAGGTCCAGTCGAGTCCGACTCTGGGGTTGCAGTGCTCATCTCGCTTTATTGGCCGAGAGCCAGCGTACAGCTTCCAGGTCATGCGGCCAGCATGACTAAGCCGCTTCTGGCGAACCAGAGCAGCGCACAGAAACACCGTTTACCTTCCCGCCAGAGCGGTCCCTATTTATCTACTTGCACTTTGACGTGCTTTCGAACTGCTAGGTGGGCAGGAGCTGGGACCATGCAACGGGAGCTCACCCCGTCGCAGGGATTCTAACCGCCGACCTTCTGATCAGCAAGCCCCAGGCTCTGTGGTTTAACCCACAGTGCCACCTGGGTCCCTCATATCCCCAAGGCACCAGCATGTGTATGTATGTGTGTTTATGTACACTTCCTATGGTAACAGAACACCTTTCCTCTCCTTGACCTGTCTGCAAAGGACACTCTGCCAGAAGAGCAACAGTCTATCACTGGTGTGTGTGTGTGTGTGTGTGTGTGTGTGTGCGCATGCGCGTGCGCACGCGCGCACACACACACACACACACACACACACACACGCTTAGGTTCCTAAACCAGAACGCTTTCTTCTAATTTTTATTTATTTCCCCAAAATAATAAGCACCTTGCAAAGTGCTCTAGGAAAAGGAAGGAGAAGGGGAGGAAATCCCCCAAAAAGACAGGACTTTCTTTTTGTATGCAACGACAGCAGCGAGACTACTGATTGCGAAGAACTGGAAGACACAAGAAATACCAACAGTGGAAGATTGGCAAATGAAGATGATTGACTTTATGGAACTCGCCGAACTGACAGCAAGACTTTGTGAACAGAGGGAGGGTGGGGTGCAAGAAGATTGGAAGATATTTACAATGTATTTTAAAAAATATTGTAATATGGAAAGTATTTGAAAATCTAGGGTATAAACTAGAGTTTACCAGATCAAAATTGGGACCGAAAAATATCTTCGAGGTAACATAATGATTAAATGAATAAATGGATAATAAAAGGTTAGATAAAAGGTTAAATTTGAAGATGAACTTGCCTGAAAATAAGAGTTAGACGTGAAACCAGGAAGGGGGGATAGGGGGAAGTCCCAACAAGATGTTAAGGAAAATAGGTGAAAAATGATATACTCTATTATTGTGTTTATATGTTTATGTTATGTTTTTCTTTTGTAGTTTATGTGCTTGTTTTGTTTTATATCAGGCACGTCCAACAGGTAGATCATGATCTACTGGTAGATCATTGGACAACTGCGGTAGATCACTGGTAGATCACTGGGTCCTCCAAAGAAGCTCAACAAGTTTGTCTCCCCTAAGAAAAGCTCAACGTTTTTGTCCTGAACCCCTAAAAAACTGCGCTTTCCTCCTCCCAAAAAATACCTCAACAAATTTGACCTAAATCCCCCAAAACAGGGGGTAGATCACTGCCAGTTTTTAACTCTGTGAGTAGATCGCAGTCTCTTGGGAGTTGGCCACCCCTGTTTTATATGATAAAATGAATAAAACTCTTATTTTTTTAAAAAAAAAGGAAAAGGAAGGAGAGGGAGAGAACCATATTTGCCTGCAGTGAGCTGAATCTCGCTCAGGAGGTGAGAGTCAAGGCAGAAGGAAATTGTTGTCTTTATAGGAGAACTGTTCCTATTTTTAAAGCAAGTTTCCGTCCCTCTCAGAAGCCAGCCACAGGCTTTCTTTTAAGAGACCGACTTGCCTACATACACAGCAAGACACATTTTTGTGATAGCACGTGGGGTGTGTGTGAAAAAAACAAATGGTGAACTACCTGGCAGCATGAAGTGCTTAGGCTGCGGCGGGAGGGAGGAAAGGGGAGCCGGGAGGGGAAGGATGTTTACTGAAGAAGGAAATGCTTGTATCAGGTGCAAAACCCATCTAACGGCAGAAATACTTGTTACATTAACAAGATTTACTGGCAGGCTCCATCTGTGTCTTCGCCACTAAACAAGGTCACTCAGTCAGAACCTTAGAAGCCTAATGAGCAAAGTGCCAAGTCTCCAGAGTGATAATGGAAGTTTGCTCTGACTTACGCCTCAGGCACCGGCAATATTTTAGTGCAGAAAAATAAAATAAGGTAGACAGGGCGGGGGGAAAGGTCATAATTTTTTATCAAGTTGCTCCACCTTGAGAAATAGCGAGTGCTAGTCTAGAATTTGTTTTCTTGGCGATTCGCAGTTTATTCCGCCCTGCTCTTTCTTTAATTTTTTTCTTGACGTTTTCAATCCCTTAGTTAGCGGAACATCCTTTTTCCCACACAAAAGACTCCTGACTATGTGATCATCCCCTCACTGGCTGTATCCATTATTAACCTCTAAGGGTCCAAGGGTCCATTTCTTATACAAGTCTAAGGACACGGACATATTTGAGAGAACACCCATTGGCCAACTCTTTGTGGAAACTGTAGAGCCAGTGTGGTGTAGTGGTTAAGAGCGGTAGACTCGTAATCTGGTGAACCAGGTTCGTGTCTCTGCTCCTCCACATGCAGCTGCTGGGTGACCTTGGGCTAGTCACACTTCTCTGAAGTCTCTCAGCCCCACTCACCTCACAGAGTGTTTGTTGTGGGGGAGGAAGGGAAAGGAGAATGTTACCCACTTTGAGACTCCTTCGGGTAGTGATAAAGCGGGATATCAAATCCAAACTCTTCTTCTTCTAACAAATATCAGATTGCATGTCACATTATTAGCTATGAAACTGCACACTTCAAAACTACTGCACGCTATAGTCAGTCTCCAAGCCACATTAAGAAGCTGCCCTACGCTGATTCAGAACAAAGGTTTATCTAACAAAGCCCCATCTACTGCTCTCTCTGCTTCTTGGGAGACTTTATCTGAAGATGCTAGGGGTTGCCATTGGGATTGAAACAGAAGTCACCAGACTGGGAGGGTGGGGTGGGGTTTTTCTCAGGAGGGTAGTGGGAGATGGGTGATTGACTTAATGGGTATGGTGAACCTGTTGACGACTGTTAACGACTGCAATTAGTCCTACAGGAAAAAGCAAGGGATAGTATGCAGATGATTACCATATGTAATGAGACAGGAATCCAATATCTCTATTAAGACCAGGTCTCTCCATAGTTTTCAATTTAGTGATAAGTTGTAACTCAGCAACTTCTCTTTCAAGTCTGTTTCTGAAATTCTTTTGTAATAAGACAGCTGCTTTGAGATCCTGTATTGAATGTCCTGGGAGATTGAAGGGTTCTCCTACTGGCTTCTCTGTCTTATGATTCCTGATGTCAGATGTGATGCTCATATTACCGTTCTAAGGTTCTGCCATGTAGAGTAGGGGTAGTCAATGCAATGTACACACAGAACCAAGGCACACCCCTAATAATAATAAAAATGGTTGCTACGTTCTGTATCTTGGCCCACTAGCAAGGTCACTCTGGAACAACTATAGAGATAACAAGCAAAGTTTCAAGTTGGGGCTGATGCTCTTGTCTAGTGAAGCAGGCACTAAGCCTACAGCTACAATAATGTCACTGGTCCTATCTCCTGTGTCAGAATGCTTCAGGGGAGTGCGATGCTCTGTAAACTCTGTAAGACTCCCCACATTTCCCCCCAAAGAATGGACAGACTATGGAATTCAGGACATGAGACCACTGGAGGTCTTTTCCCGGAAGGCCTGCCATTTGTGTGTGAAGTGCATTGGTGGCAAGAGCCCATCAGCAACACCATGCCAAGGGCCCCAGAAGGTCTGACACCAACCCTTTAGGCCCCAGTTAAATGAGGCTTACTCCCAGGTAAGTGGGTGTCACAGGGATGAAGAAACTTTTCAGCTCACCAGGCCAAGATTCTAATCCAAGGGTCAGCAAACTTTTTCATCAGGAGGCCGGTCCACTGTCCCTCCGTAGCTGTCAACTTTCGGATTTGAAAATAAGGGATTTTTTCAAACTTTCGGATTTGAAAATAAGAGATGCCACGAGGGCGGTGCAAGTAGCCTCGCCACCCTGCGCTCCAGAGGCTGCGCGCAAACTAGTGAGCGAAAGAGCGAGCGCATAGAAGGCAGGCAGGCTGGCTGTCTGGTTGGGCGTGAGGGTCTGGCTGCACAAGGCATGCAAGCTCCGCCCCCAGTCGGTCTCAGACTCCTTATTGGCAGCCGAGCAACGCAGCTGAGGAGCCTCCCTGGCTGGCAGGGAGGGAGAGGAGCTGCTTCCTTTGAAATCCGGGAAATTTAAGGGATATCAACAATCCGGGATAGCAGCGGGATAGCAGCGGGAAAAGGCATTGGAATAAGGGAGTTTCCTGCAAAAAAAAGGGAGGGTTGACAGCTATGTGTCCCTCACACCTTGTGGGGGCCCGGACTATATTTTGAAAAATATAAATACCCTGCAACCTGGACCCGCAGCTGCCTCTGGACCTGCAGGAGGAACGCACTCTACACGCGCTCAGGAGTGCGACATGGCGCCCCCCACTCACTGGCGCTGTTGATGAGCAGCAGCTGCTCCATCGGCCCATCCCCACAGAGCTCCCAGGTGGCATGCACCACGCGCTGTGGCCCATTATCCGAGGCCAGATCGGCGGGCAGGCCATGCATACGGCAGTGTCGGGCAGGTGGCACGCAGCTTGCCCTCCAGCTGCTCCAGTGCGGCCGCCAAGCAGCAGCACCAAACCAGGTGCCAGGCGCGGGGCCAGCAGGCGCACCAAGCTCCAGCTAAAGCCCTGTGACAATGCTCATGGCGCGGACCAGACCTGCCGCCCACCCACCGGGTTTACCTCAGCGCACGGGCGGCGAGGCTTTGGATTGGCTGCAGGAACTTGGATTGGATGCAGCCGACGGGGACTGACTGAGTGGGCGGCAGGGTCCACGGGCTGGATTTACAAGCCTGGGGGCCATATCCTGCCCCCGGGCTGTAGTTTGCCGACCCCTGTTCTAATCTGTCTCCAGCCCTATTGGTCAAGTCTGACAGGTGGGCAGGACTACCTGTTAACAACGTCTTTGAAGTGCATTTTCAAGCAGTTTCCATTTAGACTTCAGTGTGAAGGCCACACTTTAACCTTCCTGCCACCTGATGTCACCTCAGTGATTGGTCTAGTGGATGGGGCTAAACTGCCTTGTAGGACAAATTGGAACCTCTGCCAGGCCATTGACTCATGGACAAGAGGTCCTTCACTCCTGATGTTCTGACATTGCTCTTATGTTATTTTCAGGAAACGTCTAAATCACAATTTTTGTTCTATCCCAGTGAGATGTGATCATTAAGGCATCTAAAAGGTGCAGGGACCCTCTGAAATTTCAGGAGTCTCCTCACTTCAGACAGTTGCCCTCCAGCTCATGGATGGTATTGAGAACAAAGACAGGTGTGAAGCTTAAAAAATGTGTGAAGAAGGTTTCGGAGTGAGAAAAATCTGATTTACTATAGTGAGGGAGTGGTGCTGGGTGCCACTGACAATTTTTTAAATCAAGAAAAATCATTTTGCGTGTGTCAGCCTAGCTTGGCTTTCTATGAACAAAGTTTCTTGCCATTGTATTATTATGTAAAATGTCAACACGACCCCCCCCCCCACTCTGACAGAAATCGTCATTTAACAGAAGTATTTAATATCTTCAGTCCCCAATTAGCGGCAGTATTTTTACTGGTCACAGCTGATGTTTACAGCTAGCTAGTAGGAAACATTAATTGCTATTAAGCCTGTCAACCAATTAAAGGTGCTTGGTCAATTAGCTGTTGTGCTTTTAACCGATAAAATCAATTAATTGAGCAATTAAAATATTGCAGTATGTTGAAGAGACATTTATTTGAGGATATTTAATTAGCAAAAGTGTTTCTCCCGACTAAATGAGAATTTGCTATGTGAACAGTTTATCTCAGCGCATTGTTTGGATAAGTGACATGCAGAACATGTTTGCAATGATACTCTTAGCTGCAATTGCATTTTCCTTAGAATAACATGCATCTTTATTCCTTTACAGGAGTCTTGTTTGTCACCATCCTGATATCTTCATGCTGGCCTTCAGTCACCAACCCAACGGCACTCTTGTAGAGAGATTTGAAGGCAGAGAGACATATCTATAAATAGCATCCAAAATACTCCACGTTAATTACTATCTCCTGTTTACTCTAGGTTATAACACCTGTCTCCCTGTTGGTGCTTTAAAACAACTTGCCTGAAACAGAACAGCATGTTCTAAAATAATTGCTTGTTTTCCTTTTTACCTTCTCTGCTTCCTTAATCTCTTGTGATGTTTACTGCCACTTCATGGCAGTGAGTAAAGTGACAGAATACGTGTTTTTTTTAAAGGGAAAAGGAAAATGCAATGTAGGAAATGACCTGTGGTCCTGAATGGACAGGGCCACTCCCCATATCACATTCACATGGTGCAAAAATAACTCCATGATCACTCCAAAGACAATGGGTTGCTAGACATGCAGCCATTTCACTACATTTGGCATGCTACTGCATTTACTATCTGCTAGACTGGTGACTGGGAGTGGCCACCGAGACCACATAACACCATTCCTGAAAGATCTGCATTGGCTCCCAGTACGTTTCTGAGCACAACTCAAAGTGTTGGTGCTGACCTTTAAAGCTCTAAACAGTCTCAGCCCACTATACCTGAAGGAGTGTCTCCATCCCCATCGTTCAGCCATGACACTGAGGTCCAGCTCCGAGGGCCTTCTGGCGGTTCCCTCACTGCAAGAAGTGAGGTTACAGGGAACCAGACAGAGAGCCATCTCGGTAGTAGCACCCACCCTGTGGAACGCCCTCCCAGCAGAGGTCAAGGAAATTAACCATTATCTGACTTTTAGAAGACATCTGAAGGCAACCCTGTTTAGGAAAGTTTTTAATGTTTGATGTTTTACCATGATTTTAATATTCTGTTGGGAGCCGCCCAGAGTGGCTAGGGAAACCCAGCCAGATGGGCGGGGTATAAAAAAGTTGTTGTTGTTGTTGTTGTTATTGTCATCATCATCTATATAACAGACCTTCCAAGTGCCATTTTTTTTCCAGGGGCAGTCCCGAATTTACAGAATCCGTGCCAGTTTCTGATTTGATCCCAGAATGTCCCACTTTTCCTTAGGATGTCCCACTGCTATTTTTCGAGAAAAAGAGGTGCTGGAACTCACCATGAATGCCTCCCTCTTTCTCTTAGAATGACAATGGCGCCCACCTGAGATGTGCTGGAACTCACCTAAGATGTTCCAGAACCCAACTTAGAGGTGCCAGAACTGGGTTCCAAAAAGTTCCCTCTTTGGGCGGGGGAGCCCAGGGTTGCCCCTATTTTCATCAGAGGAATGTTGGAGGGTATGGTAGGATGTCCCTATTTTTATCGGAGAAACCCTGGAGGGTATGGAATTATGCGACCCTCAAGCCAAAGAAATAAATCACTAAATAACCTTTAGAAGACATCTGAAGGCAGCCCTGTATAGGGATATTAAAAAAAAAATGTTTAATGTTTTATTTTGTTTTTATATGTGTTGGAAGGTGTCTACAGTGGCTGGGGCATCCCAGTCAGATGGGCGGGATATAAACAATATAATTGTTATTATTGTTATGGAATAGGATGTCACTATTTTCATCGGAGAAATGTTGGAGGGTATGGTCATGCATGTAGTGCTACCAGTCCCATGCCGTGGAATAAATCTTCCAACTGACATCCGACAGCCATTCTCATTGCTAAACTGCCAGGCATATCTTGAAGATTTTTCCATGCCAACAGGCCTATTCAGTTACTTAAATTTTTTCTAAGATGAGCCAGTCACTTTTATGATTATTTTGTAGTTTAATTTATCTTACATTTTATTGCATTTGTCTATATTGTCATAAGGGATGCGGGTGGCGCTGTGGTCTAAACCACAGAGCCTAGGGCTTGCCGATCAGAAGGTCGGCGGTTCGAATCCCCGCGACGGGGTGAGCTCCCGTTGCTCAGTCCCTGCTCCTGCCCACCTAGCAGTTCGAAAGCACGTCAAAGTGTAAGTAGATAAATAGGTACTGCTCCGGCGGGAAGGTAAACAGCGTTTCCGTGTGCTGCTCTGGTTCGCCAGAAGCGGCTTAGTCATGCTGGCCACATGACCCGGAAGCTGTACGCCGGCTTCCTTGGCCAGTAAAGCGAGATGAGCGCCGCAACCCCAGAGTCGGTCATGACTGGACCTAATGGTCAGGGGTCCCTTTATATTGTCATAAACAGACTTGATATTTTAAATGAGTAGATTGTATATAATTTTAATAAAAACTATTAAAAATCTATCTGTATGTCTGAATACCTACCTACTATCTATAGATATGGATACTAGGTTGCATGTGGAGTTCTGAACTGGCCTTATCACATGTTTTTTTTCCACCGCTCCTGTTTGATGAGCAACAAATGAAAAGCTGATTAGGAGAAAAGAGTCAAGCTTCAAGTTGGAAAGGGTGGGAATTTTATTGTGAAAAATAAAAGAAAAAAGCATCAACACTGAGCTCAACACATTTTACTTTTAAAATTCTCCTCGGAGCAATTAAGTTAGAACTCTCCTGTAATCCTTCCTTTTGCAAGCTTTCTCTCAGAAAAATTACGTGAGCCTCTTTGTCTTGTCTCCCAGTAAACAATTACCCCCTCTGAAAACTAAGAGAAATGGCCTAGAGAAATGGCCGTGTCCACAATTTAATTAAAGTATTTTATAGCGTGTGTGTGTCAAAATGGCTGCCTTCACGTCGGCGCAATTCCCTTTATGCCCTTTCTATGCAAAGAGGAGAGAGCATATTTTATAAAGCCAGTGTTTTCCTGGGATTTCATCCAGTCACTCATTTGTCTTTCGGCTAAGCTCAGAAAACCCTGGATGAAATGTTAGCTTCTCAAAGACAAACAAAATAAAATATATATATTTCAACTTCTAGTGGAAACAGCAATTATGGAGTGTCTGCGCGGCACTCCAGACTTTAACGGTGTGATACCCAAACTGATGGGTGGCCCTCAGATCTTTCTGTCATGCTTTCTGACTGATGAATTTTCATCATTGTCTGCTTTCCGTCACAATTTGAGATAACTTTTATCCAGAGATGGCAGAAAGGAATGGAGAAGCATAAGGAGAAGGAGGGGAGGAGATGGGAGGAGGAAACAGTGATATCACATAAGAAGGTCTAGTGGGCCCTTGAATATCTTTCTAGCAAATGGTTTGGAGGGAGGGGAGAGAGGAGATAAGGCATAATTTCTTTTTACAAATGAAAGGGCTCATTTGCGGAGCCTTTTTAAACTATATCAGCTTCAAGGGAAGTGGTTTAAGCAGGTATTTAACACAAAGGAACATAGGAAGCTATGTTTCATTCTAAGACAGACCATTGTTTCATCTAGCTCAGTATTGTCTACACCGATTGGCAGCAGCTTTCCAGGGTTTTAGGCAGGGATATTTTCCAAGACTATCTGAATATGCCAGAGATTGAACCTGGGACTTACCGCCTGCAACGTGGGTGCTCTGTACCTCTACTGCTGAACTACAGCCCTTCCCTATCAAAATAAATTGGACTGAATGTGCTTAACGTTGGGTGTGCTGTGCCAATGGCGTATATAATTATTTGATGTCACGCAGTAGCTTTTCATGGAGAATAATACAATTAAAGTGTTGAAGAAGACAAGAATGCTAATGTTGCTGCCAACGTCAACCTAAACATTCCAGTACAACCCTTCATAGGAAGATCTTTCAGGGCAGTATGCAACACATAGATCAATCTCTCCCAACCTTGATTCCTCTAGATTTTGCTAGACTACAGTTCTCATAATCCATGTTGGCTGAGGCTAATAATAATAATAATAATAATAATAATAATAATAATAATAATATATTATTTATACCCCGCTCATCCGACTGGGTTTCCCCAGCCACTCTGGGTGGCTTCCAACAGATTAAAAACAGAATAGAACATCAAACACTAAAAACTTCCCTAAACAGGGCTGCCTTCAGATGTCTTCTAAAAGTTGGATAGTTGTTTATTTCCTTGACATCTGATGGAAGGGCATTCCACAGGGCAGGCACCACTACCGAGAAGGCCCTCTGCATGTTTCCCTGTAACCTCACATCTCGCAGTGAGGGAACCGCCAGAAGGCCCTTGGAGCTGGACCTCAGTGTCCGTGCTGAACGATGGGGGTGGAGACACTCCTTCAGGTATGATGGGCCGAGGCCGTTTGGGGCTTTAAAGGAGTTGCAGTCTGGCAACATCTAGAGGGCACCAAGATGGGGAAGGCTAGCCTAAAGCAAAATTCACAGAGACACAAGAAACTGCCTTATATGGATGACTGAAGCTTGGGTCTTGCACTTCTCCATTTGCCTGGACAGAAAACTCCAGAAATTCTACAGGAAGTTGAAGCCGCAATCATATGCAATCATATGCATGTTTAACTGGTAAATGTCAAAGTGTGCTCTGATCCATTAAAATACTATTTGAAGAGAAGACCACTTTTAGATCATCTCCCCAAGTGCTTTATTACTTGCTTCCTGTGGGCCCTTAATAGGTCTGGTTCTGTGTTGGGTTTTCCCATTTTATGGTGAGAAACAGTTGGCAGACATGTGGTCTCCCACTGTTGTTGAGCATTTCCCTGATCGTTTTGAAGGGGAAACCCTTCATGCTCTTTGCGTTTACCGTATTTTTCTGTGTATAAGAAGGCCCCATGTATAAGACGACCCCTATTTTTTTAACCCAAAATTAAGAAATCAAGTTGTTTAGCTTTTTTGTGGGGTGGGGGAGGTCACTTCTGCCAATCGCTCACCCGCCTGCCCGCCACTGTCGATCGCTTGCCACAGCCACTGCCGATCGCACACCTTGCCACTGCAGCCAATTGTCTGCCTGCTAGCCGCCACCAACAGCCCACTCGCCCACTTGCCGCAGCCGCCAATCACCTGCCCAATTGCCGTAGCCACAGCCAATAGCCAGCAGGCCTTGCCATAGCCATCAATCACCTACCCAATCGCCTGCTTGCTGCTGCCATTAATCGCACGTCCCCCCCTCTGCATTCACTATCTATGTATAAGACGACACACAAATTTTGCCTAATTTTTTTTTAGCAAAAAGCATTGTCTTATACACGGAAAAATATGGTATATTCATTCATTCATTTCATTTACAGTGGTACCTCAGGTTACATACGCTTCAGGTTACATACGCTTCAGGTTAAGAACTCCGCTAACCCAGAAATAATGCTTCAGGTTAAGAACTTTGCTTCAGGATAAGAACAGAAATTGTGCTCTGGCGGCGCAGCGGCAGTGGGAGGCCCCATTAGCTAAAGTGGTGCTTCAGGTTAAGAACAGTTTCAGGTTAAGAACAGACTTCCGGAATGAATTAAGTACTTAACCAGAGGTACCACTGTATTATATTTCTATGCCATTTTTCATTCACATGAGTCACAAAGCGGCTTACATATTTGTTATTGTTTATTGTATTAGGTAGGCAGTGGTCTGTGTTTGCCTGAGCTTGAGTCTGGACTACGATCCTGAGCCCTGTGTTTTGATTTGATACATGATATCCAATCACATAGTGTTGTCAGCGTTTCGGCTACTGGCATTAGCTCTTAAGCTCTGGGTTATGATTTGCAGCTTTGGGGGTTTAGACAGCCAATCACGTTGAGAGTGGGCGTGGCCTAGGCCTTCAGAAATACATATAAGAAGTTGCTTTGCCCCTGTTTGACTGTTCTGTTCTGTTAGCCATTGGCTCAATAAAGTCTCTTGCTGCTATCACTGTGTCTCGCCTCGTAGAAACACACTTCAGATTATATATAATATCTGATATCTGAGTTTAGTATTCATACTTATAAAAAAAAATTCCAATCATAGTGGAGGGAATATATCGTTTGGAAGAGCGGTGTATGTTATGCTTAGTCTCTGTTTACTAAAATTAATTGTCAATATGTGTAGGTTAGCGCTTTAGGCATTAGTGCTTCATCAGTGAAATAATTTAATGACTGGCTCTTAGAGGCTTTTAATTGGGGATCTCGTAGATGAGCATTAAGTGGCTGGTTAGCGTCCAACCCTTATTGAAAACCTCCACACCTCAGGAATTTTCTTACTGCACTTGCAAAGCTCCTTCTTGAATGCATTATAATACTAGATTATAAAGTGGGCCTGCAGATTTTAGAGTGGGCCTGCAGTGACCATAGATTCCAGGGCAAGCCCAGAAAGGACTGTAGGCCACATGGCATGTGGAACTCATGGGCTGCATGGAACTGAGGTCACTAGACACTGTTTCTCAGCACTGGGTAGATATCAAGGAAGGAGTCGGGAGCGAGTCAGCAATAACTCACAAGGTGTTAGTGAACTCTTTATTCAAAGAAGCAAAACAGCTCAGGTCTAGTGATCACAACAACTCTCCCTAGGAGGTCTTGCCCCAATGAGACACTGAAGGTCCCTGCCTTCCACCACTCTCTAAGGCTCCTCCTTCTCCAGCAACCTGAGACTCCTTCGTCTTGTCTCTCTTTGCTCTGCCCTCTTCATTCCTCTTCATGTCCTGGGAGACCAGAGGGGAGAGGAGCTGGTCACAGCAGGAAGGGGAGACTCCTTGGCTTCTTCAGCAGCCTGCCTCCACTCTGCCTCTTGACCCCCTCCTCACCAGCCTCTACCTCTGCCTGATTCTGTCACAGCCTCTTCCTGCTCACTAAACCCTGTTACCTCTTCAGCTTCGGACACCTCCTCCTCCCAGTCTTGTGGATGCTCAGGCACCCAGGGGCCTAGGGAGTTGGCACCTATGGGATGAGCTGGTTGTGGGGTTGTGGGTTCATGAGCACATCAGCACACATACTGTCAGGAGCATATTTCCCCCATGAGGAAGTATGCCTACTCAGAGGTGCAGTTTGACAAGGATGCTGCTTATCTATGGGGAAAGCATGGCAGTTCTGTTGATTCTAGATTTTTTCTACAGCTAACCATTGATTCAAAATCAACTGCCCAGCTCTGCCACAGCAAGAAACAGTTGGGCTTAATCCAACTAAAGTTAGCTGTGTAAGGCTGCAGTCCTATGTAAGTTCCATTCACCAAAGGTGGGTATGAATTGGCCATATGACTCAGCCATGGCTTGGCCTACTGTTCTGTGTGTGCTTATTGAATTCAGAGGTACTTACTTCCAAAAACGAAGCATACATAGGTCCTAAGTCCCATCCCATCATTTCCAATTAAACTTAGTTCCCAAATAAACTTCTGCTGGAACAGACCCGCAATTTGCCCTGTCTCTCTAGTGAAGGGAGTGACAGCAGATTTAAATCATACATCTAAATCTAACCACATCTGTCAGGACTGCATACCACCTGTGGTCTCTTTTCCATTTTTGCCTCTGTCAGTTGAAGGCATTTAAGTACTTCAATTATAGCAACATCTGTCAAATGGACACATCTCCATTCATGTCAAATAGTTATTTGGAGGTGGAGAAAGGAGGCTGAAATCATTGCTTGACGTGTATTTCTGCATCTCGGAAATCTGAAAAGTACCTGACATCATGCTGTCCCGTCAAAGTTGAAGAGGATATGGGCATCAGATGTTTGCTGGAAATTTCCTGTTTGAAGATGGGCGAGGGGAATCACACCTACTGTGATGTTAGACAGATAGTGAAGCCTCAGGGAGTTGTTTTTTTGTTTTTTTTTTGCAAACTGTGGGGATGGGTTCACAAAGCTAGCATGAGACTTTCAGGGCCTTCCTTTCCAAATAATCCAGTCCCTTTCTCCAGACTGGCAGCTAAAGAGCTGTTTATACTTTCTGTAGCATAGAAAATGTAGTTCCTGCTACATGTAAAAATGTCTTCACCAAAACTTGGTCTTACATAGATGTATGTACTGGAGAGAGCCTACAGGTAATGAAGAATCGGGTTTATGTTCCAGCACTGTGCCTGCTCTATCTGCCAAGCCCTCTGCCCTGTCACCCATGTGTTGCCATGTTATATTTGTATAGGGGTCAGTTCACAAAGATCACAGCGTGTGATGGACAAAGTGAGTTCTCAGGGAGAGCTCCCGTTGCGGTGTGGGCAAAAAAGTCACTTCCTTTGGTTTGGGGGAAGGGCTTGCTGGCCACAGCAATTATTGACCAGCCTGTTGCTGGGCAAATTTGCATGTTGCAATGTTGATGGACAGCCCAGCGTCCTTTAAATAGATCCGCACATGGATCTATTGGTCACTCTTGTCTGGAGCTTCGGATCTCCCGCCCCCCCATCCCTGGTATAGGCTTGTGTGTTGACCTTGCTGTGCCTGTCATGGGGTCGTCTCCGATTAAGGGAGAGGCCTAGTAGGAATTTTTCCATTTGGCTGATTGGCTGTGCCACTTGGTTTTCGCCTACTACTTAGCAACTAGTCACAACTTGTAAGGTTGGCGGTTAGGCATTGGTTCTGTGGTATGGGAGGGCGGTGCCCTCCAAGAAGTGATGTTGGTGATGGGAATTCCGTTAAAGGAATCCAGGGGCTCAACATGCTTGTCCGAACCCGGTGGGTTGCAGGGCCACGCAAGAGCCCCTGTGGACCCCTGGGGAGGGGGAGGCTCTGATTTAACCAGCCTCCGTTAACTCTCCCCAGCTAATGGTTTCCCTTCGCTGACAAGTGGTCAGCTCTGTCCCACTGGACAGCTAGTCTTGCTGACTAGGAGTCAGCTCTGTCCCGCCGGACAGTGTGAACCAATGCCTACGCAACCACTCACGTGATTTGTATTTTCAATAAAGTTGTGGCCAAAAATATTCCAAAAACCCAAACCAAAAATTATGTTTCATGTGTGAGTTATTGGTGGGAGTGACTGGGTGACCTACACACGCAAAGGTGGGAGAGCATCTGATCAGGGGTTGCCCTTGGTAATATGGCATCCTGTGCAAGGCCAAAAATTGACACCTCCCACCCCAGCTTTTGTGCCCTTCCCAAAGCTGGGTAAGCTAGGCTTTAGGCAAACTGGCATAAGGTGGCTGGACAATTCTGCATGTGCCGGGAGTCCCCAAGCAGTCAGAATTAAAGCAGTAGTTCTTGCTATCCAAGACTTAATGACATTGTCCCACTGAACCTTAAATTGGGCTTCATAAATTCTGGAGAACAAAATACAATGACGTCAGAAATGGATGGATTTCTGATTACAAGGAAGTAACTATGACTGATGTCTCATGACCTATGTAATGTTCTGGACAGGTGCGTTTAAAAAAAAATGAGGTAAAGCATGTTCTCCTTCATGGAGAGCACGTGTTGCGGTGGGGGCCAGCAGATCACCCCTCCGGTGCTGGGCGGGATTGGATAGATGGCCACAGCTACGATTGGGCCCTGGGTTGTTGTTGGGGAGACTTAATTGTTGCAGTTTGTGATGGACAGCCCTGTGGGTATATAACCCTTGGCACGCCCTGTGATGTTCCTCTTTGCTGCGTGCATCGGATCTCCTGCCCTTCCTCTCCCTTTTATTAGGCCTCTGTGTTGACCTTGCTATGCCTGTCATGGGGTCGTCTGCTGTTGGGGCAGGGGCCTGGGAGGGATTTTTCCAGTTGGCTGATTAGCTGGTGCCATCTGGTTTTCGCCTACTGCGTAGCAAGTAGTCACAACTTGTAAGGTTGGCGGTTAGGCATTGGTTATTGTGTTCGTTGGTGGAGGGGTAAAGATTGGCTGTGTCTGCCCCTCCAATGCTGCTGCTGTGCGGGGAATTACGTTAAAGGAATCCAGGGGCTTGCCATGCTTTTGTCCATATCCCCCCGGTCAGGGGCCAGGGTCACGCAAAAGCCCCTGGGAGCATTTGGGGAGAGATGTTGGGTCTGACCCCCGGCCTCCTTTTCTCTACCCTAAGTCTTTTCCCTTTACTGACGGTCGTCACTTCTGTCCCCAGTGGGACAGATAGTCTAAACCAATGTCTATGCAACCACTCACATATCATGTATTTCAATAAAGTTGTGGCCAAAATTAGGCCAAAAACCAAAACCTAAATTACTGTCTGAGGTGTGAGTTATTTGAGGGGTGGTTTAGGGACCTCGACACTCAACTAAGTTTGAAAATTGTAGAACTGAGTTCTGACTCATCATCAACTATCCTACTTACGTTGCTTAGCAAGAGATGGGTCAGAATGTTATCTGATAACAGGGAGAGTTGGTAGAATGTATGCCGTTTATCCTTACAAAACTCTGTTATGTAAAATCATTGTTATTCCAAGTGCACAGATGGAGAGAGAGACAGAGGCTATGTTTTGATTTGTATTTTTAGATTCTGTTCCAGGTGTTCTCAAATGTGTTTGACCTGGCATTCTTCGACTAAGTAAAGAAAAGAGTTTGAGCATCAGCCAGTGGAAGGAAGAGGGATGGCTCACCCATCCATTCAAGGGAAGTAATATTCCCACTCTATTCTGCCTTGGTCAGACCACACCTGGAATACTGTGTCAAGTTCTGGGTGCCACAATTTAAGAAGGATGTTGATAAGCTGGAACGTGTGCAGAGGAGGGCAACCAAGATGATCAAGGGTCTGGAAACCAAGCCTTATGAGGAACAGTTGAAGGAGCTGGGTATGTTTAGCCTATAGAAGAGACTGGGAGGAGATATGCTGTCACAGGGAAGATGGAGCAAGCTTGTTCTCTCCTGCTCTGGAGGGTAGGACTCGAACCAATGGCTTCAAATTACAAGAATGCGGATTCCGACTAAATATCAGGAAGAACTTTCTGACAGTAAGAGCTGTTTGACAGTGGAACAGTCTCCCTCAGGAGGTTGTAGTCTCTCCTACATTGGCAGTTTTTCAGCAAAGGTTGGCTGGCCATCTGTCATGGATGCTTTAGTTGAGATTTCTGTGTTGCAAAGGGTTGGACTCAATCTTGGAGTCCCTTCCAAAACTACAATTCTGTTATCCTATTATTATTGTATCTGTCAAAAAAGAAGAAAAGAAAAGAAAAAGAGGAAATAAATATAAAAAAATACAAAGTCATCTCTTTTTAAAATACAAATATCTTTATTACGGTCAAAGACCAGAGAACAGATAATGACAATCCATAACCAGATATAGTATTGGAGATTGAGTTATATTACAGAATTAGAACCCATCTCATAAAACTGATACTTACATTTAAAATTAAAATTTAAAACTCAAAATTTTAAAATTTTACATTAATAGATCTTTACCACCTATTAACATTCCTTCAGAGATTAAAGCTCAAATCTCAGAATCAGTCATTATTCGTCTTACTCTTGTCACAATAAAACAAAATTTTGCGACGATCCTTGTGGTCTCCATATCTTTATCCGCTAGGAGGAGTCTGATGTAGGCTTCCTCAGAGCGGCCTGGCAGTTTCCCCAACAGCAGTTCAATCAGTTCTTTCATTGAGTCACAATACAGTGGACAGTATAAGAGAACGTGCCCAGTGGATTCAATCTAATTACAATCACAGGGGCATAATCTTTGATCGATCGGTATCTTACTATATCTGCCCTCTAAGAGAGCTGAGGGGAGGGCATTAAAACGAGCCCTGGAAAAAGCCCAGCGGTGTTTGGGGTTGTCTAGTGACTTAAGATAGTTTGCTGGATGGAGCCTTTGAAGGTCATAGAGAGGCCTATAAATTGTGGAGAGTCGATTAAGATCATTTTGTAACTCAGTATCACTGATTCTTTCTTCAATTATGCTCTTGGCCCTTCCCATTTCCAAACTTAGAAGATACTCTGGAGAAAGACCATAGGTGGATAATTTTCTAAGAATGCCCCTCCACCAGTTTGTTTGAAATTTATCGAGAAGCATCGGAGGGAGCAGTCCGACTAAAGTCTTATTAAGTCTTAACCATGTGTACAGTGTGGCTAGCCACACTTTGGCTTCTATCCTATATAGGCCCGTTTCCAGACGTAAAACAGTGTTTGGTACACATTTCGGTATTTGGAGGATTGCTCTGAGAAATCCTGATTGAGACTATATGGAACTCGCCGAACTGACCGGGAAAGTACGCGACCAGAGGGAGGAGACGGTGGAACAAGATTGGAAGAAATTTAAAATGTATTTTAAAAACTATTGTAAGATTTAAAGACCGAAAAAAATTGGAAGAAATGGCAGCCTACAGAATAGAAAAATAGGTTAAGTAATATAGACTTATGATTTTAGGTTCGACTTATATAAGAAAAGGATATAATAGATATTAATAAATAATATTTAAAGATGTCAAGAAATTACTAAAGATGATTGATAATGAAACGCAGTGGGGGGGGGGAACGTGAGGAAGTAACCCCAATATGATAAGACATGTTGCATGGGAAAATAAGAGGTATGTTTGTGTTTTGTGAATTCTTTCATAAGGGTCCAGATTAGAGAGGGGGACAAGTGGTGCACCATATAATAGTTGTGCTGTGGGTTTTGCAAAGTCATCTCTTAAATGTAGATCTTAACCCTTATCTCACACAGAAGCGGGTTGTCCCTCCCAGCTCTCACCTCAGAGCTTCCCTTTATTCCTCCAGTCTCCCACCCTGACTCTCCTACAGGGTCTTTCACCAACCACCCATCAACTTCCTGTGCATACTCTCATTAACCCAGAGTAGAGGGCAAGAAAAAAACGAAGCAAAAGCAAAATAGATAATAGAAGAAAGAAAAAGAGAAAAGACAGGAAGAAAAAAGATAATAAAAATAACAAGAAAAATAAATAAAAATGACTTCTGATTCTCCGTCTGCCAATTTTATATGTATAAGAATTATTCAAAATGTTCAAATCACAAATTGCTGCAGAAATGCACAGAACTGAATTTAAGTCTGGGGAAAATGAGAAACAGAGAGGACTCAAACTGACAGATACTTCCATCCCTACTGAGGAGTAAACTACAATTCCCAGGATTCTTTGGGGGAAGCCATGATTGCTAAAGTGGTATAAATGTGCTTTAAATGTATGGTGAAGATGTGGCCTCTCTGCTGGACTTTTCCTAAGCTGGTTATTTCCTTTTACTACTACAGGAAACTATAGTAGCTAAGTTTAGCATTGGAAATATATTACCACTCTTAACAACCACAACAAATCCCAGACAGGCTTACATTTTCCTAACAAACACTGTGGTGTGTAAAATTTTTTTAAAAAATGCATTTTTTTTCTTCCTCAAATGGGGAGGGGAAAATCAGCTGTCTGCTCTTATTTCAAAGGAAACATGCATCACTAATCAAAGGAAATTGTATTCAAAATGACACTTTGGTTTGTCTCTGCAGGGGAGATACCAAGGACATTCTGTCTGAGCAAAATGCATTAAAAATCACCTCATTCTTGCATTAATTCAACATAACTGATTGTGAAGAGCCTGTTAGTCAAATTAATATTTTACAGTGGTGCTGGGAGGGATATTTTTAACATGCAACACTCCAACCTCTGTCTTTTGTCGCCTGTGTCAGCCTGTCACTGTGTACACCTTCAGACACAAGAAGGCTGATACTAATGAGCTCACAACGCCATGTTTTCTCCTCATGAAGTTCCCTGCTAATGAGGGGAGGGCAGGGAGACAGAAAATCCTATACCACATTAGGTCTCCAGATCAAATTGGCTCGGCAAAACAGTCATTAAAGTTTGCCATTCTTCACACTGAACCAGGTCCTGATGTTTTTCAGCTCCTAAGCATGCACACATACACAGAACGGTGGTGGACAAAACACACTGCAATGCACATTATACAACAGTTCAGATTTGCTCACTTCATCATTTGCTGCTGAGTTGGTGTACATAGTGTGTTCTCCTTCATGGAGAGCACGTGTTGCAGTGGGGGCCAGCAAGTCACCCCTCTGGTGCTGGGTGGGAACGTATAGATGGCCACTGCTGTGATTGGACCCAGGGTGTTGTTGGGGAGATTTGTATGTTGCAATTTATTGATGGACAGCCCAGCGTATATATATTGGTTGGTATGCAACGTGATCTTCCTCTTGGCTGCGTGTTTCGGATCACCCGCCCTCCCTCCCTATATTTTAGGCCTCTGCGTTGACCTTGCTATGCCTGTCATGGGGTCGTCTGCTGTTGGGGCAGGGGCCTGGTAGGAATTTTCCATTTGGCTGATTGGCTGGTGCCACCTGGTTTTGCCTACTGCGTAGCAAATAGTCACAACTTGTAAGGTTGGCGGTTAGGCATTGGTTGGAGGAGGGGTTATGATTGACTGTGTCTGCCCCTCCAATTGATGCTGGTGTACGGGGAATTCCATTAAAGGAATCCAGGGGCTTGATATGCTTTTGTCCGAACCCCCGGTCGGGGGCTAGGGCCGTGCAAGAGCCCTGGGAGCCTGTGGGGAGAGGGGTGGGTCAGACCACCCAGCTCCCTTTATCTCCCCAGAGTGTTTTCCCCTTACTGACGGTCGTCAGTTCTGTCCCCAGTGGGACAGATAGTCTTAACCAATGCCTAAGCAACCACTCACATTATTTGTATGTTTAATAAAGTTGTGGCCAAAATCATGCCAAAAACCAAAACTGAAATTCTATCTGATGTGTGAATTATTTGAGGGGTGGTTTGGGGACCTCGACACGCAACAAGGCAGCGGCCGAGGAAGCTGCTTGGGCGCCTGGGGTGGCGCGCCCAGGGGCGGGGCGAGCCACTCATAGGGGTGGGGCAGGTTGCACCACGGGGCCTCCAGAGTCTGCCTGCCTCCCCCACTCAGCTGCCCTAAAGCTGGGGAGGAGATAGCGGGCGGGCCATTTTGGCAGCGTGGAGCCTGCGCACACCCAAACCACCGCCTCTCTCCCAGCATTTTGTCACCCCCCCTCAGTGCTGACACCCGGGGCAACCTGCACCCACCGCACCCACCTTCCTCCGCTCCTGCATCAGAGACGGAGAACCTTTTTTGGCCTCAGAACCACACCCCCACACGGGCAACAAATTCAGATGCGCAGGACCCCTTTGTGATCGTCATGGCCATGCCCCTCCTGAGATTAGACCACCTTCTGAGAATATGCAACAATATTATAATAAGGGGATGCAGTGCAACAATTAATGCAGATCTCCATGTGTTGCCTTTTGGCTAAATCTACTATTTTCCATGCAGGTAAGGTAAGGTAAAGGACCCCTGGATGGTTAAGTCTAGTCAAAGGTGACTATGGGGTTGCGGCACTCATCTCGCTTTCAGGCCAGGGGAACCAGCATTTGTCCACAGACAGCCTTCTGGGTCATGTGGCCAGCATGACTAAATCGCTTCTGGCGCAACGGGACACCGTGATGCACATGGTACCTTCTCACCATAGCGATACTTCTTTATCTACTTGCGCTGGTGTGCTTTCAAATTGCTAGGTTGGCAGTAGCTGGGACAGAGCTACAGGAGCTCACCCCGTCACGGGGGTTCAAACTGCCAACCTTTCCATGCACATACACAGGGAAATGATTTGGAATGATCCAGTAACTTCTTTCAGAGTGACTTAAGTTGTGTTTTCCATGAGGATCTATGGCAGAGCATTCCTAACAGTGTGTCGTGATACATCAGTGTGTCACTGTGGCGTGTAGGTGTGTTGCACTAATGGTTTCTTCGCTCCTCCCCGGGGCTGGAAAGGAGTTAGTTTAAACTACTTCCGCTTTGCTAGTGAAACTGAATTACTGTGTCGTGAAATGATGCATGTCTAAAAAGTGTGTCCACAACATCAGAAGTTTGGAAAGCTCTGATCTATGGTACGTAACAGAACATGCACATCAGTCTCTTGAAATGGAAGCACCTTGTTTTTTCAGTGTTCCTGAATGCTCTGCTTTGGAGCATACAGTGGCTAAAAAGCTCTCCTTTTGTGGTGACTGGGCATTCAAAACTTGAATGATTCTTGTAAAATAAAGACTACAGATAAGGCGTGTTCTCCCTATCGGAGAGCACGTGTTGCGGTGGGGGCTAGCAAGCCACCTCCCCTGTAGCTGGGGTGAGTTGGTAGCTGGCCACAGCTTGGATTGGACCTGGTGGTGTTGCTGGGGAGATTTATATGTTGCAATTTGTGATGGACAGCCCAGCGTCCTATATATTGGTCAGCACATTGTGCGACCTTCCTCTTGGCTGCGTGCTTCAGATCACCCACCCTCCCTCCTGTTTTTTTGGTTTTTTTTAAGGCCTCTGCATTGACCTTGCTATTGCCTGTCATGGGGTCGTCTGCTGTTGGACAGGGGCCTAGTAGGAATTTTTCCATCTGGCGGATTGGCTGGTGCCATTTGCTTTTCGCCTACTGCGTAGCAACTAGTCACAACTTGTAAGGTTGGCGGTTAGGCATTGGTTATGTTGGTTGCTGGAAGGGCAGTCGCCCTCCAAAGTGATGATGGTGTGATGGGAATTTCATTAAAGGAATCCAGGGGCTCGACATGCTTTTGTCCGAACCCCCGGTCGGGGGACAGGGCCACGCAAGAGCCCCTGGGAACCTCTGCTCCCAGCCTCCATAACTCTCCCCAGATGGGATTTCACTTTGCTGACACGTGGTCAGCTCTGTCCTGTTGGACAGCTAGTCTGAACCAATGCCTACGCAACCACTCACATGATTTGTATTTATGTGTCCTAAATTATGCCAAAAACCCAAACAAAAATTATGTCTGAAGTGTGAATTTATTCTGGGGGTGGCTTGGGGACCTCGACATGCAACAACTTTCTTTTGACAAGAACCAAGAAAATAAAATGGTAATTTGAAACTGTGTGTAAAACTATAATAGGAATAACAGTACAATGAGTCTAATCAGAAGTCAAATTTATTTCTCTCTCGATCTTCTCTTTTCTTTTTCTTTTTCTTTCTTCTTCTTTTCTCACCCCCTCTTTTTGTTATGTAAAATAGATACAGATAAAAACTATGGAATGTTGATCTATTTATTGCAATGTTTTCTAATGTTATGCATTGTTAGGGACGGCTGACTGTAGCGAATGGTGAATTGTTGTGTTAGTTATTGTTGATTGCTAAATAAAGGCTTTATAAAAACACAAAACAAAACAAAACACTGTTTCTTGACTAATGTAGCTGAGTCCCCAGTGTCACCTTGGGAGGCACCTTAAAGGTACCCAGACTAAAAAAGACAATAGATATCTCCAATATCTGTCCACAAAGAACTCAGGGTGACCAATCGTGCCTTCGAAAGGCCGCATGCACAAAAATTGATGGGTGAACAGAGGAATTGTTGGGGGTACCTGCGCGGAGAATGTAATAAATATTTTCCAGACGAATGCGATGTTTCCATACTATCCTTTGGTTAGACATCTCCCCACCCCCACCCCCACCCGCCATGTCAGCTCTGATAAGTTTAGGTAAGTACACAGTGTCTACTCCCCACACGTTATTTCAAGATAAAGCACCGGACTCCAAGCCAAAAGTGACATTAGCTGACTAATACACATCCAGCTGGCCTGAGTGCTAGGCTAGGTCTGGGCACCACATGTCAGAGAAGCACAAATTAGAGTGAGAGAGATTTACAGCTCTCAACTATGATGTTATCTGCTCTTCTGCAGGGACAGCAGAGCGAATTCACGATGCTGCTTGCATAAATGTCACAAGCCTCGACTAAGTCATATATTAGTGAGCCTTGCTGGTTACTTTTGGCAGCTAAGAAAATGGCTACTGAGCATCTCACTTTGCTATTAATCAAATTAAGAACTATAAAGAAATCCTCAACAGACATGGGAGCCATTGATTATATTGGAAGGTGGCGATTCTGAGCTAAAGAAAAGTTTATGGTGGGTGGTACCATGTTGGACATTTGGGTCGCCTTTTTAAAAAAGCTTGTTTAAAATCCACACATTATTATATAGTACCCCAGTGATATCTGGAATTCGCTGTCTTGAATGGGTTGCCTTACCTTGCCTTATAGCAGGGGTGATTACTTCTTCTTCTTTGGTGATTACTTGTAGCTGAGTAAGATTGTCTTCCATGAACATGGTTTTAACAGTGAGTCCATAAGTGACTGTGGAGGCCAATTCTGGATCCACATGTCCTTCCACAGTGAGGACATTGGTTTCTGGGCGGGGAGTTGGTCACGGTGTGGATTTGCCAAGCGTGCCTTCCTCTTAGCACGTTTCTCCCTTGCATCCTGAGTTCAAGTGTCTTCAAAGCCCATGACACCTTTGGTAAAGGCTGTTCTCCAATTGGAGTGCTCGCAGGCCAGTGTTTCCCAATTGCTGGTGTTTATACTACATTTTTTAAAGATTTGCCTTGAGAGAGTCTTTGAACCTCCTTTGTTGACCACCAGCATTACGCTTTCCATTTTTAAGTTCAGAATAGAGTAGTTGCTTTGGAAGACGATAATCAGGCATCTGCACAACATGACTGGTCTAACGAAGTTGATGTTGAAGAATCATTGCTTCAACACTGGTGATTTTTGCTTCTTCCAGTACACTGGCATTAGTTCGCCCGTCTTCCCAAGTGATGTGTACATTTTTTCGGAGACACCGTTGATGGCCCCCCAGATGGTGTTGGACTCCATTTCCCATGAGCCCCAGCCAACATGGCCTATGCTGATGGAAGGTGGGAGCATAAGAACGTAAGAAAAACATGCTGGATTGGACCAGTGGCCCATCTAGGCCAGAATCCTGTTCTCACAGTGGCCACCCAGTTGGAGTCCAACAACATCTGGAGATGTCACCAATATACAAAGGGCAGAGCAAAAACTCTTAATCTCAGGCCATGGGTTCAAGCCCAGCATTGGGCAAAATATTCCTGCATTGCAAGGTTTGGATTAGGTGACTCGTGTGGTCTCTTCTAACTCTACAATTCCACGATTCTATGATTTCTCTTTTCCATCAGACAGAGGTGAGACTGTGGGGGTCCTCAGCTGGTGTTTACGTGGGGGTGAAATGGATGAAGGTCAACAGACTCAATTGAGACAAAAACTGGTTGTATGATTTTCATTCATATATATATAATTTAATAAAAAAATCACACACACACACACACACACATGATTTTTATTAAATTTCCTGTTTTGCAACTTAAAATACTCATTTAAACATCCTTAAAATATCAATGGCTACCATTCTTCTTTTTCCATGGTTCATTTTGCATAACATAAATCCCTGCATATTTTACACAAACTAAACCATTCATTATTCCCTTATTACATCCATCAAAACTTATTTACACTGTTGAATTTATCTTAATGCTGCCAACGTTTTCAAATGTACACAATTTCCTGCCATATATTCAATGAACATTTCCCAATCTTCTTTAAACGTATGTTCTTCTTGTTCTCCTATTCTATATAGTATGTTAAGTCCACAGGCTGCACATATTCCATCAGTTTAAGTTGCCATTCTTCTTTAGCTGGGACCTCACTTGTTTTCCATTTTTGGGCTAACCAAACACAGGCCGCGGTAGTAGAATACATAAATAACCTTTTTTGACACCTGGGAATTTCCGTCTGAATTATCCCCGACAAAAAAGACTCTGTTTTTTGTTTTGTTTTTTGGAAAAGTACTTTTAAACATTTTTTTTCCCATCATGGATTGTTTCCCAATACTCTTTTACTCTTTTATAGGTCTACCACATATGAAAGAACGTTCCCTTAACCTCGTTGCATCTCCAGCACTTATGGTGTATGATTTTCAACGTGTTCTAGATGGGGTTGCTTAAGACAGTGTTTCCCAACCTAATCTAGGCAACGGCACACTTGAATCAATGAAAAAATCTCGCGGCACACCGCTCCTCCCCCACCCGGCTGTGCCGGGTCTCCTGACCCAGAGTTACCTCTGGGATCAGCTGTAGCGTGGCGCGCGCGAGGCTGCTGTTGCTGCTGCTGCAGCAGCCAAGGGAGCAGCGCCGCCCTGGCTTCCGCTTCGCCGCCGGGCTCCAGCAGCGCCGCCGCCACGGTCCTGTGCAGCCCTGGGCTGCAGGTCCCTTTTTCCGCGGCACATCAGCCGGTGTCTCGCGGCACACTAATGTGCCGCGGCACACCGGTTGGGAAACGCTGGCTTAAGAGATACGTTATACAATCTGGGGTTGCTTCTTGATCCAACACAGTCATTAGCAGTTCGGAAGTACCATTTATCATCATATGAACTGCAGGGGGTTGGACTAGATGACCATTGGGTCCCTTCCACCTTTACGATTCTGTGATCTTTGGATGATACACTTACCTGGGTAGAGATAGCTTGGCCATGCTCTGGTAACTTCTCATTTACACTATTGCAATATGTGGTATATGGCTAAGTACTAATATGCTGCGTGTCGAGCTCGCCAAACCACCCCTCACATAACTCACACCTCAGACAGTCATTTAGGTTTTGGTTTTTGGCATAATTTTGGCCACAACTTTATTGAAATACATGATATGTGAGTGGTTGCATAGGCATTGGTTTACCAGGGGTGTCAAACTCCGGCCCTCCAGATGTTTTGAGACTACAGTTCCCATCATCCCTGACCACTGGTCCTGTTAGCTAGGGCTGATGGGAATTGTAGTTCCAAAACATCTGGAGGGCTGGAGTTTGACACCCGTGGTTTAGACTATTTCTCCCACTGGGGACAGAACTGATGACCGTCAGTAAAGGGAAAACACTTAGGGGAGAGAAAAAAGAGAGGTCGGGGGTCAGACCCAACGTCTCTCCCCAAATGCTCCCAGGGGCTCTTGCGTGGCCCTGGCCACCGACCAGGGAATATGGACAAAAGCATGACAAGCCCCTCGATTCCTTTAATGGAATTCCCCGCGCAGCAGCAGCATTGGAGGGGCAGACACAGCCAATCTTTACCCCTCCACCAACGAACACAATAACCAATGCCTAACCGCCAACCTTACAAGTTGTGACTATTTGCTACGCAGTAGGCGAAAACCAGATGGCACCAGCCAATCAGCCAACTGGAAAAATTCCTACCAGGCCCCTGCCCCAAAAGCAGACGACCCCATGACAGGCATAGCAAGGTCAACACAGAGGCCTAATAAAAGGGAGAGGAAGGGTGGGAGATCCATTGCATGCAGCAAAGAGGAACATCACAGGGCGTGCCAAGGGTTATATACCCGCTGGGCTGTCCATCACAAATTGCAACAATTAAATCTCCCTAACAACAACCCAGGACCCAATCGTAGCTGTGGCCATCTATCCGATCCCGCCCAGCACCGGAGGGGTGATCTGCTGGCCCCCACCGCAACACGTGCTCTCCATGAAGGAGAACCCGCTTTCCAGAAACTGCCTAGAATACTGATATATTAGCCTAGAATACTGATATATTAGCCTAGAATACTGATATATATATATATATATATATATATATATATATATATATATATATGCATTTATGAAGTTTCCCCCTCTTCTTTAATGGTTTTATGTTGTAGTTTGTATTTCTCATTTTTATTTTTACTTGTTTGTTTTAAGCTGCTCAGTAAATTCTGTCTTATGGGGAGAGAGGCAAATATCATTAAATTAATAAATCCACAAATGAATATGTTTCAAAGTGGGATCAGAAATTCAAATAAACTTTTTTTGGGGGGGGCAGATGTTTTGGATTGTTAAACAAAGCTATACAACGCGTCCTAAAGCAATATCTTAACAAAAGTTCACACGGCAGAATATTTGCATAGCAGTCGCAGAACACTCTGAATGAAAAATAATGTCTCTCATGACGAAGGATTGATGTATGAAATGTGGTGAGAATCCTGCATTAATAATCTGATCAGGACTGAGGGGGGGAGAAATAAGGGCTTTGTCAAACACATAAGTAATTATATTCTGGAAAACCCTGACATTTCAGACTGAAAATAAGATGACCTGGGGAAATAGCCTTTTTTTGAGGTTAATAAGAAATGTCTAATGTTAGTTTGATTTTAAAGAGAATAATTTCCCTAGACCAATTATTTTCTGCAAAACCTTTGCCATAAGTGCTGAAGGGGGAAAAGGGAAGCGTATTCTTAAATATTCTGCTTTGCAACTGAGGTAAAGTAAATGCTTTACACTAACGATGATGAGAGGATCTCAGCTTCTTCTATGTTATTGTGTTCACAGGCTCAGTAGATATATCTGTTTTGAATGGCAAGTGAAATTGTCGAGAGTGATATTTCTAACAGGCATGCTGCCTTGTACAAAATAGTTCTCTTAATAGGCATGGTGTGGCATGATCAGACATGATTACCACTAATGGTGTGTTACTATGGCTTTTTTTTTTTTTTAATACAACCACCCTCCATTCCATGTATCAGGAATGCAAGCCACACCTACATGCAGGGCTGGATTTACCGTATTTTTCGCTCTATAAGGCGCACCTGACCATAGGGCGCACCTAGTTTTTAGAGGGGAAAAGCCCCATTTTTTTGAGGATCAGCTCAAATTTCTGTAGCTTCTTTTGCAAAGGAGAAAAGCCCCATTTTTTGAGGGTCAGCTCAAATTTCTGCAGCTTCTTTTGCAAAGGAGAAAAGTCCCATTTTTTGAGGATCAGCTCAAAGTTGTTGAGCTTACTTTGCAAAGGGAAAAACTCCTGTTTTATGGGGTTTAACTCACAGTTCTGCAGCTTCAGGAAAGGGAGCCATTTCTACAGTTTCCAGACAGATAATCTAATCAGCCAGTCACATGTCGCTGGGGAAACAGCCTCCCTCTGCAAGGGGGCGGGGCTGGAATCTCTCTCCCTTATCTCTCTCCCCGATCATTTCAGCGGACTTCCTTTCAACACCCCCTTCTCTCTCTTTTTTTTAAAAAGCACGATCTGCTTTTGCCCCTGGGCAGTTCAGCTCCAGGGACCACACATTCGCTCCATAAGACGCACAGACATTTCCCCTTACTTTTTAGGAGGAAAAAAGTGTGTCTTATGGAGCGAAAAATACGGTAGGTTTGATGAGGCCCTAAGCTACTGAAGATAATGGGGCCCTTTATATGTCTAGCTGTCCTTTGTCAACAACAAATTGCGCTTTTTTTGTGTTGAATACATGCTATATGGTAATTGATGAACCTAATAGGTATCTAAACCACAGAGCCTAGAGCTTGCCAATCAGAAGGTTGGCGGTTCGAATCCCCACGACGGGGTGAGCTCCCGTTGTTCGGTCCCTGCTCCTGCCAACTTAGCAGTTCGAAAGCACGTCAAAGTGCAAGTAGATCAATAGGTACCACTCTGGCGGGAAGGTAAACGGCATTTTTGTGCGCTGCTCTGGCTCGCCAGAAGCGGCTTAGTTATGCTGGCCACGTGACCCGGAAGCTGTACGCCGGCTCCCTCAGCCAGTAAAGCGAGATGAGCGCCGCAACCCCAGAGTCGTCCGCGACTGGACCTAATGGTCAGGGGTCCCTTTACCTTTACCTATGTAAAAAATATAATCTATAAAAGTATAGAATAATTCATACAGGTAGATAGCCGTGTTGGTCTGTCATAGTCAAAGCAAAATAAAAAAAAATTCTTCCAGTAGCACCTTAGAGACCAACTAAGTTTGTTCTTGGCATGAGCTTTCGTGTGCATGCACACTTCTTCAGATACACAGATATCTAGATATTATACACAGATATCTAGATATACTAGATATTGTAATATGGGTGTCTCAAAGCAAATTAATCATTGATTACTTAGCAGGTATGAAAACTAACTCTTATGAAGTAAGGTAAGGTAAAGGTAGAGGACCCCAGGACGGTTAAGTCCAGTCAAAGGCCACTATGGTGTTGCTGCACTCATCTCGCTTTTCAGGCCAAGGGAGCCGGCCTTTGTCCACAGGCAGCTTTTCCAGGTCATGTGACCAGCCTTCTCACAGTCTCCCACCCTGAGAAAACCTTCCTCCCCTGCCTTTCTTTCAGGTACCTCCTTAATTATTATTTTTTAAAGGAATCCTAATGTAAAAGAATTTGGGGGGGGGGGGGGATAGGAACTTGAGCACAGCTCTTTTGTGCTAAATGAATGAATGAATGACCTTCCAACAGCCCCAAACAAATCGTGGTTCAGCCCAAATCGGCACAGATCAGGATCCGGGATTTGTGTGGACAGTTTGTACAGTCCTGCTGTGTGCTAGCAACCTTTGGTCATTACCATTATGATCTTGTTGAATTACGTATGAAGTCTGTAGCACTGAAGAAGGACGCATGGCCGAAACAGGATGACTATTCCGGGAATCCTTGTTTGAAACTTGTGGCATTATAACAACTTTGTTGCACCTGTTGATGGTTTGAAGATTCATTTGGAACCTGAAAAGCTCTTCAAACCTCTCTTTGCATCTGTTGGCTCCACCTGTTGGCTCCCTTCATTACAAGAATCACTAAGACTGCAATGACTTTTTTGAACTAGTACTGTGATGTTACTACCCGCTTGGTCGCTCTTTATTTGTTGTTTCCTTATCATTATACAATTTTGGCTATGATCCAATTGTATCTTTTATTATGTTCAGCAGGTTACGTTTGGTGTGAGTGTGCTCTTGTATTTACGTAACCGTGGTATATATTGTTGGTTGGATAGTGTACTAGTGCCAAGCACTTTTGCCAAGTATAAATTGTAGGAGTTATGGCTTTGGGGATACCAACACATCCCCATGTGCATGAGTCATTTTAGAAACCATCCCAAACTTTCTTTTGTTTTTATAATACTTTGCACATGGATTTTGCAAACGTTGGCACCAGCCACCTCTTTGATGTATTGACACACTTCTCATGACTGCATGATTGCATATCCTTACAATAATAAGGTTATGAAAATGTAATAGCAAAAGGAAAATAAAACGGATTTCAGAAAAGCTCCACAGAAGTGAGCCAGCGCTATAGACCATAAATGCAATTAAAATTGGAATAATAGTGCTCATCAGTCAATTCCGATCAGTCGCATTGGTAAAGGAGGGAGACATTTTTCTGGAGTGTGAATTTGATTCTATGTTAAGCATCACAATCCTTTCAAACTGCATGTCAGATGCTACCAATCCAGTAAATGCAGAACAATCCAAGTCCTTAAAATCATGGCTGTTTTCTTGACTGAACTGTTTTCAGTAACTGAACTCAATGACTAAGAGTGTGTTAAGTTGTGGAAGGTTTGCAAACCAGACAGAGCAAAAGATCTGATTGGTGCTGAATATTACAATGTGATCAGGAGATTTCAAATCCCCCCCCTCTCCGGAGCTGGTGCAAAAGGATGCACTGCTAAATTTGTTCATAATAATAATAATAATAATAATAATAATAATAATAATAATAATAAATTTTTTTTTGTACCCCGCCCATCTGGCTGGGTCTCCCCAGCCAGTCTGGGCGGCCTCCAACAGATATTAAAATACATCAAAATATCACCGGTTAAAATCTTCCCTAAACAGGGCTGCCTTGAGGTATTTTCTGAATGTCAGATAGTTGTTTATCTTTGACCTCTGCTGGGAGGGTGTTCCACAGGGCGGGCGCCACTACTGAGAAGGCCCTCTGCCTGGTTCCCTGTAGCTTTGCTTCTCGCAGTGAGGGAACCGCCAGAAGGCCCTCGGCGCTGGATCTCAGTGTCCGGGTTGAACGGTGGGGATGGAGACGCTCCTTCAGGTATACAGGACCGAGGCTGTTTAGGGCTTTAAAGGTCAGCACCAACACTTTGAATTGTGCTCGGAAACATACTGGGAGCCAATGTAGTTCTCTCAGGACCAGTGTTATGTGGTCCCAGCGGCCACTCCCAGTCACCAGTCTAGCTGCCGCATTCTGGATTAATTGTAGTTTCCGGGTCACCTTCAAAGGTAGCCCCATGTAGAGCGCATTGCAGTAGTCCAAGCGGGAGATAACTAGAGCATGCACCACTCTGGCGAGACAGTCTGCGGGCAGGTAGGGTCTTAGCTTGCGTACCAGATGGAGCTGGTAGACAGCCGCCCTGGACACAGAATTAACCTGCGCCTCCATGGACAGCTGTGAGTCCAAAATGACTCCCAGGCTGCGCACCTCGTCCTTCAGGGGCACAGTTACCCCATTCAGGACCAGGGCATCCCCCACACCCGCTCTCACCCTGTCCCCCAAAACAGTACTTCTGTCTTGTCAGGATTCAACCTCAATCTGTTAGCCGCCATCCATCCTCCAACTTCCTCCAGGCGCTCACACTTTCATCATGAAAGATGTTTGCCCCTTTTAATTCAACCCTGATGTGAGATTTGATGCCCCTCCCTGCTGTTGTATCAGCACTGAGCAAACTATTACCTTAAGAAAAAAAAATCAGTGTTTCCATAGTGCTGCAGAAAGGATAATGTTAAAAGCTTCGTATTGTCTCAGCAGAGAGTGAACAGCTTTAAAATTCCACATCTCCTTCTGCTGAAACATTTCATAGCTATCTTTAAAATGGAAATACCCTAAACACAACATTGATGGAATAGCAAGAACCATCTGGTTAATACTGATGCCTTTGCTCCAAAACAACAGTTATACAAAATTCCCCCATGGACTTCCATTTCATGGAGGAACACTTAAGGCTTCTTTGCTAGTAATGCCCAGAGGGCAAAATACCTTCTTAATTCATCAGCATAATTGCAACGGAGCATCTCAAGGTGTTCATCTCATGTCCCTTATTTTCATTTCAGTAGCATTTTTTTACTCCGCTCATATGCACACTGTATAATCTGATGCAGTAGGCTGTTGACTGTGAAAGCGCATGTCTGTTTTGTGATTACATAGTATTGGAAAAACAGGCACACATCAAACAAGCATTTCAGTTAAATGCATTGTAAACTTTGTCTGAGAAAATCAGGTTGGCCAAAACGTAACTCCACAGCGCCCTCTGGTGTCACAGTGCATATAAAACGCTTTTTCTTTGCCAATCTAGCTGAGTCCATAGTTTATAAATGCTGGAGATGGAAGAATATCACTCCCAACCTTTAGTTGGAGCTGGGTTTGCTCCACACTTATTCATTCAGTCATTCATTCATTAAATTTGTATGCCTCCTTTCATCTGAAGATCACAGGGCAGTACACAACACAAAAATAAAAAAATTAGATCACAAAATACATGCAAGAACAAAACACATAAACACATTTAAAAGGCCATAAAATGTTTAATCGGCCAAAGGCCTGGTTATAGAGAAACATTTTCTCCTGGTGTCTTAAGATATGTAATGAAGGTGCCAGGCGAGTCTTCCTGGGGACAGCTTTTCACAAATGGGGAGCCACTGCAGAAAAGACCCCTTCTTGTTTTGCCACCCTCCAGATCTCTTGTGGAGGAGGCACACGAGGAAGGGAATGATGATTGCAAGGTCCAGATTGGTTCATAAGGGGAGCGACATTCCTCGAGGTATTGTGGTCCTGAGATGCTTAAGGCTTTATAGGTCAAAACCAGCACTGGAAACTGATGGGCAGCCAATGCAGTCGAGTCAGGATTGGCGCTATATGCTCAAACTGTCTTGCCCCGTTGAGCAACCTAGCGGTTGAATTCTGCACCAGCGGAATGTACTGAACCATCTTCAGAGGCAGTGTTGCAGTACTCTAACCTAGAGATTACCAGAGCATAGACAACAGAAGTTAGGGTATCTCTGCCCAGATAGCGGTGCAGCTGGGTGACCAGACAGAGCTGGTGACGCTGTGGTCTAAACCCCTGAGCCTCTTGGGCTTGTGGATCGGAAGGTCGGCGGTTCAAATCCCCGCAACGGAGTGAGCTCCTGTTGCTCTGTCCCAGCTCCTGCCAACCTAGCAGTTTGAAAGCACACCAGCACAAGTAGATAAATAGGTACCACTGTGGTGGGAAGGTAAACGGCATTTCCGTGCTCTCTGATTTACATCACAATGTCCTGTTGCTCCAGAAGCAGTGTAGTCATGCTGGCCACATGACCTGGAAAGCTGTCTGTGGACGAACACTGGCTCCCTTAGCCTGAAAGCGAGATAAGTGCCGCAACCCCATAGTCGTCTTTGAGTGGACTTAACTGTCCAGGGGTCCTATACCTTTTACCTTTACTCCAAGCCACTAAGGCCCATAGCTGTCAACTTTCGGATTTGAAAATATGGGATCAGCAGCCTCACCTGTCCCGGGGACAATCTACGGTTCTCGGGGACAGTCCACGCCACGGTAATCCCCCCAGGCTACAAATTAATTTACACCAGGCTACACACCATTATCTTTCCCCACCTCAGGGTCTCTTTTCCAGGAAGTCTTCTCTTCTCATGTGATGCTTCAGGATCTGTCCTTCCAGTGAGCAGCCAGGGCTGATGTCCTTCAGAATGGATCGGTTTGATCTTCTTGCAGTCCACGGGACTCCAGCACCACAATTCAAAAGCGTCAATTCTTCATGGGGGGATTGATCAGGTTCACTCTTTTGGCTCTCTGGCATCAAATAATGACTTATTATACAAACGTGTTGCAGGCTTTGCATCCTTTAACACTCTTTTGGAAGGAGTGTATTTGTGGGCTGGGCCAGAGTGGTTGATTTTACATGCAAGCAAAGCACAAACAGTGCTGTTGTCTAATGGCATCCTATTCTCTGTAACTATTGGTGAGCAACGCAGCCGAGCAATGCAGCTGAGGAGCCTCCCTGGCTGGCAGGGAGGGAGAGGAGCTGCTTCCTTTGAAATCCAGGAAATTTACAGGATATCTAACAATCCGGGATAGCAGTGGGAAACGGCACTGGAATAAGGGAATTTCCTGCAAAAAAGGGAAGGTTGACAGCTATGCTAAGGCCACCTGAGCCTTATGTAATAGCAAAGGAGGCTTTGCACAAGCAGAAACGAGTTCCACTTGTGCTAGGCAGGACATGTGAGATTCACCAATCTATTGCTGCCCCTTGAGCTACCTTGTCCAAGAGAAGTGCTTTCCTGTACCACTAAGCCACCACTGGATACAGCCCAGAACGTTGTTTTCCACTTACTTCCCACCCATAATTCCTACAGATGGACAGATCAATTCTGAACCAAATGTTTTCAGCTTTCAAGGCTGTCTGAACTAAGCTGGACATTTTGTTTAAAAGGAAGCACAGCTGAAAGCATATTTTCTTTAGTGCCTCTGTAGACCTTACAAGCTGTAGAGCTTTTATCTTAAATTGCCTTTCAAAACGCTTTGTTGCATTTGATTTTAGGTTATGATATTGCGATGCATATCAGTATTTTTTATCTTTTCTTCTTCCATTTCGGAAGGGGGGGGGAACAGTGTTTGAGTTTTCTGTGCATGGTGGAATCTACTTACACACACACACACACACACACACACACACACACACACACACACAAAGATCCCCCCTTCCTTTCATTGCTTTCCTTTATTTTATTCCTTCCGGACATGCTTTGATTCAGCTGCAGAATCTTTTGGTAAGCTGTGTTAATATCTGCAAGCAAAATGCACACACACACACACAGCATATTCTGTCAGTCGAAGGGAATGGAAAAACCAAGAAATTACTTACACCAAGCCTTTTGGTAGCTAGTTGTTTAATTTAAAATTACCCAGAAGAGCAGTGGAGAGGAAGAGAAAGGGGGGGGGAACCATAGTAAAACTTCCCTTCCTTTCATAATCTAGACCAGAGGTTCCCAAATTTATCGTATTTACTCGAATGTAATGCACACCTTTTTTTTTTTTTTTTTGCCAAATTACGTCGTGAAAATTGAGGTGTGCATTACATTTGATGGTGCATTAGATTTGTGTAAATATGGTGTTTGGCCTACCATCCCCTTTTCAGAAAAATAAAATACTCAGTGCCATAGCTGTCAACCTTTCCCTTTTCTTGCGAAGAATCCTATTTGGAATAAGGGAATATCCCGCAAAAAAGGGGAAAAGTTGACAGCTATGCTCAGTGCCCCCCGGAAGCAAACAAACAGAAAGATACAGTGAAAAATTTGTATCTGTATTTCTGCTTATGTCCTGCAACATTGTTCTAAATAGGACACCTTGAAGCTTGAAATTATAAAATTATTTATTAAAACTCACGGGGCGGGGCGGGGCGGGGTGGGGCGGGGCAGGGCGGGGCGGGGCAAAGTGAAGCCTGCTGGCTCGGTCAGAACCACCCCAGGGGCGGGACTGGTGCCGCAGCTCGCCTGTCATTGGCTAAATAGGCAGGCAGGCTGCGATCCGCCTCCCAGCCATCCAATGAAGTTGCATTGTGCGTAGTTAAACTATGGAACTTGCTCTCCCAGGAGGCAATGATCGCCAACAGCTCAGATGGTTCGGAAAGAGGATTTGACCAATTCATGGAAGATGAAGGTATCAGTGACTCCTAGCCATGATGATATTTTCTGCCTCCATGGTCAGAGGCAATATGCTTCTGCAGGAGCGAAGAGGGCTATTGTGCTTAGGTTCTGTTTGTTGATTTCCCACAGGTATTTGGCTGGCCAGCTGTGCGGATGCTGGACTAGATGGGTCATGATCCAGCAGGCTCTTCTTATGTTTGTATGAAATAAGTATATGCTCTGCAGGTGAGGGGATCCTGCATCTTATCAAGATGTCCTTTTCACACAATGTATGAATCAGATCTTTAGTGTTTGTGGTACCTACCCTTTGGGATTCCTTGTTGTTGTTTAGTTGTGTCCGACTCTTCGTGACCCCATGGACCAGAGCACGCCAGGCATTCCTGTCTTCCACTGCCTCCCGCAGTTTTGTCAGACTCATGTTGGTAGCTTTGAGAACACCATCTCATCCTCTGTCGTCCAACCATCTGAATGTCCAACCATCTCTGAACGTCCAACCATCTCATTCTCTGTCGTCCGCTTCTCCTTGTGCCCTCAATCTTTCCCAACATCAGGGTCTTTTCCAGTGAGTCTTCTCTTCTCATGACGTGGCCAAAGTATTGGAGCCTCAGCTTCAGGATCTGTCCTTCCAGTGAGCACTCAGGGCTGATTTCCTTCAGAATGGATAGGTTTGATCTTCTTGCAGTCCATGGTACTCTCAAGAGTCTCCTCCAGCACTATAATTCAAAAGCATCAATTCTTCGGCGATCAGCCTTCTTTATGGTCCAGCTCTCACTTCCATACTTCACTACTGGGAAAACCATAGCTTTAACTATATGGACCTTTGTCGGCAAGGTGATTCTCTGCTTTTTAAGATGCTGTCTAGGTTTGTCATCGCTTTTCTCCCAAGAAGCAGACGTCTTTTAATTTTGTGACTGCTGTCACCATCTGCAGTGATCATGGAGCCCAAGAATGTAAAATCTCTTGCTGCCTCCATTTTTCCCCCTTCTATTTGCCAGGAGGTGATGGGACAAGTGGCCGTAATCTTAGCTTTTTTGATGTTGAGCTTCAGACCATATTTTGTGCTCTCCTCTTTCACCCTCATTAAAAGGTTCTTTAATTCCTCCTCACTTTCTGCCATCAAAGTTGTGTCATCTGTATATCTGAGGTTGTTGATTTCTTCCCCTTCTATTTACATTTAAATATTAGACAGCCTTTAAACATTAGACAGGTGCTGTCTCTCTTGTAAATGTCTTCCAACCACAATTTGTTTCCCTTCAATAAAAGACTTTGAAGAGTCTCTTTTCTAGCCTAGTACCCAACAAATGTGGCTTTAGGTGATCTCAGACAGAGAAATGCAAGGACAACAACAACAAATGTCCCAGACAGAGAAGGCGAGAACAAAAGCAACAAAAATTGAGGCTGGAGTCAACACAGCCAGTGTCTCCAATGAACAATTTTAATACAACAAAGGATGTGGTTACGCAAAACTAACATAGTGTGCATGTCTTTGAAGAGATGCACATAACACAATAAAGACTATTGAGTTTGAGGACACTTTCGGACCCTATGAAACCATTCTATGAAACTGAACACTGACTTTAAAAGGAAAACCACAGACGTAACTGGGTACAACAGACTTGAAAGTCTAATGACCCAGTTAGATTTCAGTTTTACTGAATTGCCTTAGCAACTGTAACAAGGACCTCATCGCAAGACATGGCTGGATCAAATGCCTAAACTGTGTCTGATTGATTAGAGAGAACTATATCCACCATGCTCACCTAAATGGGCAATAGGTATCTGTCTATATCGTGGAAGGTGAACTTGTGAGACATATCTGGCCCACACAGCCACTTCAGTGGCCCACCAGTCTTTTGTCAAAATTGGACTCCAGTGTGGTGTAGTGGTTAAGAGTGGTAGACTCGTAATCTGGTGAACCGGGTTTGTGTCTCCGCTCCTCCACATGCAGCTGTTGGGTGACCTTGGGCTAGTCACACTTCTCTGAAGTCTCTCAGCCCCACTCACCTCACAGAGTGTTTGTTGTGGGGGAGGAAGGGAAAGGAGAATGTTAGCCGCTTTGAGACTCCTTTGGGTAGTGATAAAGCGGGATATCAAATCCAAACTCTTCTTCTTCTTCTTCTTTTTCTTCTTCTTCTTTTCTCTCTCTCTCTCTCTCTCTCTCTCTCTCTCACCAGCACAGTTCAATTACTACAAAGCTGTGAGTAGCTAAGGAAACAAGAAGCAGTTCTAAGCACTTCTAAATAATTGTTGGTTATAAGATTATATCCCAGAGCTGATGACTGACAGTATAAAACTGTGTACACAACTGAGCATTTGTCCTTGCTCAAAGGTGACTGATGTTTTATGTCATATAATGTGAGGCGTTTAGGCAAGTATCAGCATGTGCTGCAGCATTAAATGTTGGGCAATCATTTTATAAACCTCAAACTAATTCTCTGCTAAGGCCTCATCTACACATATAGATTTTAGCATACTTTGGTAGTTTACTTGATTATACCGCATCAGGCCACAGGTGGGGAATGCCATTTTTTTCTGTTTCCCCAACATGAAATAAATTCCTAAAACTAGCCATTGAGTGGGGAGTTCTAGCCCAGCTGACTCCCTGATGTGCTAGCTTTTTGCTTGCAGGCTTCTGTTTTGCTTGGTTTAAATCTGTACAACACTCAAAAAACCACAGTCACGTATAGCAGTATGCCAAACACACAAAAACGTGACTAGCTGATAAATCAGTCTCCACGTAACATAATGATTAAATATAAGAACCAACTAAACAAATACAATTGTAACAAGATGTATATAGTCACAAAACCAAAAATCCAAACATACAAGTATGCATAAACATGCTATCATAGAGCTATAAGATCAAAATTCAAAATGTCCCGTGCAGCCCACATTTTGAATTTTGATGTTGTTGTTGTTCAGTCGTTCAGTCGTGTCCGACTCTTCGTGACCCCATGGACCAGAGCACGCCAGGCACGCCTATCCTTCACTGCCTCTCGCAGTTTGGCCAAACTCATGTTAGTAGCTTCGAGAACACTGTCCAACCATCTCATCTTCTGTCGTCCCCTTCTCCTTGTGCCCTCAACCTTTCCCAACATCAGGGTCTTTTCTAGGGAGTCTTCTCTTCTCATGAGGTGGCCAAAGTACTGGAGCCTTAACCTCAGGATCTGTCCTTCTAGTGAGCACTCAGGGCTGATTTCTTTAAGAATGGATAGGTTTGATCTTCTTGCAGTCCATGGGACTCTCAAGAGTCTCCTCCAGCACCATAATTCAAAAGCATCAATTCTTCGGCGATCAGCCTTCTTTATGGTCCAGCTCTCACTTCCGTACATTACTACTGGGAAAACCATAGCTTTAACTATACGGACCTTTGTTGGCAAGGTGATGTCTTTGCTTTTTAAGATGCTGTCTAGGTTTGTCATTGCTTTTCTCCCAAGAAGCAGACGTCTTCTAATTTCGTGACTGCTGTCACCATCTGCAGTGATCATGGAACCCAAGAAAGTGAAATCTCTCACTGCCTCCATTTCTTCCCCTTCTATTTGCCAGGAGGTGATGGGACCTGTGGCCATGATCTTAGTTTTTTTGATGTTGAGCTTCAGACCATATTTTGCGCTCTCCTCTTTCACCCTCATTAAAAGGTTCTTTAATTCCTCCTCACTTTCTGCCATCAAGGTTGTATCATCAGCATATCTGAGGTTGTTGATATTTCTTCCGGCAATCTTAATGTTTCTTCCGGCAATTTTCTTCCGGCAATTTTCTTAATGTTTCTTCCGGCAATTTTGATGTTACAACTCTATGATAGCATGTTTATGCATACTTGTATGTTTGGATTTTTGGTTTTGTGACTTTATACCATACATCTTGTTACAATTGTATTTGTTTAGTTGGTTCTTATATTTAATAATTATGTTACGTGGAGACTGATTTATCAGCTAGTCACGTTTTTGTGTGTTTGGTTTAAATATACAGCATGACATTTTTATTTTTATTGTTTTTAAAATGAGATTCCCTCACCTGTAGTCTGAAGTGGTACAGTTCAGTCACCTCACAAATCTACCACCTTATTCTGCAGCATCCTGGCTGCGTACACAATATACATTCAGAGCACATTTGAGGTACATTTCCTCCGCTCAAAGAATTCTGGGTACAGTAGTTTATTAAGGGTTGCTGGAAATCACAACTCCATGAGGGGTAAACTACAGTGCTCAGAATTCTTTGAAGAATGTGCTTTAATGGTATGCCTTAAAGATCTCTATTTAGAAGACTTCCTGAAAGAGATGCACATTTTGTCACATTGATTTGCTTATTTTGTTTTTTATATGCTTCATTTGTTTATTTTATTTTATTTACTAAAAATATTTCTATACCACTATTCATAAAAGATATCAGAGTGGTTTGCAACCATTGTATGAGTACAATTTTTCGTACGTTGTGAAAAATCTGTAATCAACTAACTGTTATGGAAATCAATGAACTGTTATGCTGTGTTCTGCCTTGATATATCCCCCCCTCCGAAAGTGTGGGTTATAAATAGGTAAATAAATAAAATTATATACAACCTATCCAGCAGGTATCGCCACTTAGAAGGTTAGTTGAAAATGGTGTGTCTTTAATAGGTGCTGAAAAGACAATTGTGAATGCACCTGTATGATATACAATGGGAAGGAGTTTGAAAGGGGCAATTCTGACATGGTGTGGAACAGAATTCCTGTTAGGGTGGTACCTCCAGGATGAACAGTGGTCGGTTGAATATGTATTAAGTTAGAAGATCTTTTAGGGATCCTGCTGGCACCTGTGCCCCTATATAATATGTCAGGCTTTGGGGACTTGGCTTCCTCCCCGCTTTGGCAGGACAAAGCGAAAAGAGTCCCTTACCATTTAATGAGTCTTTAATGATCACAGCAAAAGAGCAAAGCATCCATTCTCGGAATGAAGGTGTTCCCAATTAAGGATTCCACCCACTTCCTTCCTAGTCACTTCCGCATCTTGCAACCTGATCTCGCAACTACCCTGCTTTTTGTGTGGCCACCTTATCTGCTCTACGTGGCCTTGGACTGATAGGCGGAATACTTTCCAGCAAGAGAGAGTCTATTAGCGCTCTCTCTCTCTTTTCCTGTTCTTCTTCACTTTGCTGTTCACCCCCCAGTTCTTCCCAACTTTTGTCTTCAGAACTATGCCCCTCTGCAAACCGCTGTTCCAAATCTATACTGCTCCACTGATCCTGGGAAGATTCAGGATCCTGAGCAGGAGCAGGGGGAGGGGGAGGCTCCCACCATTCCTCCTCAGCCCAGCCCTCCTCAGCACGGTCCCTGACATAATATAGGTCAGAGGTAGCTGACCTATAGCCCTACAAATAGTGTTGAACTCCAACTCTCATGTGCTTCAGCCAGCATGGCTAATGATCAGGGATGATGGGAAGTGAAGTCCAGCAACCACCAAATGGCACCACATTGGCAACCTCCAACTACTATAAATAAGATTGAGTGGAGCGAGAGCTTGGCTTACTCACATCTTCAACACTGGGGACCATCTCAAAACCTTCCCACAAGTACATTGAATTTTTAGTGCTTCAAACTATGAGAAAGATATTTTTTTTTAATATAGCACAAACACTTTCCTGATACTTCCAACTCTCCTGAGGCTGGTTTTCGAAAAGGAAAGCCAAACCCAGTGTCACATGTATATATTCTTACAATCAAAGGGAATAAAAGATCCGATAGTTCGCTCACTGTTTATACATGAGACATTAAAAACAATGGTGCTTCTACATCTCAGGGCTCCTGGGAACTAGCTAACAGAACCACTAATAGAACAATGATTCTTTTCATGCATTTGCCAAATAACATTATCAATAATAATATTAAAAGATTAGTACATTTTCTCTTTGTTCCTGTTTTGTTCCTTGTGCAGTCTCATTCCCTCTATAGTTGTGAGCTGAATTGCTCACAACAGTGGGCAGGATCCAGTCCTCAGAACCCCTAAATAGGGTTCTCAGGTCACTAAAAGTTTGACCCAACACCTGTGGGGTCTTCAGGCAAAGGAGTAAATTGACGTAGAATGGGATGAGTGATACAGGGTGAGCGGACTGGATCCTGCATGATTTGTAGGGGATGTGGGTGGCGCAGTGGTCTAAACCACTGAGCCTCTTGGGGTTGCCAATCAGAAGGTCAGTGGTTCAAATCTGTGGGATATGTCAGTCAAATCCAACATTCTAAGAAAGGACTAACTGCCTCTATGTGACGGTCAGTTTGGTCCGTTGGTTGGTTAGGCAGCTGCTGTTAGAAGTGTTAAGTAGTAAATGCTCTGATGGAGTCTCTTTAGGACTCATTAATATCTAACATATAGTTCATATATTTTGTAACCTAAGTATGTACTTGTCAGGGATGTGCCCACCTCTGCCAGTCCGGCACTAAGTGGCTACAGGCAGCCTCAGCCTCTGTTGTCAAAGGACTCATCTTCCAGTGAATCTACCAGCCCCTCCTCGGGGGAGGAGCAGTTACCGGGAGGGAGCCAGGTGGGGAGAGGTCTCCAGGAAGATGCAGAGGGACCTAACACCACTCAGCAGACCCACTCGGAGGGAGAGACGCCGTTTCCGGCGCCAGCATTACGCAGAAGGAGAAGGTGGCAATTTAGAGTGCCGAGACTCTGGTGTTGGCGCCGTAACAGGAGGGGGGCACTTCCGGATTCCGCTAGCGACTAGACAGTCATGTTTAGGATTAGCTCTGCACTGTACATACTTTGCACAATAAAATGATAGAAAGACAAGAAGGACTTGGTCTTTACTCTTGAGCAACCATTAAGGGAACCTGACAGTACTCAATGAATCTGACAGTAAACTAGCTGATTTTGTAATCATTCAGATTCATGTGTATTTTTCTTTTAAGAGGGACAAAAGGGATTAACAACCAAGAATGCAGGAAGGTAGAGGACATAATTATAAAAAGGACTCAAACGAGTCAGCTGTCCGCTTGCTGCTGTGTCAATTTAAATAAGGAAATGTTTAACTCTGCTATATTATATATAAATGTTCCTACAAAATCCGCGCGGTGGGGTGAGCTTCTGTCCATTTGCCCAAGCTCCTGCCAACCTAGCAATTCAAAAGCACACCAGTGCAAGTAGATAAATAGGTACCGCTGTGGCGGGGAGGTAAATGGCGTTTCCGTGCGCTCTGGTTACCGTCACGGTTTTCCGTTGTGCCAGAAGCGGTTTAGTCCTGCTGGCCACATGACACGGAAAGCTGTCTGTGGACAAACACCAGCTCCCTCGGCCTGAAAGCGAGATGAGCGCCGCAACCCCATAGTCATCTTTGACTGGACTTAACCATCCAGGGGTCCTTTACCTTTTTACCTTTTATACTATCAGGCTGTTGGCCTGTGTAGTACAGCATTGTCTACACTGATCGGTAGGGGAGCTCTAGAGTTTCGGGCAGGAATCCTTTCCAGCCCCAACTGAAGGTGCCAGGGATTGAATCTTGGACCTTTTGCATGAATAAACCCTCCCCCTGTCAGGCACTACACTTTCCCATGTGCTATTACATTGTACTAACATAGAATCATAGAATTGTAGAGTTGGAAGGGATGATGAGAGTCATCTACCGGTAGTACAACCCCCCGCAATGCAAGAAAGACACTTCCGCCTTAAGAGGAGGTGGGGTTGCGGGTTCTCATGACCCCTCCACACACGCGGGGTGGTGGTGGCCGGCTCCGCGTGATTGTTGGGTTCCCGGCTGCATCACTGCCCAGGCGACCAATCTGGTCGCTCTGGAGTTGTGGCTGGCTCGATTTAAGCAGGACGCAGCCGGGAGCTCTCCCCTTTTCGTGCTTCCAGCTGCTCCGAGGACGAGATGGTTGGACAGTGTTCTCGAAGCTACCAACGTGAGTCTGACCAAACTGCGGGAGGCAGTGGAGACAGGAATGCCTGGTGTGCTCTGGTCTATGGGGGTCACAAAAAGTTGGACACGACTAAACAACAACAACAACTGGTGTCAAGTGTCTTTATTCCCCCTGACCCTTTTGGACTCATTCCAATCCAAATGGAAAGCCACACTGTATGGAAAACTAAGAGACTTGGGATTTTCACCTCAAGCCTTGTTAGCTGCAGGATATGAGAAAGCAAGAGCAACCATTCGGCAACGAGTCTGGGACATGGAACTCCAACGACACATGAGTGAGATGAATAAGCACCCAGCTATAAAGGACAATGGGAGGATTCTCTCCAGCAAAGTATCTGACAAAATTACAAATACCCAAATATAGATGGGCATTTACTCTTACTAGATTTAATGAATTACCACCTGCCCCATTGCAGGGACGATTTGCAGGTAAATCATATGCGGAACAAGTCTGCCCCTGTGGCCTGCCGGAGGTAGAATCTGTCTCTCATGTTTTACTACGTTGTCGTTTTTACAATGACATACGTTGGATTCTCATCTCTCCGGTTATACAAAATTCTTCAAATGAATTCCTATGTCTCAAATGCCTTGTAGAAGACACGGACCCTGAGATTACTCTGAAAGTAGCCAAATACTGTGCAGGAGCCATAAAGCTCAGAGAACAAGCGGTGTTACCGATATGAATAGGCCCCAAACGGCAATTTTTAGGCCATATTTTAGTGCCACAATTTTAATTCATATATTTTAAATGCTGCTATATACGTATACATATGTGTACTATTGTTGTTATGTAAATTTTAATGTATTATTTTTGTATTATTGACTTAATAACCTGGTCTGTGACCGTAAGAATAAAATTCATTCAAGTGTCTTTATTCAATTTCGGGGGGGGGGGGCTCTTTACCTAAGGTGGGGCTCAAACCCACAACCCTGAGATAAGTCTTATGCTCTACCAACTGAGCTATCCTATCTGTGAGCTTCAAGGCCTCATTGTAGATGTCAAGGTATCAACATCAGGATCTGGCAAGCCTATCCAAGTACTTTGTTGATGCCAAGGGGTTAGGCATATGACAATGTGCCAGAAGACCAGCACATAACTTGCATGTCAATATCAGATGCACAAGCAACATTATGGTGGCACAAAGAACCAAGCAATGGAGGGTCGACATGTAAGACCCAGCAGGATTGGAATAGAAGCACAGGGGAAGATGCAGATCATTTTCAATACAGGGTTTATGTGAGGATATTCTTATCTAAGTATTAGTATGAAAATCCATCGGCAGTGCTTTTTCTCATACATATCCTCTCACAAGGAAACACTTTGGGTGTCTGCTCCCCCTCCTGTATGGTCCATTTAAAAATAATCATTGCTTGTACAAACTGACATACTATAGATCTGTATCATCTAGGTCATCACTAAAACAATCCGTGCGGAAAAATGCTATATCTGTGGAGCTTGTTGTTTCAGCTTTCCGGCATAATCCAATCGCTCAGTTTCCTGGCAACTATATTTGCAGGGATCACTTAGAATAATCAGGGTCTTTTGTTTTTCAAGGGTCCCCTATTTTAAAAGCTGTGTAATGCTGCCTCCTTAAGATCAGTCCTATGGAACCAGCAGCTCCTTAAACCCATTGCAGATTGCCAGCCCTGTATGGTGGCCCAGTAGACTCAAAAAACCCTCTTGGGTTTTGCAACCTACCTAGGACTGCCAAATTGGGAGTGGGGTGGTGGCAGGGGCGTAGCGTGCCGCTTGGGTACCCGGGGCGGCAAGCCAAGCGGCACCCCTGGGGGCGGGGCGTCGCTCCGTGCACATGACGTCACAACGCACATGCGCACAGAGCGACTCCTTTGCCCCATGCCGCGGCAAAAAAAGCCGCTGAAAAAAAACCCTTTCAGCGGGTTTTTTTCGCCGCTGCGCTCCCGGGCAGAGCTACGGCGTCAGCATGGAGGAGAGGGGTGGACCAGAGCCAGAAGGGGTGACACTCCTCCATGCTACTGGCCCGCCCCTCTCCTCCATGCCGGGGTGAAAAAAACAGCTGAAAGGGGGTGAAAGGAAGACAAAGCCCCCCTTTCAGCTGTTTTTTTCGCCACTGCGCTCCCTGCGCGGAGCCGCGGCATGGAGGAGGGGGGCGGACCAGCCAGGAGGGGGTGACACCCCTCCTGGCTGCTGGCCCGCCCCTCTCCTCCATGCCACGGCGCCGCAAGCCATCCAGCGGCGGGGAGGAGGCTATTTTCGGTGCTGCCAGGGCGGAGCCACAGGGGCGGCCAGCAAGGGGGGGTGTCACGTCAGCGCTATGCCCCAGCAGCGCCGAAAATACGCCCCAGCAGCACACTCACACTCAGTGAGCCAGGCCGGGGCAGAGAGCTGCGAGTGCGAGTGCGCCCCCCCCAGATGTTGTGCCCGGTGAGGCCGGCCCCCCTGCACCCCCCACGCTACGCCACTGGGTGGTGGTCAAGTAATTGACATGCCACAACGTGGGGCTGGTGGGTCACAGATTGCATAATCAGTGGGTTTTTTCCTTACCAGGGAGGAATCTCATAAATTTGAAATTCCTCTGGCTCTACAGGCAGAAAGTTTTCAATGAGGTGGCATGGGCTGCATTTTTAAAGGGGGGTTTTCCGCCAAATACATGCACCAAGCTATCATAATATTGTTTGAAATGTTGCTTTTTAAAAGTGTACACAGTGCTTTTTTCAGGAGGTACTCAAGAGTCATAAGGTAAAGATAAAGGACCCCTGGACAATTATCTCCAGTCAAAGGAAACTATGGGGTTGCAGTGCTCATCTCGCTTTCAGGCTGAGGGAGCCGGCATTTGTCCACAGACAGCATTCCGGGTCTTGTGGCCAACATGACTAAACTGCTTCTGGTGCAACGGGACACTGTGATGAGTGCCAGAGCACACGAAAATGGCATTTACCTTCCTGCCGCAGTGGTACCTATTTATCTACTTGCACTGGTATGTTTTCAAACTGCTAGGTTGGCAGAAGCTGGGATGACAGAGCAATGGGAGCTCACCCTGTCACGGGGATTCGAACTGCCGACCTTCTGATCGGCAAGCCCAAGAGGCTCAGTGGTTTAGATCACAGCGCCACCCGCATCCCTACTCAACGGTACACAGTACCGGCACCTCTTTTGTTGTTAAGAAGTGAGGCACTTACTGTAACAACATGGTGAGTACCAGCACTTATTTTTCTAGAAAAAAAGCACTGTACATACATACCTATGTAAGACACAACTGGGCCTCTAGAAGTGCCTTTTTAATCATAATAAATCCATACCTTCCCCCAAAATATAGTGTTCTCTTGCACTCTGATGGGCAATTAATTTATTTTACACAACAGAGGAGATTAAAAAACCCCAAAGTGATCATCACCAGGTAAGAAGCATGAATACCAATGAGATTTTCACTCCACTGGCCAAATAGTCGCCAGTAATTGATGTATTTCGTTGACAAGGTCAGAATACTCTGAGTCCAAATCATTTACTTTTCACTCCATTTACAACATTCTTAAGTGAGCAGCGTCACTCAGAAAGTAACAAACTAAAAGAAAGAGTGTCAAAACAAGTCAGGATCATGTGGACATTGCTGTCAGAGCATTATATGAAGGCAGACCTTTATTTATTTTTTATTTTTGCAGCGTGTGATTGTTAGTCACGAATGCCATATATATATATTTTTTAAAAGAGAAAGAAATTTCTGCTGCATTAGACATCCTTCCATTCTTGCCAGGAACATCTGAGTCAACCTTGAAACAAAGAACAGCTCAGATGAAAAAGTGTCACTGACACACATTTCTGCCACATTCATTGTCCCCGTTTTATGTGAATCCTGACAAACCTCTTTTACTCTTTTTTTAAAAAAGAAGGTATATGCTGAGTATGCTTCTTCAAAATTGACATTTACATGGCAATCCTGTCCATGTTTACTCAGGAGCAAGTACCAGTGTGTTCCATGGGGCTTATCCCCAGGTAAGTGTGCATAGGTGTCAGGCTTCAGGGTGTCAGCTGTTGGGAGATTCATTCCCCGTGTGCAGTCATGGATTTATTGTTTATCACATGACTGGGCATGTGTTTTCATTCCACAGAGTGGGAAGTGACAGAAGACAGGATGTTTGTCCTACTGTGTCCCTGAAGTAGGACTTTTGTCCTTTGTTCTTTCTCTCTTTGCTGTCTGATGCTAGAGAGAGAGGGAGCCATGATGAAGAGCTCTGTGTGTAGTATATGTAATAAAGTAGATTAGCCAACATGCTGAGTTGCTGTGATCTGTTACGCAACTGCGCAAGACTCTGCGGATCCAGAGAGTGTGCTGATGTTCTCCCACATCAGTTGCAGTGATGTCTGGGAACTGAAGAAGCTAAGGAGCTCCTTAACGATCATCCAGGAAGAAGGGAACATACCAGTCGGGCATGTGTTTCTGCCAGGGTCCTACTTGTGAGTAGAGGCCATTTCCTGACATCAGCTTCTCTCCCCCCCTTTAGCAGTAGATAAGCAGAGCAATCACAAATCTAGACAGCATCTTAAAAAGCAGAGACATCAGCTTGCCGACAGAAGTCCGTATAGTTAAATCTATGGTTTTCCCAGTAGTGATGTATGGAAGTGAGAGCTGGACCATAAAGAAGGCTGATTGCCGAAGAATTGATGCTTTTGAATTATGGTGCTGGAGGAGACTCTTGAGAGTCCCATGGACTGCAATAAGCTACCAACATGAGTTTGACCAAACTGTGGGAGGCAGTGGAAGACAGGAATGCCTGGCGTGCTCTGGTCCATGGAATCACAAAGAGTCAGACACGACTAAACGATTAAACAACAACAAGCAGAACAAAGTGAAAGGAGTCTCTTACCAGTTAGAAATTTTAATGATCACTGCGAGAGAACAAAGAATTGATTCCTCGGAATGAAGCTGCTCCCAATTAAGGGTGTCACCCACTTCCTCCCTAGTCACCCACATCACTTCCACGTCTTGCAACCTGATCCCACCACCACTTTGCTTTCTGTGCTGCCACCTTATCTGCTTTCCTTTACCTTGGGCTGAGCGGCTGGACGCTTGCCAGCGACAGTGAGTCGGTTAACACACTCTCTCTCCCCGTTCTCCTCCTCCTAGCTGTTCCCCACCCAGTACGTCCCAACTTCTTCCTTCTGAACCATGTCCCTCTGCAAACCACTGCTCCAAATCTATACTACTGCCCTGCTCCTGGGAAGATTCAGGATCCTGAACAGGAGCAAGGGGAGGGGGAGACTCCCATCATTTCTCCTCAGTGCAGCCCTCTTCAGCACGGTCCCTGACAATAGGGTAGCAACCTCACTGTCTTCATCTGAACTAGCTCTCTTATTTATTTATTTACATTTATATACCACTTTTAACTTCCAGTGATCTCAATGTGGTGTCCGTGGCTCTCCTCATAACAACCCTGTGAGGTAAGGTTATTAGGCTAAGAGATGGCGACTGGCCCAAGGTCACCCAGAGAGCTTTATGGCTGAGCAGGGATTTGAACCCCACTCTCCAAGGTCTTAGTCCAACACTCTTAACCATTATGCCACACTGGATCCCTTCTCTTTTCGGGGTCTTGACTTGGGCCTAGGGCTAGGGTGGCCAAATGCAGGTGAGAGAGGCCTGCAGTGCGCTAAACAGTTCCGTGAAAGAGGGGATTTAAGCCAGGTGAAGCTTTTTGTACTCCTGCGCAACAAACTGCAGTAGTCAAATATTCTTCTTCCCCCCCCTCTTAATAATCATTTTTATTAGTTTTATATAAATACAATAATAAATTCGCACATTTATCTTCACATCTTATACCATTTTGGCTTTTTATGGCCGTGACTTCCGTCAAACCTTCCTTATGATATTCTAATATCTATTCCTTATATCTATATTTCCAAAGTCAATCATTGTTTTATATTATTATTTTCTAAAATTAATCACTATATCTTCGTACTAACAACAATATTTCTTCCTTACTCTACAAAGCCTCTTGCAATCCTACCAACGTATTCAATTGAATACAATTTTCCTTTAAATAGCCTGTAAATTTAGCCCAGTCTTTGATGAACTTCTGGTCCCGCTGTTCGCGGATTCTCCCCATCATCTTGTCCAATTCTGCATACTCCGTTAGTTTCACAATCCATTCTTCTTTTGTCGGTGTGTGTTCTTGTTTCCATTTTTGTGCTATTAACATTCTCGCCGTAGTAGTCAAATATTATTCTGTGAACCTTGAAAAGTGCATGAGCCTTGTCCCACTTTGTAATCTAATAATAATAATAATAATAATAATAATAATAATAGTTTATTTATACCCCGGCTATCTGGCTGGGTTTCCCCTGCCACTCTGGGCAGCTCCCAACAGAATATGAAAACACGATAAAACATCAAACATTAAAAATGTCCCTAAACAGGGCTGCCTTCAGATGCCTTCTCAAAGTCAGATAGTTGTTTATTTCCTTGACATCTGATGGGAGGGCGTTCCACAGGGAGGGTGCTGCCACCGAGAAGGCCCTCTGCCTGGTTCCCTGTAACCTCACTTCTCGCAGGGAGGAAACTCAGAGCCAGAAGGCCCTCAGAGTTAAACCAAATGGCTTATTCCAAGGATGGAAGAACCTCAGACCCGGGAACCAAATGCAACCCTCCAGGTCCCTCTATCTGCCCCTTGGGATTCTTGCTCTGGGGACCCTCCTCAGGTTATATTCCTCATTGGCCTTTCTTCACACCACCCGTTTCCTGGCTGGAATATGTCATTGAACACAAATAATGCCTTTTGCTTGCCTGGATGGAGGACAGAGAAGTGGTATGTATGTTTAGAAGCCAGCCTAAGGTTTACATTCATTGCTGTGCCATACCCTCCAACATTTTCTCCGATGAAAATAAACACTATTATTATTATTATTATTATTATTATTATTATTATTATTATTACACCCCACCCATCTGACTGGGTTGCACCAGCCACTCTGGGCAGCTTCCAACATATATAAACACATTGTCAGGTTCGCTTAATGGTTGCTCATGAGTAAAGACCAAGTCCTTCTTGTCTTTCAACTATTTTATTGTGCAAAATATGTACAGTGCGGAGCTAACCCTAAACATGACCGTCTAGTCGCTGGCAGAATCCGGAAGTGCCCCCCTCCTGTTGCGGCGCCAACACCAGAGTCTCGGCACTCTAAAGTGCCGCCTTCTCCTTCTGCATAAAGCGGGCACCGGAAACGGCGTCTCCCCCTCCGAGTGGGTCTGCTGAGTGGTGCTAGGTCTCTCTGCATCTTCCTGGAGACCTCTCCCCACCTGGCTCCCTCCCGGTAACTGCTCCTCCCCCGAGGAGGAGTTGGTAGACTCACTTGGAGACGAGTCCGTCGACAACAAAGGCTGAGGCTGCTGGTAGCCACTCAGTGCCGGACTGGCAGGGGTGGGCACATCCCTGACACACATAATAAAACATTAAACTTTAAAAAAAAAAACCCTTCCCTATACAGGGCTTCCTTCAGATATCTTCTAAAGGTTGTATAATTACAGTGATCCCTCGACTTCCAAATGACCCGACTTACGAGTTTTTCGAGTTGCGAGGGATCAAAGCGGCCGTCGCTTCTGAATTTTTTCAACTTCCGATCGGAAGTCGCGGCCGCTTTAGATGCGGTTTCCTCGAGTTGTGAAGGTTTTTTTGACCTACGAATGCATTCTACCAACGCATTCCTATGGGGACTCGAGTTACGGTGATTTCGACTTACGAGGATTCCGTTGGAATGGATTATCTTCGTAAGTTGAGTGTCCACTGTACTTACGTCCTGGGCTCAGGCATTGCATAACTCCATACCTCCCCCCAACATTTCTGCAATGAAAATAGGGACGTCCTATTGAAAAGCGGGACATTCCGGGATCAAATCAGACACTGGAATGGCTTCTTTAAATCTGGGACTGTCCCTGGAAAATAGGGACATTTGGAGGGTCCGCTGTGCCCACATTTGCCTCTGGCCCCACTCACCACTAGGATTTGCTTCCTGAAGAGCATCCACATCTGAATGGGATTGGAACCCCTCCCCCAACAGTTGAAACATGCAGGCAGTGCACTTTTTGAACAGCGTTGCAATATTTAAAATATACATATATATGACGTGAGTTGGGGAAGAAAATGCTGCTGATGGATAGTTGCATGTGAAATCGCCTGCCCAAGAGCGCTGATTTCCCCGGGGTCGTGAATTATATGATGCCCATTAGATGAATCTTGCATCGTCCACTCAGCCCCCCTGATCCCTGACAGAAAGCTTTTACATCAGTGCAACCGGAGTTCAAAGAGAAAATAAATTGCTGCTATGGTCATTTAGCATTTACACTTATTTTGCACTGGTGTAAATTGGTAGGCAGTTTGCAAGATTTTTATTTTTTTTTAACAGTCTTACCCTAAGAATCTGTCTGTGCAGCATCCTCCATAAATTTGCAGCTCTGACTCATGGTGTGAAATGAATCTTGCAAACAGCTCATCCACAGAGTCATCAGTCCTTTCTGGATGGGGGTGGAATCTACAGCGTGGAAAGAGCGGGTTTTCATTTTGTTTCCTTGCTTCATGAATACAGCTTCTCTGTGTTCCTGAGCAATGGCATGTCCTTTTATTAAGATGCTACCTGAGTCCTTCAGAATGGACAAACAACGATTCTATATACACAGACAGTTCATTTCTCCTCTTTCTCTCTCCAGACTGTTATCCCAGAATACCATTACAAATGTCACGGGGAAAGGAGAGATTTAGCAAGATGAAAAGGACGGCTTTTGTTGGGCAGTGTCAACAAAGCAGCAGGCTATGAGATGGTCTGGACAGCTCACTTGGTGCTAATAATCCATTTGTCTGCTCTGGTTAGTCAAGGCCTCAACTTGACCTTATGCTTGCTAAATTTTGGAAGCACCATGTGACTGCAGTAAGTGGAAAGTAGCAAGCATTAGGCAGATGGAAGTATTTGCATTGGAGCAGACATGTTTTGTTTTTTCCCTCTGTTTGATTCCACCAGACACCAACAGAATGTCACCAAGTCCCATCACTCATAGGGAAACTGGCTGTATGTGAATTCAGAGCATGTGGTAGCAAGGAGCCCTGTGTGCCAACCACTCCAGGCTGTGAGATGTTGAATGCCCTATTTTTAAAAAAATATAAAATAAATGTAAAGGGGTGTTTTTAGACTAACTTAGGTAGTGCACAAGCCTCAGACCTTCTCATTTGTAATTTTTAAAACAAAAGTGTTTAAATGGACTTTGTTGAAGGTGTCCCATTAAAAACCCACCCAGATATGGGATGGGATGGATTTAATTCCATCTCTTTGAAAATTGAGATAGATCCCACTTTAAAAGTTGTCAAGGCATTGGTGAATCAGCTCCCTCCCACAGGGCAGCCCAGAATCAGAAACGATAAGAGTTCTTACCAAGTCATTTATTCAATAATTCACAGAGAACGACGAACGAATGCAGCCTTCCTAAAAAATGGAGTTGCTCCAACTGAACTCCTCCCCTCTCCATTCCTAGCAACAGCACTTCCCCTTATGGTGGCCGCCAAGGGTTAATTGTCTCTGAGTCCTTTGCTCTTCCACTTTCAATGCACGCTGGGTTCTGGGAGAAGGGGGGGTCAGAAATGCTCTCCAATGATAGCATGTCAGCTGGCTGCTCTGTCTCTGTCCCCCTTCTCTTCTCCCAACACCTTCCAACTCTTCTGTTCACCTGTCTCTGAACTGTGACTTTCCTCAAACCACTGCTGTAATTCAATACTGCGTTCCTCTTCTCTGGGAAGTTCAGGAGTGGGAGGTCTCCACCATTCCTCCTCAGTCTCGCCCCCCCCCCCCGCAGTCCAGTCCCTGACAATAGTTTTATGGAACTCCCTTGCAACTGAGGTCAGACAGGCGCCCCCCTCCCTGTTGAACTTCTGGTACTAAATTCTGGGCTGCATCAATAGGAGTATAGCATCTCGATCAAGGGAAGTAATAGTACCACTGTATTCCGCTCTGGTCAGACCTCACCTGGAATACTGTGTCCAGTTCTGGGCACCACAGTTCAAGAAGGATACTGACAAGCTGAAACGTGTCCAGAGGAGGGCAACCAAAATGGTCAAAGGCCTGGAAATGATGCCTTATGAGGAACGGCTTAGGGAGCTGGGTATGTTTAGCCTGGAGAAGAGAAGGTTAAGGGGTGATATGATAGCCATGTTCAAATATATTAAAGGATGTCATATAGAGGAGGGAGAAAAGTTGTTTTCTGCTGCTCCTGAGAAGAGGACACGGAGCAATGGATTCAAACTACAAGAAAGAAGATTCCACTTAAACATTAGAAAGAACTTCCTGACAGTAAGAGCTGTTCGACAGTGGAATTTGCTGCCAAGGAGTGTGGTGGAGTCTCCTTCTTTGGAGGTCTTTAAGCAGAGGCTTGACAGCCACCTGTAAGGAATGCTTTGATGGTGTTTCCTGCTTGGCAGGGGGTTGGACTGGATGGCCCTTGTGGTCTCTTCCAACTCTATGATTCTATGATTCTAAATGAAGACTCTCTGCTTTTATTCCAGCAGACATTTTAAGGGGATTCTGAGTTTATGGCTTCAACTGATTTTCATTTTCATTTATTGAGTCACTTGTACACCACTTAGAGACTATTGTAATTAAATGGTGCATAAATTGATGGAGATCATTCCATCCCTAGTTCCCAGTCATCCTCCATGAGTTGAAGGGCAACCATTTCTAGTAAAGAGCCTTCTTGACTCATGAAGGCTCCCATCTGTGTCTTTTGAATTTAGGGTTTCAAAACAAGGGGGACAAGCTACTCACTACATACCGTTACCTTCCAACTTGTGGAGTACAACTGAGAATATGATGGAGGAGGACAAGGGAGCATCCCCACTGTGGGTGATTAACGTTGTGTGAAGGAAGGAGCACCTATTAGGACTGTGATTATGGCTCTAGTCCCTGCTTCTCAATTTGTATTGCATTTTATGTACTGTGACTTGCCGTTGTTTTATTGATTATAGTTTAGAAATTATTATAACTGTTGAGTGGATTTTTGTTTAACTTTTATATGTTATTATTATTTAGTACTATTCTAATGATTGTTGAGTGTTACTTTTTTAATGTAGGTTGCGTATTTTAAAGTTATGTTTTATTATCACATTTTTGTATCTCATTAGATTGTTATAAGATGTACATTTTTTGTTTCTTCTGCTTGTAAACCGCCTTGAGTATTGTAAGATAGAAAGGCGGTAAACAAATTAAAAATGAAATGAAATGAAATGAAATTTATTTAAAAACAGATATGGGAACATAACTACACATATGAAGGGGAAGATATTTGATTCTGGAACTTAAACACAGCCATCCTTTGGCATTTTCACTTCTCCAATATTGGCTATGCAGTTCTGTTACCAAGTAGTGTGTACAAAAAACAAAAAACACACACACATCCAGTGGTATAAAGTGTGCAAATAAGTGCATATAGTATTGAAAACAACATACAAAGTGCACTATATTGCTTTGCAAAATTGTGACTATTAGGCAAATGCACGTACCAAATTTGTCTGTGAGGAGAAATTTGCACTAAAACGCTGATTACTTTTCCTGAAGAATTTTTTATTATTGCAAACTGATGTGGAAATGTGGAGATCTGAATTTAAGATTGGGAAAGAAGAAGAAATTGAGAGAAACTTAAATGGACGGATTCACGTGTCCCCAATATAATCTAGTTCAGCCTCAAGTGTCCATCAATTCTGCGAGACAACATATGCTGGCAACTTAAATTAATGGTCCAAAACTATTTTAAAGTTAGATATGCAACATGGGAAGAAAACACTTGTTAGCCCTTCAACTCAATAATCAAAAACCAGTTTCTCCCTTTTCTTTTGAAATCCCCATCTGTCTTCAAGAGTAGCATAATGAAACCCAGAAACAAGCAGCAGCAGCAATTGCTGCTCTAAAGATAATTACATTCTCGTTCCTGCTACATGCATCCCTGTTTAACAGTTACACATAAATATTCTCTGTCACTTCAACTTCTCTTTCATCTGCATCAAGACTTTAATCATGTTGCATTTGTACAACCATGTTCCAGTAGAACAGTTTAATATAGTCAGTTAGGAAATGTAATTTCAACATCAGTGGAACATGCTGCCATTATGAGCAGTTTCAACAAAACACAACATAATGTTTGTGAACAACAACCAAAAAAAAAAAAAAAAAAAAAAAAACCAACACCAAAAAAACTAAACAGTTAATGTTTCTTTACTACATGCCACTTCTGGTTGTTCTGAAAACTCAATAATTGAGTGTCTCAAGGAATATGATGAGTTGCATAACCAAAGTCATCAGCTGCAACATTTAATTTCTTTTCCCCAATATAATCCCTACAAGGAAAAGCCTGGCTCAAACGGCAATTATAAAATGTGACGCTTAACGAGGATGCACACAGATTGATATATGAAGCCGCATATATTATGCAATTTGTAAATCTGTGTCGGTGTAGAAAACTACATTTAGCAAGTAAGTGCGTACATATAAATATGCTGCAAATAAGCTACGGCTTTCGAACAGCTTGTGATTAAAGCTGCTAAAAACACTATGCTGGACTGCCTTCTTTTAATTCTTAAGTAATGCACTCAGTGCATATCACAAGAGGAGAGGATTCAGACTCTGCCCATGAAGAAGAAGTAGTGTTTGGATTTGATATCCCGCTTTATCACTACCCAAAGGAGTCTCAAAGCGGCTAACAATCTCCTTCCCTTCCTCCCCCACAACAAACACTCTGTGAGGTGAGTGGGGCTGAGAGACTTCAAAGAGTGTGACTAGCCCAAGGTCACCCAGCAGCTACATGTGGAGGAGCAGGGACTCAAACCTAGTTCACCAGATTACAAGTCAACCACTCTTAACCACTACACCACACTGGCTCACCACACATGAGCTTTCTGATTGGCCACTGCGGAAAGCAGGATGCTGGACTTTGATGGGCCTTTCGTCTGACAGAACAAGTCTCTTCTTATGTCCTTTGCCACTCTTCAGCGGAGTGCTTCTCAAACTTCAGAGAACTCTATGCAAAGCCAGTGGTGTAGCGTGGGTTGCCAGCATGCAGGGCTGAGTGGGTGGGTGGGAGGGAAATGGGCGCATGAACATTCAAGTCTTTGTGTATGTTTCCAAGCACAATTCAAAGTGTTGGTGCTGACATTTAAAGCCCTAAACGGCCTCGTTCCAGTATACCTGAAGGAGTGTCTCCACCCCCATTGCTCTGCCCGGACACTGAGGAAAAGTGCTGAGGGCCTTCTGGTGGTTCCCTCACTGCGAGAAGCAAAGCTACAGGGAACCATGCAAAGGGCCTTCTTGATAGTGGCGCCCACCCTGTGGAACACCCTCCCACCAGATGTCAAAGAGAAAAACAACTACCAGACTTTTAGAAGACATCTGAAGGCAGTCCTGTTTAGGGAAGCTTTTAATGTTTGACGGACTACTGCATTTTAATATTTTGTTGGAAGCCACCCAGAGTGGCTGGGGAAACCCAGCCAGATGGGCTGGGTATAAATATGATGATGATGATGATGATGATGATGATGATGATGTGTGCATCACCCAGGAGATCACAGCCACAGAGATAAGGGGGGGGGGTCATACCATTGTCTGGAGAGGTCACTTCCTGGTTCACATGGAGAATCCGTTTTCAACAGAGCCCAGTGACAGAAGCACACAGCTGTATTAAGGCAGCACTAGTTGTTGAAATTTTGCATCCCCTTACAATTTTGTGCAACCACTCCTTCCCACCCCCCACCCCCACCCCCCACCCCCACTACACCATTGTGAAGAGCAGTGCCAGGGCTTTAAAGCACAAACTATCAGCTGGCCAGAGGTATTTCAATGCAGGACTCTTTCTCCATTTTATTTTCTCTTCATTTCTGACTTTTCCATTCTTAAGTTCCGTTCAACAGCTTCCGCATCAGTTTATGGCTGTGTTTGTTTGTTTGTTTGTTTGTTTGTTTGTTTAAAAAGACGACATGAAACTCTGTACACATTTTTGTGTGTGCTTCACCCAATATATGGACTTCTGCTTAATGCACCCCTTTTTGCAAGCAGTTTACCTTAAAATGATGCAATTTTGTAGATTATTTTCCCTGTTACAAGGAATTCTTTTGGTTGCTTTTTCCTAATGTGTATTTTCTTTCTGTGCATTTGTTGGGCAGGGAGTGGGTTGAGAACTGTGTTGCAAAATTCAGAGAAGTGTGAAGTTCAAATGATATTTTAGCTTGCATATAGGTTCAGGAAACATGAATTAGGAAGGCTCACATTAAACTGCAGATTGATGAATTTCCATCCTATCCCAAATTTGGACTGATTTAAATCAGCCTCCGTGTATCCCAACAGTGCAATCTCATGCATGTCTACTCAGAAGTGCTACTGAGGTTAAGGGAACGTACTCCCAGATAAATGGCTATAGAATTGCAACATTAGGCTCCAAATCCTGGGCACTTATTTAGAACTTAGTCTCACTGATATCAGTGTGACTTACTGCCAGGTAAAGATGGACAGGACTTGACTTGAAACCAATAAATCATCTTCCTATTTCTTTGCTGTAATTACAAGATGAATCAGTAGCCCTTGTAGTCATTATATACCTAGAGAGCATATCAGGGTGAGAGCAAGCTATCCAAATATAAACTGGGTGCTGAAATTTTAACAGCCTCTCCTTCGGTGCTGCTTGGTGTATTCCTTGCATTTCATTTCTATTAGGGAACAGATAAATTATTAAACTGTTAAATTGTTCTTCAAATGCTCCAGCAAGCAAATAAATTAACTGGAGCCATGGCTGCAAAAACAACATTCTCTGTAAATGACAATCTACAATAATGATCATTTCAATCACAGTAATGGGGATGGGTGTGTGTGTCAGAGAGAGCAGAGAATGAATCAATCCATCTACATTGTCCAAGCCTTATGCATTTATTTAGTTACACACATAGCACAGAACTGGAACAAAATTTCCAAGAAAAGTCTTTAACATAAATTTCCCAAAAATTCGTTTTGGGGGCTAACTTTTGTGGGATGTAATCCATTGGTGCAGTCAAATGCAACATTCCTTATTTCCCTAGAGTGGGCACAGGCAAGGGGACATCTAGTCAGTGTAACTTGCTGTTCCACTGGTCTGGAGCTTCCTCCTCCTGCATGTGACCTGGGAGATGGGCGTGGCTCTGGCTGACTCCATAAAAGAGCCGCGTCATGAAGCCATTTTCTCAGTCTAATTCATTTTGTCTTGTTCTCTCTCTTGCTGCCATGCTGCTCTCCTGCAGCCATTTTGTTCTATTAATGTAATTCTTGCTGTCTGCTGGCTCTCAGCCAGCAGCACATGAGTCCAGTCTCCTTATGAGACAAACTCACTGTTTCTTTGTGTAACTACCAAGTAAAGCCTACCTTCCAGGGATCAAATCGTGAACTGAAATGTGAGTAAACTTTTTGTTACTTCACTCAGACTCTTGTGACTTTATTCTTTTAAGGGGGGTCAAAAGGGGACACCAGGGATAGTCTTAACTACAGTAAGAAATTTAAATAAATTTGCAAACTAGCTCCCAGCTATATTGAGGGGAATCTGCTCTGTTACATCACTTACTAGCATGAGTGAAGGAAGTATAATACTTATTCAATATATCCTTTCCTATTATCCTTAACATTCCCACAACTTTGAACAGCTGGGGAATTTCCAGGCTCCTGAAGACTATTCAGTGAAGTGTTCCACCCATTTTGCCTCTTCTCACAATGGCCAACCAGATGCCTATGGTAAACCCACAAAGCAGAACATAAGTGCCATAGCAATCTCCCACTCATGATGCAGTTATCAGACTCATCCTGCATGAATTTATCTGAACCCCTTTTAAAGATGTCCAAGCTGCTGACTCTCCTGCCAACCTAGCAGTTCGAAAGCACGTCAAGTGCAAGTAGATATATAGGAACCGCTCCGGTGGGAAGGTAAACGGCATTTCCGTGCTCTGCTCTGGTTCGCCAGAAGCGGCTTAGTCATGCTGGCCACATGACCCGGAAAAACTGTCTGCGGACAAAAGCCGGCTCCCTCAGCCAGTTAAGCAAGATGAGCACTGCAACCCCAAAGTCATCCGTGACTGGACCTAACGGTCAGGGGTCCCTTTACCTTAAGCTGCTGACTGCCACCAATGGGCAGCTCTGCTTTCTATGTATTCTGCTCATCTAATTTAGAGAAGAGATGCTAAGGAAGCAAAAAGTAGATAATGTTCTGGGACACATCAGAAGATACAGACATTTAATCAATTTATTACATTTCCCCACTCAGCTCTTTTAATGAGCTCAGGTTGACTTATGGACTACCTCCTTGTATCTTTACATCACTTAGGAGCGGGTGGCGCTGTGGTCTGAACCACTGAGCCTCTTGGGCTTGCCGATTGGAAGGTCGGCGGTTCGAATCCCCATGACGGGGTGAGCTCATATTGCTCTGTCCCAGCTCCTGCCAACCTAGCAGTTCGAAAGCATACCAGTGCAAGTAGATAAATAGGTACTGCTGCAGCGGGAAGGTAAACGGCATTTCCATGCGCTCTGGTTTCTGACAAGGTGTCCCATTGCACCAGAAGTGGTTTAGTCATGCTGGCCACATGACCTGGAAAGCTGTCTGTGGACAAACGCCGGCTCCCTCGGCCTGAAAGCAAGATGAGCACCGCAACTCCATAGTCGCCTTTGAATGGATTTAACCGCTCAGGGCTCCTTTTTTACCTTTTTACCTTACATCACTTTTTTGTGTGACTTATTACCGTTTCATTGTTATTTCATTTTCACAGGTTATGTTAGCCACACTGATGGCCAAGTTGCAAATGAGGCTAAATGTATACTATGCAGTTGAATGTTTTATCACCTCCCCCTTTTAAAGAGCCAGTGTGGTGTAGTGGTTAAGAGTGGTAGACTCGTAATCTGGGGAACCAGGTTCGCTTCCCCGCTCCTCCACATGCAGCTGCTGGGTGACCTTGCGCTAGTCACACTTCTTTGAAGTCTCTCAGCCCCACCCACCTCACAGAGTGTTTGTTGTGGGGGAGGAAGGGAAAGGAGAATGTTGGCCGCTTTGAGACTCCTTCGGGTAGTGATAAAGCGGGATATCAAATCCAAACTCCTCCTCCTCCTCCTCCTCCTCTTCTTTTAACAATCCTTGCATAGTGTGCAGCTATGGGAGGTTCCACCCTCCAGTTGCGAATGGAATGAAAACCACTTACTTTGAGAAAGAAGTACCCCTGGGTGCCATCTGCTCAAAGCTTTCCGGTGCAGGAGGGGAAGGGATATCTTTGTCCTGAGCACAGTTGAGTTCAGAAGGGATTAAGCTCCCCTCCCTGTACACTGTGGTCCCGATAACAAAATGCTCCCCACCTGTGCTTAATTAAAGGAAATCAGAGCCGCTACATTAAATTCAATTAGCATTAAGTGTAATTGAAAATATGGAATTTGGCCTCAAGATGTCTAAAGAGTACTATATAAATTCTTTACATGCACGCACAAATCCTTGTGGAGTAAATTAGTCTTAAAAAGTAACTGGTTGTTGGATGTTCCCTCCATGTCTTCCGACTTTCCATGCACCTGGGATATACCAGGCACCCCCAAACTCGGCCCTCCAGATGTTTTGGGACTACAACTCCCATCATCCCTAGCTAACAGGACCAGTGGTCAGGGATGATGGGAATTGTAGTCCCAAAAGAGCTGGAGGGCCGTGTTTGGGGATGCCTGGGATATACTGTCACTGTCTTAACGCACTAGTTCTCTGCATCCACACATTACTTAGGAAGATCAATGCCTGGCAGGAAACCTTCTCACCAGTGCTGTTTTTCTCATTGACGGAACCCCAATGACCTTTTGCATAACTGCAGGTCTCTGTGGGACAGTTTGAAAGCCACAACTGTACAAAGCGTTAAGCTGTATTTAGGAACACTCAGTGCTCTTGACCCCTTTGGGGTTAAGATGAGTCTGAGAAGATTAAAAGCTGCAAGGCTCCCTCCAACTTTATGGTTCTATGCAACTTGGTCATCCTCCTTTTTCTTCTAGTGGCACTTCTTGCTACATAGCCATATTCCTTTGCCTGTGCATTGCTATTGTGAAGACACACTCCCTGACCTCGAGGGAATGGCTGTGGCATTTTCAGTGAATCTAACAGAATTCAAATGCAGCCTCGGCATCTGAGCAGTGCCTTCTGAAATGAGACACATGCTCTGACACATGTCTCCTTAATTGCAGCGTAGGTCTTGCTGTGTTTTGGATGTGCTGTAATAAAGATGGCATCCTGATAAGCCACTTTCCCCAGGCTGACAGTTTTTAAGAAGCGCTTCTTAGGAAATGGCTTGGACTTATTATTTGAATGTATGCCTGACAGCGGCCTCCAGCCATGGGGGCCTCCATGTGAGTTTAAAATGCAACAGCAACAACTTTGAAATGCAAGTGATGGTTTCCTCACCATTTCTCAAAATGTCTGATTAGGGGAAAAGTAACATTTGAGAGTGGGATTCGGGTGGCGCTGTGGTCTAAACCACAGAGCCTAGGGCTTGCCGATCAGAAGGTCGGCGGTTCGAATCCCCGCAACGGGGTGAGCTCCCGTTGCTCGGTCCCAGCTCCTGCCAACCTAGCAGCTCGAAAGCATGTCAAAATGCAAGTAGATCAATAGGTACCACTGCAGCAGGAAGATAAACAGCATTTCCGTGCGCTGCTCTGGTTCACCAGAAGCGGCTTAGTCATGCTGGCCACATGGCCCGGAAGCTGTACTCCGGCTCCCTCGGCCAATAATGCGAGATGAGTGCCGCAACCCCAGAGTCGGTCATGACTGGACCTAATGGTCAGGGGTCCCTTTACCTAAGCCTTACAACAGAGGCAGCTGAGACCACCTAAAAAAAAATATGAGAGAAGGAACTTTCTCCATATACAGTCATACCTCGGGTTGCGAACGCTGCACGTTTTTGGGTTGTGGACCGCACCGAACCCGGAGGTACTGGAATGGGTTACTTCTGGGTTTCGGCGCTCGTGCATGTGCAGAAGTGCTGAATTGCGTCATGCGCGTGCGCAGGAGCGGCGCTGCAGGTTGCGAACGTGCCTGCCGCACGGATCACGTTCGCAACCCGAGGTATGACTGTACCCTGGAACAGAGACATGAAACAATATTTACAGTCAGTATTACTTAACTTGTTAAGAACCTGCAATGGGCATTTACCTGCAGGCATGCCCTGCTACCGGTACTGTCACGGTCACTGTCGACCTGTACAGCACCCCCGGACGTTTCACGGTCTATGAGTACTGCACCAATGACAAACGGGTCCCAGCTGCAACCCCCCAGACTGCCAACTGGTACCTGCTCGTTTATTTACCACAGACAAGGATAATGTGAATAAAATAAGTTGCTTTATTGTGTACAAAGGCTTGTGGTTTCTGAGAATAACAGTATTCAACAAGCTTATAACAGTTGACCTATACCGGCCTATTACCTCTAAATGTTACCGGCCTAATACCTCTAACCTTAACTAATTAATATAACAACAAGTTTCTTTTTTTTTTTTTTAGCAAATAATATTTATTATAATATAACAACAAGTTTCACAATAGCTGCCTATCCTGTCTGCTGATCACCCTCAATGCTTCACCTCAGACTCCCAGACCCAGCTATCCCTTTGGACTCTTCGTTCTTCACTCTCTAACCGCCTCTCTCTTCTCTAACTCTAACTCCAACTCTAACTGCCGTTTCACTCCCTGGGTTCGGTTTATATATCCCTCTTAACTCCTCCCCCCTTTAGGTTCTAAGTGCCACAACCCGTTAACTCTATACCAGCTGTTCCGCATTTAGGCTGAACGCCACAGGTACTAACTCTCTGGCAGCAAAAATACAACAAATCATTAAATGATGAACTATTTGCTGCCCTTTCATGATACTCAAAATCAGCCGCCTGAAGCAGCTTCATCAACCTACCTAATGGTAGGAGTAGGAGAAATAAGCTCCTCTCTTGGCCAAACGTCACCCCCCAAAGTCCTGTTCGGCATCTGTAGGCAACCACCTGATCCAACACTGCTATATTGGGATGGGTGAATAGGTAGCCATGCTGAGTCCAAAGAGATTGTGCAGAAGGCTGTGATGTCTTCATTTTAGTCGAGGTGTCTCTAGCAACCAGGAGATCTCCTTGGGGAAAAGGGGGGCAACCCTACCCCTGTTGAATGCCAACAGGAACAATGTTCTGATTGAAAGGGATAATAGCCCACCCAACAACTAGCCCACTTTACTCTTTCTCTAACACTGCCTTATTCCATGGATGGGATCCTGGTGCTCCTTGTCTGTCAGATTCCCATTCCCTTCCTTCAAATCTCCTCCATGAAATACATGCCAATTATCTCTGAAAAGCCTGTATCACCAATATTCCCATCTGCACTCTGCGCATGACAATTTGCCTTTGATTTCTCCAGTGTAATGCTCTGAATATTCATTTGGGGGGAATGTTTCCCCAGGGGCATAAATATTGTCTTATATCTGTTCACACAGCATGCTCTATATATACATCATTCGACAAATAAGGATGAAAGCTAAACAGCTAGAGAATTGTGGGTGGGTATTTCAGATATGCTCCCCTCCCCCCTCAAAAAAAAAAGCTTTGTAAATATATCACTTCAGTGATATATCTTTAACTTTGTGTGAAAGAGAAAGTAGAAAGGTTGTTGCTTGCCAGAAGAAGAGATGAGTCTTGGGCTCACCGTTGAGCAGTTCTGTATCAATTATACTACACTTGGTGACAATGTTAGGACTGAGCAGAGAGCCAGTGTGGTGTAGTGGTTAAGAGCGGTAGACTCATAATCTGGGGAACCGGGTTCGCGTCTCCGCTCCTCCACATGCAGCTGCTGGGTGACCTTGGGCTAGTCACACTTCTCTGAAGTCTCTCAGCACCACTCACCTCACAGAGTGTTTGTTGTGGGGGAGGAAGGGAAAGGAGAATGTTAGCTGCTTTGAGACTCCTTCGGGTAGTGATAAAGCGGGATATCAAATCAAAACTCCTCCTCCTCCTCCTCCTCCTCCTCCTCCTCTTCTTCTTCTTCTTCTTCTCAGAAACAAATTCTGACAAATTTTTGGTTTTAGTGGAATCTTCCAGTTAAACCCTTTCAGCAATACACACAGGCATTCTCCATTTCAGTGTGAATTAAACAATTATACTTAACATTCCCCAAACTTGATTTACAGCACATGCCTTAACCTTTCGGCCAAGGGTTTCTTGGTGAAAAATCACGCAGCAAGTTCCATGGGGATTGCAACCCTATCCAGTTCTCTCGCCACTTCACTGGACAGCCCTCCTGATTCTTCTCTAAATATTTTGAAGATGGAAAGTAATTCACTGCTTTGATAGTCAACTCACACCCATGAAAACAGAGCTTTGCCTTTATAAAAAATGGGATGCAATCCCTTCCTCTTTTCTAAGTACTTTTGTCACTAATAGTGAACAAACCTGCTGGGACATTTTGCACTTTGACATGCTTTCGAACTGCTAGGTGGGCAGGAGCTGGGATAGAGCAACGGGAGCTCACCCCGTCACAGGGATTCGAACTGCCGACCTTCTGATCAGCAAGCCCTAGGCTCTGTGGTTTAACCCACAGCGCCACCTGGGTCCCAACTTTTACCTTTCAATAAAAAATTGTTTGTTTCATTGAAAGCTCTGTTACTGTTTTCCTATTAAGACAAATGGGATCTTAATAGATGGTCCTGGTTGCGGGCAGGCCCTCATCCCAGTCCCTCCACCCTGGCGTGGGTGGAGTCATTACCCTCATGCCAGGGTGGCACCATGATTACCCAAGGCTAATTGCCCAATCAATTTGAAGGGTAATCGTGAGGGGGAGTATAAAAGCGACAGGCTCAAGCCTCTTCTACATTGAAGCTTACACTGAAGCTACATTAAGCTTCCCCACATTTAATTGGATGACAGGATTGGAAACAAGCCATCTCTTCCATTCTGAAGAGAGAAATGGTGCGAATAGCTTTCCCTCGTGGGTGAATATGAATGATACTGCTGCCTTTTTTTCCCTTGCAAGGGGTGGCTGATGGGGGAGGCATGCCCGCAGCATTTTGGATTCCTGCTCCCTTTTCTGCTCTTTTTACAGGTGACGGGTTAAACCACAGAGCCTAGGGCTTGCCGATCAGAAGGTTGGCGGATCGAATCCCCGCGACGGGGTGAGCTCCCGTTGCTCGGTCCCTGCTCCTGCCAACCTAGCAGTTCGAAAGCATGTCAAAGTGCAAGTAGATAAATAGGTACCGCTCCGGCGGGAAGGTAAACGGCGTTTCCATGCCGTTTACAATGGAGCAGCCATGCCCCCCCATTCTTCACACACACATCTTTCTTTGGAAAACCAAATGCTAGGCTGCTCCCCAGAGCCACCACCATAGAGACCACCTAAATGAAGCTCATGGACCAGTGGTGATCCATGGGAAGCCCTGGACTAGGCGACAACCCAGGTTTGATCCCCATTTGCCCATGAATCTCAACTGGGTGATATTGTGCCAGTCACACTTTCTCAGCCAACCCTACACCCTTGTGCAAATTAATTTAAACAAAGCATCTTTTCTATCTTACTCGTAATCCTGTACTCAAAGCAAACACGAAAAGTCAGTTTGATCATTTTTTAATGTTTTAATGATGCAATAATTATGTCAGCAGCTACTGTATTGTATCAGATTTTAGAATCCTGCCCAACCGCCGTAGTGTATGGTGCAATCATTACATCAGCAGCTACAGTATTTCATCAGCTTTTGTTTTGACCGCCGTTCGAGACGGATGTGACGTACGAAGATCGTAACTCTGCACAAACACACAGCTAAGCCGTATCGACAGATTGCTTCAGTGGTTGGTGTGAGTTTAGCAACTGTCAGCTGTGCCATCAAGTTGAAGCAGGAAACTGGATCGGTTTCTCCTAAACGTAAAGTGTGGTCGTAAGAAGAAAACAACTCCTAGAGATGACGCTTTCTTGCTTTGACAAAGCAAAAAGGATCCCCGCAAGACGAGTGACGCATTCAATATGGATTTGAAGGAGAAAGGATTCCAAATCAGTTCCTCTACAGTTCGCAGGTATCTTATTGCAGTCAGACGAAAAGCCAGAAGACCTGTCAATAAACAGATTTTAACCAAAAAAATGAAAGAAAAGCGGTATAAATGGGCAAAAAAGTACAAGAAATGGATGAAAGACCAGTGGAGAAAAGAATTTGTGGGCTATATGCAAAGGTCGCCTCCGTGCTGTAGACTGTATGACTATGGAGAAGCTCATTCAGGCGCTGATTCAAGTGTGGTACAGGGACCCGAAAATCAACAGCGACTGTTCGAAACTAGTAGACTCCATGCCAAACCATGTTCAAATGCTGCTTAAAAATAGTGGAGGCCATATCCGTTACTGATGTACGTGTGTGTGAATTTTGTACATGTACATGTGAATTTTGTACAATAGACTACTAAATTCATTGTTTCAATTAATTTGCACAAGGCTATACTTCACAGGGCTGTAGTGAAGATAAAATGGGCAGGTGGGTAATTGTGTGCACTCTTTGGAAGAAAGGCAGGCTAGACCCACCATTTATTTATTTATTTAAAAAAGGGAAAGGTGCATTTCTTTTCGCTAAATCCTCTGCCATTCCAAATTTCAAATGATTAAGTTTAAACTTGCCAGGAAGAGGAGTTGTTGGGAAAGTGCTGACAGACCCCCTACTTGCCCAGATGTTGCTAGGCAACAATATAATTAGCTGTCCGTTGCCACTGTTGATTTTTGCAAGCAGTGCGAAGCCTTCTATGTAGATGCCTGTTAATTTGAGATCAAGAACTATTTCAACTTGAGCCAACTTGAGAAGGCAGACAGAAAAGAGCTTGGGGGGTGGCTTTCTCTTCGTTCTTGCCCTGGAGATGAGTCTACACAGCCTTAGGTCTTGACTGTTGTGAGGATCCTTTGGTCAGCAGAAACTGGCAGCCGCTGCAAGATCTGAGGCCTCCGCAACTCAGTTAAGATTTGTTTCATGGAGTGAACTCTGCCTGAAAGATAGACTGTTCAAGAACCAGAAAATGACAGAGAAATATCACATTAGCATCCTGTGATGGGGAGTCAGCAAGTGAGTGAGAGGTAACATGAAAAACCATCTCCCCCCCCCCTTTTCCTCCAGGAAAGGAAGGTGGGGGAGAGAGAGAGAGAGAGAACACACTATGAAAATGTGCTGCTTTAGGACAAAAGAAAAACAAGAACAATGGAGGAAAGGAGGACATTGGATGGCCTAAGACAGGGGTTGGCTCCTCCAGCGCCGATCGGCGGAGGGCCGGAGGGCAGGGGATCGCGTGCCCATACACGTGGGCACACGCTATTTCTGGCGCACTTCCGGGTCGGCGGAGAGCCGGAAATAGTTTGTGTGCATGCGCACGGCCTCCTCAAACCCAGATGTGCACCGGAAATGATGCTTGCGCATGCGCAAACGCTATTTCCGGCGCACTTCCGGGTCGGCGGAGCACCAGAAGTAGCTTGTGCGCATGCGCTGTGCACCGGAAATGACGCTTGTGCATTCGCACAAGCTATTTCCGGTGCTCCGCCGACCTGGAAGTGGGCAGCCGCACCGCGCCACGCCGGTAACAGCGGGTGGCGGCAGTGGGTGGCGGGGGTTGCCGCGGGCCAGATAATTAAGTCCCGTGGGCCGTATCCAGCCCGCGGACCATAGTTTGAAGACGTGTGGCCTAAGACATTAAGTCCATTTACAGTACATTGCAGAAGGAAAGGAACAGAAAGCTAAATTTCAGTTGGTGAGAAAAATATACGAGCACCCAATAAATAAATAATAATCAATCAACATTTTAAGAGCATATACAGCCAGACTTTGAAGTTCCAGTTATTACAGATCAAACGACATGGATTCTACCTAGGGAAGCAATGTTGTTGTTGCTGCTGCTGTTGTTTTTTGCATTGCCTGCTTAAGGCAAAATGCATATTACAGGGTGGCTTACCTTATGCTCAGGCAGGGGTAGCATTAACTGTCAATGAAGTGGCAGAAAATCAACAGATGCAGCTTTTTGCATGAATGCACGATGGAGGAAGCTGTGCCCAGTGGAATAAGTCTTATTAGGTAGTGGTGAAAGGCCCAAGAGAAAAAGTTGGCAACTGTAGTCACCGACATTTTTATGACTATTTAATGCATTTGTATTCCACCTTTATGGGCAAAACCCTCCAAAGGCAGCCAACAGAAGACAATAAAATGTACATATCAAGCAACGAAACATTAATAAGCTAACAACAATAAGCTAACAACCAAAATATGAAAGCCAGGATAAAATGCTAAACAGAACAAAAAAGTAGTAGCAGTAATGTGATCAGTGAGGGGGCCATCACTGAAAAAGCCCTCTGCCTGGTACCTGGCAATTCTGTTTTTTGTTTTTTGTTTTTTGTTTTTTGTTTTTTGTTTTTTTCTTTGTGTTGACCCCTCCTGTAGTTTCCTTTGTCACCCAAATATCCATCTTTTCTATTCTTTCGAAAGTGAAAGATGGAAAGAGATGGGGCTCCTCCTGCTATCTATTTCTTGCCACGTTCTCTCTGCTTTCCCTATGATGGTCTTACTTATGTGATGAGTACACTGCCTCATCCTATACGTCTTGTTGTCACACATAGAAGCAGCCACCATGGTACATTTTTGCTTTGCTGGTGCTGTTTAGCTTCCTGGGTTTCTGAAGTATCTTGTCTAGAGTAGTTCAGAACATTGCACTTCAGTGCATTAAGTTATCCTGCTTAATAAGCCACATATTTATACCTGTGCCTGCATTCACATTATAGCACCTTCCAAATGGGTGAAGAGACTGACGTAAGATGCCCACTATTGTAAATCTTCAAGGAATATAGGTAAAGGTAAAGGGACCCCTGACCATTAGGTCCAGTCGTGTCCGACTCTGGGGTTGCGGTGCTCATCTCGCTTTATTGGCTGAGAGCCGGCGTATAGCTTCCGGGTCATGTGGCCAGCATGACAAAGCCGCTTCTGGCAAACCAGAGCAGCGCACGGAAATGCTGTTTACCTTCCCGCCAGAGCGGTTCCTATTTATCTACTTGCACTTTGATGTGCTTTCGAACTGCTAGGTGGGCAGGAGCTGGGACCGAGCAACGGGAGCTCACCCCGTCGCAGGGATTCGAACTGCTGACCTTCTGATCAGCAAGCCCTAGGCTCTGTGGTTTAACCCACAGTGCCACCTGGTCCTAAATCCTGCTGCCTAGAATGGAGGAAATAGACAATGAATGGTGTTCAGGTAAGTGGTACATCTCATGGAGACATTTGTGTCAAAGGTAATTTAAAAATAACAATAATAACTTTCTGGGGGGGGAGGGGTTGTGTGATGACTAATGATTTTTAGCAAATAAATTAGACTGGGTGGCTGATAAATTTGCAGTTAGAGAAACCAGAACGGGCATAGTTCTCTGCCATCACAGCCATAAAGAAGACTCAAGATGCAACATGTTCTGTGGAAGCAGGTTATATTTACTAAAATATAACAAACTGGAGGAGCTGCAAAAACCTATTAACCAAATCAAAGTACTCCAGACAGGTGAGTTATCCAATACATGGGGGGATCTGGTCCCTCCCACCTCCTGGGCAGGTTCACAACTGTACTCTGTGCCCTGCAGCAGAGGATTGGAAGGAAATTCTCCCTTCTTATTACATGAACCTTGGGTATGTGAACCTGGCATCCCCACTGACCAGCGTCCACCCTGGTGTGCATGACAAACAGAAAGGGTACCCCCAAGGACACTGAGTGTACTAATTGAAAGCATACTTTTTGAATGGGAGACTGCCTGGAAATTCCACCTGCATGTGTTTGAGTCCCGAGGATGAAATGTGTTGTGTAGATGTAATAAAGAAAGCTTTTGTTGCAAAATTCAGATATTTCATTTGGGATTCCGTTTGCTAAATTCTCCCTTTTGCACGGCAGTCCTTTGAGGTGGTGAAAGAAATATGGAAGGGAACTCCATATTATGTTATTATTACTAATGTTAAGCTACCTGGTGGCGCTGTGGGTTAAACCACAGAGCCTAGGGCTTGCCGATCAGAAGGTCGGCTGTTCAAATCCCCACGACAGGGTGAGCTCCCGTTGCTTGGTCCCTGCTCCTGCCAACCTAGAAGTTCGAAAGCACGTCAAAGTGCAAATAGATAAATAGGTACCACTGCAGCGGGAAGGTAAACGGCATTTCCGTGTGCTGCTCTGGTTTGCCAGAAGCGGCTTTGTCCTGCTGGCCACATGACCTGTAAGCTGTACGCCGGCTCCCTCGGCCAGTAAAGCGGCGAGATGAGCGCCACAACCCCAGAGTCAGTCACGACTGGACCTAATGATCAGGGGTCCCTTTACCTTTTACCTTGCCTTGTTGTCCTAGTTGGTTGGCCATAAGGTCGCAGTAGGGCTTTTCTCTGACCATGTGGACTGCGCTGAGAACATCTGTCTCTGTACTTTCATTGCCATCTAACAAATGTTGCACCAAGCGCTACATAATTCTACCGGTGCTTTAATGGTGTCTTATATCGTTTGTTTTGTCCAGCTTATTTTTCTTTTCAATAGATGTTAAGTCTAGGTGCAGAACACTGTCTAGGGGTCAGTTCAGTTTCTCTGTTGTCCCTCAGGCCTCCCATGAAAACACCTGTCTGATCATGGGAGAACTGCTGGCGTTGGTGGCAGAAAGTCGTCACTCATGGAACTGGCGCACACCAGAAGGGTGGTGAGGATGCACATGGAGGACTGGATTTTGCCACAGTGTATATAGTTTTCAGCTGCAATCCAGATGTATGCTAGCTTGGGAGCAATTCCCTTCGGTTTCAATTGGAGGTAACTTCTGAGTAAACATGTCACAGATGAGACCACAAGTCACAATCTAGGTAAGAAGGAGCCCTCGAAGACTAGACTTGTCGAAATTATACAAAAGAATATCAACTGCTCAAGCATTTCTAAGTGGTCTCTGCTTAGCTGTTCATTTGCTGCCTAAGAAAACAGGCAAATAATCCACACCTAGGTAAAGGTAAAGGGACCCCTGACCATTAGGTCCAGTTGTGACCGACTCTGGGGTTGCGGCGCTCATCTCGCTTTATTGGCCGAGGGAGCCGGCGTACGGCTTCCAGGTCATGTGGCCAGCATGACCTAGTTAATATTAATGCAATAAATAAATGAAATAGTTCAGTGTTAGGAGCTGGAGTCAGGAACAGCAGTAAAACACCTGGTGTCAGTGACGTTAATTGTTTATTCAAAGAAACCAAAACAGCTCAGGGCTGGTGATCACAGTAACTCTTCCCAAGTAGGTCTTGCCCCACTGAGGCAGTTGTGATGACTGAAGGTCCCTGCCTTCGCATCTCTCTCCAAAGCTCCTCCCCCGGGTCCTTCCCCAGTCGCCTAAGACTCCATCGTCTTTCTTTACTCCACCATTTCTCTGCGTGCTCATGGAAACCAGTAGGGAGCAAAGCTTGTAGCAGCAGAAAGGAGAACCTCCCTCGATTCTTCAGCAGCCTGGCTCATCTCTGCCTCTTGACTCCCTTGTCCCCAGCCTCTACTTCTGCCTCTGATTCGTGACTGTTATCTGCCATAGCCTCCTCCTGCTCACTAAACCTTGTTACCTCTTCAGCTTCTGACACTTACTCCTCTGAGTCTGCTCCCTTCTCTTCCTCTGACCACTCATCATTGTCCAAGCACCAATCCCCTGGCTCTGAGCCTTCTTCCCTTGGGGGTTCCCCAACTGTTGCCTCACATCACTCCTTGGCATCCAGCCAATCCATGGCAATCAGGTAGCTTGAGAGGAGCGGGGAGGGGGGAATTAAGCACAGGAAACACTGGTTAGTACTCTGATGTATCTTAACTGTAAAGTTTCCCTTACTAAGTCTGCTATTCTGTCCCTAGTGGTGGCCACAGACAGATGGGAGTTCCATTCAGAGGGAGGGGTTCCAGCAGGAGATCCAGTCTAAGACAATAGTCATGGTTCAAGGCTAGGTTAAGGCTTTATGTTCAAGCTAGCACCCTGGACAGCTCCTACTTGAGTTCAAGCCAGAGACTCACACAGGTTGTTGCTTCAGCCATAACAGTCCTGGACTTGGGGCAGCATTCAACTAAATAATTGTGCAAGCAAAATGTCTTCTACTGCATAGGGACTTCCCCCCCCTCCACCTGCAACAACCCAAATCTGTTCCGGACAGTTGGGGAACCCCTACGGTGCATACAGTGGGGAGGAGAGAGGGAGACTGTTCCACTGTACAAGGATAAATTCTTGCACAGATGGAACAGGCCCCAGTACGGCAAAGACAACTGCCTCTCTCACCCTTTCAGCATCAGGGGATGTAGGGATGGAGCTACGCATGGATTTGTCCCACCTAAGGGTGTCCATCTGGAGTGGAGGGGAAGCTGCCAGGTACCTTCTTGGCATACCAGTTCAGTGATCAAGCCGAGGAAAGCACAGATCAGTCAGTGGAAACCAATTCAATTTTGAACTGAGCTCAGAAACATACAAGGATCAATTTGTTTTGAAATTCGTATTTTAAGACCAAAGACATGGGTTAGACATGTATGTTTAAATGTGAATTTTCAAAGCTGCAGATTAGTGCAGAAGCAAGATGGCCTGGACTTATGGGTGAATACTTATGAGAGTGACATAGTAATTGACTGAATCATTAATTCCTACTCATAATGTAATAATATAGTTAAGCCCATACAATGTCTTCATCCCGAGTTATAAGGAGGGACAAATGGCTCTCCATCTGTAAAGGCATTTTTCTGTGAATCCTTTAATCCATGCTTCTGTGCACTTTCCTAGACAACAGTCACAATCTTGCAAGCTTCCCCAGTTTCTTTTATTTTTCTTCTACATTAACCAGCATATAAGAAAAAGGACACAATAGACAGCAGTTCTCAGAACAGATAAATTTCCGGAGGTGTCAGAGGGAGGAGAGGATTCGATGCATCACACAGTTAGCAGATTATAAAGAGAAGGGAGGCTGCTTTGATGAAGGGATTCAGAGAGACGCAATGAATTGGCACAACTACTGCTCTCTCTCTCTCTCTCTCTCTCTCCCCCCTATATATATCAGTCACTCTCTTTTGGCGCATGCATAAACATGCTCAGACGGGGAGTTGAGATAAAGGATTTCAAGCTACATTTATGATCAAAGGGTATTCAAAAGACAGAGACAGCACTCTAGATAGAGGGAGAAAAGTATTAATAGCTTGTGGCATCTTGTCTTTGCAACAAGCAAACCAAAGGGGTGAAATATGATGCATATATCCACATGTATACACACACATATGTATTTGGGTCCATATGATTTACTTACGAAGATTTCTAACCCTCTCCATTCCATTGGTTCAGGGTTGGGGGTAATGATACTCTAAATATAAGAATGTAAGAATCATTAATGGGATGGCCACCATACAGAAATATAAAATGTGCCAAAGTAATGATTCACTGTGTTCCTACATCCATCTATGCACTCCATTCATGGCCGCCAGGCACACTCGGCATGTACTTGGCCACAGCTGGAGCTACTAAACAGCCCTAAATAGCCTCGACCCTGTATACCTGAAGAAGCTTCTCCACCCCCATCATTCAGCCCGGACACTGAGGTCCTCCTCCGAGGGCCTTCTGGCGGTTCCCTCACTGCGAGAAATGAAGTTACAGGGAACCAGGCTTGACCCTCCTGGTGAGGTGCAGGAAAACCTGTGAACACCTTTTGTTTTCTGGAATGTATGTCTGGGAGGGGTAAGAGAAGGAGCAAGACACGTGTAGAAAATACTCAGTTTTCCACTTTGAGCCCTCCCTTTTTATGATGTATTTCTGATGTAACTGTGATGTAGTTTTGGGGGTGTATCTTGGTGGTGGGAAAGTAATAAGAGTTGGGGTCTCTTCCTGTTCGTGACTTCCATCTTGCTTCACTTCGTGGCGGGTGGGAGTCCTGTCGCGACAGCTTCTAATAAAGACTGGGCCTACTGGCTGCTGTTTTTCTCCACATCTTTGGCTGCAGTCTTATTTGTCCAAGTGAGCCCTCAGATTTTCTCCTATAACATCTGTGACTGCCGTTCGTTCGAGTCAGTTTATAGTTTCCATCCAGAAACTGCTTCAATTGGCCATTTCTTTATGTCAGCTGAGATACCATTATTGCTCCTTTTATTCCAATATTTGGCTCCTTATTCTGTCATACTATTTTGACTGACTGAAAGCCGCAGATGCAACTCGCTTATCAGGATTTCATGTCTGTCCTCTGGGGTTGTGCTTTCAAGTCCTTTATTGGTACTGAAGTTTTCTTTCCCTTCGTTCTCCTACCTAATTTCTTTCTGCCAAGGAGTGCCTTATCTGTCCTTTCACAGACTCTGCATTGGGTTTTTTATTTTATTTTTTCTCCTGGATACAATTAGAGGTGCTAGTTTCCGCCTTGAAGACCCCAGACAGCTTGGGCTATTGACTCCTGACACAAGCTTATCTCCCGTTTGTCATCGCGATCGCTAAGGCAGATGGAGAGCATCCTTTTCACCAAAACCGTAGCATGGATATCATGTCTATATGCATATTCATGCTCTTCTTTGATGTTTCTCTTTGCTGCCACAGCTCTCCCTGTCAAACCTCAAGCCACCTGAAAACTGAAGGAAGTTTAAAAAGTGGTTTCAGGAGCCAGTGGAGAGCCTGTTGATGGAGAAAGAGCCCAATAAAAGCCAATGTGTTTGTTGATTTCCCACGGGCAATTGGTTCACTGCTGTGAGAATAGGAGGCCAGATTAGATAGACCTGATCTAGGAGGCTCTTCCTATGTTCTTACATTGATCTCCTTGGTGTAATAATAATAATAATAATAATAATAATAATAATAATAATACCCTGCCCATCTGGCTGGGTTTCCCCAGCCACTCTGGGCAGCAAGGCACCAATATGTTCCCTGACTGGCTGGATCATGTAGCTTCCAGGAAGAAGGAGGGTAAAGAATAACAAAAGGGATTGTGAATATGTATGCAAAAGAGTGGGAGGGGGTTGATGGGAACATAAGGATGCCTTCAAAAGCGCATTGTTCATGCTAAAAACATTTGGTGTATTGCTAGGTGTTAATTTTTTTTAATTTTTAATAAACTTTATTAAAGTATACATGTACTTCTACAACATCAAATAAAAACATTTTACAAAATGAAACATTTTACAGAATAAAACTTATGTGTTGTGATTCGTTATACATTTGTTTTATGATAACGTTTCTCTGTCTTGGAACCCCTCCCCCCTCCCCCCTCCCTATCTGCTTCGCAGTCCAGACTATATTGCATTCTGCTGACTTTTATCTTTCCGCATATCTGATCCTATATTTACATTTCTAAATTTATTTATTTGAGCCTTTACCCATCTGCCAGTTGATTGGCGTTGCCGATTTGTTTACTCATATACTCTCTGAATTTCCCCCATTCTAATTCATCCTCTTCTCCTTTAAGTTCATAATTTTTTGAGGCCAAATTATAATATCCCAACATTTTAACCTGCCAATCCTCTATACTCGGAATTTTTTGTGATTTCCAATTTTTCGCTATCAACAATCTCGCTGCTATAGTTCCATACATTATCACTTTTCTATCCATTGGCTGAATATCTTCCCCTAGCAATCCCAGCATAAAGAGTTCTGGTAGTTTTTTAAAAGAATATTTCAATAGCTTTTTCAATTCTTTATATATCATTTCCTAAAACTTCTTTATTTCTTTACAGTGCCACCATATATGTATATATGAACCTGTTTCCTCCTTACACCTCCAACATTTGTCATCCACCCCTTTGTACATTCTTGCTAACCTTTCCGGCGTTATGTTAAAAAGATGGGGAAATCTTTGGAAGAGAGAAATGCATTTCACTCCAAATTACGACCTGCAAGAAAATGTATTAAAGATGGAATATAGGCTAGGTGTTAATTTTAATAGGCCTTGACTGAAACAGTTTCAGCATCTAGCAAGGATTTCATTACATGGCTGTGTCATCCCTTTGGATTTTAATTGTGTGCAAATTGACTCCTTGGCTATGTGATTTCTCATTCTCTGAGTTTCGTTTCTCATCTTTAGTCCTATCTGTGCACAACTCCCAATCCTCTCTTCTGCCTCACCATCTAATGAAACGGCTGGGCTAAATGGGGCTGGTTGTTAAACAGAAGCAAGAGATCCTCTTTAACCCCTATTATTTGATACCTGATGTGTAATTTTAACAATTAACCTTTTGCTGAGCAGCAAAAGGGATGTTGTGCAGGAGACATAGCACCGGGAGCAAGACTGTGCCGTCAAGTAAAAGCTGCTCTCGGGGCAAATTAGTATCCCTGAAGAAAATATCATAATCTTTTCCAGTCATCTCTTCCTGAAATGCAAACTCAGTACAGTGGAAACCTTTTCATTAGCACATTGAGTTGGACGTCAAAGTTTCATGCCATTTTCTTGAGTAATGTGACACCGATGTGCCTTTATGGAAGTGTTTGGAAGTAACAGCCTGGTCCTGTTTCTGACAGCAAATAACTGTTGCACAAGTACCAAGTCGTATGGCCATAGTTCAATGGTGAAGCATCTGGTTGGCAGGTACAGAAGAAAATCCCAGGATCAATCGCTAGCAACCCCAGGCAGGGCTGGGATGCCTTAGGAAAGTGAGAAAAATTCTCAGGGATGATTCACACCCCGGCCAGCACCTCTTTAATCTTCTACCCTTGGGCAGGAGATATAAAAGTATAATCAGTGGTACCAACAGGCTAAAAAACACTTTCTATCCGTGGGCTGGTAGGCTGCTGAACGGAAAATAATATAGGGAAACTGACTTTCGGGTTTGGTGTGTTGTGCGACAAGCACACAGAGTGCAATGAGATTGGGTGTTTGTTTGGGGGGGGAGGCTCGGTTAATTTCATTGTACACAGGTTGTACATTGACAATAAAGGTATTATTATTATTATTATTATTATTATTATTATTATTATTGATGCAGATAGCACTCCGTTGTTGTTGTTGTTGTTGTTGTTGTTGTTAAAAATGCATGTATGGATATGGCTGCCTCAAAAATAAATGTAATTAAAATAATTCATGTTTGTTGCACTTAGAAGTCCCAACTGCCTGTGTCATAAATTTACCCTAAATATGTTTTAGCAGTGCTCAGCTTCCTGAGAACAATACCTATGTCACAACATGGCTTATAATTGCTGGGACAGGACAGCCACTTAATTATTAAAAGACATTCTTTCACTGGTTTCAAAAGCAGAAAAAAATACAACAATAAAGGGAAAGCCAGCTCATTACCATTTTCATAATCCTTCCTAACTGATGCTTTGTCTGAAGACTAGGAAAATCCACTAACCTTCTCACATCAAAAGCATTTGCTTTCCTTAGAACTCTTAATACGTTATTTTCACACCTAATGCTCCAGTTTTGACACTTCAGCTTCAATTTATAATTTGCATTGAAACCTGCTTTTCATGAATGACTTTAAAACCCTGTGATTAGGCCCCCTTATCTCTTTGTTCAGCCGCCCATTATTTCCAATGCCTTTGTGTATTAAAAATATCTCTTGAATTTAATCTAACTCTTCGCAAAAAATAATTCACAGATGCAAAATTGCTGTGGACCTTTCAGATTGCAGTAACAAATGCTGCATTGAGACAATTGCAGGGAATTCTATGGGCACTTGAGGGATTAGACATGGACATTATTATTATTATTATTATTATTATTATTATTATTGGTTTTTAAAAACTATCCTTGGGATTGAGCTCTAAACTCAATGGACTTTTCCTCTGAGTAGGCATATATAAGATTTTGCTGTAAATAAGTTATAGCCCTCTTTCCTATGTGTGTTCACTCTGAGGTTAGTCTGGCAGATTTCAACGGGACTTTCTACTATCCCTTGCAACGTCATCTAGCGGGCTCAGGGGACAGCCCATGATATCATGTGCTGTGTAAAGACTTTCTGTCCATGGCTGTCAAGCCAACGTACCACACTGTGATACTCTCCACTGTGTGGAGAGGGAATCTGTGTGGAGAGGGTAACAATGTTCAAATTTCGCTAGTCGCGACATATTGGAAAAAAGAAGAAATTCCGGAAATTAAAGAGTGGCAAGAAAAATTGTATGGGTATATGGATTTGGCAATATTAACAGATAAAATTAGAGGCAAAAGTAAACAAAAAAGTTTAAGAGATTGGGAGAAATTTGGAGAATATCTCAAAAAACAATGCCCCACGATAAAAACTTGGACCCACTTTTAGATTACGCTGTACCATATCTAAAGAAATGAGAGGAAAATGTGGAAAATGTAAATTATGACATTACGGAGAGAAGAAAGTAGACGCTTTAAGGGAAGATAAAACCACGAGAACAAGACAAGAGGAAGCCAAGGGGGGGAGGGGGGGTAAGAAATGCTTGGAATAAACAATGGGGGGGAGGAAAGACGAGAAAATGTAAAGAAAATAAAAAGGAAACGGGAAAAGAGAGAATGAGGATATTAATGAGGCATGATGTATATAAGATGTGATATAAGTATGACGAGCATATATAAGGATATAGAAGACTCAGCAGATGGAATGTTTAATAATAATGATTTTTAAATTTGTTTTATTCTTTTTCTTTTCTTTGTATGTTGGTTTTAAATATGTATGGTTAAATCTTCAATAAAGTATAATAATAATAATAAAAAAAAACAATGTTCAGATTTCTGGGCATTGAATTACAGGAGGATCTGTCCTGGAGTGCAAACATAAGGGGGCTTGTGAAGAAGGCGCAGCAGAGACTGTACTTCCTGAGAATTCTAAGGAAAAACCATCTTCCACAAAAGCTGCTGCTTGCCTTCTACCACTGTGCCATTGAGAGCGTGCTCACTTATGGCTTATGTGTGTGGTACGGAAGCTGTACTACCAAGGACAGGATGGGGTTGTGCAGTGTTGTTAAGGCAGCAGAGAGCATTGTTGGCTGCTCGCTCTCCACCTTAGAGCAGATTTATGCCATGAGGTGCCACAGAAAGGCACTGGACATAGTAAAAGATCCATCGCATCCTGGTCACCGTCTCTTTGAGCTCTTGCCATCAGGATGGAGATACAGGACGATGACGACAAGAACAAGCCGTCTTAGGAACAGCTTCTTCTCCAGAGTGATCTCGGCCTTGAATGGGAAGCCTGGACTTTGAAGTCATCTAATCTTACCTGTTATGTTTTATCATACTGTATGGTTTTAATCAGTGTTTTTGTAGTTGTTTTGTTTTTGCGTGGAGTGCCCTATCTGGGTGGATGGAGCAGCCAAGTAATTTCGTTGTCCCCAGAGGGGACAATGACAATAAATATATTCTATTCTATTCTATTCTACAATATGAGAGGACACTTTCTATTGTGGACCAATAGAAGGAGGTCATCAATTGTTGTTTAACATTGTTCTTTCGCAAGACCCTGAGAAAATGGAGTCTCTGTTGGGCCTTCCTAACCACCTGAGTTAGATTGTTTTTCCAAGTGAGGTCTTCACTAAGGTAAACTCCCAGGAATTTATAGGAAGAGACTCTCTCCACACAACCCCCCCCCCCGATATACAACGGGGCTAGTTCCCCCCTCTTCCTCCAAAAGTGCAACACCATCAAGTAGTTCCTCTTCCACCCTTTCTGCCCCAGCAGAAGAAATGTGAAGTCACCACATGGTCACTGTCTGTTGTGCATCGTCCCAGGTCTGGAAATCCAATGGATATTGAAACTCTTTTGTCCATGGGCTGCCTCATTTACTTAAATAGAAGAAACACCTTTTGTGTACTACTATTGCCTTCCCTTTCTCCATTGAAATGAATGGAGAGGACTGCACCTGCAGGAGAGCAATGCATAAATCATAGTTCGTACATCACTCTGAATAATTTTGTGGGTTTGCTATCAGATTCCTGTAAACAGGACTACTGTTGTCATTTGTCTTGAGACAACAGCCCAATGATATGCTTCCATTGGAACTAAGGGCTAGCCAGTTTCTTTTTGAGTCTGGGCCATTTGGAATATTCTGAAAATGAGAGGAAGCACTAACCAGGGGGAGGGAAGTCTTTCCCTTTAAGCTAAGGATGTTGTCTATGTGTACAAAATTGACCGCTCTCCACATCAAATGGGTGGCGCCTTTTGCGTGGTTGTGCAGGTATACTGGGCTGAGGCCGTTTAGGGCGTTAAAGGTCATCACCAACACTTTGAATTGGGCTTGGAAACATACTAGAAGTCAATGTAGGTCTTTCAGGACTGGCGTTATATGATCCATGGCTGGGAGAGACCCTTTCTTCAAACCCTGGAGAGTTGCTGCCAACCAGTGTAGACAACACTGAACTAAATGGACCAATGGTCTGATGAATTATAAGTCAGCTTCTTGGGTTCCTTTTAGCTAGGGGAGATTCTGGTTTAAATTTTAGTCATAAAATTGTCATTTCCTAGTTTCCATGACTGCTGTGGGAAGATATGAGATGGAAACAGTTCTGGGAGCCTTTGGTTTGAAAGTGCAAGTATTCTTCTTATTATTATAATTATTTATTGTAAAGTACTTTGTACACTGCAAAAGTGATTCATATTAAATAGAAGCATTGCCTTGGATCTCTGTGGGAGAAGCCTTTAATTTTTGCATGTAGGTTATACACAGACCCAACATCTTCCAGAGATGTACTTATTAAGGTCATAGATAATAAATAATGCACATTTTGAGCAGGAGTGTGACAATTAATAAAATACTCCCATTGCATTGGCGCTTCAATTTACCTCCCTGAAAATTGCTTTCTAGGAAAAGAAAATTGTTTCCAAGTGACAATATAAGAGGGGCATTCGAAAAGCATCTTGCTCTCCCCGCTTCCTCACAAAAGATTGGCCTGTAAACCATTGCCGCCTCTGAAACTCCCTTGCATAAAGTGTGATATATAGTTTAATGACATGCCTGAATTCCATTTAACTTAGAATGATCTACATTCATTTGTAGCAGGAGGCAAGGTTGCATTTGTTGGAGTAGCATCTTTCCAGACAAGAGGCAGCAAAACAGATGAGGTCTTGTATTGATGCGCTTGGATTTCAACTCTGAGCAAATACAGGGATTGCTACACCACATGGGTTAAGGAGTGTACACAACATCAACATCACTCCATCAGTCCTACATGCATTTTTTTGGGGAAGTGAGTATTTTAGAAATGAAAGTACAGTGTCCTGCAGACTTTGCTATTAACAGAGGTTTATTTATGTTCAGCAAAAATTTATTAGGGAGGAAATCTGAAAAGCAAGCGGTGTGAAGCAGCTGAGGCCACTGGAAGCTGGAAAGATTCAAGGTACACTATGTCTCCTGGATTTGTCAAGACAGAGGGAAAATCCCCTGCACAGCTGGACACAAAACAGTGTTAAATAGGAGAAAAAAAACGGGATACACTCCTTCATACATCCTATTGCAGATATTAATACTGTGCAACTTGAAGCAATGGGATGAATAAAAACTTAATCCTCTTGGAATAAAAATTGTCCAGACCCAAAATATGGTTTCAAAGCTTTACTAACAGAACTTTCTTTAAAAAAGTAATGATATATCCAAATAGTTGCATAAAATCATAAAATCACAGGTTCATCTTCTTAGTAAATTTTTGCCATGTGTCCTCTTTTTCCAGGACACGTCCTCTTTTTCATGATTTTGTAAAATGAGAGTTGTCATAGCGATTCATAGTTAAAAGTAGAAGTCGGCAAACTTGAAATCAAACATCTTTCTCTCCACACACAAGACTCCAATAGCCAGCATTCCAGCCTAAGGTTGTTTTTCCCTCCAGGAGAGACATTAGCACACATTTCTTCTACAGTGGCTTAAGAAACAAGGGCAACTCCTTCAAAATGGTGATTTGCAACTGAATACTTTATTCATGTGATCTAAGGTTAGGCATGTGACAGAGCAACAGAGGTACATCAACAGTTAACCCCCCCCCAAAAAAACTTTTTATTGTTTAGTTGTTCATTCACATTACACATTCAAGTATTATGGATAAAACACATAACTATATATTTCAAAAACCATAAATAAAACTCATCATGTATGTAACACATTTGGCTTTACATTGTATACCCACATCTAACCATTTATTGTTACCTTTTCCCTTACCCCACATACCCTTGTGACTCCCCCCCCCCCGTGTTTGGCATCCTTAGTTCTATTTTCTAACTTTGCTGTTGTGTTTGAAATAATAATTAAATTATTAAAATTTCCACCATAAATTTCATATATCTTGTCTTTGTGAAGTCAATCTATGCTAATCAATAAATTATTGTTGGAACATCTTTGTACCATATAATCATCAACACACTTCCATTCCTTTTTAAGATTTTGGTTAGGTGAAGGTACCCCTGATCGTTAGGTCCAGTTGCGGACGACTCTGGGGTTGCGATGCTCATCTCGCTTTACTGGCCGAGGGAGCCAGCGTTTGTCCACAGACAGCGGTCTGTGGCACAGCATGACAAAGCCGCTTCTGGCAAACCAGAGCAGCGCACTGAAACACCGTTTACCTTCCTGCTGGAGCGGTACCTATTTATCTACTTGCACTTGACGTGCTTTCGAACTGCTAGGTTGGCAGGAGCAGGGACGGGAGCTCACCCCATCGTGGAGATTCGAACCGCCGACCTTCTGATCGGCAAGCCCTAGGCTCTGTGGTCTATCAACCCATTAGGTACCCAGAGAGCTTAACTTAGCTTCAGTGGAATTCTTTCAAGGTTCCCTTTAGCAAGACACATAGAGATTCATTTTCCATTTCAATGTGCAATTAAACAATTATTCTTAACACATCTCAGTAATAGATCTCTCTACTGGCAGTGGTACAGAAGTTCTGGGAAGAACTGAGAGGGCAAAGTGGTGGCAAACAGCAGGAAAAACAGAAAAGGACATTGTTGTGTAAGGAAGAATGTTCTAGAATGTTCCAAACCAATGCTTTCCAACTTTGGGTCCCCATATATTTTTGGACTGCTCCCATCAGACCCAGCCAGTTTGGTGAATGCTCAGGAAAGTCTATGAGGGTTGTGGTCAAATCTGTGAGGGAATCAGGTTGAAAGGTGCTGTTCTAAGCTGCTGAAGAAAACATTTAACCAAATCTATCTTTTTTCAAAAAAATCAGAAATGGGTTTCACTAAATATCAGAGAGTTTATTCCTAAGTAAGCATGCATTCAACTGCAGCTTTAACTAGGACAATGTTGGTTGAATTAGAACAGGGGTAGGCAACCTAAGGCCCGTGGGCCGGATGCGGCCCAGTCGCCTTCTCAATCTGGCCTGCGGACGGTCTGGGATTCAGCGTGGTTTTTACATGAATAGAATGTGTGCTTTTATTTAAAACGCATCTCTGGGTTATTTGTGGGGCTTAGGAATTCGTTCACCCCCCCCAAAAAAAAATGTCCGGCCCACCGCATGGTCTGAGGGACAGTGGACCAACCCATGGCTGAAAAAGGTTGCTGACCCCTGAATTAGAGGGTGGGAGATGAGGGAGCTTACTAAAGCTCTGTGTTGTAGCAATTTCTCTCCTTCACCTATAGGGCTGTTTCAGACTTTAATCGTCAGGTGCAATTCTTTTCCGGATAAAACTGGTGTATCCCACAAGGAGACAAGGAGGGTGTGCCAGGCTAATAGAAATCAGAGGGAACAATACTTCTCAAGGAACAAGAGTTAAAATCTCAATAAACACTTATCAGCAAGACATCCAGGAGCTAGAGACCAAGTTCTAAGAGCAGCTTAAAAGAAAAATAGTGGGAGAAACTGTGCTAATCTCTGTTGCTCATGTCATCAGATAAGCAAGCTGGAATGTGAGAAAGCAACGCACCACTATGTGTGTATCAACAAAACAATTGACTTGTGCATATTTAGCAGTTAGAAGAGCTTAGATGAGTCGGCCCTTTATCTTGCCTTCATCGTTGCAGGTTACAAAAGAATATATTCCATGAAAAGGAATAGTTTAAAGTGGGATTTTTTTTCACACTGAGGGGAGGACATCTTTTAAAATGGATCACCAACACTAATATGATGTGATAATTTATTGAAGTCTCTCTGTGGGCTTCACCAGAGTGAAGGGTTTTAGAAACAGAACTAGTAACAGTGTTATTAGTTAGCAAGCCTATTAACAGAAAGCTATTGGTGTCCATAGTGCTTGGCAGAACTTATTCCATAAGCCTCATCATGTCTCTTTGTGGAGTTTCTCCCCATTTTGCAACAAGCTGGAATGTGTTGGATCTCATACAGTGGCCTGGCTTGCATGACACACAAATACAAGCTATGGTTTACTGGGTCCACACAAATGTGCGAGCATCCAGATGGGAGTTTGCAGCCATTTTTTTCTTCTGCCATGTCTCTTTTACTCCCATGACATGCTGAGCAAAACCAAGGTTTAGTTTGTCATCCAAATCTGGGTTTGTGATTAACTTTTTTCCTTGCTAGCCATGAGCTGTAAGCCAAGGTTTACTGTGCTGTAAACCTTGCGGCCTAGGACCCTCGTACCTAAGGACGCCTCTCCTGTTATGCCCCGTGTAGGACCTTAAGGTCCTCAAATTTTGGAGGTGCCGAACCACAAGGATGCTAGGCTGGCCTCAACTAGGGCCAGGGCCTTCTCAGTACTGGCCCCGACTTGGTGGAACGGTCTGTCACAAGAGACCAGGGCCCTGCGGGATTTGGCATCTTTCCGCAGGGCCTGCAAGACGGAGCTGTTCCGCCTGGCTTTTGGGTTGGTTTTAGTTTAACCCTGATGTTTCATTCCTTTATGGTTTGGATTGGTGGGTTACTTAAAAATGAGGCTGCATTTTAAACTTTAAATCATATTTTAACCTGCATTTTAATTGATTGTTTTGTATGTTTTGTTGTGATTTTATTGGTGTTAGCCGCTCTGAGCCCGGTCTTGGCTGGGAAGGGCGGGGTATAAATAAAATATTGTTGTTGTTGTTGTTGTTGTTGTTGTTGTTGTTGTTGTATGAACAAAGTCAGTAAAAACTTTACTGGGAGCTCAACAGAAGCTAAACTTTTCTGTTGAATCCAGTCTACCGAAAATGTTCTGGGAGATTTCGAAGCACTCAGTACAATGGCTCCGGAGATGAGCCGCCATGGAATTCCACCTATAGTTCCTGAACTTATAAAGTAAAATGTCGAAAGCACACAAGCACCTCTGCAAAAAAGAGGGGGAGGGAAGACCGCAGCTCAGAGGTAGAGGACTTGCTTTGTATGCAGAAGGTCTCAAGTTCAAACTTTGGCATTGGCAATTAAAAAGAAGAGCAGGTAGAGAAGGTGATGGGAAAGACCATGGCTTGAGACTCAGGGGAGCCATCGTCAGTCAGAGGAGGTAATATTGGGCTAGACTTGGGATGGGGAACTTCCACAGTCAGAGGCAGTAATGCTTCAGAATTATGCATGGCATGGAAAGAATTGATAGAGAAATGGAATGGAGAAAAATGGGTAGAAAAATGTTTTTTCTCCCTGTCTCGTAGCACTAGAACCTGTGTATGTCAGATGAAACTGAATGTTGGAGGAAGAGGAAAGCGGGAGAAGAACAGAACTGGGCAAGCATCTCTTCCCAAACTTATGTGCACCTATTAATCATATGCATGTTTGCACATAACCAGTGCCGGATTTACATATAAGCTAAACAAGCTATAGCTTAGGACCCCACTCTCTTGGGGGCCCCAAAAAAATTTAAAGGAAAAAAACCTGCATGTACATTTCCAAAATATAAGATAAAAAACAAATAAAATAAAACCTACATACAACAACAGTGTTTTGTGTTGTGTAGGTTCCTTCGATGTAAGTCATGGTAGCTGCTAGCCTGCTCCCTAAAATATCACTGGTTTGCTCATTTTTATATATAGGGTGCCTACATTCTGCAGGTGCAAATGGCTTTAGATACCTATTATAAATGACCATAGAGGATATATTCAACACAAAAAAACAGCAACAATTTGTTGTTGACAAAGGACAGCTGGGCATATAAAGGGCCCCATTACCTTCAGTAGCTTAGGGCCTCATCACACCTAAATCCGGCCCTGCACATAACCAAGTCCTATTCTCCCTCGGAACTTTGTGGATTCTCCTTCTGTGGAGGTTTATAAGCAGAGGTTGGATGGTGCTCCATAATGGATGCTTTAGTTGAGATTCTGTCAGGGACTGGACTGAAGAGGAGGGCTGGGGGTCACCCCCTCCTTCTCCTCTGCCTCCCTCAGAAGAGAAGGGGGAATGGCGAGATCGGTCCCACCTTCTCCAGTAGTTTCAAGAGGAGAGGGAGACTAGATTGCATTACAGCAGAACTCAGAGCTGCCAAGTTATGAGGTGTTAGGACAAGGAGGGGGAGTGCCAGCAGAGATGTCCTTGGGGAGCATAGAAGCGCCACCATCCCCACGTACTCGCCGCTCACTTAGAATACAAGAGCAAAGGACTCAACGACAATTGACTCTTGAGTTCCCCCCGCAGAGCCACAGGCTGTTGCTGGGGAAAGAAGGGGAGGAGCTCAGAGTGAGCAACGTCACTATGGAGTTAAGGACTGGTCTTGCACCACAATGACTGAATAAAACCAAAAATATGATCTTTCTTGTTTCTTCCTTGATCCTTGATGCTACCGGAAGAGGAGAGAATCCCTCAAGCTTGACAGATTCCTGCATTGTAGGAATTGTAAAACTCTACAATTCTATGATTCAAAAGAAAACACACCAGAAAATATTGGTGGTCGTTAAACGTAAAGGTAAAGGGACCCCTGACCATTAGGTCCAGTCGCGGACGACTCTGGGGTTACAGTGCTCATCTCGCTTTATTGGCCAAGGGAGCCGGCGTACAGCTTCCAGGTCATGTGGCCAGCATGACTAAGCCGCTTCTGGCGAACCAGAGCAGCACACGGAAACGCCGTTTACCTTCCCGCCGGAGCAGTACCTATTTCTCTACTTGCATTTTGACATGCTTTCGAACTTCTAGGTTGGCAGAAGCAGGGACCGAACAACGGGAGCTCACCCCGTCGTGGGGAATCGAACCACTGACCTTCTGATCGGCAAGCCCTAGGCTCAGTGGTTTATGGACCCTCTAAAGTCAAAAGTTGTCCAGCAGATAAAGTTAAAGATTTTGGTACAGTAATGAAGCTTCAGAGTGGACTTCATGCAATTCATTATTCTTCACTGGACACTCAGGGACAGACAATTCCTAACTATTCAGTCTATTTTATCTGCACAGCTACACACAATGTCGCATTAAGAACCCCTGTACTCTTAGATTATAGATGGGAAATCTGTGTTCTTCCAGAAGTTTTTGGTCTCTGATTCCCATCAGCCACAGCCAGTACTCAGGGATGATGGGAGTCCAGGAACAAGTTTCCCATCCCTACCAGTTAAAGGTAAGGTAAAGGGACCCCTGACCATTTGGTCCAGTCGTGTCCGACTCTGGGGTTGCGGCACTCATCTCGCTTTATTGGCCGAGGGAGCCGGCGTACAGCTTCCAGGTCATGTGGCCAGCATGACTAAGCCGCTTCTGGCGTACCAGAGCAGCGCACGGAAACGCTGTTTACCTTCCCGCTGCAGCGGTACCTATTTATCTACTTGCACTTTGACGCGCTTTCGAACTGCTAGGTGGGCAGGAGCAACAGGACCGAGCAACAGGAGCTCACCCCGTTGCAGGGATTCGAACCGCCGACCTTCTGATCAGCAAGCCCTAGGCTCTGTGGTTTAACCCACAGCGCCACCTGGGTCCCTTCCCTACCAGTTACCAACCTGCATTTCATTCTCTTAGATTCTTTACTGTTTGTCGCTGAATTCTTGACTGTGGCAGTTGTATATTGAGATGAGTTGCTCATCCAACCATCCCAACCCATTAATGTCATCCCTGACTTTATCGTCATTCCCCTGCTCTTGACACAAGCTTTGCTGCTTTACACCTTGTACCCCGGTCTCTTCTTTCTCAATATCAAGTTCTTCCAACCATTAAGAGCTGAAATGGAATGCAATAAGAGAATCAATATAGGGGATATTTGCAATATTGCAAGAAGTATTTGCTAGTCGATAAGCAACATGTGCTTACAGGCCGTGCCTAACCAAACCCAATCATCTTTATTTTTAAAATGTAATTACTGATCCAGGAGATAAATATAATGATGGCGAGATTATAAAGGCGAAAGCCTGATAAAAGCATAGGCAGACAAAGGAAAAGAGTTTAAGAGTTGCAGTGGCTGCCAGTTAGCTACTGAGCAAAGTTCAAGGTGCTGGCCTGGTGGACGTTTGTGGCGCTGTGGTCTAAACCACTGAGCTTCTTGGGCTTGCCGATCAGAAGGTCAGTGGTTCGAATCCCCAAGATGGGATAAGCTCCAGCTGCTCTGTCCCAGCTCCTGCCAACCTAGCAATTCGAAAACATGCCAGTGCAAGTAAATAAAAAGGTACCACTGCAGCGGGAAGGTAAACGGTGTTTCCATGTGCTCTGGTTTCCATCACGGTGTCCCGTTGCACCAGAAGCGGTTTAGTCATGTTGGCCACATGACCCGGAAAAGCTGTCTGTGGACAAACACCAGCTCCCTTGGTCTGAAAGCGAGATGGGTGCCGCAACCCCATAGTCGCCTTTGACTGGACTTAACCGTCCAGGGGTCCTTTACCTTTACCTTTACTTTTTACAAAGCCTAAAGAATTTTGGACCAGGAGAACACAAAAGTGTATACAATATAAAAATGGTTGCCATATGTTTACAAAGACACATCTGCAAGTGTCTGAGCCAGAACTTGAATCTGACCCTGCCCATTAATCACCAAACAAGAAGACAATAACTTATTGTCAAAATGTCACCAGCTCTATTGGCACCGTGAGATGCATGACACTCTCACAGCCAGTATTACCCCTACTGAAAATTGATTGCCTATTGACTTGTTTCTGCTTTTTTCCCTACTTTGTCAGGCTGGTAGGTTTTTCTCTCCTCTGTTTTCTCTCCACCTGTTTCCGTGACTGTCCTGGGGAAGCTCTCCATTCATTAACAAGCTGATCTACTGTAGTATATGGAACTGTTGCCTGATTGCTAGAACACATTTCCCTGGCAGGTGGATGACAAGAAGCATGCTTGTACAAGGTTAGGACATTAAAGCATTTTTTAAAAAAATAAAAAATGCACTATATACAAATAACCCCACTCTTCTCAAAGTTGCAAAGTTGTGAAACTCCCTTCCTACAGAAGTCCGTTCTTCATTATACAGCTTCTGGTAAATGCTGAAGACACACCTCTTTACCTTGACTTTTGGCACTTGAGACGCATATTTTTTAGGAATCATCTTATTTTTGTGAATGTAAGTTGTTTTAAACTGTTTTCAGTACAGGGTTTTAATGTTGTAACCTGTCCAGGGGCCTTAGGGTGAAGGTTAAGTAAATAATAATAATAATAATAATAATAATAATAATAATTAATAATAGTGTCCGGGGGGCTATATTTAGGGATATCAATTTTGGTTCCTCTTTTTTTCAGTCTGTGATTTTATTTTATTTATTTCTTTTTAGAAATTTGCCAGCATTTCTTGCACATTTCTCCTAAAATCCATGCTTTCGTATGCATATGTGCACATATTTCATATGTCCGATATACACATATTTCCAATGACTTCTCCATAAGATATCTTGTATGTTATTTGCCCTAATATGTGCATTTTGTGCAAACTTCCCCCTAGTGAGGTAAGCAATGGATAGTGTGTGATTTCTGTAGATACAGGAATATGCAAGATATGTGAGACCAGGTGCTGGAACTCACCATGAATGCCTCCCTTTTCTCTTGCAATGGTAATAGCGCCCACCTGAGAGGTGGCAGAACTGGGTTCCTGTGAGTTCCAGCTGAAAAAAATGCCCAGTGTAAGATAGAATTTGCGTGTGATGTGCATATGTTTCTGGGGTAACTGTTGCATGCTGTGAGTCAGAATATGAAGGGTTGCCCAAATTGAAGGGTTATCCAAGAGATTTCCCCAGTGGCCAGCAGCTTCCATTTCATAGTTCCCAATTCCTTCTCCCTGGGAGTATTTAACAGACTTGGTGGAATTTGGAAAGCCAGTACAGTCGTACCTTGGTTCTCGAACATAATCCGTTCGACTTCTGAAAACATTCGAAAACCAAGGCGCAGCTTCCGATTGGCTGCAGTAGTTTCCTGCACTCAATCAGAAGCCATGGAAGCTGTGTCAGATGTTCAGCTTCCAAAAAACGTTCGCAAACCGGAACACTTATGGTACTTCCAGGTTTGCGGCGTTCGGGAGCCAAAAATTACGAGTACCAAGGCATGACTATATTCTGGGTGGGTATAATTATTCAGATCCAAGTTTGCTCTATCTGGTCAGCTGAAACAATTCTAGATTCCGGTTGAAGTCCTGAAGAATAATCTGCAAAAGCAACAGTGACTACATGATCAAAACCCCCAAAACAATTGCATATATTTTGCTGAAGTTTCCGTTTTCAAGTTCCACCAAATCTGTTTGGTTTTTAAGGTCACTGAAAAAGGCAAATGTCCAAGTGTCATCTGTTACAGGATGCCGCAACCAGAGATTTGACATCACATCACTCACATGAGGTTTAGCATTCTAGGACAGTTGCCCATTAAATCATATAAGAAATTGCCTTATTGACCTTCAAAGCACTACAGCGACTTGATCTCACTACTTCACAGATCTGCTGTGTAATTATCTTGCAAGTTGCTCCCCAGGGTTGAGCAAAGCTTACCCTCCTGTCATTTGAATTGAAATCTTTGGCCACAGTGGCTTTATAAATTGTGCTCCTTTTTTTTTTTTTTAGTTCATTATCCAAGAACCGTTAACAAGGGGTCAAGCAAAAGGGAGCTCTCCTATGTGACAATCACTAGCTATAAAGGCAGTCTGTGACATACCTGCTATAACACTCATGTTGGTGTTACAGGTCTGGCTGAAAAGATGGGCACCTTTCACTCTAAAAAACTATTTAAAAAAGGGAGGGGATTCTGCGCTTCCCATACCTTGAATGAAAATTGTCCTCTGGGTACGAAGGTGATGATGGAAAACTTTGGCTTTCTGAACTAGCAGCGTAGTAGAGCCCATTACTCTTGCCCCAACTTGCCTGTACTGACAGATTTTATGAAAGGTGCTCTACAAATACTCCTGGTATACCCCACGGAGGACCTTAAAGTCCAAAAATAACAACATTTTGGAGGTCCCGATCCTCAAGGAGGTTAGATTGGTCTCAACTAGGGCCAGGGCCTGGCTCCGACTTGGTGGAATGCTCTGTCACAAGAGACTAGGGCCCTGTGGGATTTGTCATCTTTCCGCAGGGCCTGCAAGATGGAACTGTTCCGCCTGGCCTTCAGCTTAGACTCACTCTGACCCCTTATATGGGATTTGGTATATAAATTTTCCCTTAGCTTTTTTGCTGGCCCATGTAGGACCAGCATGGATAGCTGGATCGGGTGAATATCTGATGTTTCCTCCCTTTATGGTCTTGATTTATGGGCTACTACTAAAATGAGACTGCATTTTAAGCTGTATTTTAAGCCGTATTTTAATTAACTGGTTTTTTCCCTTTTATGTTTTATTGTATTTTATACCTGGCCGGGGAGGGCGGGGTATAAATAAAAAAAAATATTTATTTATGAATGAATACATGAATGAATAAGCAAGGAGGAGGGCTTGGGATAATGGCAACCACAAAATCATGTTTTCAAGAGAAATGTCCATTTTACGCTGAGACACAAACACATGTAAACAGCTGCCAAATGAGTGAAATCTGTATCACCGTGAGCTCCGATGTGTCTCACACATTTGACATCTGCAACTGCTTTATGACTGCAGAAGCTGAAAGGAATAAAGAATGAAACCCAGAACAAATTGTGGTCAGGTTAGTTCAGATGGGACGTTTGAATGGCTGGAAGGCTGTACCTAAGTAAGTACAGTAATTTATTTCCATTGGGGACAGGAATGCTGTTTCTGAAATTGGAAGGCAGGGATGAGGAACCAGTGGCCATCCAGATATTGGTGGACTACGGCTCCCATCATTCCTGCCCACTGGCTATTCTGGATGATGCTCATGGGAGCCGGAGTCCAAAAATATGTGGAAGACGAATCCTGTTTTAGAAGGATATGCTCCAACCAATGCTGTTATTATTGTTACTATATTATTATTATTATTATTATTATTATTATTATTATTATTATTATTTCAAGAAAATACATTTGGGGGCTCAGAGTGTAAAAGGCACACATAATATAATAATACCGATAATAATAATAATAATAATAATAATAATAATAATAATAATTTATTATTTGTACCCCGCCCACCTGGCTGGGTCTCCCCAGCCACTCTGGGCGGCTTCCAGCAAACATTAAAATACATTAACACATCACAGATTAAAAACTTTCCTAAACAGGGCTGCTTCAGGTATTTTCTAAATGTCGTGTAGTTGTTGATCCCTTTAATCTCTGCTGGGAGGGCGTTCCACAGGGCGGGCGCCACTACCGAGAAGGCCCTCTGCCTGGTTCCCTGTAGCTTTGCTTCTCGCAGTGAGGGAACCGCCAGCTTCACTATTGATAAGTCCACCTAGGAAACCTCCCCAGCTCCTTAGTACAAAAACAGCCAAGACCTTGCTTTTAGAAGTTGTGTGCATTATGAAGATTAGTGGTTAAGAGCGGTAGTCTCGGAATCTGGTGAACCGGGTTGGCGTCTCCTCTCCTCCACATGCAGTTGCTGGGTGACCTTGGGCTAGTCACACTTCTTTGAAGTCTCTCAGCCCCACTCACCTCACAGAGTGTTTGTTGTGGGGGAGGAAGTGAAACGAGAATGTTAGCTGCTTTGAGACTCCTTTGGGTAGTGATAAAGTGGGATATCAAATCCAAACTCCTCCTCTTCTTCTTCTTCTTCTTCTTCTTCTTCTTCTTCTTCTTCTTCTCTACTACTACTATAATTATTACTACAGTCGTACCTTGGAAGCCGAACGCCTTGGCACTCGTACACTTTGGCTCCCGAACGCCACAAACCCGGAAGCAAGTGTTCCGGTTTGCGAACGTTCTTTGGAACCTGAACGTCCAACGCGGCTTCCACGGCTTCCGATTGGCTGTAGGAGCTTCCTGCAGCCAACCAGAAGCCGCGCCTTGATTTCCAAATGTTTTGGAAGTCGAATGGACTTCCGGAATGGATTCCATTCGACTTCCGAGGTACGACTGTTTTATTTTGTACTACAACTACTATGGATGATAAGGATGATGTACTTGTTTGATTTGCAATGCTGCTGCTATGAATGTCAACTGACTGCCCATTATAATGGTTTATTTAATTGACCATTTAATATGCCAATTTAATGGTTTATGATTGCTGACCTGGTTTTATCATTGCAAGAGGCCTGTGAGGTAGCATAAGCTGAAATATAATGAGTGGCTAAAGATCACACAGTGAGTGTCATGGCTGAGTAGGACCTTGAACCCAGATCACCCCAGTTCCAAATGCAGCTTTCTTTTCACAATGTAACCATGGCTCTCATTGTACCTTTCTGTTACATTAGCCTTGGGGAACTGGAGGATTGGATTAATATAACTGGTTGGGGGGGGGGAGACCCTTTCGAAAAAACATCTGATCACTTCCTGCTCCCAGACATTGTGGACTACAGCTTCTTGCTATAGAGAAAGACAGAGAGTTGTATTCAAGTGTGTCCTACTCAGAGTAGAACCATTGGAATTAAACAATATCCATTAATTTCAGCGAATCTACTCTGACTAGCATTGAATACCACCCAAAAAGCTGGTGCGGGTGGCGCTGTGGTCTAAAGCACTGAGCCTCTTTGACTTGCTGATCGGAAGGTCAGCAGTTCGAATCCACACAACAATGGAAAAGAAGTTATTATACATAGTTGGCAGAATAATGCAGTTCTGTATTTCCTTAGGATCTGTTGGTTTATTATTCATTACATTTTTAATGCAGGGACGCGGGTGGCGCTGTAGTCTAAACCACTGAGCCTCTTGGGCTTGCCGATCAGAAGGTTGGCGGTTTGAATCCCCACAACAGGGTGAGCTCCTGTTGCTCTGCCCCAGCTTCTGCCAACCTAGCAGTTCGAAAGCACACCAGTGCAAGTAGATAAATAGGTACTGCTGCGGCGGGAAGGTAAATGGCGTTTCCATGCACTCTGGTTTCCGTCACGGTGTCCTGTTGTGCCAGAAGTGGTTTAGTCATGCTGGCCACATGACCCAGAAAGTTGTCTGTGGACAAACGCCGGCTCCCTGTGCCTGAAAGCAAGATGAGCGCTGCAACCCCATAGTCGCCTTTGACTGGACTTAACTGTCCAGGGGTCCTTTACCTTTTACCTTTTACCTACCACCCAAAAGAACCGTGCTAGGGATGGTTGCTGAGTGATCAGTGGGCCATAAGCACATGAAATGAGCACACCTGAGAACAAGACGAATTTTATTTGCAAAACTGTCCTCAAACACAGCATCATGGCAAGCTGCTTATTAAAAACTGTTGAGCAGGAAATCTACTAGAGGCTACAAAGTTGCAAAGTTTGCAAGAACCCAACTCTTGTTGAATAAGCATGTGAAACTTCATGAAGACACACATCACTGTTTCCAGCCTGACAATACACGTGATAAGTAAGCGAGGGAGAGAGCAAGCGCAAGATTCCTGTTTGATGGAGTCTTGAGGGACAAGCTCAGCTCTGTTCCCGTGTCATCCACGGCCTTATTCTTATCCCCCTACTTTTATGGCTGACTTCACATTGAGCCACTTCAGTCGCCAGAGATATCGTTCAGAAAAGCGCCTGTCAGCCTTTCGCTCTGAGTCTGAGCTGGCCTTTTCTTTGAATCCCCATGTTTTGATTCTTTTATTGGGTGGATTCCTAAAGAGTTATTAAAAAAAGAAAAGAAAGAGGTGATGAAATTTCAACAACCCCCCTACTTCAGCCCTTTCCTTTTGCACACTAATAAAATTAATTGGCTTATTTGGAGAGCAGACATGCACCTGCTATGGAAAAATTAAAATTAAAGGAAATATGTCTTTGGAAGCCAAGCTCAGAACAAACATTGGGCAGGAGATAGGCAGAAGACCCTCCTTTAATTTCACAGTATAGTATTTTCATTGCATGAAACATTTTATCTCTCTCTGTGTATGCATGTGTGTATGTCCCTCTAAGAAATCAAACTCAACTGTTAATCAAAATACAGTGAGCCAGTGTGGTGTAGTGGTTAAGAGTGGTAGACTCGTAATCTGGTGAACCGGGGTCGCGTCTCCGCTCCTCCACATGCAGCTGCTGGGTGACCTTGGGCTAGTCACACTTCTCTGAAGTCTCTCAGCCCCACTCACCTCACAGAGTGTTTGTTGTGGGGGAGGAAGGGAAAGGAGAATGTTAGCCGCTATGAGACTCCTTCGGGTAGTGATAAAGTGGGATATCAAATCCAAACTCTTCTTCTTCTTCTTCTTCTTCTTCTGACAGATGCAATTCTCCCATTGACACCCCCTCACAGAATCTTGTATTTTTAGTCCTTGGCCTTAGGTTCTCTTGCAATCATTTGTCATTTACAGAAGAAGTTATAAAAGAAGTAATTACCAGGCAGCCTGAGGTTATGCCTATTCTTCCACAGAAGGAGGAGGGGGGGAAATACTGTAGTCAACATTCAAACTAAGCAGAAGGGATGGACTTTCAGACGGAAAAAAGTTGCTGTTGCTCTCCCCATCAGCAGTATTGCAATTCCAGACCTTAACCAGCTCAACAGTTCATTTGGTATAAAATAGTTCAAGCAATTCCAATCCATTTTCAAAACGTACAGATGCTCAAACCGGTATTTGTTAAAAACAACAACAACCAAACCACAAACACCTAGAGTGAAAAGGAGAACTATGAACCTCCTGAACAAAGCCACTAATTTCCATTGAGTACTAAAACCTAAAATGTCATAACCGATCTCACAAAAGGCCCCGGTTGCTCTGCTTTTTGTTACTTTATAGCTTGCTAATTTGCCTGGTGCAATCAAGTGCAACTAAGCCGGCAATCCTCAAACCAATTAAAAGAGAACACTTCAAATTTATGCTGCTTTGTTCCAATCCTGTATCCACTTCAGTGGTTCACAGGTAAATCACTCTCTCTTCTTAGCAAGCCAGAATCTAGATCTTCCTTACTCTTCCGACATCTCAGGGAGTATTATGGATTTCCCACTGTTGAAAGCTTTATATACCCAGAGAGCGGACCCAAGTGAAACCTGCAGGACCGTGTTGAGCCCTCCCCCAGGGAGTGGCCCGCCCCCTAGCCTGTTCATGATTGGGCCAATTGTGTGAGTGGTCAAAATACACTCTCTGGGCAGCAAGCTCAGTCCAGGGACCTCTTTTGATGCTTGGGAAGCAGCCCCAGGTGTCTCCATCGTTTGGGAAGAGAACCAGCCAGCAATGGTGCCCACTGAGGAGGGTGTGTGGAGTGGACTATTATAAATTTGTTACTATTGAAAGCTATGAGGGGCCATCTTCTCTATTCTCCACACTGTGATCCAGGGGCTTGTGCTTTACACCACAAATTTAGCTGCTCCCTCCTCCTATAGTTCCTCATACAATCCTGCCAGTAGTAGAGCCAGTGTGGTGTAGTGGTTAAGAGCGGTAGACTCGTAATCTGGTGAACCGGGTTCACGTCTCCGCTCCTCCACATGCAGCTGCTGGGTGACCTTGGGCTGGTCACACTTCTTTGAAGTCTCTCAGCCCCACTCACCTCACAGAGTGTTTGTTGTGGGGGAGGAAGGGAAAGGAGAATGTTAGCCGCTTTGAGACTCCTTCGGGTAGTGATAAAGCGGGATATCAAATCCAAACTCTTCTTCTTCTTCTACCAACTGGGGTAACTTTTAAAGAGGGTTAGGCAAATGCCTGGAGGTAGAGGCTATCGACTGCTCCTAATCATGACATCTACCTTCATTGTTGGAGGCAGTGTGCCTCTGAATGCCAGTTGCTGCGGATACCAAGTGTGTTGTGGGATTCGGACAGGCCACCGAGAACAAGATGCCAGATTAGATGGGCCATTGGCCTGATCCAGCCAGACTCTTATTATATTCCTACAGTTCTCTCTAGCAATAAGAACTTATAGTAGCGCTGCACCCAAAATGACTTCTGCCTTATTATTTTTTTACCTTTCTCCATCTATTAAGACAGGAGTGCCTGGCGTGCTCTGGTCCACGGGGTCACGAAGAGTCGGACATGACTAAACGACTAAACAACAACATCTATTAATTAGACAGGAAATTGCATTTGAAAATTATCAAGTGGAGGGGGATGGTGAAATTCTTCGTGGGTGGGAATGGTTCTTGCTACTGCTGCTGCACTTACTTTGCTTTTTAAGAGGAGGGTGTCCTGCAGGTCCCGTCTTTCATTCCGCAAATCATCCTTTTGTGTTCTGCATTCTGCAGACCTCCTGCATGCTCACAGTTCTTGACCTCCGTTGGGTTATGTCCTGTAATTGCAGGGAGCCAGGGAAGTCCATGCTCCTGACAGCTGTTCATTATTTTATTTTATTTTTCAAGAGAAGTATTTTTCCTTTTTTTTTCCTTTTAATCACTCTGGGCGGCGTGGGTCAGGTCAGTTCGCATCAGAATCCCCAAAGATCTAATTCCTCAAGCATCCTTACACAGATGGCTCTGAGACGCCTACAGTACTTTATGTGCAGAAATGACAGGGAATGTGGATGGGCTTCATATAACTCAGAAAACTGACCTGGACTGTGTTATAAGAATTTTAAGGTCTCAAATATAGAATAAATATTCATAAATGCACACGTATCTAAATATATAAACCATGGGTCTGAAATAGTACGGGAGAGCAATCCTGAAGCCATTTTGACTCTCCCAGTGACCTCAAATATTTCTCTGCAAGGAGGGAAGAAATGGGGAAAGCCTCCCGATTGACTTTTGCTTGCAAATCCTGTCTTAAGGGCATATTTGTGTACGAATAGGGTGAGTCTGTGACCTGGATTCAGGAACTAAACTATTAACCTTCACAAAAGAATGGCCAGACTGCCCAGGTAATGCAGTCAGTGACCATTATCAGGTATCCTAGCAGACAGGATTTCTGCTATAGACCGTCTCCAATGATGTAAGTATGGTGATTTTGGGGTGGTCTTTGGCTAAGGGGGTTGGGCAATGTCAAAAGTCTTTAAAGGTTCCTGCACACATTTTGTTCAGGGTCTCTCCCTCCTTGGAAGGAGGGGAGGGAACTCTGTTGCAACAGAAAAATAAATATCTGCCTTGTTTTCCACTGGATCCTGCCTCCATCCATTCTTCTTTGACCGATCATGGACTCGGGGGACTCAGAGTCCCATGAGGAGTTGGGCAGCAAAAGGTAAATCCCAATTTTTACATCAGCTGTAACACCGAATTTGTAGTTGGCAAAGGATCTGGGACAAGAGAGCCAGTGTGGTGTAGTGGTTAAGAGCGGTAGACTCGTAATCTGGGGAACCGGGTTCGCGTCTCCGCTCCTCCACATGCAGCTGCTGGGTGACCTTGGGCTAGTCACACTTCTCTGAAGTCTCTCAGCCCCACTCACCTCACAGAGTGTTTGTTGTGGGGGAGGAAGGGAAAGGAGAATGTTAGCCGCTTTGAGACTCCTTCGGGTAGTGATAAAGCGGGATATCAAATCCAAACTCTTCTTCTTCTTCTTCTTGTTTGGTTCTACTCAATACCTGAAATGAAAGGAGCCCCCCCTTCCCCCCAGGATTGCATGGCAGTCTGTACAAAGATCTTTCAGAATGAGGACTATGGTTCCTGTTTGGACAGAGGCCATTCTATTGATCTGCTGGAGGGAGAGCACATTGGAGATGGATAGTACTGATCATTTTTCAATGAGCGAGGGGCAGTGGTTTGAAAAGGCTGTTGTGATTTTCTAAAAATATCTAAAAATATTTCTTCATTTATTGCCAGGAGGCAATCGTTTCTTCTTCTATTGCCCTCATCCCACCTTCTTAAAAAATGTCATTCAGTGGCATACTGGCTTTGATCCTAATGGCCCCATGTAGCCATCTTGACTAGCAGCTGTTTGACTAAAGCTAACAAACACCGCAGTCCTGTTTACAACTTCTCTACTCTGAAGTAAATCTCACTGAGTCCAATGGGGCTTCCCCCCTGGGTAAGCACGCATATGATTGCAGCCTCAATTCTGTTATGGAATTCTATTGATCCAGAGCAGAACTCGGACATATAGTTAGCAGAGTAAAAACTTAAAACACGTTGCAGGATTCCCAAAAAAATAGACCAGAGGCAATTGTATTTCATCCAGCAGAGCTTTGCTGCTACTGAAGGCAAATGAGCATAATGGTCATAAATCCAATACATTCAGGATTGGCACCGTCCATAAGAAATTCAGTTGCAGCAGACTTAACTTTAACTTACAATAACTTATAATAAGTCTAAACGTTAACACTAAGCATACTATGTACAGAACACCACACCAGAAGGAAAGAGAGATAGGAAAGAGTGAAACCCAGGCTCCCTCTGGTCTTACTTTTATTGACAGAAGAGATAAGAGTACCAGATTAAGCCAGCTACTGTATTCAGCTTCTCTGAAGGAATAACCCAAACATCATGAACCTTCTGCTTGTTTCTTTCACACAGAGAAGCTTCCAGAACCCTCTTGAATCAATTAGAGTAGGAAAGACATCTACACATCAGATCAATACTTTCTGTACTAAGAAATGCAAACTGACAAACCCAACATTTTCAGCCCCCAGAGAGAGGTTTCTTTTTGATTTTTTTAAATGCAAGTTGCATCCTGGTTTGTTTTTAACATTTAAAACAATTTTAGAAATGCAAGACTTACTGTAATAATAATAGTTACAGGTAGGTAGCCGTGTTGGTCTGTCATAGTCAAAACAAAATAAAAAATAAAAAATTCCTTCCAGTAGCACCTTAGAGACCAACTAAGTTTGTTCTTGGTATGAGCTTTCGTGTGCATGCACACTTCTTCAGATACACTGAAACAGAAGTCACAACAGTTGTCAACAGGTTTACCACAGCTATCAGCCTATCACCCATTCCCACCACCCTTCTGAGTAATACCCCTCCCACCCTCTCACTATATATAAGGGTCTGGTGACTTCTGTTTCAGTGTATCTGAAGAAGTGTGCATGCACACGAAAGCTCATACCAAGAACAAACTTAGTTGGTCTCTAAGGTGCTACTGGAAGGAATTTTTTATTTTTTATTTTGTTTTGTAATAATAATAATAATAATCCCAAGCCTTCAAATGCATCTCACAATTTCCCCCTCTCACATTATCACCCACACAATGAACACATTTGTATATATGCATACATTTTAAAAAAACCTCATTCTCTGTGCCAAGACTATTCTTCGTTTTTAAACATATAGGCATGTGGGCTGTGTGAGGTTCCAGTAAGAAGCATGATTATCCCACGTGGACAACTAACTGCTATAAAAGCAGCCTTCAGTTGCAGAAGGCATCGCTTTGCCATTAATAAACACTGAGCAGCTGGAAAGACTCTGATACCTTGTTTAGTAACCCAACTTGCTACATAAATTGTTGTAACAAATGGAGAGAGGTTATATAGGGCTTGTGTCAGCTCTGTGAAATGCCTCTCCACGGAATGGGCACTATGTTGAACGGACGGTTTTAAGATTTAGACACTGAACAGGAATCGACATTACCGAGAGACATTCAGCATCAGTCAAGGACAGGTTCACACAATCAGTTTGCTTTGCTGCCTGATACCATCCCTGTGTACATGCCTGTCCGGAAAAAATGCATGCAGGTAAAATGGTACTGTGGTACCTCTGGTTAAGTACTTAATTCATTCCAGAGGTCCGTTCTTAACCTGAAGCTGTTCTTAACCTGAAGCACCACTTTAGCTAATGGGGCCTCCCGCTGCCGCTGTGCCGCCAGAACACAATTTCTGTTCTTTTCCTGAAGCAAAGTTCTTAACCTGAAGCATTATTTCTGGGTTAGCGGAGTTCTTAACCTGAAGCGTATGTAACCTGAGATGCCACTGTAAAGGTAAAGGACCCCTGGATGGTTAAGACCAGTCAAAGGTGACTATGGGATTGTGATGCTCATCTCGCTTTCAGGCCGAGGGAGCCGGCGTTTGTCCACAGACAGCTTTTCAGGTCATGTGGCCAGCAGGACTAAACACCTTCTGGTGCAACAGAACACCATGACGGAAACCAGAGTGCATGGAAACGCCGTTTACCTTCCCGCCACAGCGGTTCCTATTTATCTACTTGCACTGGCGTGTTTTCGAACTGCTAGGTTGGCAGGAGCTGAGACAGAGCAAAGGGAGCTCATCCCATCATGGGGATTTGAACCGCCAACCTTCTGTTCAGCAAGCCCAATAGGCTCAGCAGTTTAGACCACAGTGCCACTCGTGTCCCATAAAAATGCATGCATATATTGTGTGACACAAGAATGCACATTCACTCTGTGGCAACTCTCGCATGATCAGTGACTCCCAAAGCATCACTGTGATTACAGACGTTAACATGTCTCATAAGGAGGATTAATTTGCATTTATTTATTTATTTATTTATTTATTTATTTATTTATTTATTTATTTACATAGCAGCACACACGAGGGCCTTGTCAATTTCAGCTCCCCATTTGTGGAACATTGTCTCCTCACGCATTTCACTACCGCTGACCCTGATGCAATTTCAATGCCAGTTAAAAATCTTTTAAAAAAAATTAATGTCCAGCTTTTGGCTTAAACGATCTGTGAAGCATGAGGGCATGTCCTTGCTAGATTTGCTCCTTTTCTGCATGTAAACAATCATGGAGTTTTAAGGATATTCTGGTTCTATGTTCTTGATTTTGGTACATTGCATACTTATCTGGGGGATTTTTAAAATGAAGAGCAGGCTAAAGAAACATAGAATCTTAGATTTGTAGAGTTGGAAGGGACCCTGAGGGTCATTTAGTCCAACCCCCTGCAATGCAGGAATATGCAGCTGTGACATATGGGGATCAAACCTGCAACCTTGGTGTTACCAGCACCATGTTCTAGCCAACTGAGCTATCCAGGAGTGCCAAAACAAATACATCCATAAATAAAAGTACCTATGTACGATCGATCCAAATCCTAGCTCTTAAGAGTTTTCGCTGCACTTCCCTCTTCATGACTGTTGAAGGCATTCAGCAGAGGGTCACCTTTCAATCCATGGTACATCCTTTGATCTGAGGGCGCTGTCCATGGTTGCTGATTCTATCTAGGGATTGAGAAAGAACTCCTGAGAGAAACCTTCATGTCTTTTTAAATACCGGCTTCACATCTCGGAACACCTTTATCCATTTTTAAAAAAATGTTATTCCCTGGAATCAGAGGGCCATTTTTCTCTGTGTGTGAAATGTTGATGTGGCTGGTTAGGTGACCGCTTCCTTCAGTTTCCTACACATAGAAGTCTTCATGCTGGCCTGGACTTCAGCTACTTATTATTGCATTGTAGCATTTGCAGAAAATAAATTGGTGGGAGTCCCTTATTTCAGATTGAACGGCCTGAGGAAAGGTACATCTTGGTTGTCAGAAAGACAGGAATGGCAAAAGGGGGACCTGGGAGGGATGCAGGTGGCACTGTGGTCTAAACCACCAAGCCTCTTGATCTTGCCGATCGGAAGGTCGGCAGTTCGAATCCCCATGACAGAGTGAGCTCCTGTTGCTCTGTCCCAGCTCCTGCCAACCTAGCAGCTCGAAAGCATGCCAATGCAAGTAGATAAATAGGTACGGGAAGGCGGGAAGAAGAGAAGAGTTTGGATTTGATATCCCGCTTTATCACTACCCGAAGAAGTCTCAAAGCGGCTAACATTCTCCTTTCCCTTCCTCCCCCACAACAAACACTCTGTGAGGTGAGTGGGGCTGAGAGACTTCAGAGAAGTGTGACTAGTCCAAGGTCACCCAGCAGCTGCATGTGGAGGAGCGGGGAATCGAACCCAGTTCCCCAGATTACAAGTCCACCGCTCTTAACCACTACACCACACTGGCTGGTAAACTGGGAAGGTAAACAGCGTTTCCTTGTGTTCTGGCTTCAGCCACAGTGTCCTGTTGCACCAGAAGCGGGTTAGTCCTGCTGGCCACATGACCCGGAAAGCTGTCTGTGGACAAACACCAGCTCCCTGGGCCTATAAGCAAGATGAGCGCCGCAACCCCATAGTTGCCTTTGACTGGACTTAACTGTCCAGGGATCCTTTACCTTTTTTTTTTTTTTTTTTTTTTGCCTTTAGAACTAAGGAGATTAAAAGGATTAGAAAATAAAACAGGAGAAGGAAAAAAATATGTGCTCTAAAGGGGAGGGAAAAACAACACCTCTTTAGGACCCCAGTGATCTTTATAACTGGTTGTCTAAATAACTCACTCATCAATTACAGTTCTGAGGTCACTCATTGGCTGAAAAAACTGAGTGGCAGGACAAGGTAAGATGGCATATCTCACAGAAATAACATAAAGGGTGCCTGCATATTTTACTTATAACCCTCCTTGCGGTAGGGCCACACACACACAAACACAGTTTTCTTTTGGAAAAAGTGGGGGAATAATAATAATAATCATAATAAAAATAATAAAAATAATAAATATAGTAATAATAATTTCATTATTTATACACCGCCCATCTGGCTGGGTTTCCCCAGCCACTTTAGGCGGCTTCCAGCAGAATATAAAAACATAATGTTTGTTCATTTGTTATTTATTGTGGGCCCTGTCACAGTTGCACCCACCCACCCTGGGCAATGGCGAAAAGTAAGGTGTAATTAATAAACTCAAGCAGACAATGATCTGGATTAGAAATGGCCACAACTTTATTGATTACAGATACAGTGGTACCTCGGGTTACATACGCTTCAGGTTACATACGCTTCAGGTTACAGACTCTGCTAACCCAGAAATATTACCTCGGGTTAAGAACTTTGCTTCAGGATGAGAACAGAAATCGGGCAGTGGCGGTGCAGTGGCAGTGGGAGGCCCCATTAGCTAAAGTGGTGCTTCAGGTTAAGAACGTTTTAAGGTTAAGAACGGACCTCCGGAACGAATTAAGTACTTAACCAGACGTACCACTGTATAGGTGGATTTTTGGCTCAGGCACTGGGTGTACAGTAGTACCTCTGGATGCGAAAGGCATCTGTTCCGGAGCCCCGTTCACATCATGAGCAGCACGTATCATGAAGCGTCGCGTCTGCGCATGTGCGCGACACAATTCGGCGCTTCTGCGCATGCGCATGATGTCATTTTGCGCGTCTGCACATGCACGAACCGACGAACCCAGAAGTAACCTGTTCCGGTACTTCCGGGTTCGGCGCGTTCGTAACCCGTGACAAACGCAACATGCAGCGTTTGTATCACGAGGTACAACTGTATATCTGTTCCAGTCCCCTCCACCTGACAGAAAATATAATGATTAAATTCTGAAAAGGTAAGGGAGCTCAGTTCCCCTGAGTTCCTGCTCAAAAAACACGTGTGTGTGTGTGTGTGTGTGTGTGTGTGTGTGTGTGTGTGTGTGTATGTTTTTATACATTAATCTATCTATCAATGAATTCCACCATTATGAATCCAGCCATGGCTTGAGAAATGTTGTGGCTAATCAAGGGTATACTTCTGCATGCATAATTCTGTTATGTCTGCCTATGAACGCTTTCCAAGAACCTGATTGTAGTCTTTACCTTTTCCTTGGACTCGTCACAACTGCCACAAGTGTTGAGTCCAAAAGTACGTGGGCAGGTGGAAGGGAAGGAGATCTGCTGCAAAGACATGCAAACTAAAGTTTGCTGCTTTTCTGTAGTTCTCCACGACTGCCTGCCCATGCTGGCACAATTATAGCTACCAGTGCAAGATGCATAAAAGTCAACTCGCCATCTCATCTCCCTATGTCCATTCTTTAAAAAAATTATTATTGCAATCTAATATTGCATGCTTGTTAAGGCTAGAAAGACTATTTATCCCCAGATCTCCTTTCCTCTTTTTCTGTACAAAGCTAATAAATAGTAATAATCCTAAAATATGGCTCGAATCCATAAGGCAGCTCTGTTTGTTAAATATTTACAAGCCAAATAAACATTGCACAGACAATTTAAATTCAGCAGAGAACTAACCTACTTTCCCTGCTACAAATGTCTGACCGAACTCCAATAAATTCTGCGTATCTGTAAACTGTGACCCTTTGCCCTTCACATTTACCCAACAGATATTCAGTTCTGTATATTCTTGCTCTTAAGAATGGATGCTGAACAGGGAAAACTCCTACGCTGAATTCAAAAGCAGTAAACTTCGGAAGGGAAATCCAGAAGATTTCATATGAACATGGGTAAAAAGGTAAAAGGTAAAGGGACCCCTGACCATTATGTCCAGTCGTGTCCGACTCTGGGGTTGCGGCGCTCATCTCACTTTATTGGCCGAGAGCTGGCATACAGCTTCCGGGTCATGTGGCCAGCATGACTAAGCCGCTTCTGGCAAACCAGAGCAGCACACGGAAACGCCGTTTACCTTCCCGCCAGAGCGGTTCCTATTTATCTATTTGCACTTTGATGTGCTTTCGAACTGCTAGGTGGGCAGGAGCTGGGACTGAGCAATGGGAGCTCACCCCGTCGCAGGGATTCGAACCGCCAACCTTCTGATCAGCAAGCCCTAGGCTCTGTGGTTTAACCCACAGTAAAATCAGCAAAAAAGGAACGCACACACTGTGAGTAAACCAATATACAGAGAAATATGGCCTACTATTTGCTTATGAGTCTGCATTGTGAAGTCTCACACCCTCTTCACTATCACTGCCCAGGTGAAGCCCAGGTGAATCTTTGGTCACCATGAAGCAACAATGTTTACGTTGTATTCACCTGCATATCAATGTGGAGTACCACTGTGTCACTGACACTAATGGTGATATGATGCCTTTTGCTGAAAAGCTGCACCTCAAGTTCCTGTCTGGATTTTATTCAATACTAATAAAATACATTATAGAAATTAATGTGTGTGTGCGTATTGTGTATATATTGTATATCCAGCTCTGAGGGCCTTCTGCAGACTCTCCAAGTGTCCCTATTTTCCAGGGACATCCCCGATTTAGAGAAGGCATCCCAGTTTCTGATTTGATCCTGGAATGTCCCACTGTTCCTTAGGATGTCCCTATTTTCATTGGAGAAGTGTTGGAGGGTATGGAGTTATTTGACCCCAAGTCGTCTGACGGCAATCCTGTATAGGGAAGATTTTTTAAAATGTTTGATGCTTTATTATGTTTTTATATATGTTGGAAGCCCCCCAGAGTGGCCTCAGCAACCCAGTAAGATGTGTGGGGTATAACTACCATAGTAAAATTATCGTTATGGAATGGGACATTTTCATCGGAGAAATGTTGGAGGGTATGCTTCTGGTGGTTCCCTCATTGCGAGAAGTGAGGTTATGGGGAACCAGACAGAGGGCCTTCTCGGTAGTGGTGTCCGCCATGTGGAATCCCCTCCCATTAGATGTCAAGGAAATAAACAACTATCTGACTTTTAGAAGACATCTGAAGGCAGCCCTATATAGGGAAGTTTTTAATGTTTGATGTTTTAATGTGGTTTTATAATTGTTGGAAGCTGCCCAGAGTGGCTAGGGCAGACTTCTTCAACCTCGGCCCTCCAGATGTTTTTGGCCTACAACTCCCATGATCCCTAGCTAGCAGGACCAGTGGTCAGGGATGATGGGAATTGTAGTCTCAAAACATCTGGAGGACTGAGGTTGAGGAAGCCTGGGCTAAGGCAACCCAGTCAGGTGGGTGGGGTACAAATAATAAATTATTATTAACATCGGCCAGGATGCTGGTGTGAAATCTTATTGTCACTGAAACAGAATGGCCACAGCAAATCCTCCGATTTTGCCCTAGGAAGAATTTATTCCAGTGCCATCTACTGATTAAACCATAGAATGGCACTATCCGTATGGCTGCACTGCAGGCAAAAATGAGATAAAAATAAAGTGATAATCAAAGGAGAGTACAATTGCATGCAAATTCCAATTGGCTGGCCACATTCGGCTGTCAATAACTCACAGCACAATACCACAAGCTGAGTGAAATAATCAGAAATCAAAGGAGATGACACTTCATATTTGCGATGTCGATGACATGTGAGAGGACAGCAGCCAATTCTTTCATGTCCCGGCATATGTATCACAGAATGAAGGTTGAAATGCTTGGGAATAAGCCCAGAGTTCGTAGCCTTGTCTCTACAAACCTAACATATGAGCTCTGCCACTTGCAAAACTCTATTGGTAAGACTATCCCTTGGTTCAATGAAATAATAATAATTTATTATTTATGCCCCACCCATCTGGCTGGGTTTCCCCAGCCACTCTGGATGGCTCCCAACAAAATTAATGATAATAATAATAATAATAATAATAATAATAGTGATAAAACATCAGACATTAAAAACTTCCCTAAACAGGGCTGCCTTCAGATGTCTCCTAAAAGTCAGATAGTTGTTGATTTCCTTGACATCTAATGGGAGGGCGTTCCACAAGGCGGGCGCCACTACCAAGAAGGCCCTCTGCCTGGTTCCCCATAACCTCACTTCTCACAGTGAGGGAACAACCAGAAGCATACCCTCCAACATTTCTCCCATGAAAATAGGGACGTTCCATTCCATAAAGATAATTTCACTATTTATACTATTACTATTTATACCCAACACAGTGAGGGAACTGCCAGAAGGCCCTTGGCGCTCGACCTCAGTGTCCAGGCAGAATGATGGGGGGTGGAGACGCTCCTTCAGGTATACTGGGCCGAGGCCGTTTAGGGCTTTAAAGGTCAGCACCAACATTTTGAATTGTGCTCGGAAATGTACTGGGAGCTTTCAGGACCGGTGTTACAAGCTAGGACTTGAGCAGATTCTACCCAAGGCCAGTAAAAATCATGTTGCCAGCACTAGTCAACCCTAGCTGGCAGCGACTGCTGATCTCTGAGGAACATTGTTTGCAAAATGCAGTCAGGTTTGCTTCTGTTTGGCGTTGTCCTCCCTGGATGTTGTGATTTCCCATTACCTTAGACAGGTGCACATTCACCCACCAAGTTGAACTTAGTCAAAACAAAAAGCACTCCAGCAGTGTATCAGTTATAGCAGTCAGGCCCAGAGGCCAACATCTGGCATTGTTCTTCACATTTCAACAGCATTATGACCTCACTGATCATGACAACTCGGGAGCTATAAAGCAGCCCAAAGAGCTACCTGCCATAATGAGGAATGAACGAGGGGAGAAATCAGCCTCCAGTTAAAAAAGAAATGTCCTCTCCAAACATACGTTTGTTTATGTACCGAACAAAGCCTTCAAGCTGACAAAAACAGCACTGCTATGCTTTGAGATGCCAGGGGAATTGTGGGTGACTGGAAAAACAAAACAAAGTCAATGTCAGAACTGGAATACTTATCTTGGGGACGGATTCAATACCCTGCTATGCCCAATGATTCACGACAGATGAGAATCATTTCAAGAAAATAAGAGGAAAAACTGTGGTGAAATGTTATGGGGCGACAGAACTATAGTTTTGGAATTGACCAGGACTCATCATTCAATGGCTATCTTATTTAAGGGCCAAACAAGTTCTCATGGCTGATACTGAAAATGGCACCTGCTTGTTTAGTTAAGAATCATATAAAATAATAGAATTGTAGAGCTGGAACGGACACCAAGGGCCATCTAGTCCAATCCCCTACAATGCAGGAATCTCAGCTGAAGTGTCCGTGACAGATGGCCATCCAACCTCTGCTTAAAAACCTCCAAGGAAGGACAGTCCACAACCTCCCAAGGGTGCCGGTTCCCCCGTTGAACAGCTCTTTCTGTCAGAAAGTTTTTCCTGGTTTTTAGTTGGAATCTCCTTTCTTATAACTTGAAGCCATTGGGTTCAAGTCCTACCCCCCAGAGCAGGAGAAAATAATCTTGTTCCCTCTTCCATGGGAGATCCCTGGAAATATTTAAATATGACTATCATATCTTCTCTCAGTCTCCTCTTTTCCAGGCTACACATACCCAACTCCCTCAACTGTTCCTCATAAGGCTTGGTTTCCAGACCCTTGATCATCTTGATCACCCTCCTCTCCACACATTCCAGCTTGTTGACATCCTTCTTAAATTGTGGCACCCAGAACTGGACATTTACTCCAGGTGTGGTATGACCAAGGCAGAATAGACTGGTACTATTATTTCCCTTGTTCTGGACTTCCAGCAGGACTATTCTTACATACCCACCCTCCCATTTTATCCTCACAACAACCCTGCAAGGTAGGTCCGCTGAGAGGCAGTAACCCGTCTTATGTTGAAAAAAGCAATACCCAGATTCCAGGCAACCCCCTCAAGAGACCGAGATCATTTTGCCTTAGTCAAACCACACCTTGAGTATTGAGTCCAGTTCTGAGCACCACAAATTAAGAAGGACATGGGCCAAAAAAGCCCATAAATGTTGTGCAAAGGAATTAAAGTGGACTTGTCTGCTGAAGGCATTAAGCTGCTTGCCTGCTGACTTGCATCTGCCTGGTAAGAGAAAAGAGAATATTGTAGGTGTTGCTTAGCACAAGTAACTAAGAATATTTTGCCTCTGGTTTGGAGGAAATCAGTGAGGCCTATACAAAAGGAAGTTTACCTGTTGATTAATTTCTAATGTGAACATTGTGCTAGACTCTAGTCCTGGCATCCCCAAACTCGGCCCTCCAGATGTTTTGGGACTACAACTCCCATCATCCCTAAGACCAGTGGTCAAGGATGATGGGAATTGTAGTCCCAAAACATCTGGAGGGCCAAGTTTGGGGGGTGCCTGTTCTAGTCCATTGTAAGTTAGTTAACAGCAAGTTCTGCTAAACTGAGTAGGACAAAGTTCTCCTGATTCTTGCCATCCCCATGAACTTCAATAGGACTTGATTGCAACCACCCTGACTTCAATTGTCACTTTAGACTCTCCTTTCACCTAAATTCAAAGTATTGTGATTCCTTATTTATTTTAAAGCAACTCCACCCCCCCAAAAAAAGTATGCACATTAGCAAAGACTTCCCTAGTGCTGTGTTTAAAATGCAATTAGATCCCAGCGGGAGATTGCCAAAATATACCAGAAACCATGTTGAGCAAGTATCTGCCTCATTCTATTTTGAGACATCTTCACAATATCACCTTGTAGCAACAGCTGTTGAGAGAAATGGGATTGGTGCGAATTCCGCTTCTATTGCTTGGCAAGCTTAAAAGTTGTAATACATTTTTCAGTTCATTTTAGGTTCAGGTATCCCCATGAGCAATTTCCCTCATGTTCATTAAAAAAAAAGGAACGAGATATGAAGATTACACAACAGAGATTTGGAAGCAAAATGCAAGCAGTTCTCGGCTGGAACCCGCAACTGAAGTTTTACTGCAAAAGGGCTGTGCTCATCTTCTATCAGCTGCTAAATTAGCCAGAATAAACATCCTGAGGTGCAAGCCTAATGCCAAGCCAAGCCGCTCACTTCGCAACAGACAAGTGGGTTGGCAGTAGTCCTGAGTACAGGCCTCCGCAAACAAGCCCTAATTCACGACCAATGTAGCTTGCTATCTCTGCCCTGATAAGAGCCAAGCCTAGCTTAAGTTACTTGGTAGGGCCTTAAGGGAAACTATTGTTTTGTGTTAAGCAGCGTATACATGAGAAATCGTGTCCTCCCTCAGTACATACAAATTAAATCGCAATTGGGGAAAGATAAAAGAATTGGGTTTGAGAAAGAAATGACTAAATTTGAAAGATATTTGATATTGGGGAAATCAAAAACGATATCTAATTTATATAATTTGATCCTAGAGTGGGAGACGAAGGATGAGGCAGTAAAAGTATCAATGATCAAATGGGCACAAGGCTTTGGCAGGAATATAATGTTCAAACAACAGGAAAAATTATGGCAGAAGGACATGAAATTTACAACATGTTATAAATTAAAAGAATTTTTTTAAAAATGCAACACAGATGGTACATAACACCAGAAATAATAGCCAAAATAAACAAAAATAGTGATGACACCTGCTGGAGGTGTAAAGTGGCAAAAGGTACATTATACCATATATGGTGGAATTGTCCAGAGATAAAGAAATATTGGGAGATAATCTACAATGAAATGAAGAAAATGTTTAAATATTCATTCAAAAAAAATCCAGAAGGTTTTTTGCTGGGCATACCACCAGAAAACATTAAGGGAAAAGACAGGGTAGTTTACCTTTATGCAACAGGAACAGCAAGGTTATTGGTGGCAAAAAACTGGAAAAGTATAGAAATTCCAACAAAAACAGAATGGCTTATAAAATTGATAGAATACCATAATGCAGTTAAGATAATGGGAGTTATTGGAGAAGTCTCAAAAGATAAATTAGAAAAAGAATGGAATGCCTTTGGGGAATACATCCAGAACTATGTAGAAAAATCAGAGCTCCTATCGATATAGAGCAAGTTACAGGAAAACAATAGAAGAATGAGAAAAAGAAAAAGGGAGAACGTAAAATTTTGATTTGAATAATAAAAAGCTATTTACAGTATAGATATAAAAAAGGATGGAAAGTTGAAGATATTGTGACTGAGAAGATTGGAAGTTGTGCACAGGGTGGGGGGAGGTGGGACGGGGGTAATGGTGGAGGGTGAAGGACAAGTATGTATGCATATGAATGTACATATATATATATGAACTTGTATGTATGAGCAATAAATAAAATTTTAAAAAAATTATTAAAAAAAAGAGGGGGGGGGAAGAGAGAAATCATGTCCTCCCTCAAAGAGGGCACGTGTTGCGGTGTGACCTGGCAACCAAACCCTGTGTTGTGGGTGGGTACGATTGGATAGCCACAACACCCTATTGGTAGGTCCCTCGATGCTGGGGTGTAATCAGACCAATGGGACGCTAGTCAATTGGATCGAGGGACCTACATAAGGCCCATGCATGTGTCCCTGAGCTTCCTCTTTGGGCCAGTACATCGGAACACCTGCCCACCTCTCCCTATATTTAGGGTTTGTGCTTGACCTTGCTATGCCGTCGTGTGTTGCCTGTCCTTGGTGCAGGGACACGGCAGGAATTCTCCCCATTTGGCTGATTGGCTGTTGCCATTTGGGTTTCGCCTGCCACATAGCAAATCATCACAACTTGTAAGGTTGCAGGTAGGCTCTGGTTCAAGTGATAGGGGTGGCAGAAGGGTCTGGCCATCCCTATGCGTAGGGTATTCCGGTAAAGGAATCCAGGGACTCAATGGTTTGGTCAACCCTGAGAGGGGTTGTGCCCATGCCCGAGTCCAGGGGGACATCTGGGTGGTGGACTAGCCTGACCCCGGCTTTCCGCTGTTCCAGGTGTTCACCCTAGGCTGACCTATGCTGGTGCCCTGGGTCAACGCTACCTGCCACGGTGCAGGGAGCTAGTCAAACCAGAGCCTATGCAACTACTCACTTGATGTAATCAATAAAGTTGTGGCCTAAATCCTGCCAAAAACCAAACCAAATATTTGAGTCGTGTGAATTTATTTCTAGGGAATGGTTAAAAGGTCTAAACACGCAAGAGCCAAGCCTAGCTTAAGTTACTTGGTAGTGCCTTAAGGGAAATGATTGTTCTGTGTTAAGCAGTGTATGCATGAGAAATTGGTCGAGCTGAAACATTCAATGGCGGAGCGAGTGCTTCTCATGCCAACGCTCTCAGATTGAATCCTCGGCATCGCCAGTAGGACTAGGAAAGTGTTTGTGAGTGCTGAAGAGCTGCTACCAGTTCATGGTTAGTGGACGGTACTGGATAAATGGTCTGTTTCAATATAAAGCATCTTCCTTTGTTGTGACCGCTGTAAACATTGCAATTTGGACAAGTTAATGTTGTCCAATGAAAATATAATTTTTATTACATTTTCTGTTTTACACTTTAGAGCATGGGTAGGCAAACTAAGGCCCGGGGCCGGATGCGGCCCAAATGCCTTCTCAATCCGGCCCGTGGACGGTCCAGGAATCAGCGTGTTTTTACATGAGTAGAATGTGTCCTTTTATTTCAAATGCATCTCTGGGTTATTGTGGGGCCTGCCTGGTGTTTTTACATGAGCAGAATGTGTGTTTTTATTTAAAATGCATCTCTGGGTTATTTGAGGGGCATAGAAATTCGTTCATTAATTTTTTCCCCAAAATATAGTCCGCCCCGCCCCCACAAGGTATGAAGGACAGTGGACCGGTCCCCTGCTGAAAAAGTTTGCTGACCCCTGCTTTAGAATATTCATTTAAAAATGCACATCTGATACATTTGCAAACTGAATCCAATTTATCCCCTCTCCGTACCTACCACTCAGCCATTTTTCCTTTCTAGATTTTGTCAGGATCGATAGCATATCAGTTAGCACAGGAGGCTTCTTTATACGTGCCTATAATTTCCCCATGCCTGTAACAAGAGAGTGTGTGAGATTTCTCCCCCCCCCCATGGTCTGCCATCAGCCAGCTGCACCCTGCAAATGTTTACTAATGTGAACTCAGTAGATGATCACACCTTGGCACTCAATAGAATTTATCATCTTCCCCATAAACCGTCTCACACTGGTACACCAAAAACATTCTGATAATGGAAAGGATTCGTCTAATAGTGTTGAGACGATATATCACACTATCACCTACTTCTTTAGTGAGGGGTGAAACACCTGTGGCTCGCGTTGCCTTTGCCTCGGAAATACGTCGAGGTACTTCTCGGAATATGGGGATATTTAGCTCAGCTTATTTCTGAGCCAAAGCCAAATTTGCTGCCCTCCCCAAAAGCTCCTAAAACTGCTCTCTAATCTGCTAGCCCCCTCCCTGTTCAGTCGCCATTTACCTGATGGAACAGGGGCAAGAGGAGTAGAGTTTTAGCTGCAGGGAGTGAGAAGGCAAGAGGTGACCTTCCCCCACCCTTGTGGGATGTAATCCACTGGGAGCAGTCAAATACAACATTTCTTGTTTTCCTAGAGTGGACATGCAAGGGGATGTTTGGTCTAGCCAGTCAAAACTTCCTGTTTCCTCCTAGGCTGGAGCATCCCTCCTTTGCATGTGACTAGAGGTGGGCGTGACCTTACCTGTCTAGGTAACAAAAGGACAAGTCACTCTCTCTCTCTTTTGACTTCCTTCTTCGTTGGACCAGCTTTTTAGTTAGGACTGCTATGCTACCTTTCAGCTAGCATAAGCACTGGGATTATTCCCCCATATGGGATAGATCCACATGTACACGTTTGTAACTAAGTCTGCCTTCAGGTATCCAACTATGAACTGATATGAGTAAACTTCTTTTATTGACTTTAAATAAGATTGTCGTGTCTCTATTCTTTTAAGAGGGATTAAAGGGAATTTACCAGGAATATACAGTGGACGCTCGGGTTGCGAACGAGATCTGTGCGGGAGGCGCGTTTGCAACCCGCAGCATTCACAACCCGCGCCACTGCGTCTGCGCACACGTGTGACGCAATTCGGTGCTTCTGTGCATGCGCAAAGTACTATTTGCGTGTGTAGGTCACCCAGCCATTCCCACCAATAACTCACACATAAAGCATAATTTTGGTTTGGGTTTTTGGCATAATTTTGGCCACAACTTTTATTGAATTACAAATCACGTGAGTGGTTGCGTAGGCATTGGTTCGCACTGTCCACTAGACAGGGCTGACTACTCGTCAGCAAGACTATCTGTCCTCTTGACAGAGCTGACCACTGGTCAGCGATTGGGGAAACCATTAGCTGGGGAGAGTAATGGGGCTGGTAGATCGGAGCCACCCCCTCCCCAGGGGTTCCAGGGGCTCTTGCGTAGGCCCTGCAACCCCGGGTTCGGACAAGCATGTTGAGCCCCTGGGCTTCCTTTAACGGAATTCCCATCACCATCATCCTTCTTGGATGGCAACCACTGAACCAATGCCTAACCGCCAACCTTACAAGTTGTGACTAATTGCTGTATAGTAGGCAAAAACCAAGAGGCACGGCCAATCAGCCAAATGGACAAAATTCCTACTAGGCCCCTCAAGCGGAGGCGACCCCTAGCCGGCACAGCAAGGTCAAAGCACAATCCTATACCAGGGCGGGGGGGGGACGGGAGATCCGAAGCTCCAGACAAGAGTGCCCACTGGATCACGTGCTGATCCATATAAAGGGCACTGAGCTGTCAATCACCTACCCTATGCAAATTCCGGCCAGCCCAGGCCGGTCAATAATTGCTGTGGCCATTAGCCCTTCCCCCAAACCAAGAAGAATGGCTTCATGCCCACCCCGCAACTAAGGCTCTCTCGTTGAGAACCCCCTTTTGCGTGTGTAGGTCACCCAGCCATTCCCACCAATAACTCACACATAAAGCATAATTTTGGTTTGGGTTTTTGGCATAATTTTGGCCACAACTTTTATTGAATTACAAATCACGTGAGTGGTTGCGTAGGCATTGGTTCGCACTGTCCACTAGACAGGGCTGACTACTCGTCAGCAAGACTATCTGTCCTCTTGACAGAGCTGACCACTGGTCAGCGATTGGGGAAACCATTAGCTGGGGAGAGTAATGGGGCTGGTAGATCGGAGCCACCCCCTCCCCAGGGGTTCCAGGGGCTCTTGCGTAGGCCCTGCAACCCCGGGTTCGGACAAGCATGTTGAGCCCCTGGGCTTCCTTTAACGGAATTCCCATCACCATCATCCTTCTTGGATGGCAACCACTGAACCAATGCCTAACCGCCACATGAGCCACCAGCTCACCGCCAAAACCACTCACAAACCTAGCCAAGTCTTCAGGGCCCCCCCAACAGCCCCCAACCACAAATCATTGCCCAAGGGAGACAAATGCACGCCATCTGGGCGAAAAAGCGAATCATCCCTGAAAGAAATAGAGGGGTGGGAGATCTCTGACCCTCCCACCTCCAAAACAACCCTCAGCGCAGCACTATTGATGCGTCTGCGTGCCTTATCTACAGCAATGCCGGAACGAGCTCCCCTCCAGGAGCGGCGCTGCAGTAGATGAGACCAAAATAATTGAACCTGTGGGAATAAGCAGGCCACCTCCCGCAAATCTTGCTGAATCCTGAGGCGTAACACCCGGCACTCTGTGGCTGGCAAGTCATTTTCCCCCAGCTGCAAAACCATAGCGTCAGGTGGACCCTCCTCAGCAACACGATGGCGTAAAAAAGGAATCAGCTCCTCCCACAACATGCCCCTTTTGCCCAACCAAGAAACAGCAACGTGTGATGGAAGTCCAAGGTTGGGCATCAGCCCTGCTTCCCGAGCTCTGGCGCCGGCCCAGTGAACAATGCTGTGCCCGACAATCCAAACGCGTACGGGTGCAGGACCTACAGGGAACAGAAAACAACCAATTATAACCACATCAACGACGCACATAACCTTTGTAAGCATTAGACTTCCACCTTCCCAATTCCTTAATTCTGTCTGTGGACAGACCCCAACGAGCTGCTGACGTAGCCGCGCCAATCCTAAAAGAATGAGGGGCATAACCATCTGCCTTGCGGCCACATGCTGTGATAGCCTTCCGCATCACCTTGGCGAACTGCTGCCTGGTCAAAGGCAGGCCATCCTCATGTACCAAGAAAGGGCCGTTCCCATGGGGCCGTAACGCAAGGTACCTAGCTGTGTCCTTTACCGGGCAAGGACCAGGCCTTCCTGTGGCTGGCAGACGAATCGCTACACCACGTCCCAGCTGGTCGGTCTTGGAATTGCGGACGGTAAGGACCACCTCTGATGGAAACAAATCTACATCATTTAACAACAGGCCCCGTGAACCCGCGAGCTGGGAGGCCTCAAGAACCACCTCCCCAACCCGCAAGGCCCCGTAAAAGGCCAATGAAAAGGCAACTGAAAAAAGCCGCGCCTCAAAGCGCGACCAGCAAACTACGCGGAGCTTGGCTCTCATTTTTGTTAACAGTGCCAATGTAATTGGGTGCCTAGCCTGAGTTTGTGAGGGGGCCATCCTGGCCCAGCCCTTCATGGCCTGCCTAATATAAAAAGCCGCACAAGGGTCCCTTTCAAAGAAAAGCTTCGCAAAAAATGAGATAGCCGCAGCCTGGATCCTGATGGTCCGGGGAGCGCGGCCTGACGCAAAAAGGTGCGTCAGGTATTCCAGCACCATGTCGGCCGTCGGGGGCGAGGAAAACTGGCCCGCCCTCGACTGCCCACAAAAGTGGAGAAAATCAGCCCACGCCTTCTTATAAGAACGAAAAGTTGACGGGGCAACAGAAGTGGCTACTCCCTGCATGGCTAATTGCCTCCAAGGCTCCACAGGTGTTCTGGGAAGTGCTCCGGATGCTCCCGTGCTTCCGGGGCCAATGCTCTGAAGCGGGCCATCTGAAAACGGGACAGAGCATCGGCAATATCATTCGAGAGGCCAGGGACAAAACGTGCGGAAAAAACAATATTAGCCCTCAGGCAATGAAGCACAAAGGCTCTAAGCAGCGATGATACTCTAGGGGACTTTGATGACTGTTTTGCCAGGACTCCCACCACTGCTTGGTTGTCAGTCCAGAAGCACACGCGACGGTCCTTGAATTCCCCGACCCAAATATGCACTGCCACTGCAATGGGAAAAAACTCGAGAAACGTCAAGTCCCGTGTAATTGCCTCCCCTAACCATGCTGCCGGCCAGGGCATGGCACACCATCGCCCCTGCCAATATAGCCCAAAACCCAAGGAGCCTGCAGCGTCAGAATGGACTTGGAAATCATTGCGCAAGTTCAAAGTGTCCTGCCACAATGACACCCCGTTGAATTCCTGAAGGAATATCAACCAATTCCTAAGATCCTCTTTCACATCTTGGGGCAGGCGTGTATGGTGGTGTGGCGCGCGCAGACCCGACGTGAGTCGTGCTAAGCGGGCGCAGAAAGGCCGCCCAGGCGCCACCACCCTACACGCAAAGTTCAAATGGCCCAAGAGCGACTGCAGCTGACGCAGGGTTACCTTGGTGAGGGGGAGCATCTCCTCAATTACCCTCTTTAACGTAATGATTTTTTCCTCCGGCAAACGTGAAGTCTGCTCAACGGTATCCAGCAAAATGCCCAGGTAAACCAACTGGGTGGCCGGGCCCTCCGTCTTGGCCGAAGCCAATGGGACACCCAGCTCCTCAGTGAGTGCAGAAAAAGCCTGCATGAGCACGAGGCAGTCTCCAGACTCGCCGCCTGACGTCAGCAAAAAATCATCAAGATAATGGGTCACCCCTTGAAGCCCTGTCTTATGGCGCAGCGCCCAATCAAGGAAGGTGCTGAACGCTTCGAATGCCGCACAAGCTACGGAGCAGCCCATGGGCATTGCCTTATCCACATAATAGGCCCCCTCAAATTGAAACCCAAGCAGCCAAAAATCCTGTGGATTAATCGGCAGAAGCCTGAAGGCCGATTCAATGTCGCATTTTGCTAACAGGGCGCCCCGGCCAAATTTCCTAATTAACTTAATTGCATCGTCCAGTGACGCATAGCGTACTGAACAAAGCTCAGGTGGAATCACGTCATTCACAGACGTGCCTCTGGGGTGCGATAGGTTGTGAATCAGGCGGAATTCACCCGGGGCCTTCTTGGGTACCACGCCAAGGGGGGAAAGATGTAAGTTAGGAAACGGAGGAGTATCAAATGGGCCCGCCATGCGGCCCAATGTCAATTCCTTCCTTATCTTTTTCCTAGCCACGTCCGGCCACTCTCGCACTGACTTCTGGTTAACAGGTCTTCCCGACACGGGCGCCGTTGATACAGGAATCCTGAAACCATGGGAAAAACCTTCCCGCAGATAAAGAGCCGCCCCCTGATTGGGGTAGTCACCTAGCCAGTGCAGAAGGGGCTGCAATTTTATAGGGGTCGGGGCCAATGTAGAGACGCTATTATTTACCGGCTCCTGACGTGGGCTGGGAGGGGGCCGGTTTTGCAGCTTGTTGTCCCCCTCCCCGTCCCCCGCGAAAGGGCCGATTTCCTCGTAAACATGAGGAGGCGGGGTGCGCCCCCCCGCACTTCTCGCAGATGTGGGGAAAATTACAGGGGGAACGAGAGCAGTTGCCCTTGTTGTAGCTCCAGCAGCAAAAACGCTTAGACGCCCTGGCAGGCTGCGTTTTAAACGCCCGCTGCTCAGGAGTCTTCTTCTGTACGTGCGGGGCCACCCAAGTGGCCCAGAGCTCTACGTCTTTTCTATCCCATCTGGCCGACGTGATCTTATGGGCCCTGGACCTAAATTTCCTGTCATAGGATAGGGCCGCGAATTCCCCGCCCATAGAGTATGCCTGGCGCACTATCGATTGATAAATGAACAGATGCAGAGCACGCCGAGGATAGCAGGCCGAGACCACACTGGCGAAGACTTGAAAGCAGTCCATCCAGCGCTCGAATGACTTGTCCGCCTTCCCTAAGGAGGCGCGCCTCCTGGAGGGGAAGCCCGACCCCTCCCCCTCGTTACGAGTATCATCCGGGGGTGCCAGTTTGAATATGTCTACGTACCTGCCCTCCAGTATCCTATTCCGGACCCTGGAAGACAGGTGACTGCCTGGGATAATGTCCCTAGTCCTATTGGTAGCAACCTTGGTATCAGGAACAGGGCGACCATTCAAATACTCTTGGGGGGCCCCATATTTTGCCCTGTGTGAGTTGGCCCGCCTTTGCCACGCCCATTTCGGCAGACCAGGCGTAGATTCCCCAAAACCCCAGTAGAGCTTCATTTCGTCCCCGGAATCTGTGTCAGAAGACAATGTGGTACCTGTACTACTATCGGAGGATTCCCGCCTTCTCCTCTTGGCGCGGCGGCTGCAACATCCATGGTGCTTACGACGCTTCCCTCCTGAAGATGCCTTGGCTGGAACCTGCAAGCAGTCATCAGGGGACGACTCCGATTCGGGCTCCCGCCGAGTCGATGACGAGGCCATTGGGGACGCCCTTCGCCGCGCAATCGTGCTTTCGGCTGCTGAAGACTCGGAAGAACTCAGCCTACGGGAGTAGCCGCCGGACCCGGGCACCGCCGAAGCCCGCTTCCGCTGTTTCTTGCCGTGCGCAGGTTGTTGCTTGCTCCGAAGCCGAACAGCTGTCGGGGACCCTTGTCCTGGAGCTGGGCTGCCGTCATCGGAGTAGGCGTCCATTCTAGCCTGTGAAGAGGTACCTGGAAGAGCTAGAAAAGACACTGTGCGTGAGGAAGCTGCCTTGCCCTTCCTGGGCGCCTGCCGTTGCCGAGGGGCGCCATCCTTTGCCCTGGCACCCTTCGACTTGCGCCCACTCGCGGGCCTTCCTTTGGCAGCCCCCATCCCCTTAGCTTTTTTCTTTGCTGCCACCAGAGCAGCAGCCTGAGCAAGGGGAAGGTCTTCATCCACACTTGAAGAGTCAGGCGCAGGGGACAGGGCGGCCTCACGCCGGGGCGGGTCATCTCGCGCGGTACCCTGAGAAGAAAGGGACAAGAGACCCTCCAGGTCAGATTCAAATCGTGCTAATGCAGCTGGGTCACCCGATAGGTTGGCCATGATGTTGCCAATACGCTCCAATTTCTCCACAGCACCAGGCGGACGCTGGGCCTGCGATGGTCCTTGCACAACCTTTTCCGCGGGGAGTGCAGCAGCAGCCTGCTGAGTGTCCTCTCTCTGGGACATCCTGGACCGGTTAAAGGAAAACAATTAATTATTAGCAGCAATCCGTGCCGCAATACAACCCCCAAAAGGCCCAACAAACCCCTTACCACTGCTGTTGCTATACCAGTCAGGTCAACTTAATTCACAACCAAGAACTAAATGTGAATAAAAGAAAACTATGAATAAGAACAAAACAAAAACCGAAACCAAAATTAAGATAAAATGAATTGAATAACAATAACCATAAACCAATAAACAAACTAATTTAAAATAAAATCCAATTCCCAATGTATAAAATTAAAACAAATAAAATTAATTTAGAGCAGTAAAATGCTCAAACACAATTAAATTAAAATTAATTAACCAGGGTCGAACCAGAAAAGCAAGCAGTCAGAGACTGAATATGAAAATAACTAACGCAGCAATAAGAAGAAATTAAAACAAAACGAAACAAAAATTATACATATATTTTATTTTCAGGTCAAACCAGCAAAAGGTGAGTAATGTGCAATTCCACCAAACCGCCAGCAGGTGGCGCCAAAAGCCCAGGCAGCCACGAACACAAGATGGCGTTCCCGCCAATAGTCCCCGGAAGAAGAGGGGCAAGATGGCGACCGCAAGGCCTGACTGACCCAGCCAAACGGTCAGCCAGCCACAAGGAGCCCGCACAGGCCGGCGCAGCGCTAGCCGATGCCCGGCCGCGCGGAATCGCCGAGCCCGCCGCTCCCGGGGACGCTACAACCACCGGCGGTTCAGGGGGAAGGCAGAAGGACCCAGGCCCACGCAAAACGCCGGAGCCGCTGAAAGCCGGCGCACGGCGCTGCCGCCCGCCAAAGCCCGTCGCCCGACACGCGGGCGACGAAAACGCAGCGCCGCGGCCCCAAAGCAGCCGCCGCGGCCGGGCGAGGCCGGCAGACCCAGCGGACCTCCGAAATGGAGAGAAAACGCGCTCCGATGCCACTAGTACTGGCCAAAGCGCCCGGCAGGCCCGAATCGCCCCCCCCCACACGCAAGGTAAGCAACAAGAACAACAATAGAACCGCAAAACCGGCCCTCCGGAGCTCCGGCCCCACTAAAGGGATCGTGAAAAGGCTGGGGGGGGGACAGAAGGGAAGGGAGGGACGGGGGGGAGGGAAGGGAATAGAGTATCGAGGGGAAAAGGAGAAGGAAATTAAGAGGGGTAAGCAATGCACTCTATATCCAGCAAAGAAACAAGATCCCAATTAAAAGAAGCAAGAAGCACAATTAAAGCAATTAAATATACGGGGGGGGGGGGGGAGAAGGCCACAGTGGAAGCCTTAAGCCATACAACCGTGACCAGCAAGCTCTGTCGAGATCCGAAGCTCCAGACAAGAGTGCCCACTGGATCACGTGCTGATCCATATAAAGGGCACTGAGCTGTCAATCACCTACCCTATGCAAATTCCGGCCAGCCCAGGCCGGTCAATAATTGCTGTGGCCATTAGCCCTTCCCCCAAACCAAGAAGAATGGCTTCATGCCCACCCCGCAACTAAGGCTCTCTCGTTGAGAACCCCCTTTTAGTGCATCTGCGCATGCACGAGCGCCCAAATCCGGAAGTAACCTGTTACGTTACCTCCGGGTCCGGCGCAGTGCGCAACCCGAAATCATGCAACCTGTAGCGGCCGTAACCCAAGGAATGACTGTACAATTCAATCTGACACAGACTGAATTGTATAATAGTGAGAGGCTTACACAAGCCTGCAACCTGCTATCTGCTGTGCGTGAGAAGGGGAATGTAAACTCTGCTAAGTAAGGAACTTGCTAGCACAAGTTAGGAAGGATATCAATAAACAATAGATCCTCTCCTGCCATCCTGAACATTCCCACAACCCTCACCAACAGGACCAAAGGCCTCAGTGGCCATGGGAAATGTAATTTTCCAAAGGCCTATTGCCATTGAAATAGTCCACCCAAGAGTCAACTTGGGCCTTTCATCCTACTGCACTGCTGTATCGCAGCAGCCTTCGGAGAAATGGCTGCTCAGCCTTCCATGGTGGGCAGCGGTTGTGCACCTTCACTTCATCCACCGTCCCCACCAGCAGAAGCCCAGATGTTGGCCGGCCATTAAGGGAATTTGCTGGCTGGAAGAAGTACCAAGCGGGATTCCCCACAAGAAAATCCAGATAAAATGGGCCAGTCAGAGGCCCTGCTGGAGAGACTATGCCTTGCCACCTGACTGTGGCATAAAAGCTGGTTGTGTGTGCCTCATTTGTCTTGAACCAGGGGCGTATATAGGGCATCCCGTTCGAGGGGCCTCAGTGGAAATCTCCAAGTGTAGGGCAGACAGGCCATAGAGCTGCCAGTGGTGAAGAAGAAGAAGAAGAAGAAGAAGAAGAAGAAGAAGAAGAAGAAGAAGAAGAAGGGTTTGGATTTGATATCCCGCTTTATCACTACCCTAAAGGAGTCTCAAAGCGGCTAACATTCTCCTTTCCCTTCCTCCCCCACAACAAACACTCTGTGAGGTGAGTGGGGCTGAGAGACTTCAGAGAAGTGTGACTAGCCCAAGGTCACCCAGCAGCTGCATGTGGAGGAGTGGAGACGCGAACCCGGTTCACCAGATTATGAGTCTACAGCTCTTAACCACTAGACCACACTGGCTCACCTTAGGATGGCCACCTTCGGTAGATCAACGTCTTGGGAGAGGCCCACATTCCTTGGCGGTTTCAAACCTCTGGCAGGAGACTGGAATGGATACACTATACCCAATGGCTGAGCCAAAATTCCACCTACACCTGTAATCAATAAAGTTGCGGCCATTTTTTAATCCAGATCATTGTCTGCTTGAGTTTGTTTCTATCACACCTTTTATTACTCGCTGCCTGGGGGAGGGTGGCACTGCGACCGGTACCCCAATTACATTTGCAAAGGGCAACTTTGTGTACAGTTTGGACTCATGTGCACAATTTTGCAAGCTGTTGCCCCAAATAGAACACCTTTATGTATGCTATTTTTTACTAACAGAGGCATTTTAATACACACCTTCCGCTAATATATGCATTTTTGCAAACACTGGTTGGAGAATTGCATTGCAAAAGAGTGAGAATTGTGAATTTCAAAGGGTGGCTGTTTTTCTGTTCTCACATTGTTTCTGAAACAAAGTATTTTGCTTTAAAATATGAACTGAATGAAATTTCTCCCAATCCTTGATTGAGCTCTATAGCAGTGTTTCCCAACCTAATCTAGGCAACGGCACACTTGAATCAATGAAAAAATCTCACGGCACACCACTCCTCCCCCACCCGGCTGCGCCGGGTCTCCTGACCCAGAGTTACCTCTGGGATCAGCTGTAGCGCGGCGCGCGCGAGGCTTCCGGTCGGGATTCTCGCGAGGCTGCTGCTGCTGCAGCAGCAGCCAAGGTAGCAGCGCCGCCCTGGCTTCCGCTTCGCCGCCGGGCTCCAGCAGCGCCGCCGCCACGGTCCTGTGCAGCCCTGGGCTGCAGGTCCCTTTTTCCGCGGCACATCAGCCGGTGTCTCGCGGCACACTAGTGTGCCACGGCACACCAGTTGGGAAACGCTGCTCTATAGCAATTACCTGCACCCAGAATGTATCAGCCCCTACACATTTGAATTACCTAATCTTACACTTGTTGGACATATGTATTTATTTATATGCTCAATTTTGTTGCATACATTGGCTGTCATCCAGTATTTCAAACCCAAAATATCTGTGATTCTATGCATTTCTGGATCATGGTGATTTTCTCATCGTTATCATTATTACATTTATTTCATGAACAGCTGAAATTACACACACCCTCCCCAAAAAATGTAACCCTGCAAAATGAAAGATTAGACTCTGTGCAATAAACAAGTTATTCATGGATATAGTGTATATAGGGATTGGATGCGTTCCATATACGTGGGATGGCATATTTCTCAAAAGTTTTTAATTTCTTTAGTTAGCACTACAGCTAGATCATTAGAGTGGTCCATCAGGGCTAATTTGGAAACAGATCAAATTAGTCTGTTTCTTACTAAAGGAGGAGGTGCAGTTCTGCGATGTACCGGTATATAGTTCTCTTCATAGCTGAAGCCCCCAGATTGACCCATAAGTAAACACATTTGTGACTGAAAATCACTAGGGGCTATTAATGATTTTCTAAGCATGTGCCTTTCCCTTCACAGCTGCTCTTGTATATATTTCACAAATGTCATCTATACTGTGCATCAATACATCATATCTGGGTACAAAGATGATATCCCTGTACACAGTTGAATACTTTCATGTCTCTCTGTGTGTAGCTACTTGAAATACTGTACAGTGGTACCTTGGGTTAAGAACTTAATTCGTTCTGGAGGTCTGTTCTTAACCTGAAACTGTTCTTAACCTGAGGTACCACTTTAGCTAATTTCTGTTCTCATTCTGAAGCAAAGTTCTTAACCCGAGGTACTATTTCTGGGTTTCTGAGTCTGTAACCTGAAGCGTCTGTAACCCGAGGTACCACTGTAGTCTGTCAATGTTTAAAGTATTTTAGAGTTAAAGTGAGACCCTTAACAGGAGCTTGAAAGTTATTTCTGCCTCAATTTTAGGTGCCCAGAGTTTTTCAGAACATTGGAGCATCAATTGAGATTGTGGATAGTGCTCTGGTAAGCCAAGACTCTTAAAAGTATTGTAGGAGTACCTCCAGTGTAGTACAAGAGTGCCTATAGAGGAGCTGAGTTGGGGGGGGGGGCAGGACGACTGAACCGACAGCAGGAAATGATGTGACAGATGATACCCCTGGGTGGCTGCAGAGTAATATTCTCAGGGACATTAGCAGCCCCATTTTCATAGGAACACAGGAAGCTCTCTGAGTCAGGCATTTGTCCATGTTAGTTCAGAACTGTGTACACTGACCTCTGCCGCCTGACCGATCCTACAGAATCAGTCTGAAAGAGATGGTGCTGTGTTGTTCTTCCAATACATGGCTACTGACATTTTAAGAATTGTATCAACAGATCCTTCCAAGTAATTTATTAATATCCTAATGGGCTCATTTGGGATATTATATCCTGTAATCTGTTCAACGGAATACAATACTAATTGCACAAAGCTTTTAATTTCACCACACCTCCAAAATGTGCGCTTATAAATCTGCATGGGTTCTTTCACATCTCCAGCAATTAAGCTGAGATCAGCTGTAGTTTCTACAGCTCTTGCACCTTCAGCAGCTGTGGTGCAAGCGGAAAGCAGAAATTCGACTGTTCGAGCAGAAATTCAACTGGTTAAGCCTTTTTTTATTGTATAAATACAGTTATGAGAAATTGTTCACCTGTTGACATTCTAAATAAATTAAAAAAATTAAAAATTGTCCAGTAGCACCTTAGAGACCAACTAAGTTTGTTCTGGGTATAAGCTTTCGTGTGCATGCACACTTCTTCAGATACGACATTCTGTTTGCTACATCTCTTACTGTTTGTATGTGATCAGGTATTTTATCTCCCTATATAGAAATACAGAGCGGTTCCTCTTCCTGGTTTTACAGCCCCTCCAAGTGTCCCTATTTTCCAGGGGCCGGCCTTCCTGATTTAGAGAAACTATTCCAGTTTCTGATTTGATCCCGGAATCTTCCACTTTTCCTTAGGATGTCCCTATTTTCATTGTATGGAGTATGGAGTTATCCTACGCCCAAGCCGTCTGAAGGCAATCCTGTATAGGGAAGGTTTCTTTAATGTTTAATACTTTATTATGTTTTCATATATGTTGGAAGCTTCCCAGAGTGGCTGGGGCAACCCAGTAAAATTATCATTATGGAATGGGACATCCCTATTTTCATCGGAGAAATGTTGGAGGGTATGACTTTATTCTGACAAAGGAGGTCCAAATATGGGTGAGAGGTCAGCAGGCATAGTTATTGTGGTTTTTTATTATTATTATTATTATTATTATTATTATTATTATTATTTGTTGAATTTGTTAGTCGCTTTACCTTGCCTAGGGCAACCCAAAGCAACTTACAGCCAAACTGACAGACACCCCCCAATAGATACAGTAAAACCCGGGGGGGGGTGTTACAAAAGCATTAAAAACATCCCGTCCACTTCTAAATCTTCACAAAGGACAAAGGCCTGGGAGAAGAGGAAAGTTGTCTTAATTTTTGGTCATTTTTTTTATTGCAGTTGAGTGGGCACATATGGAATAAGGTGGTTCCTTCAAGGATAATATAAATATAAATATAAATAATATAAATATAAATATATAAATATATAAATATATAAATATATAATATTTATACCCTGCCCATCTGGGCAGACACTCTGGGCAGCTCCCAACAGGATATTAAAAACAAAAAAAAACATCAAACATTAAAAACTTCCCTAAACAGGGCTGCCTTCAGATGTCTTCTAAAAGTCAGAAAGTTGTTTATTCCCTTGACATCTGATGGGAGGGCATTCCAGAGGGCGGGCGCCACTACCGAGAAGGCCCTCTGCCTGGTTCCCTGTAACTTCACTTCTCACAGTGAGGGAACTGCCAGAAGGCCCTTGGAGCTGGACCTCAGTGTCCGGGCTGAACGATGGGGGTGGAGACGCTCCTTCAGGCAGAGGCCATTTAGGGCTTTAAAGGTCAGCACAAACACTTTGAATTGTGCTTGGATGGGACCCAATCTGTTAAGGAACTCATATACCTTAAATTTGGCTTGGTGATACACTCCTTCCAGCAACCATGCTGCAGCATTCTGCACTGATTTCAGTTTCAGGACCAAGAACGAGGGAAATCCCTTGCAGAGGCCATTGCAGTAATCCAGTCTTGAAGTGATGGTGATTATTTCAATATGGCATCTATCCATATACATTAATAAACATGTGTCCTACACAATATATAGGGCCCAGAAAATTATGCTGACCCCCCCTTCCCGATTGTGATCCACAAAAGTGAGCCAAAATTTTATAGCAGCCCAATCTTTTGTCACCTTCTCAGGTCCACAGAAATAGGTGAAGCCTCAAGACAGGTCAGTGCTGAATTCTGTTAAAGCGGGTTCTCCTTCATGGAGAGCACGTGTTGCGGTGGGGGCCAGCAAGTCACCCCTCTGTTGCTGGGCGGGATCATATAGATGGCCACTGCTGTGATTGGGTCCTAGGTGTTGTTGGGGAGATTTCTATGTTGCAATTTGTTGATGGACAGCCCAGTGACTATATACTGCTTGGCTCGCAGCGTGATATTCCTCTTTGCTGCGTGCATCGGATCTCCTGCCCCCCATTCCCTTTATTAGGCCTCTGTGTTTGACCTTGCTATGCCTGTCATGGGGTCGTCTGCTTTTGGGGCAGGGGCCTGATAGGAATTTTTTTCCATTTGGCGGATTGGCTGGTGCCATTTGGTTTTTGCCTACTGCGTAGCAATTAGTCACAACTTGTAAGGTTGGCGGTTAGGCATTGGTTATTAATTTGGTTGGTGGAGGGGTCAGGATTGACTGTGGCTGCCCCTCCAATGCTGCTGCTGCGCGGGGAATTCCGTTAAAGGAATCCAGGGGCTCGCCATGCTTTTGTCCGTATCCCCCGGTTGGGGGCCAGGGCCACGCAAGAGCCCCTGGGAGCATTTGGGGAGAGGCGAGGGTCAGACCCCTGACTCCCATTCTCTCCCCAAAGTGTTTTTCCCTTTACTGACAAATGTCAGTTCTGTCCTTAGGGGACAGATAGTCGGAACCAGTGCCTAAGCAACCACTCACATATTTTGTATTTTAATAAAGTTGTGGCCAAAATCATGCCAAAAACCTTAAACTTAAATTTCTGTCTGAAGTGTGTTTCATTTGAGGGGTGGTTTGGGACCTCGACACACAACTATAAACTATGCACACTTGGATTACTGCATATTATATGACTCTCTTCCCAAATCTCTGGCTGCTTTCTATTTTATTCCCTTCTTTTCCCCCACAGCAAGATCCATCCCCCAGCCCCTGGGGGAATAAAATAAGAAAATTATTCCGAGCTTATAGCTGAATTGTGGTTTCCCGTAGCAACAGGCACTGCAAGTCCTTTTAAAACTTTATCTCCCTGCAATCAGCTAACATTCTGAGGATTTCTTTCAGGATCTTATCTCAGCTAATGTCTTTTTAAATATATCTATATTTGTCTCTCGGAAGGAGCTGCATTGTTGTTGCTGTTGTCATCACGCCAGAGGAAAACATATCTGAATGAGTTTCAGGAGATATTTAAACACAGGTTTCTGTCTGCACAATGACAGTTGTATTTTCATATTAAATGTTTCCCTTGTGGAATGAAAGGATGCATTCTTTTTCTAAGGCTTGTATATGTGTTTGTGCGTGTTTGTTTGTGTGTGCATGTACTACTGAAAGCAAGAGTGGAGATCATTTCAATCAAAACGGAGATAACCATGACTGCGGTTGGGGTTTTGTCAGATCTGTATTGTGCCACATTACAGAACGCAGAGGCTGGGTGGTAATGGGCAGCAGGATTCGTAACTTGGTAAATGTCCCTTTTTGGTCAAGTGTCCATGTTGTGTCACCGCATGAAAATGCAGATCAAGCGCATTTTGCCATGAGGCTTCAATCCTTCGTTTTTGGAACGTGACATTTAACGGAGCTGTTTTGGACCCAATGCATGAGCTGAATCGAGCCAACCATCGCACAGAACGACTCGGAACAGATCGGGCTGCTTCCCAAAGATATGAATGTTATCTTGTGGTGGTGCCTGCCTCTCGTGTTTTAACATAATATATGGGTTAGAGCCAACACTGTGTGCTTGGAGGGGGGCTGGGAAACAATATAAGTCCAAATGCAACATAGGGACATAGGTGGCGCTGTGGTCTATACCACTGAGCCTCTTGGGCCTGCCAATCATAAGGTCAGCAATTCCAATCCATGTGACGGGGTGAGCTCCCGTTGCTTTGTCCCAGCTCCTGCCAACCTAGCAGTTCGAAAGCACACCAGTGCAAGTAGATAAATAGGTACTGCTGTGGCAGGAAGGTAAACGGTGTTTCCGTGCGCTCTGGCACTCATCACGGTGTCCCGTTGCACCAGAAGCTGTTTAGTCATGCTGGCCACATGACCCAGAAAGCTGTCTGTGGACAAACGCTGGCCCCCTCGGCCTGAAAGCGAGATGAGCGCCACAACCCCATAGTCACCTTTGACTGGACCTAACCGTCCAGGGGTCCTTTACCTTTACCTTTTTAAATGAAACATGCTTAACAATAAGGCTTGGCACAAAAGAGAAACAAAACAAAAGCATAAAAGGAAAACAGAATGAAAAACAAATGATTATCATTTCTTGGTAAGGCTATTGGAAAGATGCAGGAGAGATTCTAACTAGTCTACCACTTTTCTAAGCTCCCTGCGCAGGGAGCCAGCGAACCAGCGAGAGGCGCGGGGGGGAAACGTGCCTCTTGCGGAGTTCTGCCTTTCCTGCTCAGCGCGCAGGGGGAGGCTGTACCGTACCATACTGACATAATAAAAATAAGACATCCCCCCGAAAATAAGCCACCCTGTGTTTTTTTGAGGTAAAAAAATTATAAGACGGTGTCTTAAAAAGGGGGGAAAGACGGTATGTATTAATGAAGGTTTAAAATTGAAAATGGCTAATAATAATAATAATAATATATTATTTATACCCCAGCAACTCTGGGCGGCTTCCAACAGAATATTAAAATACAACAATGTATTAAACATTAAAAGCTACCCCAAACAGGGCTGCCTTCAGATGTCTTCTAAAAGTCTGGTAGTTGTTGTTTTTGACATCTGGTGGGAGGGAGTTCCACAGGACGGGCGCCACTACCGAGAAGGCCCTCTGCCTGGTTCCCTGTAACTTGGCTTCTCGCAGTGAGGGAACCACCAGAAGGTCCTCAGCAGTGGACCTCAGTGTCTGGGCAGAACGATGGGGGTGGAGACGCTCCTTCAGGTGTATGTGTATTGTGTATTGCTAACACTGGGGGTTTTCCACAAGAGTTTTTCTAAGGACTCTGAGCTTCTTGCTGAGTTAATGGTTAACGAGCTGATTGTTGTAACCTTAGATCATGTGACAGGTATTGGGTTGCAAATCTCTATTTTCTCCCAACTCAATGGAGTGAAGATGCCAATGGAGTCGTCTCTCTGAATGCCACAGACATTCAATGCAAGTTATGACTGTCCTGAAGGGAGAGCCAACAGCTGGAGGCTGGAAAGCAGGCTGGGGAAAGAGAGAGAGAGAGACCTTTGCTTATACAGGTAGGTCTATTTGGATTCTTTCTTTCATATTTTCTAAGATGCTGTGGCTGTGCTGGACAGTACAAGATATTGTATGGATATTTTTGATGCTTTAATTCTGTTTTAAAGAATGTTCTGCCAGCAAAGGTTTTAAAAAATATTTCCATGGGCCTAGACAATGTTTCATTTCCAAAGGAATCATTTTATATGCTTCTGGTCACTTCAAACTGTGCAATATTTAATACCCACAGCCTCTAAAACCCTGAAGAGCATTTGCCAGGTAATGGAGACAATGCTGAGCAAGATGAACTAATACAGTGGTACCTCGGGTTACAGACGCTTCAGGTTACAGACACTCCGCTAACCCAGAAATAGTACCTCGGGTTAAGAACTTTGCTTCAGGATGAGAACAGAAATCGTATGGCGGCGGCGAGAGGCCCCATTAGCTAAAGTGGTACCTCAGGTTAAGAACGGACCTCCAGAATGAATTAAGTTCTTAACCTGAGGTACCACTGTGATCTTACTTGGCATATGGCCGTGTCCTCTCTACAAGATGGCAACAGGTAAAGCAAGTAGTGACTGTACCTGATGTGTCCACTATGATTTGGAGCTATACTATGGGATAGCATTTTTAAAGAAGGTATTCCCAGGTACATTTGGGATTGGGCCTTAAAGAAAAAAATCTCCTTAACAACATCATGACTTTTAAGAGCCGTTTTGGTGCAAGCCACCTGTATTAGTCAATTATTCCATGCACAAGTAGCTCCATTCAAATATTTATGTTTCCAACTCCCCCCCTCTTCTTATTTCCTCGTACCAGTCTTGTAAACAAGTCGCACAAACATTCATCATTAGGCAGTAATGTAAGTGGGATAGCAGATGTCGAATCTGAATATTTCTGGGCTAGCAAATGCATAACACAGTTTTAAGGAGCAGAATACAAAAAAGGCAAAGGGAAGAGGGGAGGGAAACATCCTTTCTGCAGACAGTGCCGTAAATTTGCTGTCAAATCAAATAAATTTTACAAGCAGCACGTGGCATCATGAAATTGTTAAATAAGCAACTCCAAGATGCTTTTGCTGTTTAGACAGGGCATAATTAACTTGGCAGAAACAAAAACGAGCAACACGACGGCCTATGAAAGTAATGTATATATTTTTCTTGTTTAATAACAGAAAGACAACGAACAGTGATCCGGTATTGACACTGTTTCGTATACGACTTCTTCAGCATATAATAACTGTAAAATATAGATAAACAGATAAACAACTAAAAACCTGCATGGACATGTATCACAGTAATCCATGAAAATCACTGTCTGTTGCCCTTTCATGCTTTGGAACTCATTTTAAAGGGCTCATTTTAAGGTTTTACAGCCTATATTCCCACATTTTATTTTGCCGCATGTTTTGTGATTTTAAATCATTGCTGGGACTCTCTCACCAAAGTGTACTTGCCCCAAACTTGCATCTTGGCATCCAGAGAATTCTCATTTTATACCTGTTTTTTTTCCTTGCCGCTGACACTAGGTGTATATGTGTAGCTGATTGTTAAATTAGTATACTTACGTACTGCCCTTCCATTGAAAAGCTCCCAGGACATCCCATGTAATTAAAAGCATGAAATAGCAGCTAGGTAAAGGTAAAGGTAAAGGGACCCCTGACCATTAGGTCCAGTCGCGGACGACTCTGGGGTTGCGGCGCTCATCTCGCTTTATTGGCCGAGGGAGCCGGCGTACAGCTTCCAGGTCATGTGGCCAGCATGACTAAGCCGCTTCTGGCGAACCAGAGCAGTGCACGGAAACGCCTTTTACCTTCCCGCCGGAGTGGTACCTATTTATCTACTTGCACTTTGACGTGCTTTTGAACTGCTAGGTTGGCAGGAGCAGGGGCTGAGCAACGGGAGCTCACCCTGTCGCGGGGATTTGAACCGCTGACCTTCTGATCGGCAAGCCCTAGGCTCTGTGGGTTAACCCACAGCACCACCCGCATCCCAGAAATAGTAGCTACAATACTGCAAAGCCTTCACATGGGCTTGGTGCCTGGATCTGGGATAGTTCTGGCCCCAGATCATCCTTGATCAGATCTAGGCTGTTCCAAAGTAACGAATCTACTTTGAATTGGATGGGGTGGGGGGCACATGCACAGCCCTAGTAAAAATCTAAATGTGGAGACTGTTGAAAATCCCACAGTCCTCTTATTTGTCCAAAATTGTATTGTTTCCCAAGTGGATGTTTACAATAAAGAAACTATCTATTGTGAATAAGTGATCCGTCCTCATATTTCTGGCACTAATCAGACGCATATGACATTCCCAGCTGTATTACATTTGGACACTGAATGTAAAATACTGTATTGGCCCAAATATAAGCCGCACCCGATTATAATGGTTGGAAATTGAGGGGAAAGTATGGCTTATATTCGGGCCAATACAGTACATCAAAAATACCGTATATAACTCTCAATGCATTACCAACATGATTAACACATACCATATTGGCCTGAATATATTCCTTATTTTTTCCCAAAATTCCGACCGTGAAAAGTTAAAATACGGCTTATATTCACAAACTTACGGTATGCAGCTAGGAGCGTGGGGCAAACAGCACCAGGAGCACGGCAAAGCGGCGCCCGCCCTGCCCTATGCATAGTCCCCTGTCCTCTCCCCCAAGGCCAGGAAGGGAGAGAGCAAGGAATGGGAAAGGGGCCGGCAATGCAGCACAGCTCCCCGTCTGATGCGCAGTGTAAATTAATAATGCAGGGCAGGGGCGTCTAACCCATAGAGGCTAGTGGTGCGGGGCACCAGGACGCCAAGTTCTGGAGGGCGCCAGGGAAGAGGTGGAGGCTGGACGCGGTGCCTCCCGGCATCAGCTCGCCGCCCTCGCCCAACTCCGCCATGTTGCGCCAAAGCAGCGCTGCACCTGGAGCCTCCGTCTGCCGTGGCCACCGCAGCACGAAGCAGCCAGCTGAGCCGGGAGGCGCCACGTCTAGCCTCCGCCTCTTCCCTGCTGGAGGAACTGCCCTCAAGCTGCTGCCCGCCTCCTCCAGCCCCACCGGCAGCTCCGTCCTCCCTAAAAAACTCTGGGAAATGGAGGGGGCGGCGGAGGGAGCTTTGCACCATGGCGCCGGATATGCTTAAGGCGGCCCTGACGCAGAGTCTTCTTCAGTCAAAGAATAAAAGCTTTACTGAGTTAAAGTAATCTTGTTTGCAAATAACAGCATAGTGAACTGAAGATTAAACTAGCTTCAGAGCATACTCGGAGTTACTGAGTCACACAGAGTCCATTGAGCACAGGCTCATAGCTGTCAGCCCTCCCTTTTTTTTGCGGGAAACTCCCTTATTCCAATGCTGTTTCCCACTGCTATCCCGGATTGTTGATATCCCTTAAATTTCCCGGATTTCAAAGGAAGCAGCTCCTCTCCCTCCCTGCCGGCCAGGGAGGCTCCTCAGCTGCGTTGCTCGGCTGCCAATAAGTAGTCTGAGACCGACTGGGGGCGGAGCTTGCATGCCTTGTGCAGCCAGACCCTCACGCCCAACCAGACAGCCAGCCTGCCTGCCGTCTACGCGCTCGCTCTTTCGCTCACCCGTTCGCACGCAGCCTCTGGAGCGCAGGGTGGCGAGGCTACTTGGTGCCATTGCACCGCCCTCGCGGCATCCCTTATTTTCAAATCTGAAAGTTTGGAAAAATCCCTTATTGTGAGGTGGATGCGTGTCCTCCTCAAGAGTAAAGCCACCTGAGACTGGTTTACTAAACTAACAGTTTATTTACAAGTTCATTCCACAGGTGTTACACTTCATCATCCGACTCCGTTGTGTCAGATCCCCCGAGTAAAGGCTTTCGATTTTGCCCCCAACATAAAAGCTTGGCAAAACCCCAGCGCCGCCTCTCGCTCCTCCTTTTCCGCTTTTTAACCCTATCCGCTGCGACACTGGCCCCTTCCCTCTCACTCTCGTCTTCCCTGGAAGTTGCTGTCGAGACACTGGAAGGATGCTCAAGCCCCTGCTCCCCTTCCGTCTCCATTTCCTCCTCTGCCCTCATTGGCTCTCTGAAAGCCTTCGTTTCAGGTGACAGCGCAGGCGGCGACAGCCCCTCGCTCTCACTTCTCCACACCTCCTTCCCTATCTCCGATGACAGCTGCGGAGCCGTCTCCTCCCCTTCCCACTCTAACAACACCTCCTCCGGTGTCCGATGATGGATGCTAGGCTCCTCTGCCCCTTCCGCCACCCCTCCTGGCTCAGGGCAATCCCTGACACTTATTTTCAAATCCGAAAGTTGACAGCTATGCACAGGCTTCACAGATCACAGGCTCCACCACACACACACACACAGACACTGAGTGAGACACTGAGTCTGCCTGCAAGCATTTCACAACATTTCTAGAATCCTTTACTGCTTCCTTTACAGCTTCTGCTCTCAAAAACCTTTGTCACATGACACTGCCTCCCCACCCCCTGCCCAGTATGCAGTCAGGAATAGAGCGGCTTATATTCAGGCATTTCCCCCCTATTTTCCTCCCCACCCCATCAATTTTACAGGTTCAGCTTCTATTCGGGTGCGGCTTATATTCGGGCCAATACGGTATTATTATTTGAGTTGGGGGGACGGCGACACTGAAGTGTAGTCTGAGAAACCAGCAATACGAAACCCGCATCCAATATATTACACATGGACTGAGAGTAGCAATTTGCATCTGCAGCAGGTAGAACCTCCTAGAGAATGAATTAACCATGACAGCTTTATTTCATGAGTTTTTCGCTGCACTAATACATAGTTCACCCACATTGATCGAGTCTCATTGAAATCCTAGTGGGAGAAAAATCCCAATACCTGTTAGTCAGAAAAGACTTGGCTGGCAACAACTTTGACTATCGCCACTGCTTCGGGTGCCAAGTTCTTGTTTCACTTAAGCAGATACGTCTAATTCGGAATCTGATTTGAAAAGATGCTTTCTAAAGGGTACCTGGGCCAAAGCAATTTTAGTCTTTGTGGGCTCTGATCATTACTTTGAATTTCACCTGACAGTTAATTGGCAAGCGGTGGCGAAAGCTAAGTAACAGCAGCCGACTGCACTCAAAGACAGAGCAGCTGTATGCTGCTGTTGCCAAGCTGCTATCTTGCTCAATTCCACACATGGAACTGGGGGTTGCATAACTCCATGCCCTGCAACATTTGTCTGATGCAAATAGGGACGTCCTATTCGTCTGATCACCGAAGAATTGATGCTTTTGAATTATGGTGCTGGAGGAGACTCTTGAGAGTCCCATGGACTGCAAGAAGATCAAACCTATCCCTTCTGAAGGAAATCAGCCCTGAGTGCTCACTGGAAGGACAGATCCTGAAGCTGAGGCTCCAGTACTTTGGCCACCTCACGAGAAGAAAAGACTCCCTGAAAAAGACCCTGATGTTGGGAAAGATGGAGGGCACAAGGAGAAGGGGGCGACAGAGGACAAAATGGTTGGACAGTGTTCTCGAAGCTACCAACATGAGTCTGACCAAACTGCGGGAGGCAGTGGAAGACAGGAGTGCCTGGCATGCTCTGGTCCATGGGGTCACGAAGAGTCGGACATGACTAAACGACTAAACAACAATTCAATAATCATAATCATCAGCATCAGCATCAGCATCATCGCTGTCAACCCTCCCTTTTTTTTGTGGGAATCTCCCTTATTCCAATGCCGTTTCCCGCTGCTATCCCGGATTGTTGATATCCCTTAAATTTCCCGGATCTCAAAGGAAGCAGCTCCTCTCCCTCCCTGCTGGCCAGGGAGGCTCCTCAGCTGCGTTGCTCGGCTGCCAATAAGGAGTCTGAGACTGACTGGGGGCGGAGCTTGCATGCCTTGTGCAGCCAGACCCTTACGCCCAACCAGACAGCCAGCCTGCCTGCCATCTACGCACTCGCTCTTTCGCTCACCCATTCGTGCGCATCCTCTGGAGCGCAGGGTGGCAAGGCTACTTGGTGCCATTGCACCGCCCTCGCAGCATCCCTTATTTTCATTGGAGAAATGTTGGAGGATATGCAGAAGACGACGTGGTTAATCGGAACCTCTTCTCCCTCTCATCACCAGATAGACATTCATGGGAGATCAACAAGCAGGCAGGAGGACTCTTGCAACCTATTTGGCTCCCCAGGCTGCTTCGAAGATGTCGCTCAGAATCAGATCAGTCGCTCTTCTTCTCGGCAGGGGTCCCTGTGCCAAAAGTCTCCCTCCCTTTTCCTGCCCTCCTTTTCTTTCTTTTTTCGCAAAAGTCCTTCCTTTCCTGCTTCCCGCTTCTTTTCTCGCAAAGTGGTTCTGAGAATGTCGAGAATGTCGCACGAGCCTCCTAATTCCTCCTGCCTCACCTAGAACACGCTTCTTCCAACTTCGCCCTCGTTCCGTTTGTCTCCCCCTGACACACATCTCAGTTCCCCAAAACCCTGTCAATGATTTCTTATTTATCTGCCTCCCCACTGAATGCTGATGTGCTAATAAACAAACTCTACAGTGTGCCGACTTCCCGTTTCGCAGACTAGATATACCTGTGGGAATAACATATCCCCTTTTAGGAAACAGACAGAGTAATTACTAGCATAGCAGAGTTCAGGTCATATTACATTTTATTATACACAAACACACCCCACAGCCATTTACTTGGGACTGTTCTATAAATACGTTCCTTGCATTCAGTCACTGCCTGATTATTTGCACAGACTAATAAAAGGCAATTCAGGTTGACATGTAATTAATGTGATAAAAAAGAAATAATTTACGTACCGAATATAGCAAACATTGAGTGCAGTCTAATGACACCTGACAGGTTTTGAAGTTGACTGATGGTTCTGGAAAGAGTTGGCAAAATCGTAGACTCTGAATCTTAGGGGGGTAGTAAGAGGAGGTGTATTGGCTAATGGCAAGTCGTGGGTATGGAGGAATTAAGCAATTGAATCCTATTGCCTTGTTTTGTGGGGAAGGCAGTTTTGTGAAACTGGGCTGCCATCCTCTGGAAAAAGAATTGAGAGGGGTGTTTTTTTGTTTGTTTGTTTTTTTGTTTGTTTTCCCCTGTGGATGAGGATTTTACACCTATTATCAGTGCAAACATTGTTCACATCTCATAGAATCATAGAGTTGGAAGGGACCCAAGGATCATCTAGTCCAACCCCATGCAATGCAAGAATCTCAACTAAATCATACATCTCCTAGAAGTAAAGGGAAGAGGATCAAAATTCTTAATATTCGAGAAACAAAGTGCAGCCTTACATATCTATTGGTCCAAGTGACATGTGGGAGATCAAATATATTCATGGCATGAATCTCAAATAAATTAGTGACCTTTGCAGGAGGAAGTCAAATTTACATATTTATTTAAGGTTGATGCAAACACTATTCCACTGTTTCCCTGCTCTTGAGTAAGCTGACAGCATATCCTCCAACATTTCTCCAATGAAAATAGGGACACACTATTCCATTATTATTATTATTATTATTATTATTACTAGCTGACCCGGCCACACCTTGCTGTGGCTATGTGTGTGAATGCTGTGGTGTTGATGGCTGCGTCTGTGGGTGGTGGTAGGAGAGGAGAGGGCCGGCAGCGGCTGTGGTGATGGTGTCCGGCCTGCCTTTCATGGCAGCTGCGGTGGGGAAGTGGGCAGCGGGCGGCCCAGGCTGGCTCTGACGGCGTCGGCGTCAGCGGCTGTGGAGAAGGGCCGGGGCCTGCCTTTCACGGTGGCAGGGTGGCTAAGGGGCCTGGGCGGCGGTTGGGCTGGGCCTGCATTTGATGGTGTTAATGGTGACGACCCGGGGCTGTGGTGACAGTGCCGGCCTAACTTTCACGGCGGCAGTGACGGCGAGGTCGTACGACGGCAGTGGTTGGGACTGGCCTGCCTGTCATTAGCTATTTCAGAGCTGTGGCTGAATTTGTGAAACTGAAGAAGTTCCCCTGTTCAACTTCCGTCTGCCCCTTCTCTGTCCCCACCCCTGTTTTCAATTACCGTCTTCTCAGCCCCCCCTCTTTTCTATTACCCTCTTCTCACCCCCCCCTTTTCAATTACCGGTTTGCGAGCTTGCAAATGGCCGACGGAGCTCTGAGGTTTTGCTGTGATGTGTAATTGCTGCGCCCGTTTTTTGCTTTTGTAGCTGTAGTACCAGTATAGCCGCTAGAGGGCGCTGTTTTGCTGGTGATGTCTAATGTGCGCGACAGTGTTTTTTTGCGTTTTTTCTTTATTTTAGGTATGTCAGGTGTGGGGTTTTTTTAAATTTTTATTATGCCAGATCCTTCCTTGATGGTCATGGTACACTGTGTCCTAATTTGATGAGATTTGGTCCAGCAGTTACGTAGCAAGGTGGTGTCCGCCGCGCACGCAATGGGAACATTTATATATATATATAGATTATTATTTCCCACCCATCTGACTGGGTTGCCCCAGCCACTCTGGGCAGCTTCCAACATATATAAAAACATTAAACATTAAAAAACTTCCCAGATGTCTTCTAAAGGTTGCATAGTTACTTATCTCCTTGGCTCAGGGGTCACACCCTCTAAAATTGCTCCGATGGAAATAGGGGAGTCCTAAGGAAAAGTGGGACATTCCAGGATCAAATCAGAAACTGAGACCACTTCTGTAAATCTGGGACTGTCCCTGGAAAAGAGGGACACTTGGAGGGTCTGCCCTAAACACCTTTCACTGTGAGGTGAGGATTTAATTTGGGAACACAAAGAATTCGATCTCAAAACGGAAGGGTGGTTTGCATCGTTACTTGGGAGGTAGGAGAGAGGGCCAACTAATTACAACTAGTAAAGAATTTGGCCTCTATAGATGCAGAGTGAAAAGACAGTAGAGAATGCTGGCAGCATTTTTGAGGAAGTGCGCATAATGGGATCTGAGAGATTACATATACATCATTTGTTTCATTCCGAGCAGTAATTTATGTGGCTCCATTAAACATGGCAGTGACATTTTAAGCTTCAAGAGGCATGCAACATGGGCCAAAGGATTTACATTACCACTCTCTAAAGCACCACTGGAGATTGAATTGAAGGCCACTGATGTTAAAGATCTAACCCCCCCCCCCCAATACACACACTGATCTTTTTAGCAGTTTGCATCTTTTGCAACACGCTGCGATTCCCAGAGTCCCCTCACTGCAGCCCCACAGATTGGCAGCAGTTCTCCAGGATTTCCAAATGAGAGTCATCTCCCAGCCCAACCTGGAGATGGGGTTGTACCTAGGACCTTCTGCATGCCAAGCGAAATCATAGAATTATAGAATTGTAGAGGGACGCGGGTGGCGCTGTGGTCTAAACCACAGAGCCTAGGGCTTACCGATAAGAAGGTCGGTGGTTCGAATACCCGCAACGGGGTGAGCTCCTGTTGCTCGGTCCCTGCTCCTGCCAACCTAGCAGTTCGAAAGCACGTCAAAGTGCAAGTAGATCAATAGGTACCACTCCGGCGGGAAGGTAAACGGTGTTTCCGTGCACTGCTCTGGTTCGCCAGAAGCGGCTTAGTCATGCTGGCCACGTGACCCGGAAGCTGTAGGCCGGCTCCCTCGGCCAATAAAGTGAGATGAGCGCCGCAACCCCAGAGTCGTCCGCGACTGGACCTAATGGTCAGGGGTCCCTTTACCTTTACCTTTAGAGGTAGAAGGAATCCCCAAGGGTCATGAAGTCCAACCCTCTGTAATGCAGGAATCTCAGGTAAAGCATCCATGACAGGTGGCCATCCAACCTCTGCTTGGAAACCTCCAAGGAAGGAGAACCCACAACCTCCTGAGGGTGACTGTTCCCCTGTCGAACAGCTCTTCCTGTCTGAAAGTTTTTCCTGATGTTTACCTAATTAGAATTTCCTTTCTTTCAACTTTGTTCAAGACCTACCCTCCAGAGCAGGAGAAAACAAGCTTGCTCACTCTTCCATTTGACAGCCCTTCAGAAGATGGTTATCATATCGCCTCTCGGACTCCTCTTTTCTACTCCGCAAATGCATCAATATATGATGCAATCGGAAATTTTGCTCTTCTTCCTGGGTGATCACAGTTTCCAAATAGGTTATCCTACCAACTCTCTCTCTCTCTCTCTCTCTCTCTCTCTCTCTCTCTCTCTCTCTCTCTCTCTCTCTGTGTGTGTGTGTGTGTGTGTGTGTGCGCACACGCGAGTCCACAGCTCCTTAGTTTTTATCAGTCCTCGCAGTTGTTTCAGCTCCTATGTATAGCTTTTGATAAACATCTTTTCCTTTAAGAAGTGATGCTACCTGGATTGGCTCACCTAACCCTTGACAGAATTGAAATATCATCACTGATGGAAAGATGGTTGGTGGAGAAATATGGGGAAGTTTGGTTGTTTATGCCTTTCAAAGAAATGCCACAGTAGCAGAGTCAACAGACTAAAAGATAAACGGCCAAGGCAAACACATAATTTAGGGAACAAGTGAGATTCGATTCACAGATCTCAGAATGCAGCAGTGAGCTGTACGTGAGCATACAATCATAAAACAAAGGGCTGCCATGTTTAGCTTTTGTTAAGTATCATTGATTTAACTTACACAGAAATGAAAATTGCATGTGTATTAAAGAAGGTTGAGTATGGGAAATGGCTAAATGTATATTGCTAACATTGGGGGTTTTCCACAGGAGTTTTTCTAAGGACTCTGAGCTCTTGCTGGGTTAATGATTAACTAATTGATTGTTGTTCTCTGGTAGCTAACATATGAGTGTTGTAACCTTAGATCATGTGAGAGGTATTGGGTTGCAAATCTCCATTTTGAAAGGGAGCAGCCTTTGTTTCCCAAATTCAATGGAGTGAGGATGTAATTGAAGTTATCCTGAGGGGACAGTAAACAGCCTAAGGCCAATGAAGGCAAGAATGTAGGCTATGGAGAGAGACATTTGCTTATAGGTCTGCTAATAATAATAATAATAATTATTATTATTATTAGTAGTAGTAGTATTTACTTATACCCCACCCATCTGACTGGACACACACACACACACACACACACACACACACACACACACACACACTGCTTTTGAAGGTGCTTTGCCCAAAAGAAACACAGTTACTTTTCGTTTTAATTCACACCAGAAATCGTCAAAAATATATTTCTTCATAGTGTTCAACTTTTTGTCATTTTTTTGGTATGCGCTTCCAAAACACATAAGACAATGGAGCGTTACAAAAATGCTACTTCTTTCAATTTATTTCTTGCTGTTTCCAACATATGCTGACTTGGTGAGGCAATTAAAAGCTCCACAGTCATAGAAGGGATATTTATCTTATCATGGGGTGCTTACTAAATTATTCCCAGGACTAGCCAAAGTTAAAAGAGCTTGACTTCATATTACTTTTGCCACACTTCTTACAATCCACGGCACCCAGGCCCAAGTGGACTGCTTTAAAGTCTGGGCTGGACCTGCACAGGTAAGCACCACAAAGGAGGAGAATAAAATAAAATAAAATAAAAATTCCTTCCAGTAGCACCTTAGAGACCAACTAAGTTTGTTATTGGTATGAGCTTTCGTGTGCATGCACACTTCTTCAGATACACGGCTACCTACCTGTAGAAAGTTGGAGAATGTTGACGTGATAGAATGGACTGTACCATGGCTGAATATCAGTAGGGTGTGCCAGCCAGGACTGACCCACCCATGAGGCGGACTGCAGCAGCTTCCTTGGGTGGCAGATTGTTGGGTCGAGTGGGGGCAAGGATGATCCCCCAGGCATAACACAGGAATGTTTCCAGCCTGTCTCCCCCATCAGCAATGAGCGTGCAGCTCTCCAGGGTGCCTTACCGACGTCTTACTATAACCCGTGCCTTGCAAACACCGGGCACATATTCAGAAATCTTGCAGAGTAGAAACCGCAGAGGGACTAAGGCAGAGGTGTGTGCTACAAACTACTTTAATTACTAAGCATAAGGCAGAACAAAAGAAAACATGTCTTCTCTCTCTCTGAGAGCAGTCCAAAGGAGAAGTGTAACAACAACAACCGGAAACAGAGTACAGCAGACATCTGCTCCCGTGATTCCAACAATCAGTCTTGGAATGTATAAACACAGTCTTGTGACTGCACGGTGAGAGGAACAGAAACCTATTGGGCATAGCTGTCAACCCTCCTTTTTTTTGCGGGAAGCTCCCTTATTCCAATGCCGTTTCCCGCTGCTATCCCGGATTGTTGATATCCCTTAAATTTCCTGGATTTCAAAGGAAGCAGTTCCTCTCCCTCCCTGCCGGCCAGGGAGGCTCCTCAGCTGCGTTGCTCGGCTGCCAATAATGAGTCTGAGACTGACTGGGGGCGGAGCTTGCATGCCTTGTGCAGCCAGACCCTCACGCCCAACCAGACAGCCAGTCTGCCTGCCGTCTACGCGCTCGCTCTTTCGCTCACCCGTTCGCGCGCAGCCTCTGGAGCGCAGGGTGGCGAGGCTACTTGGTGCCATTGTACCGCCCTCGCGGCATCCCTTATTTTCAAATCTGAAAGTTTGGAAAAATCCCTTATTTTCAAATCCAAAAGTTGACAGCTATGCTATTGGGTGCCCCGTGAGTGTGTCACCAGTCTCTGTCGCCACGGGGGTTGTGCGGCTGTGGCTTCTGATTGTACCTTGTGAGATCTTACAGGGAGCTGTGGCTGTGTAGCCCCAGCAAGCAAGGCTTTGGCAGCAGGCAGAACCTTCCCATTTCACCTCAGGCCACAAAATGGGATGGGCCGTCATCCCTGATGCCAACTTTGAATGTTCCCCTACGCAAAAAAAAATCTTCTGAAAGCAGTGAAGTATTCAAACATGAGATTCCCCCCACCCCCACCTACAATCTGAAGTGGTGCAGTCCGTTTCACCACTTCCAGATTGCATCACTGCAGGTATAAGCCAAACCGTTTGGCTATAGCTATTTTGCATGCAGAAGGTCACAGGTTCAATCCTCGGCGTCTTCAGGTTAGGGCTGGGAATGTCCCCCGAGTCTGAAATCCTAGAGATAGCTGCTGCCAGTCAGGGTAGACAATACTGAGTTAAATTAACCAAAGGGCTCGCTTGGTATAAGGAATTTTCCTGCGTTGAAGTCTCATTAATTCAAGAGATTGATTTGCATGTCGAGGTCCCAAACCACCCCTCAAATAAAACACACTTCAGACAGAAATTTAAGTTTAAGGTTTTTGGCATGATTTTGGCCACAACTTTATTAAAATACAAGATATGTGAGTGGTTGCGTAGGCATTGGTTCCGACTATCTGTTCCGCTGGGGACAGAACTGACATTTGTCAGTAAAAGGGGAAAACACTTTGGGGAGAGAATGGGAGCCGGGGGTCTGATCCTCGCCTCTCCCCAAATGCTCCCAGGGGCTCTTGCGTGGCCCTGGCCCCCGACCGGGGGTTCGGTCAAAAGCATATCGAGCCCCTGGATTCCTTTAATGGAATTCCCCGTACACCAGCATCAATAGGAGGGGCAGACACAGTCAATCATAACCCCTCCTCCAACCAACATAATAACCAATGCCTAACCGCCAACCTTACAAGTTGTGACTAATTGCTACGCAGTAGGCGAAAACCAGATGGCACCAGCCAATCAGCCAAATGGAAAAATTCCTACCAGGCCCCTGCCCCCAAAGCAGACAACCCCATGACAGGCATAGCAAGGTCAACGCAGAGGCCTAAAATTAGGGAGGGGGGGACGGGAGATCCAATGCACGCAGCAAAGGGGAACATCACGCTGCAAACCAAGCAATATATAGTCCCTGGGCTGTCCATCAATAATTGCAACATAGAAATCTCCCCAACGACACCCAGGGCCCAATCACAGCAGTGGCCATCTATACAATCCCGCCCAGCAACAGAGGGGTGATTTTGCTGGCCCCCACTGCAACACGTGCTCTCCATGAAGGAGAACCCGCTTTACAGGACAATGCACATATGCACTAGAATTCATTGGTAGCCTGCAACAAAGGAAAACCTTTTACCATCTGTGGTGGGAATGCAAGAAGGTGAAAGGCTTCTGGGAAATGATTTATAATGAGATAAAAAAGATGTTGAAATATACATTTATTAAAAAAAAACCAGAAGCATTTCTACTTGGTATTGTAGGCATGGATATTAATAGACAAGATAAAAAATCCTGTTTTTATATGTGACAATGGCAGCAAGAGTATTATTGGCACAGAAATGGAAGCAGGAAGAATTACCGACGAAAGAGGAGTGGCAGATGAAATTGATGGACTACGCAGAATTGGATAAGATGACAGGGAGAATTCGAAACCAGCGGCACCAGAAACTCTTGAAAGACTGGAGTAAATATGCGAGTTATTTGAAAAACAATTGTAATCAACTGGCTACGCTTGTAGGATTACAAGAAGTTTTGTAAGGAGATCTATATGAAATATTACAGAAAAAAATATGAGAATGGATTCTAAGTTATGGATTATTAAACGTAATAGTTAAGATAATGAAATGCAAGATTAAGAGACGAAGGTTGAAAATCACTAGACGTGGTTGATGGAAGTCCTAGGCTTATAGCCAAAATGTTGTTTAAGATGAGAGGAGATGTTACGTTCTGTTTGGAAAATATATGTAAAAACTAATAAAAATTTAATTTTTTTAAAAAAAGGAATATGTGACTGAACATGGCAGCAAGTTATAAAACAATTTCATCAAAGAAAAAGATGCCAAAAATAGTATTGGCCAGAAGGATCAGTGTTATTTGCTAGGGAAAGCTCAAGCAAACAAATGATTTTTCAGTAAATGTTAGAAGCACCCAACAGTCACTGCCACCTGAATCACATAGAGGAAGGTGATCAAGAGAGTAGGAGCCACCACAGAGAAGGCCCTGCTTTGTGTTGCCATTAGATGGCATTCCACAGGACATGTTGCCATCTGATCATCCCAGGGATCTACTGAAGTTTAAACTGGAAAAGATTGCCCCTTTACTGGTCAAAGTACAAAGGAAGGTCAGTTCAATTTTATGCTAAAAATTTGCTGGGAAAGAAAATCTCATGGGTGTCACCAGCAGTGGTCAATTCCCCCCCCCCCATGGCAGTGAAAATAAGGTGGCAATTATCATTTAGGGGGACTGCTTTTTCCATTTGTTATTGCGTATATGTGTGTGTGTGCATGCATGCATGCATCAATGACATTTTTTATTTTATTGCAATATAAATACATCAGCACAAAACAGTGCATTAAAAAACAATCACAAATAAAACCACGAGAGAAATAAAAGAAAAGATGAAAATGAAAGAAAGAAGAAAGGAAAAGGAAAAAAAGTAAAGAAGGTTAAGAGAAAAAGAAATAGAAGATAGAAGAATGAAGAAGGGGGGGGCCCTCGAAAACTATTAACACCTTTTTAACATAAAAAATAAATAATAGCTAATAGGCTTCCACCAAACTCACAGCACTTCCTTTTGACCTTAATATACCTATCTGTATTTCATTATTATTCTTATCATAATGTATATAAATATATGCATACATTTTCCTTTCCGTTCACGAGATCCCTCTAGACACAACCAGATTTTTATTCTTGAAACTTGTCTTTCAAAATATGCATTCAAACAGTCCCATTCTTTCTTGACTATATTTTTGACATTGATTTCTCACGTGCCACAGCCTCTCTCCGCCCCTGGGTCTGGCTTGACCTGGGGTTGGAGCTGTGGCTGGTGGCACTGGGCTGTCGCACGAGGAAGATGTCTCTGCAGCTCCCTTGTGCGCCAGAGCCAGGCTTCGATGAGGGAGCATTTTGTGGGGGCACCTGGTCATGCCCCCTCAAAAAAATGTGCCTGGGGACATGCCCCGCCTTCCCCCTCATGCTACGCCACTGTATTTGTTGTTGTTTAGTCATTTAGTCGTGTCCGACTCTTCGTGACCCCATGGACCAGAGCACGCCAGGCACTCTTGTCTTCCACTGCCTCCCGCAATTTGGTCAGACTCATGTTGGTGGCTTCGAGAACACTGTCCAACCATCTCGTCCTCTGTCGTCCCCTTCTCCTTGTGCTCTCCATCTTTCCCAACATCAGGGTCTTTTCCAGGGAGTCTTCTCTTCTCATGAGGTGGCCAAAGTATTGGAACCTCAGCTTCAGGATCTGTCCCTCCAGTGAGCACTCAGGGCTGATTTCCTTCAGAATGGATAGGTTTGATCTTCTTGCAGTCCATGGGACTGTATAGACTGCAGCATAATCTGCACTGTCAAAGTGAACCACCTTCTTGATTTGTCTTCAGACGCCGTTTCTGATCCAGTAACAAAAACAGTGCATGTCTCTAGAGGCTTGATGAGGTCTGATGCAATGCCTGGGTTCCCGTTGTTCATGTGGTTCCTGATTCAACAGGAGATATCACATGAAAATGTGCCTTTGAACAACTATTGTCCTACTCAGATAGGGGGCCTGTTCCATTGAATCCCTAACAAACAGTATCACTCAGTAAGAATATACAGCGCTTAAATACAACAAAGGAATTTGAAGGAGTCTTCTTATTACCCAGAGCATCCTCAGCATATTACTTTAAAATAGCTCTGTGGTACAGATATGAGATACATTATGAGGCCTATTTAATTCAGGCAGGTTGCCAAGAGGCAGCGATGATATTGCTTACAGTTTATTAATACTGAATAAAGGGAAATTATATTCAATTTCTGCATCTGGAGGACATGGTTTACAAAAAGGTTAGACAATTAAAAGGCTGACCAGGTTCCACAGAACAGAGAAGTTGAGAGACTCTGACCCAGAGGACCCCCATAACAGCATTAAGGAAGGATGTAATTGAAAGGCATCTGATGCAAAATGTTTATTCTCTTGCAAATTGCTGCATCACATCCCATCTCATGTAAATTAATTTGAGCGATGGCATTTCCCGAGCCAGGCATTCACAAGGGCTGCGTACCAAGAAAATGCATTTGGAAGAATGACAATTTCTTAAAAGCAAACATTGACACGCCAGACCCCAAATTACATCTAGACAGCTTGGCATATCCAGAGTTCAGGAAAATGGGGAATTCATTTAAGCAACCCGGTTCTCCAGGGCAGCATTACAGGCATGTCTGAAAATAGCTACCTACTGTCTAGACTCCTGATGAATGTGCTGTGTGACCAGAGCATTCGAGATGCAAGCTATGCGCACCTGGCAAGTACCATTTTGAGACTACCCAGACCATTAAAGTTAGGAGGCTGCTCCAGCTTCAGTTGCATTCCTGCACATAGTTATACACTTAATTTACGATCGTAGAATCATCGAATTGTAGAGATAGAAGGTACCCCAAGACTCATCCAGTCCAACCCCCTGCAATGCAGAAATGTGCACCTGCCTCGAATGGGGATCAAACTTACAACCTTGGTATTATCATCAGCACATGACATGTTCACGTCACCTCTGTTGATGGATCTCAACCAAACTCTCTGCTACCCACTGCGCAGATACTCTACGGGGCCCAAATTTGGACGGGCAACCATTGTAGCATCCTTGAAACTGTCCAATCCAAATTTCTAAGGCAGATTCTTCCAGTACCACCATGTGTCCCAAATGCCGCACTACGTCTGGAGGCAAGCTTTCCCTCTGTTGAAACTCGATCCTGGCAAAGAACCTTTAATTATTGGCTCCGTATAAACCTAAATCCATCCGGTCTACTGCCCCTTGTGACACAAGACCCTCATAAAAGTGCGTGGTCTAAACTGGTGCACCAAAAACTCCTCTCCTGCGGACTCCATCCACATCAGCTTCTTACGATGGGCCCTATTAAAGCAAAAAGGCTAATTGGACAGCGCCTAAAGGACTTAGAGCAACAGAACAATTTATAAACAATTATAAAGAAACGCTGCCCTTGATATGCCTTCTTTCCCCCTTCTCAGTTTGACTCCTTGGCACCTTACTTGTACAAATTAACTATCCCAAAATTCAGACGTGCCTTTACTCTAGCTAGATTGGACGTGTTGCCCTCTGCCGTACTTGAGGGCAGATATCAAAAGATTCCAATCGAAAAACGACTCTGCCCCTGTGGAAATGGCAACCTGGAAACAGTGGCTCATGTCCTCCTGTCTTGCTCCCTCTATAGAGATATGAGGTCTGAGTTTATTACACCACTCTTACTTACTATCCCAGGCCGCCCTTCTGCTGCCACATTGTTCTTTATTTTGTCAGATCAAGATGATCTGATAACAACAAAGGTTGCTAGGTTTATCGAGGGTGCAATGAGATTAAGGGCCACTATTTGAACGACAATCATAGTCATCTGATCGCTCCTTTTATCCATTGTTGTTTTTATTTGTATATTGTGCGTCTTTTATTGCTATGGCTGTTGGCTTTGCAAATAAAGTTTATTTATCTATCTATCTATCTACCCACTGCCAGTCGGTGTAGCCCAGGATGACGACTCAGGAACAGAACTTGCTGAACAGTAACTTGATATGTATTTGCTTTTATTATATACAGCAGAGTAAAGCACAGCTTTGTACAAGTTACTATATACACAGACTAGATTCAAACTCTACACTTCAAACTCTCAACTCCTTCATACTCCAACACTGAACTGCTGTGTCATGCTGCTTATAAGGGAAAACTTTTAGCCAATCAGCTCCTGTTGCTAGGCTTCCCTGTCTCCAAGCAGACTTTCACATGTACTCTTGTTTAACTTGGCTTCTTGCCAGCTCACTAATTGTCCACTTCAAAGCTGCAGTTTTTCACAGACCTCAACAACATCTGCATGCCGTGAGATGTGCTGAGGTGTTGCACACACCACATGACATGCTGATGTGTTGCCCACACATTGCCATGGAATTTTGAGAGGGTCCGGCCCCCTACTTGAAAATTTGGGGGTCTCAGTGGGTGACGAGGGTGCAGATCCCTACCAGGCAGATACGCCAAGCTTTGGGGCACAGTAGTCAATCATCCCCTCAGGCCCCCTATACTATGGGGTTCCCCCCCTATACTAGGTTGATCCTGCCCAATGCCATTTCTGCCCTCATACAAACAACATTCTTTGCCCAACAAAGGAAGGCCATAATTTCGCTGAGGGAAGGCAAGAAAACCCCAAGTACCAATCAGAATGAGAGGGGAGGGGAATCGTTTCTGCCCCTGTCAACCAGCAACTCAAAATTGCTCAGGGAAGGCTCTAATCTGGAGTGGGTGGGTCTTGAGCTCTTGAGACAAAATGGCCCTGAGCTCCAGGGGAAGCAGCCCTTTGCAAGGGCTCATGGGACAGCTTTTTCCCACGAGCCCATCACATAGAGAAGATACTAGGCAAAATCTTGCCCAGTATTTTGCTTCAATCTATGGGCCACAGCTCTGCCAGGCAAAGGAGTCTCACGCTTATTGGGCATGAGACTTATTTCATTTGGTCAAACAGCTCACAAAGTTTAGAGCTAAAACAAAAAGCACTCACCCCAGCCAGTCATGTATAAAGTTAACTGTAAACTCTTATCACTGAAGTACTGAAGGCCAATCTCTTCAGGTTTTGTGCCCTCAGGTTACACAAGGGCTGAAAAACAATTAGGGGTTTTACTCTACTTTTATTTCTCAGGGGGTAAACCTTTGGCTGGATCATGCCCAGTATTTCTCCTGCCTACTAAAGGAAGCAATAATGTGAAACAGGCTGTTTCTCTGAAGATACAAGCACAATCTTTGGGAACAGAAAGAGTTGTGAGGACACTAGCCAAGTGCCTGTAGCAGTTATGAAGTGTTGGAAGGAGACTTGAAAAAACAGAAACCACCACAGCTTTCTGAAGTTCCGTTCCAATTCTGTGGTGCTCACTCATGTTTTCCTAGTGATTATACTACTGTGGAAGAACAAATTAAAAGAACAAACATTTAAAAAAATCCCCCACACCTTTGTCCAAGTAACTACGCCTGCCAAATCCTCACTTTCGTCATTGGCCAGGACTGTAAATATTTCCATAATGTACAATTCAGTCAGTGTGCAGTTTTGATTATCGGTCTTCCCTATAGACAACTGGTTGGCCACTGTGAAAAGAGAATACTCGACTAGATGGGACTTGGACTCAGGAATGCCAACTTGGCCCCACGACTGTGGGTGCCCGGGGCAGAAGGTGCCATGCAGCCTGCATGGCCCTGACACTGAAACTTATAAACGCCATCTCCAAGTCCTCAAAAGATTCCATCAATGGTGTCTCTGAAAATTTTCACACATCACTTGGGAAGACAGCCAAACTAATACCAGTGTACTGGAAGAAGCAAAGATCACCAGTGTTGAAGCAATGATTCTTCAACATCAACTTCGTTGGACTGGTCATGTTGTTGTGTGGATGCCTGATTATCGTCTTCCAAAGCAACTACTCTATTCTGAACTTAAAAATGGAAAGTGTAATGCTGGTGGGTCAACAAAAGAGGTTTAAAGACTGTCTCAAGGCAAATCTAAAAAAATGTAGTATAAATAACAATTGGGAAACACTTGCCTGCGAGCGCTCCAGTTGGAGAACAGCCTTTACCAAAGGTGTCATGGGCTTTGAAGACACTCAAATTCAGGACACAAGGGAGAAACGTGCTAAGAGGAAGGCACGCTTGGTAAATCCACACCATGATCAACTCCTGCCTGGTAACCAATGTCCTCACTGCGGAAGGACGTGTGGATCCAGAATTGGCCTCCACAGTCACTTACAGACTCATTGTTAAATCCGTGTTTATGGAAGACAATCTACAAGTGATCGCCAAAGAAGCAGCAGCAGCAGCCTGCATGGCCCTGGCACTACACCTGGCCAGTGTGGTATAGTGGTTAAGAGTGGTAGACTCGTAATCTGGTGAACCGGGTTCACGTCTCCGCTCCTCCACATGCAGCTGCTGGGTGACCTTGGGCTAGTCACACTTCTTTGAAGTCTCTCAGCCCCACTCACCTCACAGAGTGTTTGTTGTGGGGGAGGAAGGGGAAATTTTGTGGGTGGTCGGGCAACCAGGGTCCCAGTGAGTGGGCCCCTATGCTTGGGCCTGATCCACCAGGGCTCTTTTTATGTTCTCAATCCCTTTCTTAATCCTAAAAAAAGGATACCCCTGAAATTTCTCCCAAGGCAACATCCAAACCAAATTCACCATCCAAACCAAATTCACCAACCTTGAATTTATCTCAGATAAAGTTAAGATTGGTTCATCTGTTCTTATTTAAGGACAGAGCTCTCAAACTAGATTGAAGAATGCACGATCATTCTAAAAGAAAATATACCCAATTCATGGACGCAGCCCAGTGGCAGGTGGAGATGTTGGAGACCAAAACAGAAAAGAAAGTGGAAATTGCTGCAATTTGTGTCTTCATCCATGGTCAGGAATGGAAATCTGTCAAGTGAACACAATTGGACTTAATTGTTGTTTTTAAGTCTGCAAATGGTATTAATGACCATTTTTACATTGTTTTGACACTTCCTTTACATGAACGCAATGTAAGTTATGTAAATGGTTCTATAAGTTCTACATAATTTGCATTGAATAGTGGGCAGCTTTTAGTATTTGACGGAATGTGAATTGTAACAGAATGGAAAAGGTGCTATTTGTCATTAAAACAGCCCAGAAAAGAAACGTCTGTCTTCTTGCATCCTTAGTGGCAAAACATTTGTTTTGCATGCAGAGGATCATGGGTTCAATTATTGGCATCTCCCGGTAGGGCTATGTAAAACCCTTTTCTGTCATCTTAGAGAACCACAGCCAGCCAGTATAGCAGACAATACTGAGTGAGAGGGACCAGTGGTTTCACTCAGTACAAGGCAACTTCCTGTTTGTGGATAGATAGATACACTAGTAGCCAAAATTGTGGAAGCCTTTTGGGGAAAGTGCATTTCCAAGGTTTGATGGCTCATAACACCTGATTGGCTCTCTAAATGCTCATTGGCTACATTCAAATGAAGCACAATTCAACCTAAGCAATTCCTTTTCTAGTTATTTGGCTATAACTTGATAGAATACAGATAACTGAACAAGCTTTGCTGCATTACATTCTTCATTAAATTATCTTTCCATTGATATATAAGTGTATGGTATTAGTCTCAAAAAAAGTGGTGTTATGAGCCATCAAACCTCAGAAATACACTAGATACAGTGTTGTTTTTTTCTAAAAAAAATGTTTAGGGCTACTCTCATTTTCCTACTCATATTGAAATACTGCCCCTCAATGAGGCCAAACGTAGAGTCATAAAATGTTTAGGGGTACCCCTAAAATGTGTACCCCTGCATCCCCCCCAGAAAAAATCACTGGATAGATAGGTAGATAGATAGATAGACAAAGCTTCAAAGAAAATACTGCATATGTCTCCTTGAATCCAGCTGTATAACTGCTTAAACATATGTACATCCACATGTGAAAAACAAAAACACAAAAAAATCCTCCTCCTCAAATATCTAACAGATGCAAGAGCACATCTTGAAGCAAATGTATTATTTAGGACCACAATATTATTGCAGGTGTATTGCCACAGGTATAGATGGCATAAGCAGATTTTTAAAAGCAGTTGTGAAGGGCTGTTCTAACAGCTCAATATTTATAATTCATTCATCCCTGGGTGTATCACTGCATCTGTTGTGATCTGTTTTTCTATGGATGTTTAATAGTTATTTAAAAGCTGAATTTCAAATAAGATGGCAAAGTGAAATAGCAAAGTGAAAACAACCCACGCTGGGTTTTCTAAAAAGACCCAGGGAAAGGGAGACTGTTAATTGGTAGGAAAGGAGGCAGGATAAAAGTTGAGACATAGTAGCTAGCAGGTAAGGAACCGGTAGTTTTTTTTTTTTACTCTAATTAAAGAAAGAATTTGGTTGGTGGTGTCAAATGTTCAGCTGCTGCTAGAGATCAAGTAATGGAAATGCCTGAATTGCCAGAGGAGGCAATCCTTTCTTTTAAAAAGTTTAGCATCAGTTCTGTAAAATTGGAAAGAAAGACAGTACTAAGTCTAGGGATCTTTAAATGATTTGATCTTTGCCAATTTCAATATGATCGATCTGATCTGCATGTCCTGGACTAATGTGTAGATTGCAACATAAAAATGTAGGATTTTGCATTTTTTTACTGTGGCAATTCAGTTCTAAGCTAAAAAAAAAGAAGAAGTACCAAACATATTTTGCGATTAAAGATAGAGAGGAAATAAGTTTACATATTTATGAAAATGGGAGTTCTTCTGCAGATTGAATAAAATATTCACAACTTAATGAAGGGAGGGAACGGTCTTTAGAGCAAATAAATGTGAAAGCCACACTGATTGGCAACAGTGGCATGATATTCTTATTCGTTTTTATTTGTGGAATTTATATCCTGCCCTTCTTCCTGAAGGAACCTAGGATGGCATGTCCCTATTTTCATCGGAGAAATGTTGGAGGGTATGCAAACAGATGCCCAATTTCAAAACGAAGCAAAACCAGAACATTCTAGAAACTATTGCAATTAAAGACATCTAAAAGCGATTGCAGCTAAAAACATTCTAAAAGCAGTTCAAGTGGCACCTTGGTTCTCAAACGCCTTGGTAATCAAACAACTTGGAACCCAAACACTGCAAACCCAAAAGTAAGTGTTCTGGTTTGTGAACTTTTTTCGGAAGCCGAACATGCTCCGTTTTGAGTGTTACGCTTCTGATTTGAGTGCCACGCTTCCGTTTTGAGTGTTACGCTGAGGTCTGTCTGTTTTTGCTATTTATTTTGTGGTTTTGTGGCTCTTTTTCTTTCTTTTTTGCGACTGTATGGAACTAAGTTCAGCTACTCATTGATTGATGCTGTGACTGCAGTATATTGTTTAATGCTTTCATTTTATGGATCAACGGTCTCGTTAGAGAGTAAAATTCATGTTAAATTGCTGCTTTAGGGGTTGTTTTTAAAAGTCTGGAACGGATTAATCGGTTTTGCATTTCTTTCTCTGGGAAAGTGTGCCTTGGGTTTGGAACACTTTGGTTTTGGAACGGACTTCCAGAACAGATTAAATTTGAGAACCAAGGTACCACTGTACAGTTAAAAACATTCTTGCATGCAGTGATCTCAGGGTTGCCAGGAGCAGTATTCACCAGCCACCAAATACCAGTGTAAACAGGAATGTCATGATGAAGACAGGTGCACATCTCTAAGGAGAACATTCCACAAAGCGGGTTCTCCATCATGGAGAGCACGTGTTGCGGTGGGGGCTAGCAAACTACCCCTTAGTTGCTGGGTGGGTTTGTTTGGATGGCCACTTCTGTGATTGAACCCTGGGGTGTTGTTGGGGAGAATTATATGTTGCCATTTAGGTTGGACAGCCCAGCGTTTATAAATGGTTTGCACGCAGCGTGATCTCCCTCTTTGGCTGCGTGCTTCGGATCACCCGCCCTCCCTCCCTATATTTTAGGCCTCTGTGTTGACCTTGCTATGCCTGTCATGGGGTCATCTGCTGTTGGGGCAGGGGCCTGGTAGGAATTTTTCCATTTGGCTGATTGGCTGGTGCCATCTGGTTTTCGCCTACTGCGTAGCAAATAGTCACAACTTGTAAGGTTGGCGGTTAGGCATTGGTTATTATTATGTTGGTTGGAGGAGGGGACTGTTGACTGCGTTTGCCCCTCCAATTGATGGTGGTGTGTGGAGAATTCCATTAAAGGAATCCAGGGGCTCAACATGCTTTTGTCCATATCCCCCGGTCGGGGGCCAGGGCCACGCAAGAGCCCTTGGGAGCCTGTGGGAAGAGGGGAGGGTCAGACCCATCCGGCCCCCTTTCTCTACCTGGATGGTTTCCCCCCTTTACTGACAAATGTCAGTTCTGTCCTTAGGGGACAGATACCCTGTTTCCCCTATTTTAAGACGTAGTCATAAAATAAGCCATAGCAGGATTTTTTCGCATTTGCGAAATATAAGCCGTACCCCGAAAATAAGCCATAGTGATAGGCGCAGTTCTGGAGGGCGCCAAGGAAAAGGTGGGGCTGGGCTTACGTAATAAAAATAAGACATCCCCTCAAAATAAGCCATAGTGCGTTTTCTTGAGGGGAAAAAAATATAAGACGGTGTCTTAAAATAGGGGAAACACGGTAGTCTGAACCAGTGCCTACACAACCACTCACATATCTTGTAATTTAATAAAGTTGTGGCCAAATTCATGCCAAAAACCAAAACCAACATTTATGTCTGAAGTGTGAATTTATTTTGAGGGGTGGTTTGGGACCTCGACACACAACTGGGGAACCGCCATAAGCCAGTGCCAACTGGGCAATCCCAAGGGGAAACAGCATCAGCAAGTCCACATCTGCCAATCATAGTCCGAGATGGTTGGTATTGTGGAAGACATTATTTTAGGTACTTGGGTTGGAGCCATGTTGGAGGGAATGCAAGTGTGGCCAGTGGGAAGCTATGAAGATGTGGGAATGTTCAGGGAGGCAGGAAGTTAATATTGTGTATTAATATCCTTCCTAACTTGCGTTAGCAAGTTCCTTTACTTAGAGTGCAGTCCCCTTTACACAGCACAGCAGATAGCTGGTTGCAGGCTTGTGTAAGCCTCTCACTATCATACAATTCAGTATTGAATTGTACATTCCTGGTAAGTTCCCTTTTTATCCCTCTTAAAAGACTAAAGATGCCACAATCTTATTTAAAGTATATAAAAGAAGTTTACTCACATCATCAGTTCACAGTTGGATCCCTGAAGGCAGACTTAGTTACAAAGTATATACATTTGAATCTACCCCATATGGGAGAATAATCCCAGTGACGGCAGACTAGCAGTCACTGCAGTTCACACGACGAAAGGAAGGTGGAAAATAGTCAAAAAGAAGGAAGTGTGCTACGTGCTTTGCCCTTTTGTTACCTGGGCAGGTAAGGTCATGCCCACTTCTAGTCACATGCAAAAGAAAGTATGTTCCAGTCAGGAGGAAACAGGAAGTTTTCGACTGACTGGACCAAACACTCCCCTGCATGTCCACTCTAGGTAAACAAGGAATGTTGTACTTGGCTGCTACTTAGATATCACATCCCACATCCTTTGTTTTCAGGAAGTGTTGCCAGGGGAAAGTTGATGAGATCTTTCCAGAAGGCACCGCAGCTAGTGCAGCTGGTTGAAGAGGAGCAGAGAGCAGGGCAATGCTTTTCATTTTTCTTTTCTTTTTTTAAAGAAAGTTAAAAGGACTTCCTGCTGTCATTGCCATGCTTTTCAGTCTGATCACTCTCTTTTGTTCCTTGACATTTCCTTGTCTTCGGGGAACAAGCATCATTTGAAATGTTAATTGAGGAAGAATGGCAGATAGTGCAATAGGCACACTGCAGATCAAGGGATCAGTATGTAAAGCAAGTTCGCCGCTTTCCCCTGGGCCAAATGTCATTACAAATGATCTAAAGCAGACTTGCGAGCATTAATAGAATTGCCCTTTCTGCTTCCCTTGTCCGCAATATAAGTGGAGGCTTCAATCATGTTGCAAATAAATTAATACTTTGTGGGAATATAACCTTGTTTTATTGGGAACCAACATTTTTGTAATGCAAGCAGACCCTATATTGGGCATTTTCATTCTAAGCCAGGGGCTGGCAACCTAAGGCCCATGGGCCACAAGCACCCCACGGGGGTCATTTTAGTGGCCCCCCGAGTCGCCCCCAAACCGAGCCGCCCACTTGGCGAGTCCCTTCGCTGCGCTAAACCGGCGCGGTGTGGGGACTCGCTTCCGCAGCACCAGAAATTGCGTCTGCGCAGATGCTGACGCCGGAAATTGCGGGCGTGGGCACTCACACGCACCCGCAATTCGGCCCATGGAGGGGGCTCTGCAGCAGTGAACCGGCCCAGGCAAGGTAAGCCTTGCTGACCCCTGTTCTAAGCCATGGCAGGGGAATTTGTAGCCCTCAACATGTTTTTGGACTCCAACTCCCAGCATCCCCCCCACCATTGGCCACACTGGCTAGGCCAGATGGGAGTTGTAATTGTGATAGTCTCATGCAGGCCTGTCTTAAGCATATGCGGCGCCGGGGTGCAAAGATCCGCCCGGCGGCCCCCCTTGGTTTCCCAGTCCCAGGCGTGCAGAAGGGTGGAGCCGGCCAGCCACCTCAGCGTCTCACTGGCTCAGTCGCCCCCGAACCTGCGGCGCAGAGCCGCCTGCAGCAGAAGAGCCCACCACGGCGCTCTGACCGACAGGCAGGCTCTCCCCCAGACTCAACTCTCAGGCCCCGGACTCTTGGCCTGGTGCCCCTGAGAGCTCAGCACCCGGGTGACCCGCACCCCTAGTGCCTATGGGTAAGACGGCTCTGGTCCCAAACACAGCCCTCCAGCTGTTTTGGGACTACAATTCCCATCATCCCTGACCACTGGTCCTGTTAGCTAGGGATGATGGGAGTTGTAGTCCCAAAACATTTGGAGGGCCGAGTTTGGGGATGGCTGTGCTAAGTAAGCTAGTGTAGCAGCTCTGCCTCACTTGGAGAGATGCTTCTGAACACATAAATAGTTCGCCTAGCTCCATGTGTTCTCTTCCTCTATAGGACTGTCATAAAGAAAAGGGAAGTTCACAGGGCAGCCTTTGTGCTGTCATCTACCTGCACTTAGCTCCCAGTTAGAGAAATATCGACTTTGAATAAGGTACTCGGCTCTTGGTCGTCAGTCATAGCTCGTTGCCACTGATACTATTTGCAAACCTGTTGGCCATCCTCAACAGTTGCACAAACCTAGTGCTCTTAGAAGCTATGTATTTATTTATTTTTATTTATTTTTTGTATTTTGTATCATTTTATCTTACTGCACACTGCTTCAATAGCTCCTGGCTGTGAAGCAGTCTATAAACCCGTAATACAAATAAAATAGCCCATTGGCTATTTTCCAGGCATTGCTATAAAAAGGATAAAAGCATTTCCCTCACTAGGCTTCAGTGATATTGAATCAACTATATGGGTCAGTCCAAGAAGCACTGCCATTGCTCTAAATTAGCTTCATTTGTCACCATCTCTGATGTCAGAACGTAGACAAATCGGTTTGGTATTGTAGCATTCACATTCACTATGTGATCCCTGATTGGCTGGAATGAAGATATGAAGAAGAAAGCCCTAAGAATGTGGTGTCAAAACCAACATTATACAGAATACAGAATCCAACATTCTAAGAGAGGACTAACTGCCTCTATGTGACAGTCAGTTTGGTCCGTTGGTCTGTTAGGCTGCTTCTGATAGAAGTGTTAAGTAGTGAATGATCTGATGGAGTCTTTTTAGGACTCACTAATATCTAATATATAGTTCATATCTTTTGTAACCTAAGTATGTACTCAATGAATCTGACAGTAAACTAGTTTATTTTGTTATCATTCAGATTCATGTGCATTTTTCTTTTAAGAAGGACAAAAGGGATTAACAACCAAGAAGGCAGAAAGGTAGAGGACATAATTATAAAAAGGACTCAAGCAAGTCAGCAATCCGCTTGCTGCTGTGTAAATGTAAATAAGGAAACATGTAACCCTGCTAGGTAAAGGTAAAGGGACCCCTGACCATTAGGTCCAGTCGTGGACGACTCTGGGGTTGCGGCGCTCATCTCGCTTTATTGGCCGAGAGCCGGCGTACAGCTTCCAGGTCATGTGGCCAGCATGACTAAGCCGCTTGTGGCAAACCAGAGCAGCGCACATGACTTTCCCCAACAATTCCGGCAACTGTAGTTCATTAAAAAGGTGCTAGCTCTGTGAGGGTTAAACATCAGTTCCCAGGATTTGTTGGGGACATGGTTTAACTATATGGTGTGGACGCTGCCCCTTCCAACAAGTGGAAATAGCATCAGTATCTGCACCTTGTAATTCAGACATTGCTTGTCTCACATTTGGCTAATATTAGTCTGCAAATCTACAGCAGTGTTCAAAATCTGGCACTCCTCACTTCTTGTTTGCCTTAACCCAAGGCCTATTCCTTTCTGCGAGCCCCCACCTTCTGAGAAGTAAAATGAACCATTTTCCTTCTTCACTATATCTGCACTGCAAATGATTTAATAAACCTTTCTATCTTGGCTCTTCTAGCCAGACACTGTAATTTCAGCTTGGGGGAAGTCAAAGGCAACATTTGCTTTCTTGGTTCAAGTTGCTGGGTTGGAAAGCTAAACAATATTGAGACGAGCTCTGCTCCTTCCTCACCAAAACATTCTTAAGTGAACAGGACACACACAGGGCTTTAAATCCATGTCTTATTGTGGAAATCTTCCTAATTTTTCTTATAACCCATGCAAGTTGGAACACAACTTGGAAGAAGCAGAAGGACCCAGCAACTGTCTTGCATTTGTTTGTGTTTCCATATTTCCGTAGAGAATATTGTCCTTTTTCTCTGCTTCCTGGGAGCTAAGATGTTAGAGGCAAGTGTTCTACTCTAAAATTTCAGCTCAAATTAATTTCTCAATACAGATAGGGGCCTTTTAAGGCCAGAGAGAATTCAGTTATGTGATTCCACTCTTACACAGAACAGTCCTAGAGAGTTCAGTTCTGAGAAGCAAAATGCACACAAATTATGGGAGGGATTCAATCACATACCAAAAAATTAGGTTTGCACAATTAAAGTGGTTTAAAATACTATTCCGCAACATTCCACAAATGGAGTTTTCGTGATTAGGAAAGTGATAAGGAAATGCATTAAAAAGTGTGGTTGCCTATTGGTTGATAGGAGGATGTATAACTTCTGTGCAAACAAATCAGGATGAACGCTTATTGTTGTCAGGATGTCCTACACATGAGTAGAACCTTGGCAGAGACACATGGCCAACTGGCATGTTCCCTCCCTCCTGGGCGATCGTTCAGGAGCTTCATAAGCATTCCTCAGCCCGAACATCACAGAGATTAATGCCAGAAGACATTAGCACACTAACGGATCTGCAGAGGTTTGTGCAGTTGTGTAACAGAACTCAGCATTTTGGCTAATCTACTTTATTTACATATAAATACACACGGAGCACTTCAACATGGCTCCCTCTCTCTCTAGCATCAGACAGCAAAGAGAAAGAACAAAGGACAATAGTCCCACTTCACGGAACGCAGTAATACAAACATCCTGTCTTCGTCACATCCCATTCCTGTGGAATCAAAACACATACACAGTCATGTGATAGACAACAAACCCATGCCTGTACATGGGGAATGAATCTCCAACAATTGTCATATAACCTTGTTGCAAACAAATCAGAACTCATGCTCAATAAAGAGAGAGTATCATACAGGGCAGGGGACCCAGGTGGTGCTGTGGGTTAAACCACAGAGCCTAGGGCTTGCTGATCAGAAGGTCAGCGGTTCAAATCCCTGCGACGGGGTGAGCTCCCGTTGCTCAGTCCCAGCTCCTGCCCACCTAGCAGTTCGAAAGCACATCAAAGTGCAAGTAGATAAATAGGGAACCGCTCTGGGAAGGTAAATGGCGTTTCTGTGCACTGCTCTGGTTTGCCAGAAGCGGCTTTGTCATGCTGGCCACATGGAAGCTGTACGCCGGCTCTCAGCCAATAAAGTGAGATGAGCGCCGCAACCCCAGAGTCGGACACGACTGGACCTAATAGTCAGGGGTCCCTTTACCTTTACCTATCATACAGGGCTGCCAACTCTAGGGGGCCGGGGTATCTTTGACCTTCTCAATATTAGGTGCAAGTCGACTGTGCCCCCTCAATATTTAGGGGGCCCAATGCGCATTGTGTGCATGATGTCATGTGTGTTGCACATCACAGCATCAGCAGCCGGCCTCCTCCAGGTGATGCGACATTGTGTGCATGATGTCACATGTGTGCTATGTGCACTAGACCCCCTCAATCTTGGGAACAACTTGGCATCTCTGGTATCATATGACCTCTGTGTAAGCTTTGTGGCAGCAAATCAAGATGAAAGCTCAAGAAAAAGGCCATCTGGGGCAGCCAATATCGCTATAATTGACATCAAGTTCTAGTAATAGCTGGAATCTGAACATGAGTTCAGATATAAATTTCATCATGCTCCTTTGTGGTTATAGGGATGGTTCCTCATCCAGTTCTGCACTTCACTAGGCTTGCACTAAAACAGACCAATGCAACATATTGGAAGGATAACAGCATGGCTAGAGAGGAGATGAATATTGGCCCATGTCTCACTCTGCTTACCCTTTATCTCATAAACACCACCTGTTTTCATCAAGAAAACGGCATCATTTTTAAAGGCCACCATGAAGCTCTATACATGTAATTCAAAATAATGGGTCGAAGAAGAAGAAGAAGAAGAAGAAGAGGAGGAGGAAGAGGAGGACAGCAGTAACTACATTTTAATAATATTATTAATAATAATAATAATAATAACAATAATAATTTATTATTTGTACCCCGCCCATCTGGCTGGGTCTCCCCAGCCACCCTGGGCGGCTTCCAGCAAACATTAAAATACATTAACACATCACAGATTAAAAACTTCCCTTAACAGGGCTGCCTTCAGGTGTTTTCTAAATGTCATGTAGTTGTTGATCCTTTTAACCTCTGCTGGGAGGGCGTTCCACAGGGCGGGCGCCACTACCGAAAAGGCCCTCTGCCTGGTTCCCTGTAGCTTTGCTTCTCGCAGTGAGGGAACTGCCAGAAGGCCCTCGGCGCTGGATCTCAGTGTCTGGGCTGAACGGTGGGGGTGGAGACGCTCCTTCGGGTATACAGGACCGAGGCTGTTTAGGGCTTTAAAGGTCAGCACCAACACTTTGAATTGTGCTCGGAAACGTACCAATGTAGATCTCTCAGGACCGGTGTTATGTCGTCCCGGCGGCCACTCCCAGTCACCAGTCTAGCTGCCGCATTCTGGATTAATTGCCGTTTCCGGGTCACCTTCAAAGGTAGCCCCACGTAGAACACATTGCAGTAGTCCATTTTAATAGGATGATTCCCAAAATTACAACAGTATCTGATTTTTAGTGGGACTTTAGCTCTTAAAGAGCATTGGGGGGTGGGGTGGGGTGGGGTTAAACATTCCATTTCAATACACACTGTGCACCAATCAATTTACCTTTAATAGGGAGGTTCTATCTGGGTTAAACAACTAAGCCTAGGGCTTCCCTATCAGAAGGTTGGCGGTTCGAATCCCTGCGATGGGGTGAGCTCCTGTTATTCGGTCCCTGCTCCTGCCAACCTAGCAGTTCGAAAGCACATCAAAGTGCAAGTAGATCAATAGGTACCGCTGCAGCGGGAAGGTAAACGGCGTTTCCGTGCGCTGCTCTGGTTTGCCAGAAGCGGCTTAGTCATGCTGGCCACATGACCTGGAAGCTGTACGCAGGCTCCCTCGACCAATAATGCGAGATGAGCACCGCAACCCCAGAATCGGTCACGACTGGACCTAATGGTCAGGGGTCCCTTTACCTTTACATTATCTAGCAAATGAACCCAAAACCAAGGCAAATACATCTATAAAGCACTGGTGGGGATATGTTTTGGAAGTAGAAGGCTGCGAAGTCCATGTGGTTGTTCCATTCTTTGCTCTTAAAACACCCAGTGCTGCCTGCACCACACATTAGTCAATGGTTGCCAACGGAGGCTGCAGTGTCTGTTAAGGATCCGGTACTAGTGCCAGATCCATAATACTGAGTTGCGTCCATAGACCAAGACTATTCAGCAAACCTCTATCCCACACACATACACCTGGTTTCAGCACCCACAAATAGCAAGTGGAATTTGGGGAGGCCATCTGTACACATCCCTAACATTTTTACCATTTGAACTGCTGAAGGCAATTTGGTACAATCAGTTGACATTAAACAGTTGAAAGCTACACCCAGAAAAAACCAAACCAAACCCAGCAGAAGCAGTCCCTGAAAATGGTTGCTTCAAACCAGAGGCAGCTGTTGCCTGTAATTTCCAGTCATGACTGATAGGTGAACTCATTCAATAGAGGAATGGCTGTAAAACTAAATGTCTACAGCCTGATGAAGAGACTGGAGATGCCCCTTAAATCCCATTAATGCCAGAAGCAGCATTCGCAGCCCTTTCCGTGTGGAGCTAACTAGCACTGCAAAATATTATCTAATATAATGATTCGTTTTTATTACCTAAATAAGATGAAGTAATCTTCTGAATCTGCTGTGTTAAAAAAAAAGGGGGGGGAAGTTCATGAAGTGAAATATTACAGACTTTTTTTCCCCTAATAAGATTTGAAAGGTCAAAAGGGTAAGCAGATGGCTAGCAGTAGGATTTATGGCACTTTTAGCCATTGTTTGGACGTGCCAGGCAAATCTCTGCAAACTTATGAGATTGTAAAACCCAGTGACCCCCACATTAGAGGAGGGTGGTGCCCTTGATATATGTGTGGTTTTAGACATCACGTTGATCATTAGTTTATTATCTGTCAGGACTTGGACTCTGAAGATTCAGTTTTTACTAACCCCCTCGCCATCTTTATGTGTGTTTGTGTATGTTTATGGATTCTCTGTGTCAAAGAATGGAACTGAACTTGTGGTGATGATGAAAACAGAATCTCTTTACAACAATGAGTGATTTTCTCAACATCTTTTTTGGCTAATAAAAAGTTACGTGAGATATAAAGTAGGTAGATCGTTTGCACCACGCATGTCCCCTCATGAGCCACTCAGGTTGTCATTGGTGGAGCCCTAATGAAGATCAAAGGCAGAAGAATGTGATCACTTTGTGTGTGTGTGTGTGTGTGTGTGTGTGTGTGACTGTCGTACAACAAGGAAATTATTAGCTCATAAAAGGAACTATGCAATAATGCTGACCTTGGAATTCGCCGCTTGCCTCACAAAGAGAAACCCAGGAGTGGAATTTGGCTCTGTTTCTCGGCGGTTTTGTTGAATTGTGTCATGTGCAGTTGAAATGACTTCAAGGCTTGCTTCCAAGGTAGATGCAGACAAGAAGGGGTCAAGGGCAGGGAAGTAGATGCAATAGCTGTGGACCTTGGGTCAGCTTTTGTAAACCTGGTGATCTCCACATTTTTTTAAACTACAACTTCCATCAGACCCAGCCAGTGTGGAGGGCACTAGGTTAGTGGAAGCTGCCTTAGATGAACAGAGTGTTTTTTATTGGCTTAGCCATCTGATGTCATGACATTTTGGGAGGAGCCAGGTGATGGAGCTGAATACAGTGGCCAGCGGTTCCTCCTCTCTTGCACTTGGCAGCCTTCTGGCCTCCTTCGCCCCCTGATGGTAAGTAACATTGTAGGATGTAGGAACTCAGCCCCCGCACACACACACCCAAAATATGTGGAGCAAAAACACTCAGTCCCCCGGAGCTGGTACCCCTGTATCATAGATACAAGGGAACAGCCTTTTCTTTCTCCATACAATTCTCCAGGAATGGGTTGCATGTATGTTTTATTTAGCAAAATTAATACAGTGGTACCTTGGTTTAAGAACAGCTTAGTTTATGAACAACTTGGATTAAGAACGATGCAAACCCAGAAGTAGGTGTCTTGGTTTGTGAACTTTGCCTTGGAATAAGAACATGTTCCGCTTCCTGTTGAGTGTGTTCCATTTGTAAATTGAGTCCCCGCTGCTATGGGAAAGCACACCTTGGTTTAAGAACGCTTTGGTTTAAGAACGGACTTCCGGAACGGATTAAGTTCATAAACTGAGGTACCACTGTATACCACTTGACTGCAAGAAAACCTGAGTGGTTTGGAGTATGACATATAGCAACTCCCTCAAAGCAGTTTAAAATTATTAGGTTGTTTTTGTTTTTGTTTTGGTCATGTATTTTGTGTTTTGTTTTATTTTGATTATGTGTTTTGTGCTTTTATATTGTGATTTTATCCTGTGAACCACCTTGAGACCTGCAGGTATAGGGCGGTATACTAATTTATAATAATAATAATAATAATAATAATAATAATAATAATAATAATAGGTAAACTAAAGGTAAAGGGCCCCTAAATGGTTAAGTCCAGTCAAATTTGACCATGAGGTGCAATGCTCATCTCTGCTTTCAGGCCGAGGGAGCCGGCGTTTGTCCACAAATGGAATAATAATAATAATAATAATAATAATAATAATAATAATAATAATAATAATATCCTTATTGTCATTGTCCCCTTTCGGGGACAACAGAATTACTCGGCTGCTCCATCCACCCAGATAGGACACTCCACGCAAAAACAAAACAAATACAAAAACACTAATTACAGTATGATAACAGGTAAGATTTGATGGCTTTCAAAGTCCAGGCTTTTCCTCCCCTGCTCTTTAAAGTCAAAAAAATCTTCCTTGCAGATGCAGAGACACTCACAATTTGTGCGGCACTTGCTCCGTAGCCGAATAGATAACATACCCTGTCGACTATAAACAAGTCTATCTTGGCAGGACAAAAAAAGCCAAATTCTGAGTTAAGGAGCAACCAGCCACTGCATCTACACATGCCGCCATCTTGGAAATGTACATAGGATTATGCACATTATGCACATTATGCACATAGGAAACTGGCCTGGGCCTGAACCAGGTTGATCCATCCATCCATAATGAAGGAGGACTTCTTCTTTGAGTTGCCACGGCTCCCAAATAATACTTGCACACACGATTGTGCATAGATTTGGAAACTGCCAATTAAGCCAGAGCTCAGAAAATGCTCCTCTTGGAAAGTGCAATGGCAAAGAAGATTAAGGAGATTCAACTAAGCCAATTTTAAACCAGCTAGATGGGACTCCCAAATCCTGGTCTGATAAGTTTCTCAGAACAGACAAACACAGCCCAATGATGGGCAGACTTCCTTCCATTTGGTGGGGGCTTTTTATAAGGTTTCGTTGAGATTTGAAAATGCTGGGGAACAAGGTATGTCAAAGAGCATAAAGGAGCATGTGTTCTTATCTTCCAGTGTGCAACCCCATCTCCACTCCATGAACTTCTCAATCAATACGGAATAGTCTTGTGCAAGATCCGGAAATTGTGAGAGACCATAAATTGGTATAACGATCCATTCTGTTAGATGGAACAAATGTGCTGTTGAGCCTCTATTTCCTTTCCAGCACCAGCACTGAGTATCACAGGAGCAGATCAGAATAAGTGAAGAGCATTTGTATGTAATTATCAGTTCACTCCTAAGTGAAATCCAACAAGTTATTTTTGCTTAAATGAAGGGAAATGAACGATGCAGCTAAACCTTCAGTTCCTGCAGCATACATCACTGCGCAGATCTATCACAAGCAGAAGCTCATTTTGCAAAGCAGCATGGTTAGTGCTACCCCATGGATATCTGCAGGAATGATCTCTCATTTTATATGCATCCTGACCTTAGCCTGCTTAGAATGGCCTTTTTTCCCTTAAGGTAGTCTTTAATAGCTCCCCAAAGACAAGGCTAACATGTCACTAACTCAGAAACTAGTGCTGCTCGTTCTCAGCTGATGAGCTGATGCTCCTTGGTCTGAACTGGTAAATTAACTGATTGCTCAGCAACGCCGCAGAATTGGGAGCGTCTTAAACATCAGAGGTCACATTGGAAGCAAGTCCCAGTGACTTCACGCCATCCCCGAGTATGCATTTGTGTGGGAAAACACAAGGTGTGAACTGTGAATCAAGCGATCTCACTGGTATGGCTAGCAGGCTTGTGGTTGAGGTAGGCAGGAAAAGGTCTGCTATCATGGGATCTAATTTTGCTCCTAATCCAAGATGATTCAGTTCACATCTTGATTTGTGGGGAGACGTAGCTGAGGACAGGAAATTTACATGTAAGAAACCAGAATGTATTGAGCAAAGTGTTCCTAGTGTGATGGCCTGGGATTCAGACTCAGATGCTGAACCTGAGGGATCCCAGCCTGCACAGGATTCCCCGCCTCCAAAACCAGCAGAGCCGGGGCCGGGGCCTGAGTCTGAAGGGGCCTCACCTGTGCTAAATCCTTGGGTGCAGGCATCTGCTGAGTCTGCTCTGGCTCCTGATGGGATGGAGGACCCATTGCCTGCAGGTGCTCCACTCCCAGCCCTGCCAGGGGAAGCTGAGGTTGCCTCTGGGTCCAGTAACCCTCCAGCCCCTCTCCTGAGCTGCAGAGGCAAAGGGCAGAGAGGCGAAGGGAACTGAGTTCCCGCAGGAGGACTCTCGCCTCCAAGCCTGGAGAGGCGAGTCACCAGAGGATCGGGGCCGCCCTATGCCTTGGGGCAGATAAAAGCCAGCCAGCCCCAGCCCCAAGTTGCAGGAGCAACATTGTTGGATACCAGTTTCTGCTTGAAACCTGTCCTGCTTTCCTGCCTGAGCTCCTGACCCACCCTGGTTCCCTGCTTGCCTACCTGTTCCTTACTTCGCCTGACTCCCTGCCCTGTACCCAGCTTCAGTTATTACGGACTGCCTTTACGTTACCCCTCTGACCACGGACCGGACTCGGACCTCGCCTTTCGGATACCCCACGGGACCAGCACACCTAGATGGATAGACCGACAGACACTGACTCACCACTTTCTTCTCATATCTGCCCTTCCATGACACTCCCAACCCCCTGATGGATCAGGATTGGGCTCAGTGCCCTCCCACACACCAATTGCACATTTGACCAACACGTGGAAACTCGGGCTGTACTGACATATTGCATACCTGTCAACTGAGCGGGATATCCCAGAATTACGGAATCCATCCGACTTCTGATTGGCTTCAGGGATGTCCTATTTTGGCTCCTGTGAGAGCATGGCCCCAAAAGAGGCTCCTTTTTTGGGGGGAACCAGGCGATTCACATGAGAGCACAGCCCCCAAAACAGGCATTTTTGGGGCCACACTCTCATGTGAGTCACCTGGCTCCCACGAGGGCATGGCCCCGATCAGATGCACACCCCGATTTCCCTCTGTGGCCTGTTGGAGGTTACAATATTGATCCTCTATATAAGGGAGGAACCTTGGCCCAAACAGGATTCCACCTTGCATGGAGGGCTTTCTAAGCAAGTATGTTAGTAAAGATCCCTATTTCATACACCTGCTCACAACGAGTTCCCTGGGAACAGAAATAACTGCTTAGCTGGTGGCATAGACAAATATTCCATAAGAGTGAGTCTGTTTTGAAAATGCCCCCCGAATTCTCAAGCTCAGCAGGTCTGTGAGGCAGTTTGGGAATTACGCCGGAACATCGCTGCTTAAGACTGGCTTGTAAAAAGAAATGTATACAGCAATTTCTATCTGCAGGATAATTACTGCTGTGCTCCTCAAGGTAATTTGTTTACAATTGCTCTTTTTCCTCATTCTATGTGCTTCTGGGTTCACTCGATTCTATGCGCCGAGTTTTCACACCAAAATGAGCAGTTAGCTAAATGCTAATTAAAACCAGTGTGCCAGTTTAGCAAGCGCAGCAGGAGCCAGAGCAAAAGAGCATGCTCTGGAATTAATTTTTCAGTGTTTACCTCCATAGCTTCTTTTTAAAAAGCCAAAGAAAATGTTAGATAAATTCATGTCACTGAGCCTGACCACTTTATGCCTGGAGACCATCTTTCTCCTGGCACAATTGCCATAGTAATTCCTTTGGAAAGATGACTGTGGCAGGGGCATAGCTTGGGGGGGCAGGGGGCACAATTTTGATGGGGTACAACCAGGTGCCCCCATGCAGGTGGCCAAGAGAGTGTCATTCATGGTGATGTGTGCAACCCATCACACCGCCGCAGCTCAGTTGCTCTGGCGGTGTCGGGCTCTGTCCACCCTCCACGCCCCATCTCCCGGTGTGCGCCTGCCCCGGGCACCAGCAACCCACACTACACCACTGGGTTGCGGTTCAATCCTGTGCTACCTATCTTGCCAACAGCCTGGTTTTCCTGAGTTTCCTGTCTATAGGTACCATGCCTGTATTTCAAAAGACCATCTCTTGCGTCTAAAGTACACGACTGATTGTATTTTTCTGTGGTGGCCTTCCTCAACATGGTGACCTCCAGATGCTGCAGACTACAACTCTCATCTCCCCTTGACCATTGTCCATGCTGACTGGGCCTGATGGGAGTTGGAGTCCAAAACATTTGGACCCCATCAACCTGGGAAATGCTGGTTTTCTGCTTAGACACATCTTCTTTGAATGGTCTGCATAGGGGAAAGAAAATTCTTGAGCAGTGTAGTGGCACGCTAGTAAAAGTGAAGTTATTAATTAATCATCTTAATATGCATCTCTTATATGGCTGTTCCAAACTACTAATTAGGAGATGGTGGCCCATAATGGTAGTGTGGGTTTTAAAGTAATGAGCACTCAAGAGAATCGTGTTTTAGTCGCAACACACCCTCTGCATGCTCTTTCCAAGATATAGTATATCGTTCTTTTAGCCCTTGATTTTGAGGTCCCGTTAGGATCGCTAGATTAATGGGGAGGGGGTGTTAATCGCTAGATCCTACTAGGCCCGCAGCATGAACAACAACAGCATACAGACTCTACAGCATACAATAGACCAAACTGGATGAAAATTTCATCCCTGAGACGTTTAGTGCAGGCTGTGGCTTCTTGGTGTTAGTTGGTGTTAGTTGTTTGAGGCCACGGCATCTTGGATGGTGATAAGATAAAAGGAAACATCATACCATCAACATAAAGTTGCTAAAGAATAATGAAGAAAAAGAATAATGTGGAAGCATGCCATGGTTGAAAATGGAATGTGAAAGTGACCCAAGTAAAGCAATTAACTGTATTGCTATTTCAATGGGCTTGTTTTATTGTACATTTTAATGGTGCCCTTCTGAATGTTTTGATGAAATGGTTGTATTTTCATAGAATCGTAGAGTCGGAAAGGGACCCAAGGGTCATCTAATCCAGCCCTGCAGGAATCTCAGCTAAAGCATCCATGACAGATAGCCATTTTAATTGTGTGTGGATATATTTCTGTGATTGGTTTTACATTTGTAAACTGCTTAGAAGCCAGTTTGGCAAGTGAGCAGTATTTAAATTAATAAAAGATACTTATGCTGCTGTAACAGTCAGGCTCTTGGTTGTTTCTTTCCCCAGATATATTATTTTATTTTTATTGATTGATTGGTTGGTTTTATTTAATTTCTATACTTCATCTAAGGATCACAGGGCAATTTACAATATAAAAACAAAAAATGCATAACAGAGTAATAAACAAAAGCAATCTCTCTCTCTCTCTGTCTCTCTCTCTCTCTCACTCACACACACACACACAAAAAACAAACAAACAAACAAACACGCAGTTTAAAAGGGCATAGATTGTTTAATTAGCCAAAGGCCTGGAAGAAGAGGAATGTTTTTGCCTGGCACCTAAAGAAATGTAACAAAGGTGAGCCATTCCACAAGCACAGAGCCAGTGCAGAAAAGTCCTGTTCTCATGTTGCCACCCTCTGGACCTCCTGCAAAGAAGGGCCTCAGATGATGATTGTGGGGTCTGGTTCAGTCCATATAGGGAGATGAGGTCGTTGATGTATTGTGGTTCTGAGTAATTTAAGGCTTTATAGGTCAAAACCAGCACTTTAAATTGGGCCCGGAAACTAATTGGCAGCCAGTGCAGTTGGGCCAAGATTGGCATTATATGCTCAAACCATCTTGTGCCAGTGAACAGCCTGACCCCTGAATTCTATACCTTCGGACGATTCCAAATCATCTTCAGAGGCAGCCCTACGTATAACATATTGCAGTAACCTATCTAAAATATACTCGGAGTTGAGTGTTGCTTTCATGCTCTTTATTTCAGCTCATGGTAGACAGTGAGTGAGTGATTTCCCCCAAAACCTCTGGCTATATATACATTATTTACACAATGGGTCCCGTGTAATTGGCTGATTCAACTCCTCTCCTGGAGCCTGATTGGACTGTTCCTGCAGGCCACTCCGGTTGCTGATTCACTTCCTCCTGGAGCCGGATTGGGCGGCTCCTGCAGACCAATCAGGTTGCTGCCTTCTAGGATCCTACCTGCCTATTGTTCTAGGATCCAAGCTCAGTACATAACACTATCCTAGAGGTTACCAGAGCATAGACAACAGGTGTTAGGCTATTCCTGTCTGGACTCGGATGCAGCAGGGCCAACAGCCAAAGGCATTCTGTGCCAGCCAGGCCATCTGAGCCTTAAGTAACAACAATGGATCCAGAAAATCCCCTAGCAGTATACCCGCTCCTTCAGAGGGAGTGTAACCCCATCAAGTTTTTCTCAGTCTTCTCTGGACAGAGTTTAGCTTAATTAATGAGGCAAGAAAATGAGTCAGCACATTCACTGCTACACCTGCAAGTGTAAAGGAGAAGCAGAGCTGTGTGTCATCAGCATATTACAGACAACCAGGGCAGAGTCTGGTCATCTTTCGTAATATGGCGCCCTGTGTGAGGTTAAAATTTGGCACCCTCAAATGGATCTTCTCAATTATGGAGCTTCTCAATTTTGTGCCACCTCAGCTTGACCCTGAACTGCCTGCACTGCCCCAAATCTGGGACTGCTAATAACATTCTCCTAAACTCAGGATGACCCCATTCCCTGTCCCTCAAATCTGCCATGATACAAGGTACCCAGGTGGGTGCAATTATGGATTCTCAAAGTCTACATCTGTTCACAGATACTATGAAGGCATGGATGCTGGCAACTGCCATGATCTCTATACCATAACGGAGGAAATCATTAAGAAATCTAACTATATCCTTATAAAAAATCTCTGGAATGTAGTTATTTAAGAAAAACCACACACATACCGGTAAGTTATGGGTCTCTAAGGAACAGGAAGATTCTGGTCCTTTCTATTCAGCATGATGTGATTTTATTTTATCTAGTTTAGTTCCAAATTTACAGGTATCTCTCCCCATGCCATCTAGAGAAATACAGTTGTCATCATTTCAGATTGCCTGTTATTATTTAATATGTTTAGCTTTCGTATGCCCAGCCTTTAGTTGGATATATTATTGAATACTTTTTAATGTATACTTGTCTCTGTGGCTCCATAATAATGTGAAAACAATTTAAGAAACCAACCTACGCCAGTAACGAAACTGACATCAAAGGTAGAAAAATCCATCTATCTGGTTCAGTTCCTAATCAATCTAAAATGTCTTCAGAGAATCATTCTATCCCTCATTCTTTTTCTTGCTGCTTTCTGCCTAATTAACTTTTCTTCACATGCATTCACCAAGCCGAAGGCAATGGCATCCTGGCCCATCGCTGGCTTGGTAACCATGAACATTATTCCAAATTGCTAAGAGTGCTAGGAAACCTTAGAAATTAGGATATGCCATGGAATGTAGAAGTTCTGTTTCACAACAGAACTTCTAGAGATGTGCTAGAGAAAGTTAGAAGGAGTCCAACACTACAGTTAGGGTGGTGTTGTATTCTAGTCCCATGGAAAAGTTTCCAAGGCTGGAGGCAAGGAAAGGCAAGATGAGCCTCAAGGCAAGGCAGAAGCTTCAGCACCATGGATAGCTCCAAGTGAGCAACGTGCCTCTGGTAAGAGTTGGGGCCTTTTAATCCTCAGTCACCAGACTTCCTAAATAAAATTAACTTTGTCAAATCTTAACACAAACTGGATTTATTTTAATCAAATAGCATGTAAAAGCACAAGCTCTGAGACCCTTAACACAATCTGAAAATTTATTAAACACAATGGGGTGAAGGGAGGAAGTATCAGTTTCTAAATTATACTTTATATTGCTCAATATAACTTACGGATCTATGGAACCCCGTAAAAATATATGGGAACAAGGACTGGAATAAAATTTGGGAATCACAACACTTAAAGTCTGTTTCCAGTTTTCTTATGAAAAACTCCTTGAAATTATTACACAGGTGGCATTGCACTCTGTTGCAAATGTCAAAAATGGTTTCTTCTATATCACCTAATGGTTGGAGGGGTTCCCATAAACTTAGTACATATTATCATTTATGGTGGGAATGCCAGCTGGTGCAAGGTTTTTGGAATTTATTTTTGACGGAATAATAAAGAAACTATTGTATGTGGTCCAGAATTAATGTTACCAAATATTTTTGATGATCCAAGCTACTCATCATGGTGGCTTTGTGCTGTCTGCAGGATCAGAGGCAGTTGGCCTCTGAATGCCAGTTTTTAGGGATCATGAGCAGGAGGTACGGCTGCAAACATGTCCTGCTTGTGGGCTACCCAGAGGCATCTAGTTGCCACTGTGAGAACAGAATGCTGGACCAGATGAGCCTTTGGTCCACCACTTATGTTCTTAAAAACCTCTGGGCCAGCCTCTTAGTTTGGAATTAAGGGGAAGCCATGGGCTGCTGAGTGTTCAATTTAGTTGCCTACAAATATGACAGCATTATGCACCTCTGCACCCTGGTGGAATGGATTATTCAACAGCATTCTCTTGGTTGAGATCCACTCATTTCTAATCACCCCCCAAGGCTCTGGATCAAGGTGAAGATGTTTATCATGGCAACGAATCACTTCTAAGCACTATGCTGGAAAGGATATAATAGTATTCTATTGCTACCCATTAATGATTTCTACATCTGTACCCTGAGTGGCACAGCTTCACTCCTTTGGTTTTAACAGCAATCAATATATACAGTGGGACCTCGACTTACGAAGATAAAGCGTTCTGACGCGATCTTTGGTAGTCAAAAACAGTCGTAAGTCGAGTCCCCATAGGGATGCATTGAGCGGAAAAAATTCGTAAGTCGAAGAAACCCTATTCAAAGCGGCCGCGACTTCCTTTCGGAAGTCGAAAAATTCGGATGCGGCGGCCATTTTTTTTTCTTCCGGAAGTCATTCGGAAGTCGAAAAACACGTAAGTCGGGTCACTCGTAAGTCGAGGTCCCACTGTACTACATCAGATGAGATTTTAAAACACTGATTCGACTAATGACTCAGTGCTACACACACACACACACACACACACACACACACACAGTGTATATATATACAGTACTGTATATATATACAGTACTGTATATATATACACTGTATATATACAGTGTATATATATACAGTACTGTGTATATATATACACAGTATTTTAAAAAACTTGCCAACCTATTGAAAAGTGCTCGTATGCCCCGAAACACGAGATTTGATTACCTTCGTCATTACCCTACCTTAGAAGCTACAATTCTTATTAATGACCTTCAAATTATCAGGCTTTTTACATTCTAACTCAAAGCCACAGCATATGTTTAAATGCCATCTCTTCCAGGAGAGAATTTCACAGACTTAAATGAGAGCAGTATTTCTTTTGGTGAGCTCCAAGGTTTGCATACAGAATTTTCCAATGTGTTTCCCAGGGCTGAAAGCATTTGTCAATTCATTGGTAGCAGAGATTAATTGCTTACACCTTTCTTTCTTTCTTTTTAAATAAGAAATGGATTTATATATTTATTGTTCAAAACAAATTAATTTGTACATGAATTGTTGCAACCTGTGTTCAGGCCCTGCTGAGCTGCAGAAGAAGAAGAAGAAGAAGAAGACACTATGTTCAGTGATGGAGGCAATCTGATGCTTCCACCACTGTGTCCATATCATGCCTGCACCATGGTGAGTTCCTGTCAGGAATGAGCCATCTCCGAGCAAAAGTTTGCAGCCAACGGCAGAAAGCAGCCAGGAACAGAGTGGCTTAGATGTTAGTCAGGCAGGGGAGAGCCGGCAGCTGTAGACTTTGGCTCTTCCTGACCTTGATGGGCCGACTGATAAGGCAGTAGCTGAGAATGGGCTGGAACACAGCCAAAGCTCTCAGGGAGCTCAAACAGGAGCGAACAGACACAGAAAGAGTTTCTCAGAAAAGAAAGAGGCTGGAGATGATCCAATAAGTCTGTGGAGTCGGTGAATGGGAGGGCTGCTAGACAGGAAGCAAAACAAGAGACGTGAGAAAGTTCAATATATTCTGTAGACACCGGAAGAAGTCTTCAGAAGGTTCATCTTGAGTCATGATGCCGGAGGCTTTGTTAGAGCCGTCTGGAGCGATCTGTTTGTTTTTGCAATAAATCCTCCTTTTTAACCCCCTACACTTACTGTGTTATCAAGCTGGGAACCTGGACTCCTGACAGCTCCCAAGCCTTGTCTCTCCTTTGGTAAGCAGCAGCAACATGTGTCAGTAAGGCAGGAGAGCAATGCAGGCCCAATGCAGCCCCAGCCCCACATCTCTGTTGCCCGCTATTGAATACAGATGTCCATAAACCAAAACAGGATGGGACAGACTGAAATAGCTTGGTCCATCCCTACTTTCATCCCTGCAACTATGTGCTCAGCAACATGATGTCTAGCTGCAGGTCGGTTACACAAATGCTGATGCCAGTAGCCTAATTAGGATATTATCTAAGGTCCATGAAGTCTTAACATGGAAATAGATTCAAATCACTAGGACAAATTGCGCTTGGACTAACTTTATCTGTGCCAGATAACAGTCCTGGAGCAAATGTTTATGGCCTGATCATAAAACGCACACAAATGTGCATTTCTCAATAAAAATAAAATGCTGATGTAACCCCAATACAATAATTCTTGGTCAGGTTTCAAGCCACTGGACTGAGCGAAGAGTAGAAATAGCTCTAAATAAGCCATCTCTGTCTTTTTTTGTCAAGCTAGTGAAATTGGCTAGAGGATAAAATATGCATGTATTTCATAATTGTATATTGTTGCTTCCCCTCAAAGTCTGGGTTGACTTAAAATGTGCTCTCCTGGTTATGAACACACACACACACACACACACACACACACACACACACACACACCGCATTAAGTTGCATTTGTTTCTTTATTCTCAACAGTGCAGACTAGTGAAGAGATCACCATGAAGCCAAATTTGCTTGAGCATTTTTACAGACTAGTGACCTTCATTCTGGCTTGACATAGACAATGGGTTGGTGCCTGAGATAAGTTAACTTACAGGGAAATCTTATGCATATCTGTCCACAAGTGAGCCACGCTGAGTTCAATGGAACTTACTCCAAGGTAAGTACCGGTATATGACAATTCATGGAAGGAAAAATTCCCCAGTCTAAACTCATGTGCTATTGCAAAAGTATTCTGCTTCATTTTTTAATCTGTCCTTTATTGCTTTGGACAGCTCTTACTCTATAATTAAAAACCTGTCCACTGCAGAATGATTAATTTAATGGCATTTCTATCATTCCACTCCTCTCGGTAAGTACTTCACTTGAGTCTATCACAGGCAAACCTATTATTGGCGCAGTTGACTGTCAAGAGCAGAGAAACATTAGAACATAAGTAGAGCCCTGAAGGGTCATAGAGTCATAAAATTGTAGAGTTGGATCACCTTGTCCAACTCCCTGCAGTGCAGGAATATACAGTTGCTCCATTGAGGGATCAAACCTGCAACCTTGACATCATCAGCGCCATGCACTAACAAACTGAGCTATCCATGCTTCAAGCAAAGTCCCATCTTGTCCAGCATCCTGTTCTCACAGTGGCCAAACAGATGCTTATGGGAAGCCTGAAAGGAGGACCTGAGGTCAACAGCACTTTCCCCACCCGTGATTCCCAGAAACTGGTATTCAGAGACATATTACCTGTTGGAATAACGCTCTGGGGAGACGGAGAACTCCCCAAGACTCTGAGCGTCTCCCAGTAGGCACGTCTCTGGAGTGGCATGTCCCTTCAGTCCAGAGCGCCCGTCTGCGACACTTCTCATATGAAATGTGCACACAAGTCTTCTAGCATCACGCAGCAAGAAGAGAGACAAATCCATAGATCTAAACTACATTTTATTTACATAGTATACAGAGAATCTGTCAGGGATCTGCCAGCCCCTGCCAGTCCAGCTCTGAGTGTTTATAGACAGCCGCAGCCTGTGTTGACGACAGATTCATCTTCAAGTGAAACTAGCAGTCCAGTCTCGGGGGAGGAGCAGTTAGTGGCTGGGAGCCAGGGAGTGCCAGGTCTCCAGAGAGAGAGTGGGGGACCTGGCACTACCCAGCAGGCTTGATCGGAGGGCGAGACGTCAGGTCCGGCACATAGATTACGTAGGAGGAGGAGGCAGTTCAGGCTGCCAAGATTGTGGTGTTGGCGCCAAAACAGGAGGGAGGCACTTCCGGATTCTGCTAGTGAGTGAACAGACGTGATAAGACTGAGCTCTGCACTGTATATAACTTGGCACTGAATAAAAGAACTAAAAGACAAATGGCTTGGCTTTTCTATTGAACAACTGATAAGGGAACCTGACAGAATCCATAATCACATCTGTGTTCTCCAAGCTTCAGCAAAACAGGCAAAGCATACTGCAAAAAGTGAAAGTACAGTACAATAACACTCTCAGACGGAAGAGATAAGACAGTCTTCTGTTCCCACATTCTTCTCAGACAACTCATGTGATTTATAGTAACCACACTAGCCAAGCCTATCCAGCAGCGGCTTACGTAAAATCCCAACACTACCACCAACAGTGGAGCAGCAAATGGGATAACCATTTTTGTTTCTCATTGCAAGTGAGATTTGCACGAAGAAGAATCCATGAAGAGCAGAGATGGGAAGCAGAGGGTTGGATTTTATAATTTATTTAGATGACTATCATGATGTGGTTTTTGTATATAGTGCCATCAGTGTGCATGGAGCTTTATTGAGTACAAGCAGGGTTCTTTTTCAGCTGGAATTCACTGGAACTAATTTCCAGCAATTCTCGGGTGGGCTCCATTGCCATTATAAGGGAGGTGTTAGTGGTGAGTTCCGAGAGAAAATAGCACTGAATTCAAGAGACCAGGGCCCTGCCCCAAGGACTGTACAGTACAAGGAGAACAATAAATAAATAAATATGGAGGGGTTTGGATTGCTCTGTTACAGGTGGACATGGGAACTAGATCATTCTTCCCAAGCTGGTGCCCTCTGGACATTTCATGCTACAACTTCCATCACAGCCAGCTGGCATGGCCAATAGTCAGGGATGTTGGTAGCCCATCAACATATTGCAGGGGAAAGATGAACTAGATGCTTGCTTAATTTACCTGCTTTCTAAATTTGCACCAAATCTGCAAAAGCCTCAACACAGCTAACCACAATGTACCGGTAGTTGAAAAACAATGATCAGCTCTAAATGACTACCAACAGCAGATAAAGAAATAAATGCAGTCAAGATGAATTCTGCACAGTGTCAGGGACTAGCTTTCTGCCAACTCCAATTCTTTGCCTGTCTCCAACCGGTCTCCACTGGTGTTGGGTCATTTTGCCCCATCCAATCACTCTCAGTGATAAGAGACCCTTTCACAAGGCTGCCTGTTGTATCTCTGAATGAGTTAGTGCTGCGGTTTTGATACTTTCAAAATCAGGGAGACTCACACAGACACCCATGGGCAGAGAAGGTGAGTCATTCTAAAAACAAAACTTCCTTCCTGTGTGAGTGATGCTTGCATCCAGTTTGGCTACCAGAAGTTGGAGGATCTGCCTCAGGAGTTAAAGGTAAAGGTAAAGGGACCCCTGACCATTAGGTCCAGTCGTGACCGACTCTGGGGTTGCGGCGCTCATCTCGCATTATTGGCCGAGGGAGCTGGCGTACAGCTTCCGGGTCATGTGGCCAGCATGACTAAGCTGCTTCTGGCGGACCAGAGCAGCACACGTAAACGCAGTTTACCTGTCCGCTGCAGCAGTACCTATTGATCTACTTGCACTTTGATATGCTTTCGAACTGCTAGGTTGGCAGGAGCAGGGACTGAGCAACGGGAGCTCACCCCGTCGCAGGGATTCGAACCGCCGACCTTCTGATTGGCAAGCCCTAGGCCAGGCATCCCCAAACTCGGCCCTCCAGATGTTTTGGGACTACAACTCCCATCATCCCTAGCTAACAGGACCAGTGGTCAGGGATGATCGGAATTGTAATCCCAAAACATCTGGAGGGCCAAGTTTGGGGATGCCTGCCCTAGGCTCTGTGGCTTAACCCACAGCGCCACCCGTGTCCTGCCTCAGGAGTTAGATAGTTAAAAACATAGTGTTCTTTCAGCAAACATGCTGAGTGAGACTAAAATGTGCACCGCATTTTGATTAGCCTCATGTTGACTATGGTTTTGTGGGTTTTTGTGTGTGTGTGTTTTTTTACAATTAAGCATATTTTCTTATTAATTAGAGAAGCTTTCTTTAATGCAATCACTTATGACAATATCTGCAAGATGCAAGTTAATTAAAGCTGCTGCTATGGCTGCTTTCAAGAATTCTTTCTTTCCATTAGTCATGATACGTTTTCTTTTCTGGAGCACCATGAAATGAAGTGACAGGAATAAATTAGAAGATGTGCACAAAGTGATTGGCAAAGTTCGAGTAAAATCCCATCAGCAAATGCAAAGTGCAAGAGATACTGCATACCCTCCAACGTTTCTCCAATGAAAATAAGGACGTCCTATTCCATAATCATAATAATTTTATTATTTATACCCCGCTTATCTGACTGGGTTGCCCTAGCCATTCTGGGCAGCTTCCAACACATATAAAATCATAATGAAAATTAAACATTTAAAAAACTTCCCTATGCAGGGCTGCCTTCAGATGTCTTCAGATATCAATGTGACTCTCTACTCCAGGCATAGGCAAATTCGGCCCTCCAGATGTTTTGGGACTACAACTCCCATCATCCCTAGCTAACAGGACCAGTGGTCAGGGATGATGGGAGTTGTAGTCCCAAAACATTTGGAGGACCGAGTTTGCCTATGGCTGCTCTACTCCTTCACACTCCCCAAGTAAGGAAAGATTAGCACATCTTCCCCTTTTATGTTTATCCAATTGGAAGCAATCTCTGACGAAAGACCCACAGGATCTGAAGGTTTGCTGTAAGGAATTGTTTGAGGAAACAAAATACCTTTCGTTCCTACTCTTCTCTGCAGGTGATACAACAGGAGAGCAGGTGCTAACTTGGTGCTGTGCATCAGGCACAGTTTCAGATTTGTGCAACTGCACAATTTCAAGTGAAATCTCTGCAAATGCAAAAGACTGAGGCTGCAATGCTGTCGCTAGTGTTCATTTGTGTGCCCTGCCTTCCCTCCCAAAGTAACCCAGGATAGCTGTCAATAGCCATGCGGATAACAACAGAATAGAACAGTAAATTGAACCCATAGATAATAAAATAAAATGCTACCACAGAATGCATGGGAAGCTGTCTTACATTGAGTCAGACTGTCCATCTAGCTCAGCATTGTCTACAATCCTGCTTGGATGTCAGGAGCCCAGGTTCCCAGCTTGATAACACAGTAAGCGTAGGTAATTAAAAAGGAGGATTTATTGCATAAACAAATAGATAGTTCTGGACGACTCAAACAAAGCCTCCGGCATCATTACTTAAGATGACCCTTCTGAAGACTCCTTCTGGCGTCTGCAGAAGATATTGAAGTTATGACCTTTATGTTTCTTGTTTTGCTTCCTATCTAACAACCCTCCCATTCACCGACTCTTCGGACTTAGTGGATCACCTCCCACCTCTTCCTGTTCTGAGGGGCTGTCTCTGAGTCTATTCGCTCCTGTTTGTGCTTCCTGTGAGCTTTGGCTGTGTTCCTGCCTGCTTTCAGCTACTGCCTTATCAGTCGGCCCGTCAAGGTCAGGAAGAGCTGAAGTCTGCAGCTGCCAGCTCTCCCCTGCCTGAATAACACCTAAGCTTCTCTGTTCCTGGCTGCTTTCTGCAGTTGGCTGCAAACCTTCGCTTGCAACTGGCTCATTCCTGACATTGGAGATGCCAGGTATGGAACCTGGGGCCTTCTGCATTCAAAGCAGATGCTCTACCACTGAGCTATGGCCTCTTTCCAAGGATAGTGACAGCCATACGGTGTCTGCTTAGGGACAATTGCCTCTGCTCTCCTACTTTCATTGCTCGCCGTGTTCTGGGAGAAGGGGGGTCTGGAATGCTCTCTAGTGGTAACATGTCAGCCAGCTCTTCCTGTCTCCCATTATTTCCCAGCTTTGCTCCTTTCCCCCTTCTGAGCTGTGACCATCTGCAAACCACCGTTGTAAATCTATACTGTCCTCCTCTTCTCGGGAAGGTTAAGGAGAAGGGGGAGGCAGTCTATAATCCACATTGTAGGATTTATTTCAATCCTGCTGGTGTCTTCAAATTTTTGCAATTATCATTTAAATAAAAAACAAATTTACTCCAATCTCTCTGCAATTTCGAATCACCTTTGTCTCGAATTCTGCAAGTCAGTTTGGCCATTTCCGCATACTCCATCATCTTTGTCTGCCACTCCGCAGTAGTAGGTATCTCTTGTAACTTCCACTTTGGGGCCAACAAAGTTCTCGCCACTGCTGTGACATACATAAATAGTCTTTGATCTACCTTTGCAATTTCATTGCCCATCAATCCCAGCAAAAAGGCTTCAGGTTCTTTGGGAAATGTATACCTAAACATCTTCTTTAGTTCATTGTAGATCAGTTCCCAAAATATTTTCACTTTATCACAAGTCCACCACATATGGTAAAGCGGGTTCTCCTTCATGGAGAGCACGTGTTGCGGTGGGGGCCAGCAAGTCACCCCTCTGTTGCTGGGCGGGATAGTATAGATGGCCACTGTTGTGATTGGGTCCTGGGTGTCGTTGGGGAGATTATCATGTTGCAATTTGTTGATGGACAGCCCAGAGACTATATATTGTTTGGTTCGTAACATGTTATTCCTCTTTGCTGAGTGCATCGGATCACCCGCCCTCCCTTCCCTATTTTTAGGCCTCTGTGTTGACCTTGCTATGCCTGTCATGGGGTCGTCTGCTTTTGGGACAGGGGCCTGGTAGGATTTTTTTTTCCATTTGACTGATTGGCTGGTGCCATCTGGTTTTCGCCTACTGCATAGCAATTAGTCACAACTTGTAAGGTTGGCGGTTAGGCATTGGTGATGTTATTAAATTGGTTGGTGGAGGGGTCAGGGTTGGCTGTGGTCTGCCCCTCCAATGCTGCTGCTGCGCCACGCAGGAGCCCCTGGGAGCATTTGGGGAGAGGCGAGGGTCTGACCCCCGGCTCCCATTCTCTCCCCAAAGTGTTTTTCCCTTTACTGACAAATGTCAGTTCTGTCCCCAGCGGGACAGATAGTTGGAACCAATGCCTAAGCAACCACTCACATATTTTGTATTTTAATAAAGTTGTGGCCAAAATCATGCCAAAAACCTTAAAGTTAAATTTTTGTCTGAAGTGTGAGTTATTTGAGGGGTGGTTGGGGGACCTCGACACGCAAAAGTCACCGTCTAACTCCTTACATGAGAAAACCCATTTTGGTACTGAAAAGCAAACCCCTGGACTCAGAATTTTAAACTTCTAAATGCCAATCCTTTGCACTTCATGCAGGTTGGGGTTTCTAGTAAAACATTAAAAAACCAAACTGATATTGCCAGCCATTCCTTGTATTATACCATGCATTTTTCAAAGTAATTTAAGCAAGACATGTGCTTGTTCACTATTTCGTCTTAAATTACTATTCAAATATCTTATTACCTTGTAATTTTCCTCTAAATCCCCTGCTGGGAAGATCTCTGGTTTAAACTGTCTGCATTTCTCAATAGATTGATTTTCAACACACTCACACCTTTTTTCACCTATTCACCTGAATTGGCAAGGAAGGGGCATAACACAAATTAGAGGGAAATAAATTGGAATCGTGTCTGTATCTGTTTCTTTTCAAGATAATTAAGAAGAGCGTCTTGGATACAGCCGTTGTATCTTGCTTTTTGGAATGCTGTGGCTAGGCTGGACAGCTGCACCGTGGCTGGAAGGTATTTTCAAACAGGTCCTCCGTTGCCACCTTGGCAGATGAGTGGTGGAGTTCAATGCCATCAGGTTGTTGCCATCAGAAGCAGGGGTTAGCATTGCAATCCATGGCTGGGCTCTGGGCCACTTTGGCAAAAAGGCAGTGAAGCAGGTGGTTGCTCACAGTGCAGCCACTTGGGAGAGGATGTGGAGCCATTTGGCGCATACATGCTTTCTGGATGGAAGCAAGCAACACCTTTAGCAGTGGCAACCAGCCCGTTTGCTGAGGACACACAAAGGCCTAGGAAGCGGAGAATCAAAATTTGCAAACGGTGCATTAGAGACTACTGGTAAGGGAGGCTGATTTTGACTTCACAGTGTTGAATAGATCGCTTGGCTGTTCTTTCACATTATATTTTACCACCGCTTAGATGTGGACACCTATTGGTTTACTACTGCAACACGCTCTACATGGGGCTACCTGTGAAGGTGTCTCGGAAACTACAACAAATTCAGAATGTGGAAGCTAGACTGGTGACTGGGAGTAGCCAACAAGACCATATACATAGCTGTCAACCCTTATTTCAATGCCGTTTCCCGCTGCTATCCCTTAAATTTCCCAGATTTCAAAGGAAGCAGCTCCTCTCCCTCCCTGCCGGCCAGGGAGGCTCCTCAGCTGCGTTGCTCGGCTGCCAATAAGGAGTCTGAGACTGACTGGGGGCAGAGCTTGCATGCCTTGTGCAGCCAGACCCTCATGCCCAACCAGACAGCCAGCCTGCCTGCCGTCTACGCGCTCGCTCTTTCGCTCACCCGTTCGCACGCAGCCTCTGGAGCACAGGGTGGCGAGGCTACTTGGTGCCATTGCACCGCCCTCGCGGCATCCCTTATTTTCAAATCCAAAAGTTTGAAAAAATCCCTTATTTTCAAATCAGAAAGTTGACAGCTATGCATATAACACTGGTCCTGAAAGATCTGCATTGGCTTCCCTGTAGGTTTCCAAGCACAATTCAAGGTGTTGGTGCTGACTTTTAAAGCCCTAAATGGCCTCAGCCCTGTATACCTGAAGCAGCGTCTCCACCCCCATCATTCAGCCTGGACACTGAAGTCTACCTTCGAGGGCCTTCTGGCAGTTCCCCCGCCATGAGGTTACGGGGAACCAGACATGCCTGCCTTGTGGAACACCCTCCCATCAGATATCAAGGAGATGGCTAACTATATAACCTTTAAAGGACATCTGAAGTCAGCCCTGTATAGGGAAGTTTTTAATGTTTTATTATGTTTTTGTATATGTTGGAAGCAGCCCAGAGAGGCTGGGGCAACCCAGTCAGATGAGCGGGGTATAAATTAAAAAAATGTTATTAATACAACAGCAGAGAGTTCTAGCCTCACATTTTAAAAAGATTTTTAATTTATTTTTATTTTTTTAAGATTCAGGCTACTAACCCTTTAAGGAGTCCCAATAGTGCAATATAAGTAGCAGCAAAAACCAAACGCCAAAAACCCAGAAGTAAGTGTTCCGGTTTTCGAACGTTTTTCAGAAGCCGAATGTCTGATGCAGCTGTCGGCTATTGTTTCCGGGCCGCTTGCACCAATCAGAAGGTACACATTGGTTTTCGAACATTTCAAAAGTCAAATCCGGAACAGATTAAGTTTGGTGCTTTTGTTTCTGCTATTTATTTTGTGTTTTTGCTTTTGAGGCTTTTTTTGGTTAATTTGTTTTTGCGACAATGTGGGACCCAGTTCAGCTACTAATTTATTGATTGTGTGAGTGTGGAAATGGATAAAAGCCCCCCCATCCAAACAATGACTATCATCAGTGCAGGTAAGAAAAAATAATAATTTTTATTTTTATCATCTACAATACTGTATTATTTATTTTATTGTACAGTACATTGATTATCGCTTTCATTTTATGGATCAATGGTCTCGTTAAATAGTAGAATTCATGTTAAATTGCTGATTTAGGGGTTGTTTTTAAAAGACTGGAATGGATTAATCCATTTTGCATTACTTTCTAGGGGAAAGCGTGCCTTGGTTTTGGAACACTTTGGTTTTGGAATGGACTTCCAGAATGGATTAAGTTTGAGAACCAAGGTACCACTGTAGAATCATGACTCAATGGGAAGAGCACATGATTTACATGTTGTAGGTCTCAAATTCAATCCTTGACACCTTACATCTCTGGTTAAAAAAGATCTTTTTTAAAAAATATATATATATATCTTTATTGATTTAAATTGCATATTTAAAAAGTTCACAATCTCAACAACACAAATGAAGAAAAGAAAAATGAAAAATGAAAAACAAAACAAAAAAGAGAAAGAGAAAGCAAAAGCAAAATACAGTTAACTTACATAAACAAATTTTTAACATGCAGGTCTTCCGAACTTTCTCAAATTACATTTCATATTGTCGTTATTTTTCCGCACAGTTTTGTTCATAAATGCTATTCCATCTAGGCTAAATTCCTCTTCCTGGCGCTTAAGTGTCGGAAGCGTAAAATCGAATGCCTCGATGTGGGTTTACCTGTATAATGTTAATAATGCTGCCCGTGTTTTGTTTTGTTTTTACTTGTGTATCTTTTTGATGTTTTTATTGAGAAATGTTTTTCTGACTATCGGTCGAATAAAGGAAAAGTAAGCTATTCCATCTATATTCAAATATATCTATTGTTTCTTATGATTACAGGTATCACTCTAGTTCTGCTAATATGGTCTTATTGTTATAGTGTGTTCTTATGTATTCCTTAAATATTATTCATTCTCCAATGGTTTTCTGATTCATTTCTCCTCTAAACTCTTCCCGTCAATTTTGCTAGCTGTAGGTAGTCTAACATAAGTATCTGCCAGTCTGTAATTGTTGGTACTGTTTCATTCTTCCATTTCCTAGCCACGAGAATTCTAGCTGCTGTGATGGCATACATAAATAGCATTCTTATCTCTTTTTTAATTTCTACTGGTAAAATCCCCAACAGGAAAATTTCTGGGTTTTTTTTAAAGATGATTTTAAACAATTTCTTCATCTCATTATATATGTTATCCCAAAATTTCCCAATAACTGCGCAGGTCCACCACATGTGGTAGTAGGATCCCACCTCTTTTTTGCATCTCCAACAGTTTGGAGACCCTCCTTTTGGTTAAAAAAGATCTTAGCATCCGGGCTGGTTAAAACCAGTAGTGTACATAGTTGGCTGAAGCAGACAGTGACCTAACTCAAATCTAAACAGCAAACTAGAAGCATAAGAATCTGCTTTGGTCAACAAATTCAGTATCGTCTAACTGGCTGGCATGCTTCTGCAGCGTTTCAAGCAAGGGATTAAACCTGGGGCCTTCTGAATGCAAGGCAGATCTTCTTCCGTTGAGTTGTGGTTACATTATGCCCCGAAAAATTAGAAAAGTTCCCTATCCCTATTAAAAGCTGGTTACCAATTTAATGATAATAGATTAGGAACTTTTAAACTCCAATCGCAAGAAGCCTTCAAGTAAATAGTGTTCCTTTCCTGAAGAAAGAAACTCTGAACGAACAATGCCAAAGGGCAGCATATAAACGAAGGCGGTAAATTCTCAAATTATTATTTTGATCAATGTACTAAGTGGTTGCAAAAATCTGGTCAATCCATTAAATGCAAAAGTTAATAAGGAGATAGAACTATCTCACACTTCATAAAATAGAACAGCAAAATATAATTTTTCAAGTCTTAGCAATTACATTGCCTATCACACCATTACTGATATAATGGGAAGCTAATAAGCCAAGTAATTAGATGCACTAGGTCAGAGTTTTCACCTTCGGTTTTGAAGGGTACCACAGAGACAATGCTTTACAATATTTAGCATATAACTCAAACAGCAGAAATTGAATGTAAGAGAAGGTTTGCTTGTAGGGGTGGGGGATACTGTGAGCTTTGTCATAGCTGGTTGGGGATTTGAAGCCATGTCTTCTGAGTTAATGCGCGATACACTGTGCTACTTTGGACAATGAATATATAAAGGGGGGGATTCTATGTCACACTTTTTCAAATGTTTCATCAGCACAAGCATTTAAGTTTCCCTAACGGAACAATCCCTCCTCTTCTCACTCATGCACTGTTCTGTAGAATCTCCTGACACACATACCCTGAGCCAGTCGGGTGTGGTGCACAAGGGGAAGAGAGTGAGGGCAAGCCCCATTGCACTAGTGAACCTCCTTGCACGGGCTTCCAGTAGTAAGACTGATGAGTTGAATCTGGCTCAGAATGTGTGTGTATATGTGGATGGGTGATATACAGCCGTACGTTGGAAGTCGAATAGAATCCGTTCCGAAATTCCATTCGACTTCCAAAACGTTCGAAAACCAAATTGCGGCTTCTGATTGGCTGCAGGGAGATCCTGCAGCCAATCAGAAGCCGCGGAAGCCCCGTCGGACGTTCAGCTTCCAAAAATAGTTTGCAAACCGGAACAGTCACTTCCAGGTTTGCAACGTTCGGAGCCAAAACGTTTGAGAACTAAGCTGTTCGAAAACCACTGTACATATAAGCGATATACCCACATGCGTATATTCTGACACAGATAATACACAAACACACATATTGGCATTAAAACATTTATTTATATATTTTACTTAATGCACCAATTTTTTTTTTAACAGTTTAGGTCTATATAGTGCAAATTGTGTCCCCTGTTTTTATTGTCTGTTTTTATCACTATTTTTAAAGGTGAAGTGTTCATCTTTAAAAATAGTGATAAAAACAGGCATTAAAAACAGGGGACACAATGAAACCAGCATTAAAAAACAAACAAACCCATACATAATAAAATGGCATATCTGCCTAAACATAAAACAGCAGACATTGAAAAGTGCAATGATTTATGAATACATTTGTGTTAATTATTAATTGTTAATTGTTATTGAAATTGAAGATAGAAACCAAATTAAGGTCCTCAAAACTAAAAATCTATATATAGCACTATTAGACAAAATCTACAAATGAAAAAAAGACTCTTTCAGCATATGAGTCAGAACTACATTAATAAATATTCTGTGCTGTGAACACACACAAAGGGGCTGTCCAGTCAGAAAAGGTTACCATATGGTACCAGCAGTGCACCTGCAGTGTTTTCAGAAGATGATGGATCAGGAGCTCTGGCTGCTAAGTGGCATCATCCATTACTTAGGAAACATATGATTAAGCGTTGGAGAGAGAAACAGGCCAATGCGGAGTATCACGTCCTCAACTTTTCCGTAAGAAACCAAAACTTTATCGAGACTGCAGAACATGTACCACAAGTGGCACAGCAGGCAAGTAGGCTGAATGGAGAGTAAGGTGTGTGGGCATGGCTATTGTACAGAAAATGTGATGTGATGCTAATGCTAACAACAACAACAACAACACTTTATTATTTATACCCCGCCTATCTGGCTGGGTTTCCCCAGCCACTCTGGGCAGCTCCCAACAGAATATTAAAAACACGATAAAACATCAGACATTAAAAACTTCCCTAAACAGGCCTGCCTTCAGATGTCTTCTAAAAGTCAGATACCCTGTTTCCCCTATTTTAAGACGTAGTCATAAAATAAGCCATAGCAGAATTTTTTCGCATTTGTGAAATATAAGCCGTACCCTGAAAATAAGCCATAGTGATAGGCACCGTTCTGGAGGGCGCCAAGGAAAACGCGGGGCTGGGCTTACGTAATAAAAATAAGACATCCCCTCAAAATAAGCCATAGTGCGTTTTCTTGAGGGAAAAAATATATAAGACGGTGTCTTAAAATAGGGGAAACACGGTAGTTGTTTATTTCCTTGACATCTGGTGGGAGGGGGTTCCACAGGGCAGGCGCCAGTACCGAGAAGGCCCTCTGCCTGATTCCCTGTAACTCCACATCTCGCAGTGAGGGAACCACCAGAAGGCCCTCGGTGCTGGACCTCAGCTGAACAATGGGGGTGGAGACGCTTTTTCAGGTATACTGGGCCAAGGCAGTTTAGGGCTTTCAAGGTCAGCACCAACACTTTGAATTGTGCTCAGAAACGTACTGGGAGCCAATGTAGGTCTTTCAGGACTGGTGTTATATGGTCTCGGTGGCTGCTCCCAGTCACCAGTCTAGCTGCCGCATTCTGGATTAGTTGCAGTTTCCAGGTTACCTTCAAAGGTAGCCCCACATACAGCACATTGTAGTAGTCCAAGTGGGAGATATTCATGACCTTTCCCCAGGAAACGGACATCATTCTTTATTTGACGTATGTTTGTATAATTAAATGGGAAGCTGCCTTATATTGAGTCAGACCTTAGTCTATCTAGCTCAGCACTGCCTATGCTTACTGGCTCTTCAGGATTTCCGACTGGGATCTCTCCCAGTCCTACATGGAGATGTTGAGGATTGAACCTGGGATCTTCTAAGTGCAAAGGAGATGCTCAACCACTGAGCTGCAGCCCTTTCCTCCATTGCTGTATAGACTTGAGGACTTCTGTCAAAAAGACACAAGGCGAAAAACCCATTGGGGCATAGAGCCAGTCACATGGGCTCTTGGGCTTGTGGTGTCCATGAGGGTCATTAATAGAACCATGTTGGCAGCCACTGTTTGTGAGCCTTCACAGGAGAGGACAAAGTGAGCATCTGGAGTAAACACAACATTAAAGGGACGAAGGAGACATTAAGCCAAGTGTTGTCCCTCTTCCACTAGCTAGATTGTATACCTCCTTGGTTCTCATTGATCCACATTGGACATATGGGTGTGTGAATATGACTGAAGCCTTATTGCCCTGTGATCCCAGTGGCTTGCAACCAAGTCATACTCAGAGAAGGCCCACCAAAATCAATCAAGTTGATAATGACCAACTTAAGCCCATTGATTCCATGAGGTCTATTCTGAGGATGACATAGTTAGATACAACCCAACATGATATGGGGAGAAGGTACCTAGTTGAGAAAGATCTGCTCTTTTCTTGGCTGTGCTGTTATGGAGCAGGGTTGTTCCTTTTTGAATTCTAGTTTTCGCTTATTTCTTCAGCCTGCAGATCATCACATAGAGCAGCGGGCTGTATTCACATGGCTGCATGCAATGATCTCTACCTGGTCACCTGTGGAGCAAATGATTGATGCTGAGTTGGGGTAAGTTCAGAAAGACAGAAGAGAGGGGGAGGCAGAGTTTTAAAAGTTTTCCTGATTCCTTTCTTTTTATATATATATTTGCCTAACATTCAAACACCTGCTATTGACACCTAGGCATTGTCCCTCCCATTCCCTCCCACCCTGATATATCCATTTCCGTAGGCATAAGACCGAACTCTGCAATTAAGTCCTGCTGCTAACAGTGTTTAATGGATAGGGACCTGCTTAGAATTCTGTGTGCAGATTGCCATTCTGTTTGAGCCTGCTGCCCTTGGCTCGATTTTCGCCCTCTGCTCATTGGTTGCGGCTCCTACCCTGATATTACTTCCTTGAGATTCTGCTAGCTCTTGCTGTTTTCCCTGCTGTAAATATTGGTTGCTGTTCTCATTGTTGCTTCTGTATGATTCCTTTCTTCCCTTTCCCACCTGACCTTTGCTGTCACCTGGAGCTGGCAAACTGTTTGTCTCACGTTGTACTTTGGTTGCTATCAATAAATAACTATCTGCAACCACACGATTTTCTCATCTGGAAACCTTCCTGATATTCAGCTAGTAGTATCTTTTATTCCTACCACACTCTCCCCCCTCCCCCCAAAAAAATCTCTTCTCATTCTGAATTCGGGTCTGATCTCATTATTTTGGATGGGTAGAATTAAATATATTCATGCTCTGCTTAGCATACTGGTTGGGTTACATAATGTGTTGTCTGTGGGGCTGCCCTTGAAGACAGTTTCAAAACTGCAGTTAAGTGCAGAAGTTGGCAGCTAGACTACTAACCAGAAATGAGCCTAAATCTCACCAGTCTTAATACATTGCCTCCGGGTCCATTTCCAGGCTCACCTCAAGGATCTGATTGGTTTTTTGTTTTTGTTTTTAAACTAAGCAGCTTGAAATAAAATTCACAAGAGAAACTTAAAAATAAACCTAGATAATTTAAGCCTAGAGATTTTATGTGCACAATCTGAAGAGTGCAAATTATTATTATTATTATTATTATTATTATTATTATTATTATACCTCGCCCATCTGGCTGAGTTTCCTCAGCCACTCTGTTTGGCTTACAGCACAAACAAAAAATTGTAAGACATTAGACATTAAACATTTCCCAATACAGGGTTGCCTTCAGGTGTCTTCTAAAAGTCAGATAGTTGTTTATTTCCTTGACATCTGTTGGGAGGGCGTTCCACAGGGTGGGCACCACTACCGAGAAGACCTTCTGCCTGGATCCCTATAACCTCACTTCTTGCAGGGAGGAAACTGCCAGAAGGCCCTCAGAGCTGGCTCTCAGTGGGCTGAATGATGGGTGTGGAGATGCTACTTCAGGTATACTGGACCAAGCCCATTTAGGGCTTTAAAGTTCAGCACCAATTCTTTGAATTGTGCTCAGAAACGTACTGGGAGCCAATGTAGGTCTTTCAGGACTGGTGTTATATGGTCTTGGTGGCCACTCCCAGTCACTAGTGTAGCTGCCACATTCTGGATCAGTTGTCGTTTCCGGGTCACCTTCAAAGGTAGCCCCACGTAGAGCGCATTGCAGTAGTCCAAGCGGGAGATAACCAGAGCATGCACCACTCTGGCAAGACAGTTTGTGGGCAGGTAGGGTCTCAGCCTGTGTACCAGATGGAGTACACAGTAATGACATGGGAATGACATGGTCTGGTCCTAGCATAACTCCTCCTCCTACCTGTGATCACGGAGATCAGGTGTTCCTGTGTGTGCACCCCCCTCCCCCGAGGAACCTTTCCCAGTCATTCTGTTCACTGGGGCCCACTCCCAGGCAGCCCTGACCCTCTCCCCTTTCAGAATAGGATATAAAATAAAAATTGAAAAAAATCCTTCCAGTAGCACCTCAGAGACCAACTAAGTTTGCTATTGGTATGAGCTTTTGTGTGCATGCACACTTCTTCAAATAACAAACTTAGTTGATCTCTAAGGTGTGGGTAAAACCACAGAGCCTAAGGCTTCCTGATCAGAAGGTTGGCGGTTCGAATCCCTGCGACGGGGTGAGCTCCCGTTGCTCGGTCCCTGCTCTTGTCCACCTAGCAGTTCAAAAGCACGTCAAAGTGCAAGTAGATAAATAGGAACCGCTCTGGCGGGAAGGTAAATGGCATTTCCGTGCGCTGCTCTGGTTTGCCAGAAGCGGCTTTGTCATGCTGGCCACATGACCCGGAAGCTGTACGCCGGCTCCCTTGGCCAGTAACTCGAGATGAGCGCCGCAACCCTAGAATCGGACACGACTAGACCTAATGGTCAGGGGTCCCTTTACCTTTACCTTTAAGGTGCTACTGGAAGGAATTTTTTCAATTTTTATTTTGTTTCAACTACGGCAGACCAACACAGCTACCTACCTGTAACTGGAATAGGATATGTTATGCAGACTGTACAATAAACCAATAAAATGGCGGAAACTAATAATAAGCAACACAATTTACAGTTATACTAAAATTAAAATAGTCCCCAACCCCAACTAAACATTTATCCCACCCCCAACACAGCAAAAACAAAATAAAATTTTAAACGCTGCAGATTAAAAACTATTTTAAAACATTTTAAAACATTTAAAAGCATTCTAGACAGTTGCCCCAACCCCAGAGTTTGTTGCAGTGAGTCTGGGGTCTTCAGCACTCCCAGCAGGGCAATGTCTCTCCGGCCTCTCAGGAGCCTCTGAACATAGCTGTCAACCCTTCCTTTTTTTGTCGGAAACTCCCTTATTCCAATGCCGTTCCCCGCTGCTATCCCGGATTGTTGATATCCCTTAAATTTCCCAGATTTCAAAGGAAGCAGCTCCTCTCCCTCCCTGCTGGCCAGGGAGGCTCCTCAGCTGCGTTGCTCAGCTTCCAATAAGGAGTCTGAGACTGACTGGGGGCGGAGCTTGCATGCCTTGTGCCGCCAGACCCTCACGCCCAACCAGCCAGCCAGCCAGCCTGCCTGCCGTCTATGCGCTCGCTCTTTCGCTCACCCGTTCGGGCGCAGCCTCTGGAGCGCAGGGTGGCGAGGCTACTTGGTGCCATTGCACCACCCTCACGGCATCCCTTATTTTGAAATCCGAAAGTTTGAAAAAATCCCTTATTTTCAAATCCGAAAGTTGACAGCTATGCCTCTGAAGCAGAGCAGGGTGAGTCTGGCGGTCCCCGCCCCCCAGACCAGGTGGAAAGGGTCTTCAGCACTCACAGCAGGGCTGTGAAGGGAATGCAAATGTGTGCAGGTGTCCCATCATTGTGCTTGCAATTCCTTCCTTCCAGGGAGCAAAAATCAAGATTCATTCTAAAGGAATAAAAAGGACCGCATTAATTGCCCCAATAAATCCGCAGGGCCTTACGACCAAGGAAGCAATGAAAATAATGCATTATATATTCCCACTGTTATTGCAAGAGGCCACCATAACCACTAAATAAATGAGAAATTCAATTGATATAATGGCTTCCGATTCCAGAATGGGATTTTTCCTATTCGCCATTCATGGAATTGTTAGAAGGAGATCAAAAGATAAATTTATTCATATTTCTGTACAGCATTATCCACTTTCACATCTGAATAGCAATTTCCCCCCTATATGTTTGTTTTCACCAGATTTCCTTTTGTGTACGTGCCTGTCTGGAAAGTGGAAGAAGCCTAATGAAGAGCTTTGCTATTAGAGTCTCTAGAAGTCAAGCTTAACAAATTCTAAAATCATATGGAGAAATTATCATTAAAATACTACTATCAGAACTTCAGCCTTTTGGAGTTTCAGTTCATAAATATGCTCTTTGATGGAAGAAGCACGGGCCTCTTTTATGTTGTTTGAATGTCATCAAGGAGATATTCTCATGCTAATTATTGCAGACAATTCCTGACTGAACGGCTCATGGATAATAAAAGAAATAAGATGGGCTTATTTTCATATTGCTCTTAAAAAAAAAAAAAAAGGTTTGTTAACCAGATTTGCTACTAGGATACAAGCAGGGAGCAGCTTCAGAAAGACACAATGTTTAATTTTAAGTATCTGTAAATGAGTTATTAAGCAAGCAGGTGGTTTTTTTTTTAAAGGGTGCGGTACATTATTAAAGCTTGTATAATAATGCCAAGCTAATCTCAGCGTATGTGGCGCTGTGGTCTAAACCAAGGAGCCTCTTGGACTTGCCAATCAGAAGGTCAGCAGTTTGAAACTGGGGTGAGCTCCCATTGCTCTGTCCCAGCTCCTGCCAACCTAGTAGTTCGAAAGCATGCCAATGCAAGTAGATAAATAGGTACCACTGTGGCGGGAATGCACACAGTGTTTCCGTGCGCTCTGATTTCCATCACGGTGTTCTGTTGCACCGGAAGTGATTTAGTCATGTTGGCCACATGACCCTGAAAGCTGTCTGTGGACAAACAGCCTGAAGGCGAGTTCAGCACTGCAACCCCATAGTCACCTTTGACTGGACTTAGCAGTCCAGGGGTCCTTTCCCTTTCCCTTTCCCTTTCCCTTTCCCTTTCCCTTTCCCTTTCCCTTTCCCTTTCCCTTTCCCTTACCCTACTGTACAAAATGAGAGTTACAGCCATTGCTCTGCCTCACCTTTTGCCTCTTACCCACCCCCATCACTGCCGTGTGCCCCCCAGAATATTGAGCTTGAAAGAATGTGGTCCTGAGGCTGAGAAAGGTTGCCCATGTCTGTGTTAAATAGATTGTATCCACTCATTTCTTAGGAGTTAGCATCATACATGATATTCCATAAGCTAATAACTGCTTCATGTGCCTCAGATTAGAGCATGGTACCTTTCCATGTGATCCATAGAAGTCTAAGGCCATTGTCAAAGCACTGAATTTACCTTTCATCACATCAACTACATTATGGGGAATATTTGCTTCCATATAGTTCCAGATGCTTGGTGTCTAGGCCATCTCCAAGTCAAAGGATTTCAGGTAGCAAGGATTTCAGTACATTGGAGAGCGACTTCCGGTCTGGGCTGGACTCAATGGAGCAGTAGTTTGGCAACTTGGTTTAAGGCAGCAGGGATGTTGGAGAATTTTGTGAGCGGATCTGATTCACACCTCCTGGACTAATACATGGATTGGAATGTAATTATGCTTTAGATATTGCTCTGGTCTGAAATTTCTTATAGAGGTCTTGGCTCAAAAAAAAATTATCCAAATGGATTTTTAAAAGCGTATACTTTAGGATAAAATGCATTTAGAAATGTATACACTGAAATAAAAATACACATTTCAGCACATAAATATCATTTCAATATTATTTTTAATAACGATTCCATGAGGATTTTTTAAAAAAGTAAATTGATGTGAAAATGGGATGGAACGACCTATGAATAAGCGCATGTGAAATTTACACAAACAGAAGATAGAGATGTTCATTCCCATAAGCTCTACCCATTCTTTTTCAGATTTTTATTTAAATAGTTTCCTTGCTTCTACGAGTACTTGAGGGCCTGTTCTACATTTCATTCTCGTGTAAGATGTATTTCTCTTGAAAAGTACAATGTGGTGAGGGAAAAGAGGGGGGGGAGGGAACCTCCTGGCACCACAGCTCTTATTCCTTGCCTGCCGTAGCAGTTTGAAGCAACTGTCTTCAGCAGAATTGTGATGGAATATTCTCAAATGAGCTTGGATGATGTCCAGTTGGCACAGCTCACAAATCCTCCAGGTGTTCGGTGACAGGAACAGTGGAGGCAGCAACAAAATCTGCGAGAAATATGGAGGCGGCTCCACGGTGGGGTAGACACGCTTGTTCAAGCAAATCCTAAACTTTGCAAGGACTTTGTATGAAAGAGTGGGTGAGTGATCCTATGCAGAAGTTCTGAAATGTAAGATTTGAGGTTGGAGTTCCATCATCTGCCTCGCCTCCCTCAAATCGTCCTGAGCATCATATATTATTTAAATGCACAAGCAATAGCATCCGTAATCATGGCAGCATTTACTCTCCTCGACTTGTTTGTTTCTGAAGGTGTCAGAGCCATTTGTTTGGACCTTTGCTCCTCCAGTCCGAAGCATGAATCCGAGAGTAGCTGAAATGTGCACAAGTGCGTAACAGTAAATGTCAGGTTTACAGGTCAGTGGGTCTGTGAAAAATAAACAGGGGGAGAAAATCCCTCTTGTCTGTAAAAAGGGCAGCCAGAGTAATTGACAGGTAGGATCTATACAAGAGAGTCTTTTGTTAATTGTTTGCAAGCGTATCCTAGAATAACTCCAGAGTCAATCAATATCTTTTTTGTAGGCCCAAACTAACACCTCCCCCTTGCAAAAACATTCCCGGTGAGAAACCATCCTCAGAGAAGTACAACTACATTTCCTACATGAGACATTGTTTCCATTAGATTACCATTGACCTCTTGCTTCAAAATGGTAATTAGACCACTCTTTCCAGCAAGCATAAAACTGAGCTATAGAACAAAAGCCACTTTTCCTGCTGGTGAGCTTACACTAATAGGTTTACAAACCTGTTTGAATTTATCTGTAATTTTGATTAATATCTTCTATTGTTTTGTGTAAACCACTTGGTGGCTTTTGTTCACTGAGAGACATATCAATCTTTTTAAATAAACTGCTACCGCTAGCTCCTGTAAATTTCACTTCATGTTATGCCTCTCCGAGCCCTAAACTCTTCATTTTGGACTGAGATAATCCCTCTACAAATGTCTTTCTATTTGCAATTGGAACTGTTTTATCAAGGAACAGCCTATGTCCCAAGAAATGGAGCCTTCAACTAAGGGGAAACCATAGATGATGTCTTGATGGTGTTATTACAAGGACCCTGGACATAGTAATTTTAATAAAATTCTAATTCTGTGTTTTCATCTTTTCTGCTGTAAAGTTATGTATGTTGTTCTCATGGCCTTTTGCTGCTTCTTTTGATTGCTGGTGTTGTTGTTTGTTTGTTTGTTTGTTTTTTGCTATCACTGCTTTTAACAGGTTTATTCTTCTTGCATGGATCCAAATTTTTTGTTGCAAAGGCAAATGAATAAAATGCTTTGAAATTGTTCGAAATTCACACTTAGACTAAACTCTGCCTCTTTGTGACTGGCTCTCTACCCCCACTGCCATTTTGCAACTGTAATCTTTAGCCATCTAAAATGGGCTCTGGGGTGGAAAGTTTGAGAACCTTTTGTTTTTGTTTTGTTTTGTTCTATTGTTGTGCCATTGGATCCAAAAGAACCAAGGTGCGTCTAGACATTGCTAGGGAAACACTGGATGTGGAAGGTCACAGGCAGGGCCACAGGCAGGTCCAGTGTGGTGTAGTGATTAAGAGCGGTAGACTCGTAATCTGGTGAACCGGGTTCACATCTCCGCTCCTCCACATGCAGCTGCTGGGTGACCTTGGGCTAGTCACACTTCTCTGAAGTCTCTCAGCCCCACTCACCTCACAGAGTGTTTGTTGTGGGGGAGGAAGGGAAAGGAGAATGTTAGCCGCTTTGAGACTCCTTCGGGTAGTGATAAAGCGGGATATCAAATCCAAACTCTTCTTCTTCTCTGCGGCATCAGCATTCGAGTTGCCCCAATTTCCAGCAAATGTGGGTTTGCCAAGATAGGGAGCAGCCCTCCCCTGTGTCACTGGATAAAAACCAGTGGGCCTCAAAATGCAACAGTGGGGTGCCCTCCAAGCACAGACTAACCTCAGCTTAAACACACAGACCAGCTGACCTGTAACATTTAGATCTGAGTCCATTAAATACCGTTATATTACACCTTAGAACTAAGTAAGGTAAAGGGACCCCTGACCAGTAGGTCCAGTCGTGACCGACTCTGGGGTTGCGGCGCTCATCTCGCTTTATTGGCCGAGAGCCGGCGTACAGCTTCCGGGTCATGTGGCCAGCATGACTAAGCCGCTTCTGGCGAACCAGAGCAGCGCACGGAAACGCAGTTTACCTTCCCACTGCAGCAGTACCTATTTATCTACTTGCACTTTGAGTGCTTTCGAACTGCTAGGTTGGCAGGAGCAGGGACAGAGCAACGGGAGCTCACCCCGTCGCTGCTGACCTACTGATCGGCAAGCCCTAGGCTCTGTGGTTTAACTCACAGCGCCACCCGTGTCCCTAAGTAGAACTAAGTAGGAGGTGTTAATTGGCCTACTTTCATATGAAAGAAGAGCACTCATCAACATGAAGACAAGCTATTTTCTCTGTTCCGTAACAAAAATTGCCATATCAGAATATCCAGTTTCTTTACTTTTTTGAATAAAACCCTGCTCTTTAAATAATAAAAAATATTTGACTTTAAATAATAAAAAAGTTTTTGACTTCCCTCTAAATGCTGCATGCACCTCCACTACCCATCGCCCTAATATGGAAAGCGAAGCAGAACTAAAGTTTTGAATATATTACATTAGGAGCCTAGACCAGAATGAAAGATGAGAATCCAGTAACACTGAAAAGACACAAAGGACGGAACCTGTTATAAATGATTTCTGCCCCAGAATTAGAAGGTTGGGAAGGCAAAGGCTTAAATATTCCTGCATTCAGTAATGTAAAATCATTGATTGAAATAAAATAATATGACAGTAGGGTGGTTTTAAAAGGAAATGTATTTTTTTTCAGGGTGTACTATCACCTGTAATAAGGTTTATAAAAATGACCTTAGTATGTTTAGTTGGACTTGTAAAGACTTTGCAGTGGTTTAGCATAACCCGGGAGTCTGATTTATCAAGAAATTCAACAAGTAGATACGAACTTTGTCCAGTATATTCATTCATGGGAATGACTCCATTCATTTCTATCATGGCAGCCCCATACCAATTATTTTGGAACAATTCTAAAGGAATCTCTCAGATTTTCAGCAAGGGTGAAGGAAAGATTTGAGCAAGATTTGAGGGAATGTAGGAGCAACTTGGGCAAGCTAGGCTCAAGGAGGCTGAAGGGAAGGCGTGCTGAATATTTTCAAATATTTAAAAGGAAGAGAAAGAGTAAGGAAGAATGCACATTCTAGAAAGAAGAAGAAGTCCCAGCAAAGAGATACAAAAACTTATGGAATATGCAGAAATGATGAAACTTATCGGAAGAATGAGAAATCAAGATAGCAATTTTTTTTTATAAAAGAATGGAAATGGTTTGTTGAATATTTACAGATGAATTGTAAACAGATAAAAACATTGGCAGGAATATTTTAATACCCTGCAGTTTCATAAGAGTGTATGAATAAATGAGCAAATTATGTTAATTAGGATATGCAGAAGATATTAAAAATAAATTTAAAGAACTGCAGAAAGAGGGGGAAAGGAGTCAAGTTTTGAAATGTCAAAATGATTGTAAAATCAGTGTAATGTACAGTATAAATCTGGAAAGTATGTGTGTGTGTGTGTATAATTTTTTTTTTTTTAAAGGAAGAATATACATTCTTGTTCAATCAAAGGAGGGCATTTGCTAAGGCCTTTTCCCCATGTTCCTTTTTTTTAAGGTATAGATATTTTATAAAGAAAAGAGGGAAAAGACTCATAAAATAGATGTGAGAAATAGATGTTGGCTGTGTTTGCATCCTACTGCTGAGGATGTTGGTGTCAAGGACTGGGCAGAGGAGGAGGAGTGGTGGAGACCGCCTCCCCATCCTGACCCTTCTAGGGAGGAGGAAGAGGAAGGCAGTATAGACTAACAACAGGGGGTTGAGGGAGGTCACAGCTCAGAGGCAGATGAGGGGGAAAGTTGGGAAATCATGGGAGAAGAGGAGCAGGCAGAGCCGGAGCAGCAGCTGGCTGACACGTTGTCACTAGAAAGCATCCTAGAGCCACCATCTCCAAGAACCCAGCGAGCCTTAAAAGTAGGAGAGCAAAAAGCTCAAAGACAGAGGACACTTAGCAGCCCCATTAGAAGTGACGAATGAGGACGTGGGAGAGACGGGGGTGGAGATTCACTCGGGACAACGCCATTATCCAAGAGGCTGGGTTCTATAGCCTCTCTCTCTAAAGCTTGACATAAAAAAGGATGGTGAGAAACTTTTCCTTGTCTTTATACTTTCCTGGGCAACCAACCGGGGGCTGCCGACAGCAATTCTGACAGCTGAGCATAGATTCTGTTGAGTACAGATTCTGGCTGAATCACATGATGATACAGCAGTGCATAGCTGTCAACTTTTGGATTTGAAAATAAGGGATTTTTTCAAACTTTCGGATTTGAAAATAAGGGATGCCGCAAGGGCGGTGCAATGGCACCAAGTAGCCTCGCCACCCTGCGCTCCAGAGGCTGTGCGTGAACGGGTGAGCGAAAGAGTGAGTGTATAGATGGCAGGCAGGCTGTCTGTCTGGTTGGGTGTGAGGGTCTGGCTGCACAAGGCATGCAAGCTCCGCCCCCAGTCAGTCTCAGACTCCTTATTGGCAGCCGAGCAACACAGCTGAGGAGCCTCCCTGGCCGGCAGGGAGGGAGAGGAGCTGCTTCCTTTGAAATCCGGGAAATTTAAGGGATATCAACAATCTGGGATAGCAGCGGGAAACGGCATTGGAATAAGGGAGTTTCCCACAAAAAAAGGGGAGGGTTGACAGCTATGCTGCAGTGGTCAGTTTCTCTCACAACTGCATCACAAACACTTTGTGTAGCAGGCTGTGTTACAAGTTCTTCTGTGGACTCAGGCGTGGGATTGCAGGGAAGCACTGCATTTTGTCTTTTTCATTTAAAAAAAACAAAGGAAACCAAGCTAATGAGGGAAACAGTCTGACCTCAAGTGAGTAAGGAGTGGAGAGGTGAGGACTGGGATAGGGTTGCCCTCAGAAAAGTTGTTGAGTTTTGTGTGTGTGTGTGTGTGTGTGTGTGTGTGTGTGTGTGTGTGTGTGTGTTTACCCATTTCTGGGTGTATGGCAACTCTAGACTGGGATAATTAATTAGGAGAGGCAGGCCTAGGCTTTAATCACAGGGAATTGTTTTCTAATCACAGTGTTTTGTGGGAGGGATGTTCAGTTCAAGTGATGTTTCTTTTTCCTAGGAAAGCAGGCTGGATGATTAGCATCCTTTCCAATCACTTTCTGCTTTCTAATATACAATTAAAAACTAATACTTCAATCAGTTTCCTTTCATTCTGCTGCCTCCCTCCCCTCTCAGATTGCTTTAGACTGGTTATGACTAATTAATTTATTTATTTGTTCCTTGTCTATTCTAAACTCTTTCTGTCCCCCACTCCCCAAACCATTCTGTTTTTCTCTCTTATTTTTCCTTAAAGGTAAAGGGACCCCTGACCGTTTCTGCAAACCTCTCTTAGAGCCTGTCATCTCCCACCCTCAACCTCTCTCTCTCTCTCTCTCTCTCTCTCTCTCTCTCTCTCTCTCTCTGTGTGTGTGTGTGTGTGTGTGTGTGTGTGTGTGTGTTCATAGTTTCATCCACCTGGCTTCAGTTTTCGGGTACCTCTGATTTCATTACATTGAATTCTTGCCATCCAGTATTATAGTTTTTATTAAAGATTGGTTCCCTCTCCCCTCTAGGTCTGGCACCCCCCCCCACTGAGATAAGCCTGCTTGACCCTTAAATAAGTTCTAAGCTGTGTTGATCATTGACAGTCTGCTATTATCCACTTACTCCTCAATGTCACCAGCTTTTAGACTGATTGCCCAAGAAACACCGGGAGAGGTCAAGTGGTTTCTATTCTACCCATCCCAAAATAGTAGTGTCCCCCTGTGAAAGAACCACAGCACCTATTGTTTTGAAAGCTGGCAGCTTCATCTCCACAGAAGGCTCAACCATGTCTACAAATTTCATTCATTCTGGCCAAAAAGTAAGAATTTGGAGGGAAGAATTCAATGTTGCACTTTGACAAATGTCCCATCTGCAAAAGAATTTCAGCTTGCCAGATGGAACAACCCCAGCCTTTCTACCTGTTTGGTGTTCTGGTCCCCCCCCCCCACTTCTGAGCCAAATTTGGAGGGAGGTGCATAGTGGAACGGGGAGCCCCTTTGCACAAGCAAAAATTCTTGCCCAGGGAACCAGGCAGAGGGCCTTCTGGGTAGTAGCGCCCGCCCTGTGGAACGCCCTCCCAGCAGAGGTTAAGGAGATAAACAACGACCTGACATTCAGAAAATACCTCAAGGCAGCCCTGCTTAGGGAAGTTTTTAACCTGTGATATTTTAATGTATTTTAATATCTGTTGGAGGCCGCCCAGAGTGGCTGGGGGGACCCAGCCAGATGGGCAGGGTACAAATAATAAATTATTATTATTGTTATTGTTATTGTTATTATTATTATTATTACTGACAGGAATTGCGTGTTTAGACCTTTTACCCTCCCCGAAATAAGCTCACAGAAGAGACAGATATTTGGTTTGGTTTTTGGCAGAATTTAGACAACAACTTTATTGATTACAACCAAGTGAGTGGTTGCATAGGCTCTGGTTCAACTATCTCCCTGCACCCTTGCAGGCAGAACTGTCCCAGAGCCACATTCGTAGGACAGACAAGGATGAACACCAGGGACAGCTGTTGGTAGGTTTATCATTCAACCATCCTGATGTCCCCGGGACTCGGCCATAGGCCGTACCCTTTCGGGAACAACAAACCAATTGAGTCCCTGGATTCCTGTACCGGAATATCCTGCATTTGCATAGATGTGACCACACCACGCGCCACACCTATCACCTGAACCAGAGCCTATCCGCAACTTACAAGTTGTGACTAATTGCTACGCAGCAGGCGAAACCCAAATGGCAACAGCCAATCAGCCAAATGGGGAAAATTCCTACCGTGCCCCTGTCCCAACGACAGACAACACACGACGGCATAGCAAGGTCAACTCAAGCCCTAAACATAGGGAGTGGTGCGTGTTCCGATGCGAAAGGCCCCACAGAGGACACTCAGCAGCCTCTCATGGGCTTAAATAGGTCCCGCGTTGCTGCAATTTTACGATGCCCCATTGGTTGGATTCCTCCCCAGCAACGCGTGACCACCTATCAGGGGTTGTGGCCTGTAGATCCAATTACCCCCACAACACAGGGTCAGGTAGCCAGTCGCACCGCAACACGTGCCCTCTTTTTATGGAGGACCCGATTAATCAGGTTAGCAGTGCTTGGAGGCTTTTTATTTTCAATAAAACTTTGGGGGTTATCTGCATGAAAATCCCTGGATGGGAACTCTGGAGAGGTTCCTTTGCCTGAAAACTTCATCCTGTGAAAAGGAATGGGGAGTTACAGCTGTTTTTGGATTTTCCTTTATAGTTAATGTGGGAACCAGTTATTTGAATTTAACTGATTCAATTCTGACATGAATAACAAGTCAAATCAGAAAGACACAGAGTAGATGCTTTGTAATAATACTGTTCCAAAGCGAATCCAATTACCAATGCATTCCCCTAAAAACAACAGCTTAGGACAACAGGACTAACATTGCTAGATTCTAGTCAGATTTATCTCCCAAAAATCTGGGCAAACAAATATGCCTTCAGCTGACAACTAAAAATTTCCATGGGGAGGACATCCCATAATAGGGACACCACAACAGATAAAGCCCTCTCTTCAGTCACCACCTCACAAGTCATGTCCATGGGCAGGATCACAAACAGGGGCTCCCCTGTCGATCTCAAACCATCTCAAAATTTGATGGTTTTGAGGGAGGTACTCCTTTAAGTACTTGGGTCCTAAGCCATTCAGAACTTCATATACCAGTACCTCAGTGGACAAGCAAATACAATAGAAGATAGGGAGAATTTTGCACTAGAAGTGACCAGGCTTGCATATTATTGTATGCACACCATGATAATGTGCACTTAGATAAATGGACAGTTGCCTGGCAACAGTTAGCAAATGAAGATGCCTCTAAAAACAGACTGTGTTGATAAACCACCCTCAGTTCTACAGGTATGGGGTGATATACTACTGCTACTACTACTACTACTAATAATAATAATAATAATAATATCAGAGAATATATTCAAAGCAAGTAGCTTACCGGTGACATGTGTGGGGAACCTCTGACCTTCCAGATGTTTCTGAACTACAACTTCCATCATCCCTAGCCACTAGCATGCTTGCTGTGGCTGATGGGTGTTTTAGTTCAGTAACATTTCCATGTTCTCCATAACATTTACATGTTCTCCACACCTGTGCTACAATATCAAAGGACTGACCCAAGTGGCCAGCTGTTCTACTCGAGCTACATATGACCCAGTCAGTGATCCAGTATGAACTATCATGGGAAGTGAAACAGGTTTTTCATCTTATCAGCGTAGCGTAGGGGTCACAGTGTCAGACTAGGCATCTGGGAGACCTGGGTTCAAATTCTTTTCAGCCTTGAACAGGGGTCAGCAACCTTTTTCAGCCATGGGCCGGTCCACCGTCCCTCAGACCATGTGGTGGGCCGGACTATATTTTGAAAAATAATAATGAACAAATTCCTAGGCCCCACAAATAACCCAGAGATGCATTTTAAATTAAAGCACACATTCTACACATGAAAAAACACACTGATTGCCAGACCGTCCACGGGCCAGATTGAGAAGGCAATTGGGCCGCATCCGGCCCACGGGCCTTAGGTTGCCTACCCCTGGCCTTGAAGCTCGGCTCTCTTCCTGAGCCCAGTCAGCCTAACCTACCCACTAGTGTTGTTGTGAGAATAAAATATGGGGGAAAGAAACGAGTACCATGTGTGTTAGCTTGAGTTCTTTGGAGGAAAGGTGAGGTATACATGCAATAAAACAAATAAAGAAATCGGGCAACAAAGCTTTTTCTCTGTAGGCTGTCATGGGCCAAGGATGCCTTTCAGCCGCCAACAAGGAACATGCTGATGTGTGCCCTGTGTCGCATGGCTCCCAAAGATTCATTTTTAAGGGGCTGGAATGAAACATCCAGGGCAAGCAAACTAACAGGGAAATTGGACTTCTATCTAAAACTTAATGCAGTGTTATGCCGCTCCCAGTCTTCTTTCATCCACCTCCGCTAAAGAGACTGGTGGGTTGTAGCATCACACAGGCACCATTCTAATTACAATTTTCTGAAAGTTAAAAACCGAAGGAAAAGGGAAGGGTAGGGAGCCGATTTCTGTTTGGGGGAGGGAGGGAGATGTTCAAAGCCACAGACGCTTTTTAAAAAAGCTTCTGCGACTCTTTTGAAATTACTGAAAGGTATTCATTAATCCAAGAGTTTGTTTGTTTTCCTGCTGAGAGTAGTAGGAGGTGGTTGGTGGCCAAGGAGATGCTGGAGATCAAAAAGTGCTCGGGCTACTTGTTGCTCAGCAGAGGCCAAATAGCAGAGAAGTAATTAGAAGGTAAAAAACCGCCATCATAATAACCAGAAGCCCACTGAGAGGAAGAGGGAGGCTTGGTGGAGTCGCTACTTACCTTTGTTACAAATGTGTGTGACCAGTCAATTGGGGATTAATTGCATCTCCAGTGATGAAGATGCATTGCATCTTCACTGATGTGGTCCAAAGGTAACGTGACAACATGGAGCTTTCTTTCTTTCTTTTTAAAATTTGTGGGGAGTTTCTTTTTTGGAAGTGTAATACATCAGCAAGGGAAAGAGGTGTGCACAACAGCTCATGCTGGCTTTTTAGCATAGTCTAAAAGCTGCATGGCAGAGCAAAAAGTCAACTGGTGAAGCACATGTGAAGATACTGAGATGCTACACCAGTGGCCATCTCTCATGAGATTTCCAATCCTCAGAGAGCCAGTGTGGTGTAGTGGTTAAGAGCGGTAGACTCGTAATCTGGAGAACCGGGTTCGCGTCTCCGCTCCTCCACATGCAGCTGCTGGGTGACCTTGGGCTAGTCACACTTCTCTGAAGTCTCTCAGCCCCACCCACATCACATAGTGTTTGTTGTGGGGGAGGAAGGGAAAGGAGAATGTTAGCCGCTTTGAGACTCCTTCGGGTAGTGATAAAGCGGGATATCAAATCCAAACTCTTCTTCTTCTTCTTCTTCTTCTGTCTTCTTCTTCTTCTTCTTCAAGGGCAGTGTTTCTCATACTTGGGTCCCCAGCTGTTCTTGGACTACAACTCCCACCATCCCTGACCACTGATCATGCCAGCTATGGATGATGGGAGTTGTAGTCCAACAACAGCTAGAGACCCAAGTTTGAAATGCTGCTGTAGGGTTGATGAGGGACCTTTGCCTCTCCAGATTTTTCTGAACTACAACTCCCATCAGCCCCATCAAGCATGCCCAGTGGCCAAGTGAAGGTGACAGTGGTAGCTCAGCAACAACTGGCCGGGGCAAAGGTTTCTACACCTGCTCTAGGATGATCGGAGAGTGTTTTGTCAATGAGAGCTAATGGCTGGAGATTGTATCTTGTGTAGCTCGAGATCTGTTTCCAGGTTTTAGAATATGATGTCTGGGTCATGGTCTCCCTTGGGCTGCTTCAGACACTGCCAGTTCCAGCAGTCAACCCATGTTCTTTTCATTTTACACTTCAGCTGAAAGCCACAGGATGAGAACCCTTTCACTCTCACCAAGGGACAGAAGGTCCTATCAAGTTTGGTGCTTCCGGATTCTCATTTTTCCAGCCTCAAATTCAGTTCTCCACATTTTTGTAGCAATTTTTATTTTAAAAAAAATCATACGAATTTTCAGCATTTTGGTGCAAATTTCTCCCAATAAAGACATTTTTGTAGGCAGTTTGGACTACAGTGGTACCTCGGGTTACAAATACCTTGGGTTACAAACACTTCGGGTTACTAACACGGAAGTGGTACCTCGGGTTAAGAACTTTACCTCAGGATGAGAACAGAAATCGTGCAGCGGCAGCAGGAGGCCCCATTAGCTAAAGTAGTACCTCAGGTTAAGAATGGTTTCAGGTTAAGAACGGACCTCTGGAACAAATTAAGTTTGTAACCAGAGGTACCACTGTAATGTGAGCATTTTTGCATACATTTTCTCCCAGTGTTATGCATTTTGTATGTTTTTTTTTTTCACCAACCTATTCCTTTTCATATGTGGGGTTTTTTTTTCTAAAATAGGTGTGGCTGGAGAACAACACTGCAAAATTCAGATAAGTGCAAATTTTGGAGGATGGCTTTGTTTTGGTTTTTACATTGTTTCGAAATGTGTGGATTAGATAGGTTCGCCTTTAAATTTATTGAGTCGAATTTCTCTCCCATCCCTTCTCTCACCCTTTGGCTTACACCCTTGCCAGGTGGGCTAAAAATAGTTCTGTGGGGTAATGTTTTACTACGTTGTCGTTTTTACAACGACATACGTCGGGTTTTCATCTCTCCGGTTATACAAAATTCTTCAAATGAATTCCTATGTCTCAAATGCCTTGTAGAAGACACGGACCCTGAGATTACGCTGAAAGTAGTCAAATACTGTGCAGGAGCCATAAAGCTCAGAGAACAAGCGGTGTTACCGATATGAACAGGCCCCAAATGGCAATTTTTAGGCTATATTTTAGTGCCACAATTTTAATTCATATATTTTAAATGTTGCTGTATATGTATACATATGTGTACTATTGCTGTTATGTAAATTTTAATGTATTATTTTTGTATTATTGATCTAATAAGCTGGTCTGTGACCGTAAGAATAAATTCATTCGTTCTGTGGGGTTTGTACTACACATTTGAAAACAGGTAGCTCCCTTTCTTTTAGAGAGTGGTGTAGTGCTTTGGGTGTTGACCAGAACCTACGAGACCCGGGTTCAAATCCCTACTCAGCCGTGAAGCTCACTGGGACAGTCAATGCTTCTACACTTTGCTTAACAGGTTTGTTGTGAGGATTAAATGAGGAGGTCAGAAGCATGTACCTTGTGCTCTTAGGGATATAGATGCAATAAATAAATAAATAGTACCTGGGTGAAAACGCAGTGTGAGAGACAAAAGAGGGAAGTAAAGAGGTGGAATAGGAGACAGGCAAGAATAATAAGGAATGCATGTGGGCTGCAAATGCAATTATTTGTACTTAGGCTTCCTTTTAGTTGAGGGTGGGGGGCTAGATAAAGGCTTCACAAAAGAGGTATTGTTGTTCTTTTCGGCCTGCATAAAGCCTCAATCCATAAAACAAGGGAGGAACCCTAATTTGTATTGGCATCTGCATCTAGATCTTCAACATTTGTATTAGGATGTTCAGAATAGAGAGGGACAAAAGCCAATACAAATTAGGGTTGAATATCGGAGCACAAATACAATATTGCAGGCCCCCCCCCGGCTCTCTCCTGTCCTCCCCCTATACCTTTTTCTTCCTTCCGTTATTGCCGTAGTTGTTGACTGTGGGTGGCGTGGTGGTCTAAACCATTGAGCCTCTTGGGCTTGCCGATCAGAAGGTCGGCGGTTCGAATCCCCACGACAGGGTGAGCTCCTGTTGCTCTGTCCCAGCTCCTGCCAACCTAGCAGTTTGAAAGCACCCCAGTGCAAATAGATAAAAAGGTACCACTGCGGAGGGAAGGTAAACGGCTTCCATGTGCTCTGTTTTCCGTCACAGTGTTCCGTTGTGCCAGAAGGAGTTTAGTCATGCTGGCCACATGACCCAGAAAGCTGTCTGTGGACAAAGGCCGGCTCCCTCGGCCTGAAAGTGAGATGAGCACCACAACCCCATAGTCGCCTTTGACTGGACTTAAATGTCCAGGGGTCCTTTACCTTTACCTAGTTGTTGACAGATGTCTAAGTGTAGTATCTGTTGGATAGATAGATGGACATTTTCACATATCTTAATAATAGTGCCCAACAAACAGTTCTATGGTTCCTACTCATATAATTTACTATACTCATATAATTTACTATATACCTATATTCATTTTTAAAGTTTGAATGGTTCCCCCCCCCCTGCTTTTCAATGATAATTATTTCATGTATATTTGTTTTAGGGATTTCAGCTGTGCTTTAACTTACAATCTTATTTATGCTCTGCTTAAGAGGGCTTAAGTCAGGCATGGCCAAACTTGGCCCTCCAGATGTTTTGGGACTACAGTTTTCATCATCCCTGACCACTGGTCCTGTTAGCTAGGGATGATGGGAGTTGTAGTCCCAAAACATCTGGAGGGCTAAGTTTGGCCATGCCTGGCTTAAGTCATTCACGAATGACAGTATCGCAGGCATCTGGTTGACCACTGTGAGAACAGGATGCTAAACGAGATGAGCCGTTGGACAGATCCATCAACCTCTTCTTATGTTCTTCTGGTATCCAACTCACACATCCCAATCAATGCAAGGATTTGAATTTGTGGAACAGAACCTCAGCCCTCTCCTCCCCATTGCATACCCCACTTCCTCCCCAAATTTATTCCAGAGGAATAATTTTTTTAGTTTCTTCTCTAGCACGGTGAATCGTCAGTTCGGTTGCTACCCCCGATGGCGGCCTCATTTCCTGTCACGGTGTTTCCTGAGTCTCAGATGGAAGCGAGCTGTGGAAATTACAGTGGTACCTCAGGTTACAGATGCTTCAGGTTACAGACGCTTCAGGTTACAGACTCCACTAACTCAGAAATAGTACCTCAGGTACTTTGCTTCAGGATAAGAACAGAAATCGCACAGCGGTGGCGGTGCGGCAGTGGGAGGCCCCATTAGCTAAAGTGGTACCTCAGGTTAAGAACAATTTCAGGTTAAGAACAGACCTCCAGAACGAATTAAGTTCTTAACCAGAGGTACCACTGTACTGTGAGCTGTCAGCTATGTAACATGAGGTAATGCATGTTCTTTGTACTTTTGTCCATTTACTGTATTTATTTTCCCCGATTTGAACTATAAAATGGTGATTTTCTTGAGTCAAAATGAGAGTACCCCTAAACATTTTTTAGAAAAAAAGCACTGCCTAGAACAAATTTAGGGGTGCACGAGAGGATGGGAGAATCTTTGCGCTGGCAGGATGCATTGGTTGGACCCCCCGCCCCTAAACTATCTAAAATTAAGAAATAGGAGCAAAAGCTAACAGCTTTCTTTCTTTCTTTCTTTCTTTCTTTCTTTCTTTCTTTCTTTCTTCCTTTCTGTCTTTGAGGTAGCCGCTTGTTTCAGTAATAAACCTTCTGGCTTGAAAGAAAGAAAGAAAAACCCAGGCCAAGATCTTCGGTACAGACAGGCATAATGAAACACATACTGAGAAAAGGAATAAAAAATGGAGATGATTAAAGCTTTGGGAAGCCAAACAGTGAGTAGGTTTCTCGTGGCTTAAGGGATTACGTGCTTCCTAAGGTGGCTGTCGCTGCAGCGCATGGGGCAAGGAGGAGGAAAAAGGAAATCAATGGATGAGCTTCCAGCACCATTTCGACAAATATGTAACGCCAGAACGGTTAAGATTTAGCAGCCGGGAGCCAGTGTGTGCCTTTCTTCTCCAGATGACTTTTCATGTACTTTCTATCGACGCAGGCAGCTAGGCAATGCTCTCATACGCGCACTTGAAATAAGAAAAAGTTGGGGAGACGTTAGTGCTTCATTTTCAGCAGGTGTACCTGTGAAGTCATCTAAAAGGGGGTGGGCTTTTGTTCAAGGTTAAGGGTTTTCTCTCTCTCTGCGAGTTTGTCTTTCCTCTCTCACGGTGTAGCAAGAAGATATAAATGCAATTATTTATATCAAGTGTAACATACTCCCCACCCCCCAACCTTATTAATTTATTCAAAGAGATGCATTTTCCAGGATTCTTGTTTCTACAGATGGCTTAGCTAAGAACACTATCTGGAGCAAATATAGACAAACGTTGGCAGCCTCGCCAAGGAACAAGATTAGATTTTAAACACATTCACACATACCCCAAATCCTCGGCGGAACCGGAAAAGTGCATTTGTGTGTAGATTCTTTTAGGCTGCAGTCCCGGTTTGTGTTAGGAGTAAGCCCTACTGAGCTCAGCGGAGTTAGTATATATGTATAAAGGTAAAAGGGTAAATGATGCCTGAACGGTTAAGTCCAGTCAAATGCAACAATGGGGTGCAGCGCTCATCTCGCTTCAGGCTGAGGGAGCTGGTGTTTGTCCACAGACAGCTTTCCAGGTCATGTGGCCAACATGACTAAACTGCTTCTGGTGCAACAGAACACAGTGACGGAATCCAGAGCGCATGGAAATGCCATTTACCTTCCCGCCGGAGAGGTACCCATAAACAGGATTTTTTCCCTTTGCAAAGTAAGCTCAACAACTTTGAGCTGATCCTCAAAAAATGGGGCTTTTCTCCTTTGCAAAAGAAGCTGCAGAAATTTGAACTGATCCTCAAAAAATGGGGCTTTTCCCCTCTAAAAACTAGGTGCGTTCTATGGTCAGGTGTGCCTTATAGAGTGAAAAATATGATATTTATCTACTTGCACTTGTGTGCTTTTGAACTGCTAAGTTGGCAGGAGCTGGGACAAAGCAACGGGAGCTCACCCTGTCACACGGACTCAAACTGCCGACCTTCTGATCGTTAAGCCCAAGAGGCTCGGTGGTTTAGACCACAGCACCACCCGCGTCCTGTTGGCTAGAATTGTATAGAGCTGTACAGTGAATTAAACTTTGAGACCAGGTGTAAGGAACCTCAAGCCAGGGACCAAATGCAGCCTTCATGGCATCACCACCCATCCCTCGGAACTCTTCCCAGGCCACATAGCTCCTCACCCCTTCTCAAGTCCTTTTGCCGAGATTGAACTCCCATTGCTTCCCTGGAGGGTGCCTCTGAAACAACACATGTTCACACGCTGTTATTCAGAATGGTGCATGTATTGAACATTATATACACAGACAGACAGACAGACAGACAGACAGACAGAGCTAAGAATTACATGTGCAAGATAGTTGGGCACCAGGCTTTCTTTTGGATTGCCAACCCCTGGTAATTAGTACTGGCCTCTTCCTCGCTCTTCATAGGACCTGTCCACACCTCTGAGGGGCAGGGCCGGCGCGTCTATTTAGGCGAACTAGGCAATTGCCTAGGGCGCCAAAATGGAGGGGGCGCTGGCCAGCCTGCCCTCCGCCGCCCTCCGCCGCCCGAACCAGCGGTGGAGCAAGCAAACCGCGGCGGCGGGGGGGCGCCTGGCCGGGCAGGGGGCGGGGCACCGCTCTGCAACGTGCGTCACACGCAATGACGTCACGTGGCCCGCCCCCTCGCCTAGGGCGCCAAAATTGCCAGCACCGGTCCTGCTGAGGGGAAAGAGCTTCACAGACTCTCCAATTGTCCCTATTTTCCAGGGACAGTCCAGGATTTACAGAAGCCACCCTGCTTTCTGATTTGATCCCAGAATGTCCTGCTTTTCCTTAGGACGTCCCTATTTTCATCGGAGAAATGTTGGAAGGTATGCAGTTATCCGACCCCTGAACCATCTGAAGGCAACCCTGTTTAGAAAATGTTGCTTTTTAAAAAAACGTTTAATGTTTTGTTACATTTTTATATGTGTTGGAAGCCGCCCAGAGTTGCTGGGGCCACCCAGTCAGATGGGTGGGGTATAAATAGTAAAATATTATTATGGAATAGGATGTCCCTATTTTCATCGGAGAAATGTTGGAAGGTTTTATTTCATAGGCAGGGTGCCACAACAGAGAAGGCCCTATGCCATGTGAGCTACACCTACTGGTTGGAGAAAGAGAAGGCCCGCCCCTTCCTGCTTCCCATAGTACCTGTTGATAGGGGAGGAGGTGTTCTGACAGACAACTTTGTCCCAGGTTGTTAAAGACCCAGGCATTGCCTTTGTGGCTTTGTAATCACAGAAATGTGGCATTTCTACCGTTCAGGTAAATGCTGGCTTTTCAGATTATTAAATTTCCATGTTGCCTGCTTCTAAGAATGGCTTTGCAGATATTCTTTTGGTAAGGAAAATACATTATGAGATTTTGAATTTGCAGTCCCTGCAAAGTAATTTCTGCAATCAATGGGTGGCACTAGCCAACTGCCAGTTCCCATCTTGTACATCGCACTGAGCTATGGTTCTGTCTCTGGCAAAACATACCCGAGCATTTAGCCTTTTTTTTTAATGCTGTGAAATGAGGTGATTTCTTTCAAACTCAGTGGAAACCTAACAGGGATGGACCAAGTCCGTCACCAGTGTCAATTCATTATTTTTGTAGGAAACCACCTTTACAGAATGTGAAATGATTAATCATGTCTCAATAAAATCCCACACCTCTCTGTGCCAAACAGTCAAAAGGTTTAATTATACTGAACATTTTTTATGACAGTGTCATTTATTATATGTTCCTTTATGCCATCCATTTATACATTTTTTAAATCACTTAGGGTCCAATCATTGAATTAAGCATGAATTTGACATTCTGACTCATCTTGAATTGTCATGATTGTTCCTAACAACTTCCATCCTATCATTCGTCAAGGCATCATTATTAACTAGCAATAGAATTGCAAGTCATATCAGAGTTGATTTTTGACATGTGGTGCTTGCATTGGGTTATGGCAATGCATGTTACTTGCACAAAAGGATGTCAGGATTAACAGATGATGAGATATTCCTGTGATAAGGTCAGCAGGCAAGTTTTTTAAACAGCAAAAATAATAGCCTGTGGGAGAGAAAATTCAGAACATGTAAAATCAATCCCAGCTAAGCTGTGACCCATCTCCATACTAACTGGTGATATACTAAGTCCCTTTAGATCAGGGGTGCCCAAACCTTTTTCAAAGAGGGCCAGATTTGATGAAGTGATCATGCGTGAGGGCCAACCAAAGTTGCTGACCTTTTTTTTTAAAGGATTAAAGTTGTTGAGCTTTTGCGTGTCAAAACCCGACCCCTCCCGTGGTGAAATAAAGACACCAGACTCAATAATTAAGGTTAATGGGCATAGAAAGGCCACAACATTATTGGTTACGAATGTAGAGAGGTATTGGCTTAGGCATTGGATCTAACCAACTATATCTGACTCCAGCACACTGTGCTGGCAGTCCAGGAAGGGTTACCACCGATGGGAGAGTCCTGCTGCTGCACATCAGCTAGGAACTCACCCTGGGGTCACCGATATGGGGCGTGCCTTTGGCCCTCACCTACCACGGCTTCGGACAGGGACACGCCCCCCGGACTCATTTAACGACGTACCCTTCAGCATTTGGGGGAGGTGATGGCCCAACCTCCCCCCCACCTTCAGCCTTCCCTAGATCATCCAATGCCTAGCCGCCAATCGAGCCTTAAAAAGGCTCGCCGCCAATACCCTCACAATCGCAACCAATCCCTAATACCTAAAATAATGTCAGCAAGCCAAATATCGTTTCCAACATCTGAGAGATGAACACCATCGTTTCTGTAAAGGGCTGCCTCACTGAATTTTATCCCCGGGTGCGGAATGACCCGACCGTTGGATGCTGTCACCTTGCGGGCCACCGCTTTCTCCAAGAGCTTCCTGGCTCTGTTGATAGCAATAGGGCAGAGGCAATCACGCCGGCGGGGGCAGGAAGCAAGAGGCCGGACCCTGGGCGCGCTCCTGCTTAAATCCAGCAAGCCACGCCTGTCGGCCGCGCCGATAGGTCGGCCTGCCAGGCGCTGCACCCAGGGCTCGGCCAATGGTGGCAGGGGATGAAGCCATCCCCTGCGCACGTGAAGGGCTCGTGTTGCCCGCAACCCCCCTCCACCCTCCGGGCGGAAGGGACTTTATCAGCCCTTGCAACAGGGCCACTGTCAGGGAGATGCAATGGAGCAAGACCTCTAGTTTGGCTCTGTAGGATACATATCCTAATAACAGTCGAACCAACTGGGCACCGTGGGGCATCATTTGTCAGCAGTGAGATAAGCTGGCACTATTTCAAATTGCTGCTCACCTCTTCCCCGACATGATAAAGAGAAGCTTTCACAAATGTCCAACGCATGATGTTTTTACATCAACTCTTCCATCAGATTCAACATAAAACAGCATGGGTCTGCTCATTAAGGGAAGAAAAAGTCAACTGGTAAAGGAAATGAGAGCAGTATAATTTAATTATGGCGCTTTGGGACATCTGTGTTAGGCAGTCAGATGGTCTTCTCCAACAGTAGCAGTGGAAAATATTGGGAATAATTTGTACTTTCCAAAGGCTGCCTCCTTTCTTTAGCATCTGAAGAAATAAGGCATATGATTTCATTTTTAAAAGCCTGTTAAGTGGAAGAGGGCCGTGCCACTTAATAATATTTAAAATTATTGTTTGACAAAATTTAAAGACCATTTAATCAAAAAAGAAAAAGAAAAAATCTAAACAGTTTCCACAAAGTAGTGTGAAATATTTATGAAATAATAAGAAATGGCTATATGAGGCTGCTTTATAATGAATGAGACCACTGATCTTCATGTTGTATTGTCTTTTTTTTTCTTCAATTTTTTTATTGATTTTAACAATTTTAAGAACTTTACAATACCGTTAAATTTTCATCCTCCCCCCCCCCTCACCAGGGGAAGCAGATTTCCATTCCCCTCTCTCACCGGGCAAGACAATAAACATTACACATTTAACGTAGTTAACATATTCAATATCATTGCTTAGTCCTGGCCCATTTCTGTGGACCAGGTATTCTTCCTTTCCTCAAGTTCATATTTCGGTTGACTTCCTCAAATCCCCCCTCTGCTGAATTCATTATCTATCCTCTTTATCAGTTTTCCAAATTCATAAACTTATCTATTTTTACATTCCTTATCCTTTTTCACAATAACATAAAATACCAAAATCATTTTACTTAAACTAACTCCTTTTTTCTATACCTCGGCACCTCATTACTTCTGATACTTTCCTAAACCCTTATCATATTCCTTTATTACAACCTAATTTAACACTCCTAAATTTCTTCTTTTTACACCCTTTCCTCCCTCCAGTCTCAAAATTTTTAGCTATTTCCCCCGCCTCTAACCTCCTAATTTTTTGACATATATTCATTAACGCCAGTATCCAGATCCAACCGTCTTAGCCGCTTATAAAGGAAAAACCGAATCCAAATATATCCTTCATGTTATATTGTCTACTGTAAGTGGCAGTGGCTCTCCCAGACCTCAAACAGAGTCCTTTCCAATCCCTGTTGCCTGAGACCCTTGAAGCAGAGGTACCAGGATTTGAACCATAACTCCATCCAATCTTCCTCCATGCCAAATGAATGTGACTTCTGCTTCAGGAATATATGAGGAAGGTGGCAAAAAACAGAGATCTATTGAGCCCTACGAGAATTCTCTACACACAGATGCACAAATTGAATATATCATGCCTCACATTTTTCAGCATTCCAAGTCTACGAGGTACAGTTAAGTTAAAACTTACGAACAGCCAATAGAAGCGAAACTTTCTCTTTTTTCTTTTGTTATTGTCCAGAAAGTGTGCTGGAAAGTCTCAGTTGTCACAGTTGAACAGTTCTTGGGCATGAGATCACTGGAGCTGTGGCCAAAGGAAACCTCTATAGAATTATATCTGTGATATTTGAAAGGAGCTGATGCTTTTGCTTGTTGGGTGGGGCATGGGGAGAAAGGAAAACTGGTTAGTTTTCTCTGTGGAGGGACTGTGACCTGAAAATAAATTCCAGGTTCTCTTCTGTCTTTCCAGATTCCACTACCCCCCCTTTAACAGTTTCTAATAATGCCCCAACCCCAAATCAACCAACTTTTGAGCCCTTAAAGGTAAAGGTAAAGGGACCCCTGACCATTAGGTCTAGTCGCGGACGACTCTGGGGTTGTGGCGCTCATCTCGCATTATTGGCCAAGGGAGCCGGCGTACAGCTTCCGGGTCATGTGGCCAGCATGACAAAGCCGCTTCTGACGAACCAGAGCAGCGCACGGAAACGCCGTTTACCTTCCCGCCGGAGCGGTACCTATTTATCTACTTGCACTTTGAAGTGCTTTCGAACTGCTAGGTTGGCAGGAGCTGGGACAGAGCAACGGGAGCTCACCCCGCCGTGCGGACTCAAACTGCTGACTTTTGATCGGCAAGTCCTAGGCTCTGTGGTTTAAGACACAACGCCACCCGCATCCCTTATCGTCCGCGAGCCCTTATCATCTTTCTTTTTTTTTAAATGAAGCTGGTTCTTCTTAAACAACAACAACCCCATGTGTTGCTCTGCCATCCACCCCCACAAATGAAGCCCCAAATGCACCTTTGTGAGACACTTGTTATTGCCACAGGCAACTCAAAGCAACTTTACAAAAGAAAGGAAGGAAGGAAGGAAGGAAGGAAGGAAGGAAGGAAGGAAGGAAGGAAGGAAGGAAGGAGAGAAAGAAAAACTCTGCCTTTAATGTGTCTGTATCAAAATAGTTTTTGTTGCTGCTGCCACTGCAGTTGTCAAAAGGGAGGTGGTCTTATCTGGCCAGGCAGGAGAAGACTAACCTGATGTTCTCAGCAGCTGATGATGACTCCTTGGCTAGCATCATCTTTTTTGGTTGCCTTCACAAATCTTTGGCTCAGATCTGCTTTTTCCACTCCACAAGATTTGTTTAGCGGCTTGTGCTGTGTTGCATAGGGCGGCATTTATTCTAATTCTTTTGCTCACACTCACCCCATTAAGCTTCCATTTTCAATCATCAGCTATTGAAGCACTTCACTGCACCACTAAGCAAGTCGCTGTAGTGTTTTATGCTGCAGCCGTGCTGTAGTCTCCTTTATCACTTTGCTGATACTTGGTGGATAAAACTTATCTGCTGTGGAGACTAATGCAAAGGAAGGCTCCTCGGAATTTTCAAAGAACAAAAGAGAAGGGGAAGAAAGGGATTTTCTCAGTTCAAAGATAACATTGCTCATAGACACATAAGCAAATCTTTAATCGATCATCAGTTGAAGATGGCTTCAGGATTTAGGAACAATGTGTGCTTTGTGTTTGGAATTATAGCTGCACTGTGCGACTATGAAAAGGAAGGACCCTCAAATAAAAGAATTGTCTTTTAAATCTTCTGGAGGGATCTCTAATAACATCTTTGTAAACCAATCTATATGTTCCAGATTTGTGTCATCTGCAACATTGATAAGGTGTCCCTCCACTCTTTCATCTAATTGATAAAATTCCTTTAAAAAAAAATTGTCCAGGACAGATGTAGCACCCCAACTGTCACCTCCCCTAGGATGTTGAGGACACATTGAGTACAGGTTTTTAGCCAGTTGTGAATCCTCCCAATGACTCCCAATATTTAACCAGTTGACTAACCAGAATATCACCCATAACTTTGCTCAAATCAAGATAAATTATGTGCACAGCATTCCCACGATCTATTAAGATAGTAACCTGACTGAAAAAAGAGATAAGACAACTAATCACTGCACTGAAAGCAATGTGTTTACTCTAATCTAACCTATTCTAGCCTATTCTAATCTATTCTAGTATCTTCCACAGTACCAAAGTCAGATTAACCAATTTTAATTTTCGCCTATTCATCAGGATTTCTCAGTTATGACAGGGAGAAGTTCTGAGAGTCAGACCACCTCTCCTAAGGTCTTTCCCCTGTTGGAGTGCTTCATGTCAACCCTCTTGCCTGAAGGCGGGCACTTCTCCTATGCTCTGTGGTTTCCTGCCTAGGGTGCTCCCTTCGCTGTTGGACTGATGAGATAGTTTGGGAGGCATTCCCAAATGCCCATGAAAGCTCTGACTCTGGTTCTACAGGACCCAGTGCTGAGGGATCTGGTTCCATGGGCAGTTCCAGTTCCAGTGCTTCCCTAAACACCAGAATCAGTGTCAGGAATCCAGTGGCTCCTTAGTTGGTGATAATGTAGCATCTGACTCAGGTGGAATCTACACACACACAAAAAAAAAACACGCTGTGAAAATGCTTACTTTTTCCCAAAAAATATATTGAATTTGCCATAGCTCACCATCACCATCTAGTGTCACATTTGGATATTGTACTTTACAACACATTTACAATACATTCCCAGTAGTGATGTATGGAAGTGAGAGCTGGATCATAAAGAAGGCTGATCACCGAAGAATTGATGCTTTTGAATTATGGTGCTGGAGGAGACTCTTGAGAGTTCCATGGACTGCGAGAAGATCAAACCTATCCATTCTTAAGGAAATCAACCCTGAGTGCTCACTTGAAGGACAGATCCTGAAGCTGAGGCTCCAGTACTTTGGCCACCTCATGAGAAGAGAAGACTCCCTGGAAAAGACCCTGATGTTGGGAAAGATGGAGGGCACAAGGAGAAGGGGACGACAGAGGACGAGATGGTTGACCAGTGCTCTCGAAGCTACCAACATGAGTCTGGCCAAACTGTGGGAGGCAGTGGAAGACAGGAGTGCTTGGCGTGCTCTGGTCCATGGGGTCACGAAGAGTTGGACACGACTAAACAACAACAACTTTAAAAGACACGTAAAACATTTTATTTGCAGCTGTAAAGCTGAGTCCTCAGTGTCCTGTTCACTTCTGGACTTACCTCCCATGGCTCTATCTACCATCCAGTGTGCTTGTCTTTTTTAAGAACTAGATTGAGGCTGTCAATGGCAATTGTATTACAATGGTGCACAATTCCTTATGTAGACTTTTGAAATTGCCCATCCTGTAGCTCAAGAGCACCCCCCCTGAAACATCATACATACATCACAGAAGGAGGCAGTTTACAGCAGAAATACATCACAGGAGGCGGTCTACAGCAGAAATCCTGTCTGTCAGGATACCTGATAATGGTCACTGATTGCATTACCTGGGCAGCCTGGCCATTCTTTTATGATGGTTAATACTTTAGTCCCTGAATCCAGGTCACAGGCTCGCCCTGTTCATATACAAGACAGGATTCGCAAGCAAAAAGACAATGGGAAGGCTTTCCCCATTTGCCTGCCTTACTGCAGAGGAATCTTTGAGGTCATTGGGAGAGTCAAAATGGCTTCAGGATTGCTCTCCCATACTATTTCAGACACATGGTTCATATATTTAGATATGTGTGCATTTATGAATATTTATTCTATATTTGAGACCTTACAATTCTTATAACACTAGTGAATTATCTTTAGCTTTTGCAAAGCTCAAGGAAACCTTAGCTATCTTCCGTATTCTATGGAAATCCTAACTCAAAAACTCCCACATTAAGTCAATTGAAGCTTTGCCCTCTTCTAAGGTAGCATCTCAGCACTTGGATGGATTTTTCTGCTACTCTTAAATCATAGCACTTATGTGCACTGGGAAATTTTTAAATGAAGCAAATACAGCAAAATGATCAGAACACAAAATGAAGGGGCTTAACATTGCTTAGTCAAGGGATCCAGGACTTCTGATATATAGCCGCAATGGGAATCAAAACACGGGGCCATAATATTAATAAAGCAGCTCTGTCATTCTTTTAATGAGAAAAGCTAAGACTCTGCCTTTTTGATCCATGATGTTTCATGTCTAAAAACCCAAATGGTGTCCCTGTGAAAATTATGAAAATGAAGACATATGCAATGTGTGCATTGATTTCTGATAGATGCTAAGTTTAAATCAAAAGTATAAAAGCACATAGCACAATTTTTTTAAAAAAAAAAGTGTGTGAAAAACTGGGAGATTCTATCAATAGAAATCCAGATGGGACACAAAGACTAAAGATCAAATGGCAGTCGCATTAAATTTAAAAGGAGGCTGGGATTTCCCCCCACTTATCTCAGAACTTAATGCCCTGTCTATACAACTGATTAAACTGGCCATATGAAATATTAAGCATGAATAAACTGTGCTTTCAGAATCTTCATGGCTGGCCACCAATCACCTAAGCTTCTTTTCCCGTAGAAAATTGATTGCAGATCAATAAAGGGCCAAGAGGAAATATAAATGAGAATCTCAAACTTATCGCCCTGATTTAGAAGTAATTGAATAACGTTCTGCAGTTCTAGGAAAGGACTGTGGATTGTGCCTGTTAGGTGAAATCTTTTGTAAGGTTCTGCTAGAAGGAGATGTGAGCGTTTGCAAGGTGGTCCAGATCCGTCTGATTGAGGCTAAGCCAGCTGAGCTGACACGAGAGGAACTTGCACCAACACTAACCCTGAAAAATGGGCATTCTGGGGGGAAGGGGGGAGAGAGAGGTGAGAGCAGAGGGGTGGGTTTACTCTGGATCCTTACTCCATTCTGCTTAGTTACATGGCTTGACAACCCACAGCACAACAGTGGCGTAGCATGGTTGGGCCAGGGGGGCCATGGCCCCAGGTGCAAATTTATGAGGTGCAACCAGGTGTTATGGCGCCAACAGGATAGCGTGCCGAAGCCAGGTATCCATACTGGGGTCAAGAGAAGCCGAAGTCAGGAGCAATCTGAGTCAGGAACCAGCCAGAGTCAGGTACACGGGATCAGGAGCAGGATGAGCAGGCACCATAGCTGTCAACCCTCCCTTTTTTTTTTTGCTGGAAACTCCCTTATTCCAATGCCTTTTCCCGCTGCTATCCCGGATTGTTGATATCCCTTAAATTTCCCGGATTTCAAAGGAAGCAGCTCCTCTCCCTCCCTGCCGGCCAGGGAGGCTCCTCAGCTGCGATGCTCGGCTGCCAATAAGGAGTCTGAGACCGACTGGGGGCGGAGCTTGCATGCCTTGTGCAGCCAGACCCTCACGCCCAACCAGACAGACAGCCTGCCTGCCGTCTATGCGCTCGCTCTTTTGCTCACCCGTTCGTGCGCAGCCTCTGCAGCGCAGGGTGGCGAGACTACTTGGTGCCATTGCACCACCCTCATGGCATCCCTTATTTTCAAATCCGAAAGTTTGGGGAAAATCCCTTATTTTCAAATCCGAAAGTTGACAGCTATGGCAGGCACAACCACGTGCTCCAGCACAGCAGTTGCAGGTGCTGGCGAGGGAATCAGCCGGCCTTCCTTAAGTAGCCACGCCTTTTACAAGCTGCAACTGCCTCCAATTGCTCCCTCCGTTTCTCAGCTCTTCGCTCTACAGCTGAGATGGGAGGAGGGGAGGGGGCCCTCAGGCTCCTCTCCTCACAAGGGCCTGATTCTGGCTCAACTTCCTCCTCCTCCAGTTCTGGCCTTCCCTCTTCCCCATCTGCTTCTTCCTCTTCTGAGGAGTGTCGCCACCAGTCTTCTTCAGGTAAGAATCCCTCCATTTCTCCGGACTCTTCCGTGGTTGTCGCTTCGCCTAGGGGGGCTTGCCACCACTCTTGCTCGTCTGGTGCAACCCTGACACCAGGTGCCTCTATGACAGGCTCTTTCATCAAGGCTGGAGCTGTGAGGAGGAAAACTATGCCCAGGCCAGGTCTTCAGGGCTGGAGCAACACCTCCTTCTCCTCGTGGTCAGCAAAGGGACCCTGTCCCTGGACCAGCCGAGAGGGAGGAAGGACAAAAGCATTGCCAGAGCCACATGCATTTCCCAAAGCACCTCACTGCAAAGACAGGAGGGCGAGGCAACAGCAGCACTCCTGGCTTCGTGTTTCTCTGCTCCCGAGTTGGGGCTAGTTTGCAAGGAGAAACACCGTTGGTTAGACGCTGGCCAGAGAAGGGACACGTACCCCGCCCCGGGAGCTTGCAACCCATGCTACAGCCCTGGGTCATTTAAGATTGATAATTTAAGACTTTTTAAAGTTGGAGATCATAGCTGGCCTATATTTCAGGGAATAAATGTTAAAATGTTAGGAGGCTTCTGACACCTTACCCTCTACATCTATGACTTCTTCTTCACCTTTGAGACAAGCTCAGAGGTAAGGCTTTTTAAAGAAAGGCTAGCTCCTTAGGGAAGGGACGTGGGTGGCACTGTGGGTTAAACCACAGAGCCTAGGGCTTGCCGATCAGAAGGTCGGCGGTTCGAATCCCCCCTACGGGGTGAGCTCCCATTGCTTGGTCCCTGCTCCTGCCAACCTAGCAGTTTGAAAACATGTCAAAGTGCAAGTAGATCAATAGGTACCTCTCCGGCGAGAAGGTAAACAGAGTTTCCGTGTGCTGCTCTGGTTCGCCAGAAGCGGCTTAGTCATGCTGGCCACATGACCCAGAAGCTGTACGCCAGCTCCCTCGGCCAGTAAAGCGAGATGAGCATCGCAACCCCAGAGTCGGTCATGACTGGACCTAATGGTCAGGGGTCCTTTACCTTTTTAGCTCCTTAGAAATTCTTAGAAACCTTTGTATCTTGCAACTGCCACCATTGTGCATTTTGTATATATGTTCTGTGCTCTGAAAGCTTGTCATTCTGTAAATATGGTTTGATATTGTGAACTAAATGAGCTTTTATTCAAGACCTGTCTCTCTAGCAATTTGATTCATATACAATGTCCACAGAAGTCCCACAGGAAATACCAGTAAAGGCTATTTATGGGCAATCTCACACAGTCTGGTTAACTGAAGCAATTCAGGGTTTGCTTAGTTACCGGGGTGTGAGAACGTATCTATAAGAAGCAAACTATAACAGGTCTAATAGTCCCTCTTGTTTCTGAGCAGCCTCGTTTTGGCTACAATCTTCTCAGCACTCATCAGCTTAGTTTGCTGCTAGAAGGAACAATATTTTCACAGCATGTATGAAAAACCATAGAGGTCTCCCTCTGTCCCACATGGGGAAAATGTATAAATAAAATCAGAAGGTGGCACAATTTGCAGAATGGCTAATGCAACCCCCTTTGATGATATTGATCTCAATAATATTCCCTGCATTATTAAGTATAACCTAGTCTTTTAAATTTTAATTTAACGTTAGCATTGGCCTCCTCTTCTTTGTTTGGTATTTGCATTTATTTGGGGGCATTTATTAATATTCTCTTGCTTTTGCATTGTCCTCTCTTGCAGGCAGCGTTGTCATGGACGGTTATGAAAAGGCGCCACAAATATTTGCGATCTTCTTCTTTGGCGATCACTCATAGCCAAGTAAAATTGTCTTCCATAAACACGGTTTTAACAATGAGTCTGTAAGTGACTGTGGAGGCCAATTCTGGATCCACATGTCCTTCCACAGTGGGGACATTGGTTTCTGGGTGGGAGTTGATCATGTGAGGGTTTGCCAAATGTCCTCTTAGCACGTTTCTCCCTTGCGTCCTGAGTTTGAGCGTCTTCAAAGCCCATGGCACCTTTGGTAAAGGCTGTTCTCCAATTGGAGCGCTCGCGGGCAAGTGTTTCCCAATTGTTGGTGTTTATACTACATTTTTTTAAAAATTGCCTTGAGACAGTCTTTAAGCCTCTTTTGTTGACCACCAGCATTACGCTTTCCATTTTTAAGTTCGGAATAGAGTACAGTGGTACCTCGGGTTAAGTACTTAATTCGTTCCAGAGGTCCGTTCTTAACCTGAAGCGTACTTAACCTGAAGCACCACGTTAGCTAATGGGACCTCCTGCTGCCGCTGCACCGCCAGAGCACGATTTCTGTTCTTAGCGGAGTTCTTAACCTGAAGCGTACTTAACCTGAAGCGTACTTAACCCAAGGTACCACTGTAGTTGCTTTGGAAGACGATAATCAGGCATCCGCACAACATGACCAGTCCAACAAGGTTGATGCTGAAGAATCATTGCTTCAACACTGGTGATCTTTGCTTCTTCCAGTACACTGGTATTAGTTCACCTGTCTTCCCAAGTGATGTGTCAAATTTTTCAGAGACACCATTGATGGAATCTTTTGAGGAGTTGGAGATGGCGTTTATAAGTGGTCCATGTTTCACAAGCATACAGTAAGGTTGGTAGTACAATAGCTTTGTAAACAAACAAATATTTGTAATAGCATCATGCTGACCATATCGCAGAAGTCCTTTTGGAAATAAGAGGTAATATTGGACAGCCTAGCATATGAGGAAATGGGAGCCACGAGCGATTTCATACACATTCAATTTCATCTGCTACTAAGGACGTTTTCTTTGATCTGAAACAAAGGGCAAAATTTTGAGAAAAGCTGTGTTTCCATAATAAATACCATTTAGGTGTGATGAACATATACATCATTACGACTTGCTGTCCAAAACTGCAATTGGCTAGAGTAACGAGCCTTTCACTGCCTCCAAGTGAAACAGCTACTATTGTTTTGAAAGTAACATGCAATGGATATACGTAACAGCAATGTAAAGGCACGTACCTATAAAGCATCGAAGAGCCAGGGGAGCTATGATATTGTACAGAAAGGTGAAGCCTAGGTAGCTGAAATGGGTGTGATTACCTTTGCACACCGTAACATTAGGCTCAATTCCAAAACAGCACCAGAACAAAAGTACCACTTTGGCTATTGGGTGTCAGAAGCATGGAGATGATGGACAGATGGGAGATAGTATGAGTAAAGTGAGTAAGGGAAAGCCTTAGAGCCAGTTGGCTGCCAAAATCCATAGTTAAAGGTAATTCAAAAGCCATTGTCAAGATTCACATGCCATTGCCCCATTGCAAAAAGAAAAAAGAAAGAATAAAAACAGGGCGGTTGGGTGGATTACATGGGTTTTTTTATGTTTTATGGTATTGTGACTTGCCGTTATTTTTATTGATTAAAGTTTAGTTATTCCTTTTTTTCCTCATTCCTTTTTTATTTATTTATTTTATTGGGTTTTATAAAAAAAAGAATAATGTTATAAAAACAAGTATCCCAAGTTTTCTCATGTCATTTGTATATCACAAAAATAGCATAATAAAGTTGACTTATTCTTTATTGTAATTTATAAGTGTAAACTGTTATTTTTTGTTGTTTAGTCGTTTAGTCGTGTCTGACTCTTCATGACCCCATGGACCAGAGCACGCCAGGCACTCCTGTCTTCCACTGCCTCCCGCAGTTTGGTCAGACTCATGTTGGTAGCTTCGAGAACACTGTCCAACCATCTTCTCCTCTGTCATCCCCTTCTCCTTGTGCCCTCAATCTTTCCCAACATCAGGGTCTTTTCCAGGGAGTTTTCTCTTCTCATGAGGTGGCCAAAGTCTTGGAGCCTCAGCTTCAGGATCTGTCCTTCCAGTGAGCACTCCGGGCTGATTTCCTTAAGAATTGATAGGTTTGATCTTCTTGCAGTCCATGGGACTCTCAAGAGTCTCCTCCAGCACCATAATTCAAAAGCATCAATTCTTCGGTGATCAGCCTTCTTTATGGTCCAGCTCTCACTTCCGTACATTACTACTGGGAAAACCATAGCTTTAACTATACGGACCTTTGTTGGCAAGGTGATGTCTCTGCTTTTTAAGATGCTGTCTAGGTTTGTCATTGCTTTTCTCCCAAGAAGCAGGCGCCTTCTAATTTCGTGACTGCTGGGTTCCATGATCACCATCTGCAGTGATCATGGAACCCAAGAAAGTAAAATCTCTCACTGCCTCCATTTCTTCCCCTTCTATTTGCCAGGAGGTGATGGGACCAGTGGCCATGATTTTAGTTTTTTTGATGTTGAGCAACCTAGCCTGGTGGGTGGGGTATAAATAATAAAATTATCATTTATTGTTATTAAGGGAATGCCTGTTTACACTTCCCCCACAGCACTAGTGGTGCACCATTATTTGGGTTCACCAAGAAAGGAAGTAACCACGCGAACCACATATTAAGAGCTTCCATAAGTTAACCATTTGATGTGGGCTCACCAGCAGGAAGCATCAAACTCATGACACATTGGTAATGTATGAATTGGCCTTTAGTTTTTCTGTTTGATTGCTTAGAACCTTTCCAGTCACCAGTCTTGCTAAAGAAAGTGCCTCCGCTTATTTTCTCATATCATAAAACCAAATAAAGGCCTGCCAGAATTGTTCACAAAACAGGTCATTTGGGGACATCCTTTTTAAATTCTGTGCAATTGGATAGCCACTTGCTGACGTGTAACAAATCTTTGCTAAATGCAGCAAAGAGTAGGAAGGTTGTGTGTGTGTTATTGTTAAAGGTGCTTCATTTGAGCATTGGTCTGATTCCGACTCATTGGTTCAGAAAGTCTCTGTCCCTCATGCAAACTTCATTAGTCTTTTTTCGATTTCCACCATTAAAAAGGAAAAAAAGAAATCTCAAACACGGATGTTGCACTTTGTAACTCTTCACAGCAAGGCGTATATAATTAAACAGGGGATATTCAAAGGCATTGCATGTCATCAGACTTCAAAGAGAGAAAAACATATTTTGCATCATTAGACTCACAGTTGTTTGTCATTTCAAATGCCAGTGAGATAGAAGGGAGTGCAGTTTGCATCAGATTATAAACATTTCCCTCGTATGTCTAAAGTGCATTATGAAAAACCCAAATGATGTGTATCTCTTTGATTGTTTAGCTTAATACCTGTGAAATCAGAAATAATTTGGGACTAATTGTAGAGCTGAAGAACTCTGTTTGTCTTCTGTTTAGGGAAGTTTTTAATCTGTAACATGTTAATGTATTTTTATATTTGCTGGAAGCCGCGCAGAGTGGCTGGGGAAACCCAGCCAGATGGGCGGGGTATAAATAATAAATTATTATTATTATTATTATTATTATTATTATTATTATTATTATGGCACAGGAAACACCAGCAGTAAAACTCAATGGTTTTAGAGCAGCCAGTCCATACAAAAGGACAGTTTATATAACAGCACAATCAGTGTGTGAATACTGCCTTATTGTTTGAGGAATCAATGAAGAGGCCCTCGACAATGGATACCAGAGGGACAGAGCGGAGAGTCTTTCCGAAATATCTCAAAAGCTAGGCAGATTTCTACAGGAGAAGGCAATTGTAGCCTTCTATGGTGTGGAAGAGCCTGAGGCCATCAGCGTGTCGCTCATCATCAATCTCCTTCACTGTATAAATCATTGTGCCATGCTGTGATGTAAATTGATGACTGCATTACCCATGCAAGGCATTTGGAAGCTTCTATGCCTGAAAAGTAAGTCCCAGGGAAACCTATGAATGAAACTCATTGAGTGAAACCTCTTAAGTCTCTTATCTGATTCAGTGGAATCACTGCCATGTCAGACTCCCAAAATCTAGTTTAACTTTATGTATTCATTTATTGGATTTCTGAGTTACCGCATAGCTGGAGATCTAAAGCATAAGATCAAACAAATTAGATGGAACAATTACAGCCATCTCCTTTAATCCGCCACCAAGTTTGGCTGAGCTCTCCTCAGAACATCCAAGAATACTCAATCATGAATATCAATGGGGTCTGTCTAAGGACTTGGGTCAGGGAGATGGTCGTTTTTCAAATGAGCTTCCAAGGATGTGGCTGGGTTGACATTGTGGGGACAAACAGCATTCCAGATGCCGTTTAATGCATAAAGAAGATGTGCATTGGCTGTTAGCATGGTGCCCTCTGCTAAAGAAACCTTAAATATGGTTTGGAGGACAAGTTCAACTCAAGTATGTGATCAGCATGGTAAACAGAATCTGTGCTGGAGGTCTATGAAGTGTCAGGCTTTCAATGTTGCTTCATGGTGTGCAGACAAATAGGCTTAGTCTTGTGCTCAGTTGTGCTGCCATAAAACTGAAGCGAATCATCTGTCTTCATGATAGCAATTAACGCTGTCTGTTCATGAAGACATGATCTGATGACTGCAGCCATTCTGGGGGGGGGGCGCAGGGGGGAGTGTCATGAAAAGCTTGATTTCATTTGGTTTTCCTCATGTGACTGGCACCTCAGTCCTATGCATAGAAGGAAGCACAGGTCAAAAAGCCTCCATTCAAATAAATGTGCTTAGAATCACAGCCCAGGGTAACCAGCCAGTGAAATGTCTAAACTGCATTTGCTCTTAGTAAGAGTGAAGTATGGTTTGTTTCCCCTTCAAATAACCAACTCTTGAAAAAAATAAAATTCACCCATCTTCCAGAATTTGCAATAGGGTGCATAGCTGGCATCACCGTGAATAGAATTGGCTATTAGATGGAGAACGCAAGGAAGGAGATCATATTCTTGCGCAATTCGAGCAAAGTGGTTCTTGTGTGCTTAGGATCAATTTAACCTTGTGAACAGAAAACCCCTTTGGTGGCTGGAGTGGTGACATCGACCAAAGCTAAAAAGGGTAAAGGGGCCCCTGACCATTAGGTCCAGTCGTGTCCAACTCTGGGGTTGCGGTGCTCATCTCGCTTTATTGGCCAAGAGCCGGCGTACAGCTTCCAGGTCATGTGGTCAGCATGACAAAGCTGCATCTGGCGAACCAGAGCAGCGCATGGAAATGCCGTTTACCTTCCTGCCAGAGCGGTTCCTATTTATCTACTTGCACTATGTGATCCTGCTAGGTGGGCAGGTGGGCAGGAGCTGGGACCGAGCAACGGGAGCACACCCCATCACAGGGATTCGAACCGCCGACCTTCTGATCAGCAAGCCCTAGGCTCTGTGGTTTAACCCACAGCGCTACCTGGGTTCCAAAGCTAGAGATAAGCAAAAGGCCCATGTCTTAAGCAACTCCTTTGGCTTCCCTTGGAATCATGTTGATGTTTCAGTTGATGGTTGGGAGGCAATTTCAAAATGCACCTCAAAGTTGAATTTAGATGAAGCCCGTTGGCCTTCTTGGGTTGTATGGACCTACCCCACTGTTGAGAACTCACACCCAGATGTTTGACTGCAGGAGAAACCCCTACAATGTAATCCAAATTTCCATTTGGATGAAACGTTGGTATAAGCTCTAGCCAATGCTGTTTGGAAAATTAAGAGTACAGTGGTACCTCTGGCTACGAACTTAATTTGTTCCAGAGGTCCTGAAACCATTCTTAACCTGAGGTACCACTTTAGCTAATGGGGCCTCCCGCTGCCGCCACCGCACGATTTCTGTTCTCATCCTGAGGTAAAGTTCTTAACCCGAGGTACTACTTCCAGGTTAGCAGAGTCTGTAACCCGAAGTGTTTGTAACCCAAGGTACCACTGTATCATAAAGAGGAGGCCACTCAGAGGATGCACAATAAAAACAACTTTAACATGGTGGGGGAAATGATGCAACAGTCTGCTGTGTGCAACAGAGAACAGAAGTTAAAGAGAACAGTGCCTGAAAGCTGTCTCAGGCAGTTCATGGTATGGCAAGCCAGGAGAGCCAACACAACAGAAAATGCGTCAAGATTTTCCCATTGGCCAGTATTCCATGCAATGTCTGATTTCTGCAGCAGCTGTGCTACTCTGGCAACACCTAACACGGGCCTTGGTCTTACTTCAGAATTCTTATAGCAGAACCAGCATGCCGTGGGTTAGCTAAGCAACAGCTGACTGATAATAGCTATTCCCTCTCACCAGTGAGACCTGTTGTTCTGTGAGGGGAACTAGGGTTCACTAACTAAGAATAGGAATTTAGGAAGCTGCCATATACCGGGTTGGATTATTTGACCAACCACCCCAAGAAAAACATCTGAAGAAGTGTGCATGCACACGAAAGCTCATACCAAGAACAAACTTAGTTGGTCTCTAAGGTGCTACTGGAAGGAATTTTTTTTATTTTTTATTTTGTTTTGCCCAGGAAAAACACTTTGACTGAAATCATCTCTCCAAGGTCTCCAGGCTGAGGCTGTATATATATATATATATATATATATATATATATATATATATATATATATATATATATATATATATAAATCAGCTGCTGCTGAGATTGCCATGGACTGAATCCTATAATTTCTACATGCAAAACATGTGCTCTGTGAATGAGCTCTGATCCCTCTCCTTCACCAGACCAAGATTTCCAGGCTGCTTTGAGGGAAACAATACAGTAGGTGGAATTCCATGTAGCTGTTCCATCAGGGCAAGCAATTCTACTTGCTGGACAAAAGTTATCTCTCCTCTCCTCCCTGCTCCCTGCACTCTTATAGGCACTCTCTCAAAAATTCCAGAGTGGATTTGGGGGTGGGGGTTGCAAAGGGCACGCAGGAGAAGAGGGGGAAGCCCTATTGCATTTGCAGCAAACCTTGCACTTGATTCTACATCATGGAAAGGAATAGCTGGATCTGGCCCATTGACAAATAAATAGATGCCATATTTGCTGTGGAAATATACAGTAAGCTCTCTCCCCACATCCCCCCGAATAGGGGCAGATGACAACAGTGCAGTTTAACTTTCCTTTTCTTTGTCCCATAACTAAAGTACGCTGGTCTTTTAAAGAAACCATATCAGTGGTTGATTGTTATTATTTTCTTCAAAGAGTTGAGACAAAATACTTGGCAGTCCACAGGCACAAAGCATGAAAGATTACCACTGCCATGATCAAAGCAGAAAATGCCTTCATTTCATTGTTAAACTAGATGAGAAAAGGTGTAGGTATGCATATGTATTGCAAGTGCTGTGCTTAGCAAGGCAGTGGCACCAAGGAGGTGAATGAGGAGCACAGCGTTGCCATGAATCTGAATGAACTGGTTTGCCTATTAGCTCATCTCTGAAACACCGTTGAGCCTTTTTTTGTATTGTGTTCTTTGTGCGAAGCCTTCTATCTTTGAACACATTGACATTTCTTCTCTGGTCAGACGATGACTCAGAGCACTTAGACATTCCACTTATAATGTGAGCCACCATTTCTGCTACCACAGGGGTCACCGCAAAGAATAGATTGCTGCGGATTTCACCCACTGAAGGTCATTTCATTCAGAAATGGGGAAAGTGGTTGCCAAAGGGTAATCCCATCTCATTTTATCAGTCAGCTGGCTGATGAGTTCAAACAGTGACATTAAAAGGCATTGCCACAGGATGGCTGCAAAACAGCGATGCAGCAGGAATGCCCAGGACACTAGTTTCGTAGGCTCACACTGAAAGAAAACAGGAATAAAACATTGCGAGTTTCCTATAGTGTTTGCGGCATATTTTCAGAAGAGGCCCAATGAACAGAAAGCACCAAAGTGTACAGTTTGCTCCTGTTCCTTTCATTATAAAATAGTTGCTGTTGTGTCGGCTGCAGGTTACATTATGTTACAGTAGCGGGCAACTGTTCTGATTTGTTTATTTGCTTGCTTGAAGACAGTAAGAAAAGTGTTTTAAAAAAAACCACAAGCCCTTGTGTCCTCCTCCTTTCTTGTGCTCAAGTTGCCTGAAGGAATCTGGGAAATAGTAATAATATAATAATAATAATAATTTATTATTTACACCTCGCCCATCTGGCTGGATTTCCCCAGGCACCCTGGGCGGCTCCCAATAGAATATTAAAAACACAATAAAACATCAAACATTAAAAACTTCCCTAAACAGGACTGCCTTCAGATGTCTTCTAAAAGTCAGATAGTTGTTTATTTCCTCGACATCGGATGGAAGGGCATTCCACAGGGAGGGCGCCACTACCGAGAAGGCCCTCTGCCTAGTTCCTTGTAACCTCACTTCTCGCAGGGAGGGAACAGCCAGAAGGCCCTCAGAGCTGGACCTCAGTGTCCGGGCTGAAAGGTGGGGGTGGAGACACTCCCTCAGGTATAGAGGGCCAAGGGTGTTAAGGTAACTTCCAGGAACCGCAATGGGATTCAGGGGGCTGCGCGCGACCACGCAAAAGTTGCCCCCCATTTGATGTGGGGAGAGGTCATTCTTGTAACTTGAAGCCATTGGTTCAAGTCCTACCTTCCAGAGCAGCAGAAAACAAGCTTGTTCCCTCTTCCATGTGACAGCCCTTGAGATATTTGGCTATCACCAGGAGATCATTCAAGTTATCCCTATACAGTGGTACCTCTCGTTACGTACTTAATTCGTTCCGGAGGTCCGTTCTTAACCTGAAGTACCACTTTAGCTAATGGGGCCTGCCACTGCCGCTGCACCGCCACTGCCCGATTTCTGTTCTCATCCTGAAGCAAAGTTCTTAACCCAAGATAATATTTATGGGTTAGCAGAGTCTGTAACCTGAAGCGTATGTAACCTGAAGCGTATGTAACCCAAGGTACCACTGTATTATGAGAGACTAAGGCTGAGAGAGAATGACTTCCCTACTCATTAGCTGCAATGAGATCATGGGCAAGTCCATGGTCTTTGAAATGCATGTTTCCTTTAGTCACTACAGAACATCAGCTTGCAGTGCAGTGGCCTAAACCACTGAGTCTCTTGGGCTTGCTGATCAGAAGGTCGGCGGTTCAAATCCCCACGACGGAGGGAGCTCCCGTTGCTCGTTCCCAGCTCCTGCCAACCTTGCAGCCTGAAAGCACACCAGTGCAAGTAGATAAATAGGTACCACTGTGGCGGAACAGTAAATGGCATTTCTGTGTGCTCTGGCTTCCGTCACGGTGTTCTGTTGCGCCAGAAGCGGTTTGGTCATGCTGGCCACCTGACCCAGAAAACTGTCTGTGGACAAACACCAGCTCCCTTGGCCTGAAAGCGAGATGAGCACCGCAACCCCAGAGTCGCCTTTGAAGGGACTTAACCATCCAAGAGTCCTTTACCTTTTTAGCTTTTTAATCTGCACACTTCTCATCCGCTGTATACCTAGTTTATGGTAGGGATATTTATGTAAGCATACATCTGTTGATCTAGCCCCCCACCAGTGACATTTGCTTCTTAATTGGGAAATGTGTAAAGAAAAATCCCAAGTGTGTGGATAACAACATCATACAATTTAATGAGCATGGAAGATTAGGAATGCAGCAACTTCAGCAAAGAAGCTGGATTCTTAAGATGTTGTGACTGGGGGTGCATTTCTGTCAGGGATTTGCACTGCCACTTTTCCTCGCAGGCAGGGATGGATTTTCTGCAAAGAAACACAGAACCGGTTTCATCTGTATCTTCAAACATCCTTTTCAGGCACTCAAAACCAGGAAATCACAAGGGGAGATGGTGCAATGCAACCAGGTGCATAAATAAAACCACGTTGCTCCCTCCATCTTTGCGACTTCCGTACTGGGGTGCCTGAGGAAGGTTACAATACAGAATCTGCAAAAGAATTAAAATAATTCCAACGACGGCTTCTGTGCAACATTTGGAGACTTAATGCAGACCTTTATTTAAGTCTGTCCTGATTTCAGGACAGCAGAAAGGGGATATGTAAGCTTTCTCTGGACCATACTGCACAACTTGTTTATGTGAGGCATCTGGATGAAGTAATATGGGAAGGAAACACTATTTATTTGGTGGGGATAAAATATTTATTTTAGGGGTGTGCATTTGGTTTGTACCCTGTTTGGTGGTTGAGATAAAAAAAAGCCTGTCTTGGTCCAAGGCATTTCACAAGGTCTGATTCATTTCCCCCACCCCTTCATTATTGGGATTAAAAACCCAAAAACAAAACAGCTATAACTTCCCCACCTTTTGATAGAAATAGCTGGATAAATACCAATTTAGATGCAGATCAGTCCAGTCAAATTAGATGCGGATCTGTCCAGAACCTTTTGTTCTGGGCACCTTTAAAGTTTCGTTGTTGTTGCTTTTTTAAGGGAAGACCAGCAAGTTTCTTATTTTAGAGTGCAACTGAATGCAATTTGCAGGGATGGTCACCCTTTCTCTAGGCAGTTGGTTTGAAAATGGCAGGCATGAGAGAGATGCTCTTGTAACCTGCCAAATAACAGATAAATAGGTCCAGGGGCTTTTTTGCTAGCTAGCTTTAAAATGGATTTTTGGGGTGAGAAAAACTAAAAAGGAATCTTTTTCTGGGTAAAACCATTCCCTCTGATTACAAGACTAGCATGTCAGTCACAAAACAGATCTCTCTCTGCCCTACCCACACTACGATGTTTGCTCTCTCTTCCTCCATCACCTAATTGTGACATAATAGTGAGCTTAGAGATATTATTTTTGCTTTCAGCAAACACTCATTTGATGTCTGGGTTGCCTCATAAAGATCCTGCTTCACTTCTGACGACCCCCGCCCACCCAAACCCCTCTGACGCACTTCGCTTCACTTCATAATTTTGGGATTCATCCAAATCTGATGCACACCCCTAATATCTCTCTCTTCATTTCACTTTTTGAAAAACATTTCCTGTTTTGACTGCTCTTCGGTTTAGCTTAACAGGACATCAACCCAGGACCTGATTAAGATCTTTAGAGGCCTTAAGCATGTAGATATAATACCATATTGGCCCGAATATAAGCTGCACCCAAATATAAGCCGCACCTGAATATAAGCCACACCTTTAAAATTCAGGGGGGGGGAGGAAAAAAGACAATACCCAAATATAAGTCACTCCCTTAAAATTCTGCAGGCCCTCACACCTGCTATGTTTTACCGTATGCCTGTTTCAGCAGCGATATCGCAAAAGCCAATTTTTGTAGGGTCACGATTTTAAGCCGCACTTTAACTTTTCACGGTCGGAATTTGGAAAAAAAAGTGAGGCTTATATTCAGGCCAATACGGTATATGGGGAAACAAATTTATTTTAATTCTAAATAAACAAAATGCCTTATACATATAACAGAAAATTACATTCAAGAATATATATATGATAATAAATTAAAACTAAAATGCTGGTGAATTTTCATAACCCACAAATACACAGACCAATTTGGAAATGAGGAGAAGTGAACTTAATGCTGGAAAAATGGGAAATGGAAAGAAACCCAATTTGACATATCCACCCATCTCAACTCTCAGATAGAGGCCCTTGGGCCCCCACATAGCCAGCGCCGCACATGTGAGCATCTTTCACACATAACAATAAATAAATAAATAAATAAATAACAATTCCTTCCAGTAGCACCTTAGAGACCAACTAAGTTTGTTCTTGGTATGAGCTTTTGTGTGCATGCACACTTCTTCAGATACACTGAAACAGAAGTCACCAGATCCTTATATATAGTGAGAGGGTGGGAGGGGTATTACTCAGAAGGGTGGTGGGAATGGGTGATAGGCTGATAGCTGTGGTAAACCTGTTGACGACTGTTAACGACTGCAATTAGTCTTACAGGAAAAAGCAAGGGGTGAGAAGGTTAAAAATAGCTTTGTCATGTATAATGAGATAAGAATCCAATGTCTTTGTTCAAACCAGGTCTCTCCATGGTTTTAAGTTTGGTAATGAGTTGCAATTCAGTAACTTCTCTTTCCAGTCTATTTCTGAAATTCCTTTGCAATAAGACAGCTACTTTGAGATCTTGTATAGAGTGTCCTGGGAGATTGAAGTGTTCTCCTACTGGTTTCTCTGTCTCTAAGGTCTCTAAGGTGCATAGCTATTAACCCTCCCTTTTTTTGCGGGAAACTCCCTTATTCCAATGCCGTTTCCCGCTGCTATCCCGGATTGTTGATATCCCTTAAATTTCCCGGATTTCAAAGGAAGCAGCTCCTCTCCCTCCCTGCCGGCCAGGGAGGCTCCTCAGCTGCGTTGCTCGGCTGCCAATAAGGAGTCTGAGACTGACTGGGAGCGGAGCTTGCATGCCTTGTGCAGCCAGACCCTCACGCCCAACCAGACAGACAGCCTGCCTGCCGTCTATGCGCTCGCTCTTTCGCTCACCCGTTTGCGCGCAGCCTCTGGAGCGCAGGGTGGCGAGGCTACTTGGTGCCATTGCAGCGCCCTCGCGGCATCCCTTATTTTCAAATCCGAAAGTTGGGGAAAATCCCTTATTTTCAAATCCGAAAGTTGACTGCTATGCTAAGGTGCTACTGGAAGGAATTTATAATAATAATAATAATTATTATTATTATTATTATTATCATTATCATTATAATTATTTATTTTATTATTATTAATTATTATTATTATTATTATTATTATTATTTTGACTATGGCAGACCAACACGGCTACCTACCTGTAACATCACAATAAGTCACGGTGAATATGCCCATTTGGGCCACATTGTTCTTCCTTGCTATTGCTGGAAGGAAAACAAACCCTGATCCCTGGCTTAGGTTCAGTTACAGGTAGATAGCCATGTTGGTCTGTCATAGTCAAAACAAAATAAAAAAATTCCTTCCAGTAGCACCTTAGAGACCAACTAAGTTTGTTCTTGGTATGAGCTTTCGTGTGCATGCACACTTCTTCAAATACACTGAAACAGAAGTCACCAGATCCTTATATATAGTGAGAGGGTGGGGAGGGGTATTACTCAGAGGGGTGGTGGGAATGGGTGAAAGGCTGATAGCTGTGGTGAACCTGTTGACGACTGTTAACGACCGCAATTAGTCTTACAGGAAAAAGCAAGGGGTGAGAAGGTTAAAAAAGCTTTTTAAACTTTTTTTTTTAAAAAAGAAGACTTCTCTTTGTCATTGTTGAAGGATCTTTTTATGAAGTTAGATATTATTAGTATTTTACTAAATTTCCATAACACTCCCCTTCTTCCTCCTCTCCCCGAATGGGGAATTGATCTGAAAGTATTATTCCAAATTGAAACCGCCCAGCAAAATTAGCTGGGGAACATGTACAGAAATTGTTTGTTGTGGAGTTGCTGGTGTTCTTTACATCTGCGATAACTTCATGGAAAAGCTTCCTTCTAACTCCAGTAGTTCAACACATACCTTTAGAAACTTTAGGTCCTTTTCCTATATATTGATGGAAGGAATTAGCGCTGTGGTCTAAACCACTGAGCCTCTAGGGCTTGCCTATTGGTGGCTCTTAGGTAATTCACAAAACACAGTCCATTCATAAAACACAGTGTTCATTCATAAAGCGGTAACATAAATCTCCACTGCTACATATTGGGTGTATATTTCAGAGGTTGAACGTACAAGTTTATGGCCATGCTGTAGTGTAGTGCTTATGCGACTGTGAATAAAAGGTGGCTGGACTCATTGTCTCGGGGTTTGGCGGGGAAGAGGTGACAAAACTGATTTCCAATAAGTGCCCCCCCCTTTATTTCCATAACAAGTCCTTGAGTCTGTACGCTGAATGGTGACACCAGGGACCTAGAAGGTGCAGGGTTTGTCAGTCCAACCACTGCACGGTCTCATCAAGGCTGACCTTAAGGCAATTGGGCCAAATTGCGCCCCGCGGGCCGCTCCTAAGGGGGCCCCTGCACCAGGGCAATCTAGAAGGATTTTATTTATATCTATAAGATTTTGCAGACTTTGACTATGAACTGGGGCCTACAAAAAATAATAATTCAAATTGGGCCCTACTGGCTAGCCCTGAGTCTCATAGTTGCTGGGCCCTTGCATGAAGTCTCTGGTTTACAATTTTGGGAGATGGGAGACTGCGGCACTGGGGAGAGGGCAGGCTGGTGAGGCCCCCTAGATTTAGAGGCCCGAGTTGCCCTGCCCTCACATGAAGTCTTGGGTTTGCAGTTTTGGGAGAGGGGAGAGGGCAGGCTGGTGAGGCCCCCTAGATTTAGAGGCCCTAGGCTTCAGCCTCCTTAGCCTATACATAAATCCGGCACTGGGTGGGGTTGGTGGTTTTGGCAGGGACCACACAAGAGTCATAGCACAGGAGTGAGGAAAATTTGGCTCTCCAGATGTTGGTAGACTCCAATACCAATCAACCTCATTCAGCATGACAAAATGGGACAATGGGTGCTGGAGTCCAATTACATTTGGAAGGCCCGGGTTCCCCACCCCTGCCATAGCATAATATGGCCCTCTGTGCCTCTGATGAACCCATTCATGGTGCTGAATTTCATCAACCCCAGCAAATATAGCAAACCTGGGAGATGTCATTCAGCAACATCTGAAGGGTCACAGATTTCTCACCCCTGAGATAGATACATAATAGATAGATAGATAGATGATAGATAGATAGATAGATAGATAGATAGATAGATAGATAGATAGTTGATAGATAGATAGATAGATAGATAGATTATATATAGATGATAGATAGATAGATAGATAGATAGATAGATAGATAGATAGATGATAGATAGATAGATAGATAGATAGATAGATAGATAGATAGATAGATAGATGATGATAGATGATGATGATGATGATAGATAGATAGATAGATAGATAGATAGATAGATAGATGATAGAGAGATAGATAGATAGATAGATGATAGATGATAGATAGATGATAGATGATAGATAGATTAGATAGATAAAAACTTTAACTGTTTTAGCAGATAAAGCTTTATTTTCATTAACCTAAACCTCTAGACGGGATGTGGGTGGCGCTGTCGGTAAAAGCACGGAGCCTCTTGGGCTTGCCGATCAGAAGGTCAGCAGTTCGAATCCCCGTGATGGGGTGAGCTCCCGTTGCTCGGTCCCAGCTCCTGCCAATCTAGCAATTCGAAAGTACGTCAAAGTGCAAGTAGATAAATAGGTACCGCTCCAGCGGGAAGGTAAACGGCGTTTCCGTGCGCTGCTCTGGTTTGCCAGAAGTGGCTTAGTCATGCTGGCCACATGACCCGGAAGCTGTACGGCGGCTCCCTCAGCCAGTAAAGCAAGATGAGCGCCGCAACCCCAGAGCCATCTGCGACTGGACCTAACTGTCAGGGGTCCCTTTACCTTTACCTTTTAAACCTCTAGACAGAGCAGAGTTTTAATGGACTCGTTGGAAATAAAGCCAGAAAATGTGGAGAAGTTTGTTTTTTTAAGAGTCTCACACTGTGACACCTTTGCTATCAAACAAGGCCATTAAGAACTATCTCAGTTGCACAAGAACATTCACAGCAACAAGCAGCTCCCTTTCGCACTATTGGCACATTCTGTTTCTTTAAAAACGTTTGTTCTCTCACTTTTGGAAATGCATATTTAGCCCAGCAAACTCAGGCCTAGTTCTCATTGTGGTCCCATTCTTGGATTTGGGCCACGGCCACACTTCATACTGTAGGTGAGGGCTCATTCAACGCCCTCCCAGACCAAAAGTCAAAAACTTTCAAATAGAAAAGGATGTCAGAAAAGAATATGGATGGAATTTAGTGTCGTTCTAGGATAAACGTTCCGTCTGTTCAAGCATTGCTGCTTGCCAGGCAGAACAATCCTCCATCCTCTCTCAGCCTCCCCCTGCATGCTGTTCTGGGGGGTTATCTCCCTTTGGCACCTGTTGGCCTTAATGAAGAACTAAATTGCACTCCTGTATTTGTGATTTCTCCATGGAACTTTGGATTATCCGCTCACCTCTTTCAGGTTCTGTTGTTTGCTTGCCGGCTTAAGCATTGTGGTTGCATTATCCTGCTTTTCAGTGGTACATCAGTATTTATCGAGGCGCCTTTGTTGAATTCGGAACCAAAGAAGATAGGTGGGTTGGCTTGAGTCCACCTAGAGATGGAGGAGGTGTGGCGCATTATTGGATAGTAAACTAAATTTCTGTGTGCTTTGCTCTTTGTAAACCAGTGAGAGAGTCTCTGGGTTGTTGTATAGTTTGAAATACTGAACTGGTATAGAATAAGACCCTATCTAGATGAGATGCAGGGAGAGGGTGGTTCTACTGTATGATGCTGTATTGCCCTAGATCAGTGGTTCCCAACCTTTTTTTGGCTATGCCCCACCTAAGCATCTCTAAATTCCTGATACACCCCCCATGACATATAATTCTTATTATATGTGGTACCTTGGTACTCAAACACCTTGGTACTCAAACGCCTTGGTACTCAAATGCCTTGGTTTCCAAACGCTGAAAACACGGAAGTCAGTGTTCCTGTTTTCAAATGTTTTTTCAGAAGCTGAACACCCGATACAGCTGTCAGCTATTGTTTCCAGGGCACCTGCACCAATCAGAAGCTGTGCCTTGGTTTTCAAATATTTTGGAAGTCAAACGGACTTCCGGAACGGATTAAGTTTGGCGCTTTCATTTTTGCTATTTGTGTTGTGTTATTGTTTTTTAGGCTTTTTCAGTTAATTTGTTTTGTGGCTGTGTGGAACCCAGTTCAACTACTGATTGATTGATTGATTGATTGATTGTGTGATTGCAGAAATGGATAAAAGCCCCCCATGCAAACAATGACTATCATCAGTGCAGGTAAGAAATTTTTTATTTTTTATTTTTATCATCTATAATACTGTCTTCTTTATTTTAAAGTACAGTACATTGATTATTGCTTTCATTTTATGGCTCAACGGTATCGTTAGACAGTAAAATTCATGTTATATTGCTGTTTTAGGGGTTGTTTTTAAAAGTCTGGAATGGATTAACCCGTTTTGCATTACTTCCTATGGGAAAGCACGCCTTGGTTTTGGAACGCTTTGATTTTGGAACGGACTTCTGAAACGGATTAAGTTTGAGATCCAAGGTACCACTGTATTAAAAAAGTGAACTCCTATTCATGTGGAATAAGCCTAAAAGGCCATTAACTGTTAATATCTCATTATTGAATTGCCTCCCCTTAAAAATCAAATTGGCCCCTTGTGGGGCGTGTGCCCCACGTTGGGAACCACAGCCCTAGATGGATGCAGGTGAATTAGCTTAATGCTACCAGTGACTTTTGGGAGAAGCACAACTGTGAGTTCAACTTCTACTTCATTTATTTTGAGTTATAGGTAGGTAGCCGTGTTGGTCTGTCATAGTCAAAACAAAACAAAAAATAAAAATATTCCTTCCAGTAGCACCTTAGAGACCAACTAAGTTTGTTCTTGGTATGAGCTTTCGTGTGCATGCACACTTCTTCAGATACCTTCATCCGGTGGGTATTTTAGATCTAAAAAGGTTTGCTGTAGATCTCTTAGGTGAGAGTCTCTATCTGTAGAGTTGGAACAGATGCGGCTGTAATGTAGGGCCTGGCTATATACAATGGATTGTTTGGTATGTTTGGGATGGTAGCTAGAAGCATGTAGATATATTTGTCGGTCAGTAGGTTTACGGTATAAGGTGGTGTCTATGCGCCCATCCTGTATTTTTATAGTAGTGTCCAAAACATGTATTTCTTGCATAGATTGGTTCATAGTTAGGTTGATGGTGGGGTGAAAGTCATTGAAAGTCATTGGTGGAAGGTGTCCAGGGTCTGTTGACCATGTGTCCAGATAATAAAAATATCGTCAATGTATCGCAGGTACAAGAGAGGTTTGAGTGGGTAGGAGTTTAGGAAGCATTGTTCTAAATCTGCCATGAAGATGTTGGCATACTGTGGGGCCATGCGGGTGCCCATTGCTGTGCCACTGATCTGGAGGAACAGGTCATCACCAAATTTGAAGTTGTTGTGGGTAAGGACAAAATGGCAGAGTTTGGTAGCAAAGTCCGCTGTGGTTTTATCTGAAATGGTGTTCCTTATAGCTTGTAAACCATCGTTGTGTGGGATGTTGGTATACAGAGATTCCACATCCATCGTGGCTAATACAGTATTGTTAGGAAGATTATTTAAAGATTGTATTTTCCTCAGAAAATCTGTGGTGTCACGTATGTAGCTGGGAGCACTGATGGCATATGGTTTCAGAACAGAGTCCATATAACCGGAGACACCCACTGTGATAGTGCCAATACCTGAGATGATGGGGAGTCCTGGATTTCCTGGTTTGTGTATTTTAGGTAGAAGATAGAAAGTTCCTGGTTGAGGTTCTGCTGGTGTGTTTGTGAGGATCTGTTCTTGGATGTGTGGGGGTAGCTCCTTAACAATCTTGTTCAGTTCTTTTTTGTATTCTTGTGTGGGGTCTGAGTCCAATTTTATGTAAAAGGCGGTATTGGAAAGTTGTCTGTGAGCCTCCTGGATGTAATCGGTTTTGTTCATGATGACGACAGCTCCACCTTTGTCTGCCTCTTTAATTATAATGTCTGGGTTGTTCCTAAGATTATCTATTGCTCTCCTTTCAGCATGGTTTAGATTTTGTTGTAAGCGATGGTGTTATCTGAAGAAGTGTGCATGCACACGAAAGCTCATACCAAGAACAAACTTAGTTGGTCTCTAAGGTGCTACTGGAAGGAATTTTTTTATTTTTTATTTTGTTTCATTTATTTTGTTTAGTGGTTAATACGTTTACATGTGGAATTTTATCGTATTTATCTACTGGGCTTTTATTAGTAATGTTTCCTTAACATAATATTTTGCTTATAATGTTATATCTATATATGTGTTATAATGCTTAGCATAATATTTCGTTCCTTTGTTGATTCTGCTACTTTAAATGTGGATCCTTATTGTATTTGTATCTTATTCTCATTTGTAATGGTTTGTTTCAAAACTTTGCTTAGTTGCCCTTGATTATTTAAGAGAGGCTGTATGCCAGTAAGTGATTCCGTTGGTAATGTGAAGTGGCAACGAATTGGTTTAAAGAAAAATATGATTAAATCATTTCTCCACCCATGTGCTTTCTCATACAATACTCTGTCTTTGCAAAGTAAGTAGAGGCTTGGACAGTTGCAAATGCAGGGTTTCCTGAACACCAATAAGATGGGTGGTGCAGTTTTGAGAAAGATGGAGATTGATGTTTCCATAACAGTGGAGTCACATCTGCTATGAACCACTGTGCAGTTATTGAAACAATAATTAGTGAGAAACGTTCCCAAAGCGTAAGCCAAGAAAAGCACTATAGAAATATTAGGGAGCCTTCACTTCCTTTCTCTCTCTCTCTCTCTCTCTCTCTCTCTCTCTCTCTCTCTCTATATATATATATATATATATATACATACACAAATAAATGGGTGTCTGAGTGGTAATAAATTAAGATATATGTATTTGCAGAGCTGTGATAATTGGCAAGCAATTATATCTTCAAAGATGCACATGCAAATGGATTCCTCACTCCCAAAGACTAAAGACTCAAGGGATGCTTGATTTTCTTTAAAAAAAAAAAAACACGTGTTGCAAATAGGCAATGAATTATCCAATTGAAGGTGAGCATGTCTTGCATATATTAACCTCAGAAGAAAATGTATTCATCTAGCCAAAAAGTCGTAGGTTGCATGTGAAAATAAGGGAAACATACAAATATTCCCCATAGGGGTGTGGTTGGAACTTAGAATTGCTTCTATGTGGCTGAAGAAGAAGAAGAAGAAGAAGAAGAAGAAGAAGAGGAGGAGGAGGAGGAGGAGTTTGGATTTGATATCCTGTTTTATCACTACCTGAAGGAGTCTCAAAGCAGCTAACATTCTCCTTTCCCTTCATCCTCCCCCACAACCAACACTCTGTGAGGTGAGTGGGGCTGAGAGACTTCAGAGAAGTGTGACTAGCCCAAGGTCACCCAGCAGCTGCATGTGGAGGAGCGGAGACGCGAACCCGGTTCACCAGATTCCGAGTCTACAGCTCTTAACCACTACACCACACTGGCTCACCACTGAAGAACGGTGCAGTTGTGGGGATTTTTGAAATAAGCTTTCTGCACCAGCCAGTCACGTCATGTGATAAATACACTCAGTTGCACAATTTCAGACGGCAGTTTGAGCTAGAGAGCTAAGAAGCTAGAAAAACAAATGTGTTTACATTTCTTCATACATGTCCTTTGCTGCCAGAGTCTAAATCTCCACCCCCAAGACAGTCTTGCAGGACTATGGGCGGACCCTTATGCCATTGCCCCCCACTTTCTGCTGTTCTTTGAAGAAGTCCTGGTCTTATAAGGTTGTCTTGCATGTTTAATGAACTTATGCCATTGAGCTAAGCAGAAAAATGCACCTTCTTCCAGCAAACTCTGGTTTCAGTGATCACAGAATTGAGCCGGAAGAAATATGCAAAGTGTTAGCGCTTTAGTGACTAAAGAAAACTGAAGAAGGGATGTGTCTTATTCATCTCATGTATTGAGGCATAATTATCTAATATAATAAGTGGGGTGGGGGGAGCAATAGCAATTCTTTCCTTGTGTTTGTGATATGGCAAGCATCTGCAAGCTGGATTGGTTCCATAAAACAAAACCACATTAATGAAGATAGAAGCTGAATTACTGGTCACAGCAACATTGTGTTGAAGCTAAGTAAAGTGGCAATTCCACCGGCTCATAAATGCTAATAATATTTCCTAAGGCTTTTTGTTATCTTAAAAGGGCAAAAGCAACCATTTTGTTTGATTCTTTTCCATTCATCCCCCCCCCCCCAACCGAATGTGTGTAAACTCAATGGATTAAGGCTTTCTATATTTCCTTAGTCTATCTCCTCCAATCAGAAAGTAGAAGGACTGAAATGTATAATAAATTTCCCTGGAAATGTGGAACAGCTTAAAGATGTGCCAGTTCTGGAATTGCATTTTCTCAAAGTTTCAACAGGGAGAAATGGGAAATGAAATGTGTTGAATGTGAAATTACAGAACAGAGCACACACTGCAGTTCAGTTTTCAGGACAACTGCTCAAGTTTAGGGCACGACCTAAGTCCAGCCATAGCACAGGCATGGCAAGCACACATTTCTAGCTACCTATCTCACCAAGGATCCAGAATTGTATCTACTTGTCACATATCCTGGAGAGGTTTGGAAAAAAGATTCTTACTCACTTGTAAGAGTTACGCTTGATGGTGATTACTATCAAACACAATAAAACTTGGTTAGATTTTTCATCTGACCTCTTCTACCTTTAAACAAACATTCCCCACTAAAATACTTAGGCTAGAATAAATCACAGACACTTAGCTTTGCAAGCAAGTGAATGTTTTACTCAGAGTTTCCAGAAGTTACATCAAACAAGTCTCCATTCCATGGCAGTAAAACAAAGAAGAAGAAAAGGTTCCAAATGACTTTTTTTAAAAAAAAAAATAATGTGGTTTCCTTACAAAAAAAGGGTCATGCAATCTTTCTGTTAGCAAAGATACAGGCTGTAAAATTTCATTTTAGAGAAATTCAGTTCACTTGCAGGGAGCCATGGCAGCATGGCTCCTTGTATGATTGTTCCAGGAAGCACAAATAGAAAAAGACTGAGAAGGGGAGAGCAGGGGCTGCCAAGAGCCTGGTAAGCCACACCCACTTGCAACCGGAGCTTTGAGCCCTGGTTAACTCTTTCATGCATGCAGAAAACAGATTTATCTCCCTTTAAGCGATTTGCATATTTCTTAAATGGCAGGCTGTGGAAAACAAGATCTAATGCCAGGGTTTGGGGTGTAATTGTGGCTGTGCTTCCTCAGTGCACGGTCATTTAGTGCTAAAAGCAGGTATTCCAAATTTCTTTCCACATATATGCATTTATGAGCATAACATATTAAGAAGCTGTGTCCATCCTCAGTGCGGGTTCCCTGTCAACTATTATCTTCTCGGGGTTCCCCCTCCCTTTTCGTTTAGACTGCAAGTTTCTAATTATGCTTCTCCCAGCGCAATATAAAGGCATTCCGTTTCAAATACACATGCATACACTTGCAGCAATTATACAAATGATAAATACAGTGTTGTGGCCACTCGGGTGTCCCACACCATACATTTTAAGCACTATTATAGCGCTTTAACAGTTGTGGAGAATCCTGGGAGCTGTTGTTTGTCAAGGGCACTGCGAATTACATAAAATAATAATCACAGAACTGAAGCTCTGTGAGATCAGTTAGCAAACTACAGTTCCCAGGCTTCTCCATGGCTGTTAAAGCACTATAATAGTGTTTTAAATGTATGGCATGGATGTGACCCAGGCTGAATCTACACAGATATTTTAAAAAGCTGTGAAAATGCTTTAAAAAAAAAAAAGTTGTGATAGATGTTTTTGTTGTTTAGTCGTTTAGTCGTGTCTGACTCTTCGTGACCCCATGGACCAGAGCACGCCAGGCACTCCTGTCTTCCACTGCCTCCCACAGTTCGGTCAAACTCATGTTGGTAGCTTCGAGAACACTGTCCAACCATCTCATCCTCGGTCGTCCCCTTCTCCTTGTGCCCTCAATCTTTCCCAACATCAGGGTCTTTTCCAGGGAATCTTCTCTTCTCATGACGTGGCCAAAGTATTGGAGCCTCAGCTTCAGGATCTGTCCTTCCAGTGAGCACTCAGGGCTGATTTCCTTCAGAATGGATAGGTTTGATCTTCTTGCAGTCCATGGGACTCTCAAGAGTCTCCTCCAGCACCATAATTCAAAAGGATCAATTCTTCGTCAATCAGCCTTCTTTATGGTCCAGCTCTCACTTCCATACATCACTACTGTGATAGATAGATAGATAGATAGATAGATAGATAGATAGATAGATAGATAGATAGATAGATAGATAGATAGACAGAATTTGCCATTGGCTAATCATTGCCATCTACTGTCGCATTTGTATAATGCACTTAAAACATTATATCCGCAGCTGTATAGCTGAGTCCCCAGTGTGCATTTGAATAGCAAAACTTCCCTCACACATTCTTTTTTTAAAAAAAATTAAAAATCTTTATTAAATTTTGTCAAAGTAAAATAACAATAACAATATTTACATTATTGCAATGCCAATACATTTACAATACATTTAACTTCCCCTTTTCCCCCTACCCTTCTTCCCTTCCCTCCCTTTCCCCCCTTCCCCCCCTCTACTTCTCAGCCTTGTCTTAATTACCTCTTTTTCTACAGACACTTCCCTCACACATTCTACCACACATTTGCCTCTGATGTGAGACAATACCTCCTTTCCACTTGGCAGGATGACTGAGAGTGAGAGCTTCCCCTTGGGATAGCTGGCTCTCCTGTGCAGACTCTCCTCATCTCACTTTTACATTTCTCAGAATAAACAGAACTTTCTGATTTCCAAATTTACAGCTTTGTGTTGTTATAACAGCCGACGGCTGATGGAAGATTTGACCCACAAAGGTCATCTCCAGAGAAACCAGTTTTGCATACAAGTGTTTTAGTTTCAGGTTTGGTTCATCAATAGATGGGCTACACTACTAGCTGAGGATAAAGTAGGGCTTTATCTTAATTCCTTGTTTTTTCTTTAAGGATTCAAATGTTCAATTCGTTAGACAAAGAGAGTGGCAGAGCTCAGGTATACTCGCAAATAAACAACGCAGACCTCCAATAAAATGCCCAACACTTGAGGAAACTATCATAAATCATGATTCGGCGTGGAATAGAACGGTCTATGTTTTAATTAATATTTCCATGGTATCATTTTCTTCTGTAGAACAGCACCAAGGGAAGGGGGAAAGGTCAAATGAAAGGGAGAAGGGAAGCAAATCCTGATGAACAACCCTGGAACATCATTAGGAATCCATTAGCTCCCCTCCCCTTATATTCTAGGCTAAACCTTTCATTTAACTCTGGTATATAACACCTAAGTGCAGACACTCCTTTACCCTGGCCAGATTTAACGTACTACCCTCAGCCTTGCTGTTAGGCAGATACGAGGGCAAACCGTACGAGTCACGTGTCTGCCCATGTGGCTCATCAGAAGTGGAAACAAACCTGCATGTATTGCTGCACTGTAGTTATTATGAGGACCTACGCTTGACCTTTATTGCGTGTGTAGGGCACCCAGCCATTTCCCCCCAGTAACTTCAGACAAGACTCATATTTTTGGTTTGGGTTTTTGGCATAATTTTGGCCACAACTTTTATTGAATACAAATCAAGTGAGTGGTTGCATAGGCATTGGTTCTCGCTGTCTGACGGGACAGAGCTGACCCTAGTCAGCAACCGACTAGCTGTCCAGCGGGACAGAGCTGACCATTGGGCAGCACTGGGAAACCTTTAACTGGGGAGGGTTAAGGATGCTGGGGGCATGGTAGCCTTCCCCCTCCCCAGGGGTTCACAGGGGCTCAAGCTTTTCGGCCCTGCAGCCTACCGGGTTCGGACAAGCATTATAGAGCCCCTGGCTTCCTTTAACGGAATTCCCATTACTCACAGCACTTCATGGAGACTACCGGCCTCCCATACCACTGAACCAATGCCTAACCGCCAACCTTACAAGTTGTGACTAATTGCTGAATAGTAGGCAAAAACCAAGTGGCAAGGGCCAATCAGCCAAATGGACAAAATTCCTACCAGGCCTCTCTCAAAATGGAGACGACCCCTACCCGGTTCAGCAAGGTCAACGCACCGGCCTATACCAGGGAGTGGGGGGTGGGAGATCCGAAACTCAAGCCAGAGTGACCACTGGGTCACATGCCTAGGCTATATAAACTGCTGGACAGTCAATCAATATGCTCGTGGCCACAGGCCCCTCCCCAAACCTAGAGTTAAATGGCTTTTATGCCCACACCGCAACTTATGCTCCCTTTGGGAACTCTTTTTGCCCCTGCCCTACAAAAGCTTAAAAATGAACCAGATTTCAAACAGATGAGAGCCTTGCTAGAAGACAAGGTTTCTGAAATTACGAGCAACGTTGCCAAATTCTGTTTTTCTGCCATGAGACGCAGGAAACAAGAGTCTCCCCAAGCCAATATGCAGGCAAAGGCGAATATCTAACTTTACTATGTTCCCAATTTTAAATCGCCGTCATGCACAAACCGTTTTAAACCTATCCTTGTTATTCCTGTGCTATGTTTTCTTGACTACCTGTATGTGTTAACCTGGTCTGTGACCGTAAAATAAATTTTGATTTTTTCCCCAACTAACAGTTCCATGAACTCACAGAAAATGAAAATGAAGGGAGGCATCCGTCTAGGAAACAGAAGGGAAAGGTGGGGTTCATATAGTGTCCCCATACGAAGGGAGATACGTACAAGGCAGCACACCAGAAAACTATCATGCCATATCTATTTTAGGCTGACCTTACGACTGCAGAGGTCATAGTGTTATGCATGGTGGTGTTTGTTTGTTTGTTTGTTTGTTTATTAAATCACCACAATGCAGTCAGGAAACAACTTTTGTACACCAAGAAGGTGACTGTTAACATGTCCAGGTACTGGGCAGAACAAAATGTAAAACACACCGCCATTGACTTGCTATAGCCAGTCATTTATATGGGAGAAATCAGACCCTGCAAATGTCCCTGTTTCCCACTGACAGTCCGGGATTTACATAATAAGCCACCCCAGTTTCTGATCTGATCCCAAAATGTTCCACTTTGCCTTATGTAAAGGGGGTAAAGGGGACCCCTGACCGTTAGGTCCAGTTGCGGACGACTCTGGGGTTGTGGCGCTCATCTCGCTTTATTGGCCGAGGGAACCGGCGTACAGCTTCTGGGTCATGTGGCCAGCATGACTAAGCCGCTTCTGGCGAACCAGAGCAGCGCACGGAAACACTGTTTACCTTCCCGCTGGAGCTGTACCTATTTATCTACTTGCATTTTGACGTGCTTTTGAACTGCTAGGTTGGCAGGAGCAGGGACTGAACAACGGGAGCTCACCCCATCGCGGGGATTTGAACCGCTGACCTTCTGATCGACAAGCCGTAGGCTCTGCGGTTTAACCCACAGCGCCACCCGCGTCCCTAAATAATCACTTCAGTCCCCCCTCCTTTAATTCCACCCCAATCTTTTCTTATTTACATTTTTCAATATTTGGTACAGATACGACATGCAATACCATAAACTAGCAGAATGTGCAATGTAGGGTAAAGTAGAGCAGGCACAGGTTATGTTGTTATCAAACCAGTGACCAGAAATGCTTAGGAATTAAATAATAATAATAATAATAATAATAATAATAATAATAATTTATTATTTATAACCCAGCCACTCTGGGCAGCTCCCAACAGAATATTATTATTAATAATGAAGCAATAAAACAGCAAACATTAAAAACCTCCCGATACAGGGCTGCCTTCAGATGTCTTCTAAAAGTCAGATAGTTGTTTATTTCCTTGACATCTGATGGGAGGGTGTCCACAAGGCAGGCGCCACTACCGAGAAGGCCCTCTGCCTGGTTCCCTGTAACTTGGCTTCTCGCAGTGAGGGAACCGCCAGAAGGCCCTCAGCGCTAGACCTCAGTATCCGGGTAGAACAATGGGGGTGGAGATGCTCCTTCAGATATACTGGACCGAGGCCGTTTAGTACTTTAAAGGTCAGCACCAACACTTTGAATTGTGCTCAGAAACGTACTGGGAGCCAATGAAGGTCTTTCAGAACCAGTGTTATATGGTCTCGGTGGCCATATAACATATGGCCACATGGGTCTTTGAGATACTAACCCATCTTTTAAAAATTAATATAATGGATAAAAATTTCTGGATAATGGATAAAAATTTCTGCAAGTTCTCCTCCTTTTATAACTCAGATTTAACTCCTATAACTCATATTTAACTCTCATAATTGTTAAATCTTGGTTTTTCTTTCTTCCTGCTATTTATCAAAAATATTACTTATCCTTCTTGTCTCTGGCTATAAGGAAATCCAGGGTTTGGTATGTAACAATGACAATATTATTTAAAATATTCGCCTTCTCTGAATGATTTCTTGATAGATTGGGTAATATCCCCATACTCAGAGATGACACAAAATACGGAATTCTCCAAGGCATCCTTCAATCACTATACAACACCCACAGAGATATACACAAACTCCTTCTTATTCCCCCCCGGGGAATTATTTAACTGCATGCCGGAATATGAAATGAACACAGTTCCCTCACAAATGCATGGCAAGTTTATTTATTTCCTTAAACTGATTTGGTCCATAAAATACCTTATGAGAGCAAGTTCTGCAGAAGAGAAGGCAAGGATCTCCTTTCTCCCAGCTTTCCTTTGAAGAAGTTGGTAGGCATTTGAAAAATAGGAGTCATTGACATAGAGGCACACTGGTGCCAAAGGTAGGTAAAGGTAAAGGACCCATGGACGGTTAAGTCCAGTCAAAGGCAACTATGGGATTGCGGCGCTCATCTCGCTTTCAGGCCAAGGGAGCTGGCGTTTGTCCGCAGACAGCTTTCCGGGACATATGGCCAGCATGACTAAACCGCTTCTGGCTCAACGGAAACCAGAGCACATGGAAATGCCGTTTACCTTCCCACCACAGTGGTACCTATTTATCTACTTGCACTGGCATCATCATAAAGCAGTCTCTCTTACATCCAGGAATCAGCGGACACAGGTGGGATTGCATACAGGGGAGAAGCCAGCATGGGAAAATCAACCATACCTCTTTATACTAGCTGGCGGCGCTGTGGGTTAAACTACAGAGCCTAGGGCTTGCCGATCAGAAGGTCGGCGGTTCGAATCCCCGCAACGGGGTGAGCTCCCGTTGCTCGGTCCCTGCTCCTGCCAACCTAGCAGTTCGAAAGCACGTCAAAGTGCAAGTAGATAAAGAGATACTGCTGCATCAGGAAGGTAAACAGCATTTCCGTGCGCTGCTCTGGTTTGCCAGAAGCAGCTTAGTCATGCTGGGCACATGACCTGGAATCTGTACGCCGGCTCCCTCGGCCAATAATGCGAGATGAGCGCCGCAACCCCAGAGTCGGTCACGACTGGACCTAATAGTCAGGGGTCCCTTTACCCTTTAAGGACCAATTAGTGAACTCTCCACGTCTTGTGATGCCAATAATAATAATAATAATAATAATAATAATGATAATTTATTATTTGTACCCAGTCCATCTGGCTGGGTTTCACCAGCTACTCTGGGCAACTTCCAACAGAGATTAAAAATACATTAAAACATCAATCATTAAAAACTTCCCTAAACAGGGCTGCCTTCAGATGTCTTCTAAAACTCAGATAGTTGTTTATTTCCTTGACATCTGATGGGAGGGCGTTCCACAGGGAGGGTGCCACTACCGAGAAGGCCCTCTGCCTGGTTCCCTGTAACTTGGCTTCTTGCAGTGAGGGAACCGCTAGAAGGCCCTCGGAGCTGGACCTCAGTGTCTGGGTAGAACGATGGGGGTGGAGATGCATCCCATGCTGCTGAGTCAGCATTTCCACTCAGCACAGAGTGTTAACTCCTTGATACCCACAACACTCCAACGTTCTCCAAGTAGGGTTTGGAATATTCCGTTCCTGTAACCCTGAAGAGTTGGTCCCAGTTAGTGTAGGTAGCCAATGATGAGCTAGATCATGGGTAGGCAAACTAAGGGGTAGGCAAACCAATCGCCTTCCAGCCCGTGGATGGTCCAGGAATCAATGTGTTTTTACATGAGTAGAATGTGTCCTTTTATTTAAAATACATCTCTGGGTTATTTGTGGGGCATAGGAATTCGTTCATTATTTTTTTAATATATATATATAGTCCGGCCCCCCACAAAGTCTGAGGGACAGTAGACCGGCCCCCTGCTGAAAATGTTTGCTGACCCCTGAGCTAGATGGACCATTGGCCTACCTTGGTATATGCAGCATCCTCTATTCTATATCCTGTCTCCTTTTCTCCCTCGTTTTTCTTTCTTTCTTTCCTTCCTTGTTTCCTTTCTGTGTTGCCCATAGCCAATTTGGGGAAACTTTGCACTTCAGCTCTCATCTTAACAGGGTTTTTCTGTCATTCCCATGTAATGAGGATTTGCTATAGAACCGCCATAATGCTATCGCCTTCACAGTGCCGGCTATCTGTGTTCCCAGTTGAACGACATGTTGGTGCAACCTTCTGTAGAAAGTACTCCTGTTATTTCTCACGCTCTCCCCTCGTTCCAATCAATGGGGTTGCACGGCGCATACTGTGGCAATCACTCTTTAATTAAAGAAGCAGGATTCTGGGCACCAGCGATTGTCAGAGCAAACACAGAATCCGCTTTGAAAGTCAGGCACAGAGCAAAGAAAGCAGACTATGGTTGAGGAAGGGACTGGCAAATTATCTTTGTACTGTGAGCAAAGTTGATACAATACTCACTGTAATATATATATATGATTTGTTGGAGACATTTGTTCTGTGGCAGAGGGGAATCTGTAAATTCTTCAGCATGCAGCAGCTACTGTACAAATCATTACCTTAGGGTATTGCTGAGAGTAGCTCCCAACATTAAATTCTACTGCTTGCCCTTTTAAGTCACTTAGAGGGGAGAAGTCAGATAATGCCTGCAGGAGGGTACCTTTGTAACGCAGCCGTGGTCAGATGTGAATCGCAGAAGTGTAAACAGGGCAGAAGGAATTGGAAGCTTTGCCAAACACCTGCCTCAGCTGGGCATCTTAGCATTTCCATATTATGAAGACACTTGCAGCTGTGAGGTTTTTTTTAGTCTTTTAAGGGCTGCCCTTGAAGACTGCTCCAGTAACAGTGTAGAACAAATGGGCTCACTTCTTGGCTTGGATGTAGAAACATATAATGCCAATATTGCATGCACCATTGTCATTACCAATCTGCTTTCAGGTCCTGCCTGGGCTATAATAATAATAATAATAATAATAATAATAATAATAATAATAATAATAAAAATTTATTCTTTATACCCCACCCATCTGGTTGAGTTTCCCCAGCCACTCTGGGCGGCTCCCAATCGAGTGTTAAAAACAATACAGCATTAAATATTAAAAACTTCCCTAAACAGGGCTGCCTTCAGATGTCTTTTAAAAATAGGATAGCTGCTTATTTCCTTGACCTCTGATGGAAGGGTGTTCCCCAGGGCGGGCACCACTACCAAGAAGGCCCTCTGCCTGGTTCCCTGCAACCTCACTTCTCGCAATGAGGGAACCACCAGAAGGCCCTCGGCGCTGGATCTCAGTGTCTGGGCTGAACGATGGGGGTAGAGATGCTCCTTCAGGTATAATAGTCCACGCTGGACCATGTGGGCATGATTACAACAGCCAGCTACTCCCATAGCAGCGTCCTTCATTGGCTCACTCCCCACCCATGTGAGACTGTGTATAACCATGTGAGCCATGTAATGTTTGTTTACAATTTAATTTACAGAGCTGGCTGGTCGGCCTGCTCAGCCTCAGCCCTTCCCCAGTTGCAGACCCCGCCTCCCCCCCAAGCCAACAGAGCAGTTTCAATTGCACCATGCTTGACAAAGCAGAGCTCAGGAGTACTGTATTTCTGGGTAGCCGGGACTTCACCTTTGTTCTGCCAGCCCTGTAGAAACAGCCTGCGCTCTGTTTGGTGAGTTGGTGGCGCACCCATCATCTTGGGGAGGGGGTGCCCCTTCAAATATATTTTTGGGGGAGCTTGAGCCCCATAAGCTCCAAGGAGCTAGTGCCTATGCGGAATCTAGGTACCCAAAACAGGCCCCAGAGGAAGGTCTACAAAGACCATAGCTGTCAACTTTCGGATTTGAAAATAAGGGATGCCGCGAGGGCGGTGCAATGGCACCAAGTAGCCTCACCACCCTGTGCTCCAGAGGCTGCGCACGAACGGGTGAGCGAAAAAGCGAGCGCGTAGACAGCAGGCTGTCTGTCTGTCTGGTTGGACGTGAGGGTCTGGCTGCACAAGGCATGCAAGCTCCGCCCCCAGTCGGTCTCAGACTCCTTATTGGCAGCCGAGCAATGAAGGAAGCAGCTCCTCTCCCTCCCTGCCGGCCAGGGAGGCTCCTCAGCTGCTTCCTTTGAAATCCGGGAAATTTAAGGGATATCAACAATCTGGGATAGCAGCGGGAAACGGCATTGGAATAAGGGAGTTTCCCGCAAAAAAGGGAGGGTTGACAGCTATGACTAAGACTCCTAGATCTTTTTCTCAAGCTGGGTGGCCTTCATCTTATATTTGTGCAGCTGGCTATTCCTGCCTAAGTGTAGAATCTTACATTTGTCCCTACTGAAATTCATTTTGTTAGTTTGGCCCCAGTTCTCCAATCTGTTAAATTCATCTCAACCCCTGATTCTGTCTTCAGTGGCATTGGCTACCCCTCCCAGTTGGGTGTCATCTGCAAATTTGATGAGCATCCCATCAATTCCTTCATCCAAGTCATTTATAAAGATGTTGAACAGCAGACCCACTTACAGAACCCCACTTGTCACTTTTTTCCAGGATGATCAAGTACTGTTAATGAGCACTCTTGGGGTTGGGTCCGTTAACCAGCTACAAATCAGCCTAACCTTTATCTTGTCCAGTCCACATTTTACCAGCTTCTCCGCAAATATATCATGGGGGACTTTGTCAAAACCCTTATCGAAATCAAGATACACTACATCCACATCAGATGCTTCCTTAATCTCCCCCCCCCCAATCCTGTCCTATTGGGGATGGTTTCCTAGCAAAATATTTGTTTTTAAGAGGAAAGAAGAAAAGTAATTACATTTTATTATATTTGCAAGCACATTATTGCCTATTTCTCATTATTATCCATTTATTTAATAAACGTTGTTTTCAACAGCCTTAATCGTTGCGATTCCCAAGCCTTGGAGCTTAATTTTGTTAGTTAAATAAACCAAAGCCATACATAAAATGGCACATTATGTATGAGAGAGGATTTTCTTCTCTTAATTGAAAACAAACTGGAACTAAGCTAAATTACATGAATATTTAATCATTTCTCTATGACACAAAGGTTATTAGAGAGTGCAAGTATGTATTTGTTTCGTAACACAAATGGAAAGCTACTGAGCATCTCGACTTTGATGAATTCTAAGCAACTTGGGGGATCGAGAATGTCAGGAAAGGTATTTCCAAATATCTAGGCATCTTTCTTAGAATGTAAATTCTATTATTTCATCCCAAGACTCCACATTTGATCAGTATACCTCTGACAACAAGAAAAAAAGCCATCATCTCCCTTCCCTGTTACTAAGGAGGGAATACTCAATTCAGCTCACATTTAAGAGTGAACTTACTTAATTTGCACATTGCAAAACAGGACGCAAAGTGAAACACACCTGCCCTTCAAAATGTGCATGTTTCTGGATCTTGCAATGCAGTTCTCAAGCCAAAAATGTGTGCAAAAATGGGGTAAAGTATACATAGAAATGCATGTATTAGTGAACACAGCACACAATGGTGAATTATATTAAGGGAAACTGCTTTGCAAAATGTGTAGATTAGACAAAGCTACATACAAAAGTGTGCATGAGGGTTTATAATAAGATTGTAAGGATGTCGCCATGCTGCAGTTCATGTGGCCACCACAGGAGGGAACTGGAGGCAGACAGAGGCAGGTGAGGTAGGAAGAAACAGCACTGGGTGGGCATTGCAAGGCTTCCTGCACTCCGCATGTCAGTGTTCCCTTATGTAAAGAAAGGAGCAAAGGAGAGAAAGTCTCCTCTTCACACATACACACCAAAACTGCCACTACCAGCACCATGACTACTACCGTCAAAGACCTACATTGGCTCCCAGTACATTTCCGAGCACAATTCAAAGAGTTGGTGCTGACTTTTAAAACCTGAAACGGCCTCGGCCCAGTATACCTGAAGGAGCATCTCCACCCCAATCGTTCAGCCCGGACACTGAGGTCCAGCTCTGAGGGCCTTCTGGCAGTTCCCTCACTGCAGGATGTGAGGTTACAGGGAACCAGGCAGAGGGCCTTCTCGGTAGTGGCACCTGCCCTGTGGAACGCCCTCCCATCAGATGTCAAAGAAATAAACAACTATATGACATTTAGAAGACATCTGAAGGCAGCCCTGAAGGGAAGTTTTTAATGACTGATGTTTTAATGTATTTTTAATCTTTTGTTGGAAGCCGCCCAGATGGGCGGGGTATAAATAATAGAGTATTATTATTACTATTACTATTATTATTACCGTGGGAAGGAAAGAGAAAATCCTCCATTTTAAAATGCAGTCTTCCTTCTCTCTATTCACATAGCAATTGGGGGGGGGGGGACAAAGGGGGCAAAGAAGCTTATTTATCTCTCCCTGTCCCCCGCTGCTCCATGAATAAAGAGAAAGATAGCTTCAATTTTAAGATATTTTCATCAGACGGTTTGAAGTTATGCAATCCCTAAGCCAAGGAGAAAACTATACAACCTTTAGAAGACACCTGAAGGCAGCCTGTATAGGAAAGTTTTTAATGTTTGACTTTTTATATGTGCTGGAAGCCGCGCAGAGTGACTGGGGCAACCCAGTCAGATGGGCAGGGTATATTTAATAATAATATTATTATTATCATAGGATGTCCCTATTTTCATGAGAGAAATGTTGGAAGTTACAGTCTTTTATTACTTTCACATTTTGTATACAGTACTCATGGGAGAGGGATGAGTTTTTTGGGTTTTTTTAAGTGTTAAAAAAAGTCCCTGTCACTATACTCAAAGTCGAACTTAACCACACAGAGAAAAGACATTTCTCTTTATTCTATCACGCTGGATATTTCTGAACGTTGGGGTGGGAGATTTTTCCATTAGTTATACCCTTTAAGCAGAGACACAAAGTGGACTAATTATTCATGAAATGAAATTACCCATGGATAATTTTGACAGTAACATGACAAACCACACTTGAGGGGTATAATGAGAGAGGTGCTGTGTCTTTAACAGGCAGGCAGGACACTGGAACAAGCTACATGTGGCTTTTATAGAGTACAGACCACTCATAGAATCATAGAGTTGGAAGAGACCACAAGGGCCATCCAGTCCAACCCCCTGCCAAGCAGGAAACACCACCAAAGCATTCCTGACAGGTGGCTGTCAAGCCTCTGCTTAAAGACCTCCAAAGAAGGAGACTCCACCACACTCCTTGGCAGCAAATTCCACTGTCGAACAGCTCTTACTGTCAGGAAGTTCTTTCTAATGTTTAGGTGGAATCTTCTTTCTTGTAGTTTGAATCCATTGCTCCGTGTCCTCTTCTCAGGAGCAGCAGAAAACAACTTTTCTCCTTCCTCTATATGACATCCTTTTATATATTTGAACATGGCATGATATCACCCCTTAACCTTCTCTTCTCCAGGCTAAACATACCCAGCTCCCTAAGCCGTTCCTCATAAGGCATCGTTTCCAGGCCTTTGACCATTTTGGTTGCCCTCCTCTGGACACGTTCCAGCTTGTCCGTATCCTTCTTGAACTGTGGTGCCCAGAACTGGACACAGTATTCCAGGTGAGGTCTGACCAGAGCGGAATACAGTGGTACTATTACTTCCCTTGATCTAGATGCTATACTCCTATTGATGCAGCCCAGAATTGCATTGGCTTTTTTAGCTGCTGCATCACACTGTTGACTCATGTCAAGTTTGTGGTCTTCCAAGACTCCTAGATCCTTTTCACTTGTACTGCTCTCAAGCCAGGTATCACCCATCCTGTATTTGTGCCTTTCATTTTTTTTATTTTATTTTTTGCCCAAGTGTAGTACTTTACATTTCTCCCTTTACATTTCTCCCATCAGTCCCTTGATGGGGTAGTTTATAAGAACTCAAAGCATTCTTATAAACTACCCCATCAAGGGACTGATTTTAATGGGACTGCAAGTGGTGATACCACCAGGCACAAGACTCACAAATATACCATCAAGCTTATTGCCAAATTACTTTCTGTTGCAGGAGTGGGGAACCTCAAGACCTCAGTTTTGAGAATTAGGCCCACCAATCCTCTCCGTCTGGCCCTCAAGACTCTGCCCAGGGAATTTTGTCCTCCCCCCTCTTTAAAAAAGGCCTTTTGAGTACATGCTTTCACATATCTAATATTGTCAAGTTTATATGAAGTAGTAGTTTGATATGTGAAAGGATGCATTCAGATGACGTGTGTGTGTGTGTGTGTGTGTGTGTGTGTGTGTGTGTGTGTGTGTGTACCACTGGAAGTGAAATTGAGAGATCCAGAAGGTATTCAGAGACTGGTTAAGTCAGCTGTGTCAGTACTATGGAATTAAGGGTTGCACCTGTGGGGATGTTTGGAATGTGGATGAGGATATATTGCTTAAGATATCCTTATCCTAACTTGTGTTTACAAGTTCCAACTAAGTCAGCAGAGTTACATTCCCCTTTTAAATCACACAGCAGAAGGTTGCTCAGGTTTGTTTAAACCTCTGTAAAAATAGTTTCCTGGTATTACCCCTTTACCCCTCTTCAAAATAAGACACTACACAAGTCTTCTATAAAAGTATGTAAAAACGTTTACTCACAGACATCAAATGGTCACATTAAGATCCCAGATGAAGGCAGACTTAAGCTTAGAATATATATATACATGTGGGGACTCTCCATGTGGGAGAAGGCTCCATTTGGGCCCTCTTGGCTGGAAGCCAAGAGCCCATCTCTGCTCTAAGATGTTGCTTGCATGAAGTCCCGATCCAAGAAAGGGGAAATGGCCACTGACCTGTGGTTTTGTCCTAACCTGCCCAGGTGAAGCCACTCCCACTTTCAGTTACTTAGAGGAAGTTGTCTCAGTCCAGGTAAACAGGAAGTTATGGCTGGAGGACTGAGACACCTTCATGTCCACTCTAGCAATGTTATATTTGACTGCTCTGTGTGTTTACATCCCACAGCACCTTCTGTACAATTAGAAATTAAGAAAATGGACATTGCAGGTGTTTCCCCAGTTCTAGAATAGTTTCTAAAGCTCTACTTTCTTTGGTCATAGTGAGATAACTACTACTACTGCTACTACTACTACTTATTTATACCCCGCCCATCTGGCTGGGTCTCCCCAGCTACTCTGGGCAGCTCCCAACAGAATATTTAAAACAAAATAAAACATCATTATAAATACAACATTAAAACAACAAATAAAACATTAAAACAACAAATAAAAACAACATTAAAAATTTCCCTAAGCAAGGGTGCCTTCAGATGCATTCTAAAAGCCAGATAGTTGTTTACTTCCTTGATATCTGATGGGAGGGTGTTCCACAGGGCTGGCGCCACTACCGAGAAGGCCCTCTGCCTGGTTCCCTGTAACCTCACTTCTCACAGGGAGGGAACCACCAGAAGACCCTTGGAGCTGGACCTTGGTGTCCGGGCTGAACGATGGGGGTGGAGACGCTCCTTCAGGTATACTGAGTCGAGGCCATTTAGGGCTTTAAACACCAGCACCAACACTTCGAATTGTGCTCAGAAACATCAATGAAGGTCTTTCAGGACCTGTGTTATGTGGTCTTGGCGGCCACTCTCAGTCACCAGTCTAGCTGCCACATTCTGAATTAATTGTAGTTTCCAGGTTACCCTCAAAGGTAGCCCCACGTGGACCGCATTGCAGGAGATAACTAGAGCATGCACCACTCTGGCGAGACAGCTTGCATACCAGATGGAGCTGGTAGGCAGCTGCCCTGGACACAGAATTGACCTGCGCCTCCATTGACAGCTGTGAGTCCAATATGACTCCTAGACTGCACACCTGGTCCTTCAGGGGCACAGTTATCCCATTCAGGACCAGGGAATCCTCCACACCTGCCCACCCTCTGTCCCTCCAAAACAGTACTTCTGTCTTGTCAGGATTCAACCTCAATTTGTTAGCTGCCACCCATCGTCCAGACACTCACACAGGACCTTCATCGCCTTCACTGGTTCTGATTTGAAAGAGAGGTAGAGCTGGGTATCATCAGCATACTGAGGAACACCCAGCCCAAACCCCCTGATGATCTCTCCCAGCGGCTTCATATAGATGTTAAAAAGCATGGGGGAGAGGACGGAACCCTGAGGCACCCCACAAGTGAGAGCCCAGGGGTCTGAACACTCATCCCCCACCACCACTATTACTGCAGGCAGAAGAAAACAGCCTATCTTTATAAGGGTAGCTCCAGCATTGAAGATGGGAGTAAATATATTTCTGATGCTTCCTCCCTGAAGCTACTGTTGCGTTTGGGAGGGAAGAGGGAGGGAATTTTCTGCATTGCTTCTTTAACCATCTCCACCCCAAACACAATCTGTGGTTGAGGAGAAGGAAGCATTCCCAAAGGCTATATTCAGTTTGGTACATTGGAGGAGGGGCAGGCATGTTACAAGGATACTGACAAGCTGGAACGTGTCCAGAGGAGGGCAACCAAAATGGTCAAAGGCCTGGAAACGATGCCTTATGAGGAACGGCTTAGGGAGCTGGGTATGTTTAGCCTGGAGAAGAGAAGGTTAAGGGGTGATATGATAGCCATGTTCAAATATATAAAAGGATGTCATATAGAGGAGGGAGAAAGGTTGTTTTCTGCTGCTCCAGAGAAGCGGTCACGGAGCAATGGATTCAAACGACAAGAAAGAAGATTCCACCTAAACATTAGAAAGAACTTCCTGACAGTAAGAGCAGTTGGACAGTGGAATTTGCTGCCAAGGAGTGTGGTGGAGTCTCCTTCTTTGGAGGTCTTTAAGCAGAGGCTTGACAGCCACCTGTCAGGAATGCTTTGATGGTGTTTCCTGCTTGGCAGGGGGTTGGACTGGATGGCCCTTGTGGTCTCTTCCAACTCTATAATTTTATGATTCTATGATTCTATGATTCTATGTTTACAGCAGCATTCATGGTTCCCATTTCATACTGAACAAGACAAAAAAGTATGGATTGTGGAACAGAAGAAAAGAGGAATGGGGGAGCAGTCTTGGGGAAACAGCTAGAACTGCCCATCTCTTTCTTCCTTACTCATCAAACTTGAAAGGTTTTTAATGATGCTATAATGGTTATGCAGAGTATAACTCATTCTCATCAAACCTTTTATTGGCATCACATACAAACATCCAAAACAAATCAATACAGAATTACCACTTCCCCAGTGGCACAAAACATTTGCTAAAAGAAAGGAGGCAGAGCAGTCTATCCTCACATCTCTAGGTCTCCAAGGAGATCAGACGTCTGCAGTGTATTTCGACGACAAAAAACCAAATGGAGATATTTAGCCACTAACTTGGTGAGCTCCTGATCATTCTCCAGTAATAGATAATGTATGTCCTCCAACTCTGGTTTCCATCTGGGGATGCAGAGTTGATCTAGAAATTGCTGTCGGAGATCAGCATATAGTTTACAATTAAGAACCATATGTCTGAGGGTTTCCACCAGTTGGTCTTCACATGGGCAAGTTCTTTCTCCTTCCACCCTGCCTGAGAACCTTCCCCAAAGGAGGTTTGATGGATTTGAATTAAACCTGGCCTGTGAAAATGCCCTTCTTTCTTGAGGGTTAAGCAGAAATTCAAGGTAATTGTGGTTAGTTTCATGTGCCAAAAGAAAGTTGAAAATAAAGAGGGGAGCATAACCCCCAAACCTGATGTGGCTAGGTGTCTTTTCACACTTTCTAAACTATATCCTTCTGTGTTTGTAAGTTTTCACAGTACCTTCACAATGAACAAGTGATGGAATTAGCAATGGTTCCAAAATTCATAATTATCCAGTTTATATTATGAATTCATTCAATCTGAAGTGTTTCGCTGTGTTATCAGGCCCATTGGTAAGTGGAAGATTAATGGGGAGCACCAGCTGTACTCCTTAACACCCCTAATTGGTGGTGACATGAGGTCCAATTGAATTCAGATTGTCTCAGAATAAACAGAGCTATTTACCAATTTGGGATGGAATAATTCTGCTTATTCTGAGCCAATCTGATCAGAACCCAGGGGGAAGGGATTCACTCATCACTATCTGCTAGACAGCAGTGTAGCCATATCCTGTGGTTATTTCCCCAGCAGTCCGCTCTACAGAAGATGCACTGAAAAATTCAACAGGCCTTGCAAAATGAAGCACTGATTGAGATACAGTCTGTAAAAGTGAGCCTATATATAAATAAATTGGAATTGCAAATGTCAGGGAAGAGGAGGGAAAAGGTAGAGAATTTCTTCACTCCCAAGACTCCTGGATAGAGCAGACCTAACATATTAAATCAGACATTTTTGGCCTTTGAGTGAATAATGAATAATCTCCACAGTGTTCCACAGTCTCAGAAGAATAGTGGTTCACAAGCAAATGCGAATGACCATTATCTGGAAATTTGTTATCCAAATGGCAACAACTGAGCCATTTTGGGCTATGTCCCCGCCTCCACCCAAGTATACTACCCTCTAGGTTTCAATTTCTGATCTGATTAACGTAGTCCTCTAGAGGTTTGCCATTAGGTGATTGCTAAAGTGTGTGTGTGTGTGTGTGTGTGTGTGTGTGTGTGTGTGTGTGTGTGTGTGTAAATTTCAGGATCCTTTGGAATAAATGCATATGAAAAAGAAAAATATCACAACTTGCTAAATGCGGGCTCCGATTTACAGAAGTTGTCATGTCTGATCATTGTAAACTGTAAAAAAAAGAAAGAAAGAAAGAAAAGTCGGCACTAAGAATGAAACATTGTAGCTACAGCAAAACAAGCAAGTAGCTTGGGAGGCAAAGTTATTGATATTCTGCTAGGTCTGCAGATCTGAGATTTATTAGAAAATATATTACTCAAGTACGATCATGTCTAGCAAGATAATGAAACACTATCTGATATATGGGATGGCGCCATATGTATAAAGCTCAGCAAAGAGAAAGCAAGATCAACAGAGAGGAGCTTTCCTTATCATAACATTTCACGGTTATGAGGCTCCTATATTTGTATTTCCAACACAGAGCCTGCCTAGTATAAAATAATAACATCCCTCCCCGCCCATCACTCTGAAAAACCTCGCCGGTTTCTGACGTTTGGCTCCATATGACCAGCCACAAGTAAAAAATTGTGCTGCAAATAGTAGTAACTTTAGACTTCTAAGCGAAAGCACTGAGAAATTATAGTAGATTCATTTCTTTTTATTTCTTGGAAAGTAACGTCTGCAAAGGAAACCAGGAAATCTATGGGAACTTGGAAAGAAATTCATTGCATGTACAGATAATATGGCACATGTTTAGTGGACGTCCAATGATCTTTTCCCAGCTTGTTTCTTTCACCTGTTTCCCTTTTCCCCAAATTTAGTAATGAGCACCTAGAGTGGTGGGGACCCAGGTGGCGCTGTGGGTTAAACCACAGAGCCTAGGGCTTGCTGATCAGAAGGTCGGCGGTTCGAATCCCTGCGACGGGGTGAGCTCCCGTTGCTCGGTCCCTGCTCCTGCCCACCCAGCAGTTCGAAAGCACGTCAAAGTGCAAGTAGATAAATAGGAACTGCTCCAGCGGGAAGGTAAACGGCATTTCCGTGCGCTGCTCTGGTTCACCAGAAGCGGCTTAGTCATGCTGGCCACATGACCCGGAAGCTGTACGCCGGCTCTCGGCCAATAAAGCAAGATGAACGCTGCAACCCCAGAGTCGGACACGACTGGACCTAATGGTCAGGGGTCCCTTTACCTTTTTACCTAGAGTGGTAAAATACCTTGCTACCTGTTTGATGAGGCCCATGGTAAGTAACGCACTCTGTCACAGTATGGAACTGTTTTTGAAGTTGACACAACCAGCTTGCAAATAGCTTCTCACCTAGTCAATTCCACCTCTAACCATAGTTCTGCACTTTTTTTTTAAAAGGCCACCTGAATTCATCATTTCATGTATTTAATATTGGCAACTTTATAATAAGTACCGTAGCAGAGGTACCAGCAGTAGTAAAAGAAAACTCCAGTCCTGTGGAATTAGAAACTTCATCCGCATTGCAGTATTCCAAGCACAGTTAAACTCTTTCATTCGCTCCACATGAACTAGTGTTGGCCACAAACTTGGATGCCTTTCAAAGAGGATTGGGCAAGTAAGATAGATAATTTATTTATTGTCATTGCACAAGTACAGAAACCAAAAATGAGCAACACAACGGCCAATGAAAGTAATGTATATATTTTCTTTTAAGAAAATATATACATTACTTTCATTGGCCGTTGTGTTGCTCATTTTTGGTTTCTGTTTGAAGAGTGCAACACACAGGTTTTTTGTATTGCACAAGTACAAGCACAACGCTATACAAGTGCAACGAAATTGCATGCCATCCCGTAAAAACCAGAAAGAAAAAGAAAAAAAAAACAGCACAAAACACACACACACCAAAAAAAGCCACACATGCACACACACACACATACACCCATCACAGCTCTCCAAGGTCATATTATCTGGTTACAGCATTTAAGATGGTTATAGCTCTTGGGTAGAAACTGTTCTTCAATCTATTTGTTCTTGATCTAATTGTTCTATATCTTCTACCCGAAGGCAGTGGTGCAAAGAGGCTATATCCTGGATGAGATGGATCCTTTAAAATATTGTTAGCCTTTTTAAGGCAACGGGAACTGTATAGTTCTTCCAGAGATGGGAGAGGATGACCAATAATATTTTGGGCTGTGGTTATGACCTTCTGAAGTATCTTCTTCTCCCTGGCTGTGCAGCTGGAGAACCAAGCACAAATACAGTATATAAGAATGCTCTCTATGGAGCCTCGGTAGAAGGACACCAGCAGTCTCTCACTCAGATTGTTCTTTAAAAGTCTGAGGAAATAAATTCATGGAAGATAGGGCTACCAATGGTTAGTGCCCATGATGGCTGTATTCTGCCTCTGCTGTCACAATATGCCGCTGAGTACCAGTTGCCTGGAATCACGAGAATGCTATTACTGCTTTTGAGCTTCTCATGGGCATCTGGTTAGCCACTGTGAGAAAAGGATGCTGGACTAGGTGAGACAGCCACTCACATCCCTTGCTCCATCCACTTCTTGCCTCTGGCCTTGTTCTCCACTAGTTTGTGGTCTCTGGAAGGTTGCTTAGGCTGGAAAATTGTTCCTGTGCATCCCCACCATTTCGGCTCTCTGGATAAGTAGGTATTACGTCCTAGTTTATTAAAGATGTATTTGAAGTGTTCGTTAGGATCTCGCTGAGAAACAGATCAAATCCATGCACTCCGATGGTACAGTTTGCTGTATATAAACTTGACATTGTAGCTCAGCAGGTAAGGATTCGTGCTGTGCCCTTTTTCAAACTACAGGTGAGGGCTCAGGTAACCGAATATTGCTCTATCTTTCCACACAAAAAGTGGTTGTCAGGGAGAAGAGTCCTAAGGCCTAGACTTCCCTCCTTACATCCCATTTGCTGTATGCATGGATTTTGTTTTTGTTGTTCTATGGAAGAGTGTTCGATCCTGTGAGTTCCATCTGATAGAGTTCAAGGCTTAAACAAAGGAGGAGATTTTTCTTCTCTGTTGCTCTCCATGCCAATCCAACTGCATGCTGTTACATCTCTGTGGGTTTTCCTTCTACCACGCCGCAACGTTTTTCAGCTGCTTCCATGCTTGGTGCATCTGAATCCACCTCAAGGCATCAGGAATAAATGCAGCATCCTACATAAAAGCTCTCTCTGGAGCTCAGTCTCCTTTTGCCTCCACAACCATCGCAGGATTGACTCTTCCAGCACCTGCTGCTAGTAAAAAAGCAATTTTGTAAAGCACAACACCCTAACTTAAATTTGTGAATGACCAACATGCAGCCCTTGCTTCTTATAAACACAGCTGCCTTTAATCTGTGTAGTCTATGCCTCTCTTCTATATTACCCCCACCGAGAGATTTGTAGAGTGTTATAAAAACCCCTCTGAGGCTCCTTTTTTCGTGCTCTTTTAATCTGTCCTCATTAAATTCTCCATTCCTATGATTATCATAATTGCTCCTCCTTGCATCTGTTTCAGCTCGAATCCAGTCTCTGGGAAATATGGTTGAGCAAAACTATACCCTGTATTCCAGATGTGACCTCAACAGTGCCTTACATAAGCCTAAGGATGCTCAGTCTCCCTTATCTCTTAGACCAGGGGTAGCCAATGCAGATGGTGCTGGACTACAACTCCCAGCACACCTAGTCATTGGCCATGCTGGTTGCTGCTGATGGGAGTTGTAGTCCAACAACATCTGGAGGGGAACCACATTGGCTACCTTTGTATTAGACACTTGACTTAATACATATCATACAAGAGAGGATGGACCCTCTTTTCAGCCATTTCTCTATGGATGAGCCACAATCATCTTGTTAGCAAACAATGTCCCAAATGATCCATGCTCCACAGTTTATTTCAACAAAGGCTGGAAGAAGTCATCATCATCATCATCATCATTACTTTCTCTATCCTTAGGGCTGACCTTTAAAGACCTAAACAGCCTCGGTCCAGTATACCTGAAGGAGCGTCTCCACCCCCATCGTTCTGCCTGGACACTGAGGTCCAGCGCCAAGGGCCTTCTGGCCGTCCCCTTACTGCGAGAAGACAAGTTACAGGGAACCAGGCAGAGGGCCTGCTCAGTAGTGGCACCCACCCAGTGGAACGCCCTCCCACCAGATGTCAAAGAGAAAAACAACTGCCAAACTTTTAGAAGACATCTGAAGGCAGCCCTGTTTAGGGAAGCTTTTAATGTTTGACAAACTATTGTATTTTAATTTTTTGTTGGAAGCCGCCCAGAGTGGCTGGGGAAGCCCAGCCAGATGGGTAGGGTATAAATAAATTGTTGTTGTTGTTGTTGTTGTTGTTGTTGTATTATCCCACTATGACACACAGCCCCCCTTTCACTTCCAGCTCATAACCCAAGCCCAGCTGTGTTGTACGTTGCATGTGAAATTTTGCCATTGCACTGTGAGTTTCTGAACCCGGTCCACTTCAGTGGCTGCCGCTTGAAGGGCAAAGAAAATTCAATGTGCTTCAGCAGCCAGCCATCTATTATAACGATGAGTCCCCAAGCAATATGAAATGCTCAGAGTTCATCCCTTCTATACCTGACACTGCATCTTGCCATTCCATTTTGCATGAGATCTAATGAAGCCACCCCAGTATCTTCTTCTTCTTTGGTGATGACTCATGGCCAAGTAAGATTGTCTTCCAGAAACACGGTTTTAACAGTGATTCCGCAAGTAACTGGAGGCCAATTCCACATGTCCTTCCACAGTGGGGACATAGGTGTCTGGGCAGGAGTTGATCATGGTGAAGGTTTGCCAAGTGTGCCTTCCTCTTAGCTCGTTTCTCCCTTTTGTCCTGAGTTTGAGCATCTTCAGAACCAATGACACCTTTGGTAAAGGCTGTTCTCCAGTTGGAGCGCTCACAGGCCAGTGTTTCCCAGTTGTCGGTGTTTATACTACATTCTTAAAGATTTGCCTTGAGAGAATCTTTAAACCTCTTTTGTTGACCACCAGCATTACGCTTTCCATTTTTAAGTTCAGAATAGAGTAGTTGCTTTGGAAGACGATAATCAGGCATCCGAACAACATGACCAGTCCAATGAAGTTGATGTTGAAGAATCATTGCTTTGACACTGGTGATCTTTGCTTCTTCCAGGACACTGGCATTAGTTCGCCTGTCTTCCTAAGTGATGTGTAAAAAAATTCGGAGACACCATTGATGGAATCTTTCGAGGAGTTGTCTGTCGAGGAGTTGTTTATAAGTGGTCCACGATTCGCAAGCAGACAGTAAGGCTGGTAGTACAATAGCTTTGTAAACAAGCATTTTGGTTTCCCTGCGAATGTCCCGGTTCTTAAACACTCTGCACCCCAGTATACGGAACTGTTAGTACAGTCCAGCAAGCCATTGAGATCCCACCAACTAGTCACTCTTACTTAGGAAGGAACTCTACAAGCAACATGTAATGGCCACTATTTCATGCCCTTTTCCCTGTCTTCCCAGTAATGTTACATTTTATACAACATGGGATGTAACATCATTAGCTGTTCCGGGGTATACAAATCTCATCAGCCCCAGTCACTATGGCCAGTTGTCTTCAATGATGAGAGGAGTTCAACAAGAGACTGTGCTACAGATCAGTTTCATTTGTTGAGACATTAGTATTACATTAGGAAGAAAAGGGGGGAAGAGGTGGAGGGGGGCATGGTGAGTAGAGGTGGGGTCGGGTGGCGATGTTTCTATTTTACTTAATGTATGTGTGGGGTTTTGTGTCAGCGTCACTTGTGCGGGTTCTCTTTACTGTTTGCTTGTGTTCCTTTGGTGGTGAGAGAGGTTGGGGTTGGCCTAGGGTGTGGTTGTTTGCTTGTGATAGGCCATGGTGAACTTTGTTTTCATGTGTGAGTGGGGTGGGTGGGTGTTTTTGGATCAGAAGAGAAGAAGAAGAAGAGTTTGGATTTGATACCCTGCTTTATCACTACCCGAAGGAGTCTCAAAGCGGCTAACATTCTCCTTTCCCTTCCTCCCCCACAACAAACACTCCGTGAGGTGAGTGGGGCTGAGAGACTTCAGAGAAGTGTGACTAGCCCAAGGTCACCCAGCAGCTGCATGTGGAGGAGCGGAGACGCGAACCCGGTTCCCCAGATTACGAGACTACCGCTCTTAACCACTACACCACACTGATTAGCCAGACTGATTCGTATGCTGCTGGTGGATTCTTGTCGTTGTCTTGTTGGGCTGTGTATGTGATAAAAGGGAGCCATACCGGGGTGAAGGCGTCTTCTTCTATTTGTCCCCATGTCAGCTTCAGTTTATTGGTTAGTTTTGCTAATAAGGCTGTTTCCCATACTGTTTGGTACCATTGGTCCATGCTTACTCCTGGCAGGTAATGTAACTTGAAATAAGAGACAATGCACATACTTTTGTAAACCAAGAAATCTTTAATTAAAAATACGTTTTAAAAAAAAACAAGAGACTGTGCTTGTGGGCTTCCCATATGCCTCTGATTGAACAGGATGCTGTACTAGTTGGTGGGTACCATGCTAGCGACCCCAAGCTATGCATTTCCAAGTCATCATTAGCTGTTGGTAGGCAGCAAAATGCACAACAGGAAGACAGGAAGGACAGGAAGACAATGGTAACTCCTTGACTTTTGCAACATGCAGTTCTGCCCTATATCTTGCTCTTATTCTTTTTGCTGACCTCTTTAGAGTTCATGCAGCCCTGGGTTTTGTTTGGCTTTGTTTGAATGACAATGAAAAACAGCCAAATTGTTCTCAAATAAAAGTGTGCAATGAGATCAAAACCTGACAGCCTGCCAGAATTATTTAAGAGCGATCGCCCCATGACTAATTCAACCCGTCCCCCATCCCCTGTTTTGACATTTATAAATTGTGGCACACTTTGCTTTCATTTTGTGATGTTTCTCAAATCCCCTGAAGGAGTTATTTTCCTTCCCCAAATGATGTCTCAATGTCTACAGTTCCATGCTGGATGCAGCAGAGTCTCAGTCTTAATGCTTCATGGCATATGGTAAACCCCTTTGTTCTGCTATCCACACGCTCATCGACTGAGATGATTTATCACTCGTGATAAGCACACAGCGTAATTTTCCATCAACCAGTCATTCCAGATAGCTCTTGAAAATAACCAGGAAGCTTTGCTATAAACACAGAACACTTAGGATATTACATTTGGTAGCTTTTTCCACTTGTCAGAGTCCCCTTAGTGTCTCCCTGACTAATGTGATCTGTAGTCTGCAGTTCCAGGGATCTCCATTGTATAGTTTCATAAAATTATACAGTCTGAGAGCTCAATCGGCTTCCATGTTTAAGTCCCCACTAGACTAGCAACAGGGAAATTTACCTAAGCACAGTGGTAGGGAAATGTGGGGCAAGTCTAGCATCGTCTCTTCTTATGGACATCTTTGGATGTAGTTATACTGAGGCTTGTTCTCTCTAAACACAAGTTCAAGCTGCCGCTCTAAAGCACCCATGACAAATGACCATCCAACTTCTGCATAAAAAGCTCCAATGAAGGTGAGTCTACCACCATCCAAAGGAATCCATTTCACTGTCAAATAGCTCTTACCATCAGAAAGCTCTTCCAGAAGAAAAATGAATATGTTTACTAAATAAGATTAAGATGTGAGTATAAGATTTAAAATTAAGTGCATTCTCGGGTGGCGGGGGAATTGGGCAGAGGAAGAATGGTGGAGACCGCCTCCCTAGTCTGACCCTTCCAGAGGAGGAGAAGGAGGAGGAGTCTACGAGGGGTCCGTCCGATGAAGCTGAGGCAGGGTGCAGGGCAGGAAACTAGGTGAGGTCAGGAACACAGGCAGGAACCGGCAACCAACAATGTTGCTCCCGCAACTTGGGGCTGGGGCTGGCCGGCTTTTATCTGCCCCGAGGCACAGGGCAGCCCTGATCCTCTGGTGACTTGCCTCTCCTGCCCTGGAGGCAGAGGCGTAGCAAGCCCCTGTGGTACCCGGGGCGGAATTTTTTTTGTCACCCCCCCCACACCACTTTAATTTTTTTTAAAATAAAAAAAATTAAAAGTGTCACCCCCCTCTGATGGTGCCACTTTGCGAGGTGTGGGGGTTTTGTGTGTGTGTGTCTATTATCTCTTTTTTTCAATAAAGTTAAAAAATAAAAAAAATAAAAAAATAAAAAGTGTCACCCCCCTCTGATGGTGCCACTTTGTGAGGTGTGGGGGTTGTGTGTGTGTGTGTCTATTATCTCTTTTTTTTTTCAATAAAGTTAAAAAAAAAAAATTAAAATATTAAAAAAATTAAAAAAAATTAAAAAAATTAAAAAAAAATTAAAAAGTGTCACCCCCCTCTGATGGCGCCACTTTGTGAGGTGTGGGGGGTTATGTGTGTGTGTTATCTCTTTTTTTCAATGAAGTTAAAATTAAAAAAAAAAATTGAATTTTTTTTTTTAAAGTGTCACCCCCCTCTAGAGTGGAACCCGGGGTGGCCCGCCCCCCCGCCCCCCCCGTTGCTACGCCCCTGCCTGGAGGCGAGCACTCCTCCTGCGGGAACTTAGTTCCCTTCGCCTCTCTGCCCTGAGCCTCTGCAGCTCAGGAGATGTTGGAGGGTTACAGGACCCAGAGGCAACCTCAGCTTCCTCTGACGGGGCTGGGAGTGGAGCACCTGCAGGCAATGGGTCCTCCACCCCATCAGGAGCCAGAGCAGACTCAGCAGATGCCTGCATCTGAGGATCCAGCACAGGTGAGGACCCTTCAGACTCAAGCCCTAGCCCCGGCTCTGCTGGTTCTGGAGGCGGGGAATCCTGTGCAGGCTGGGATCCCTCAGGTTCAGCATCTGAGTCTGAATCCCAGGCCATCACAAGTTCAGAATTACAACAGGGGTTTGAGGGAGGTCACAGCTCAGAGGCAGATGAGGGGGAAAGCTGGGAAATAACGGGAGAGGAGGAAGAAGAAGCACCAGAGGGGAGGACAGCCGACGGACACAGTGTCTTTAGAAAGCATTCCAGGACCCCCCCCTCCCAGAACCTGGCAAGCCTTGAAAGTAGGAGAGTAAGACACATGAGATACCAACAGTTGAAGAGTGGCAAATGAAGATGATAGACTTTATGGAACTTGCCGAGCTGATGGCGAGACTACATGACCAAGGAGAGGAAACGGTGCAGGAAGACTGGAAGAAATTTAGACTGTATTTTTAAAAATGTTGTAATCTTTAAGTTTTCTTTTCCTTAGGGAAGTGGTTTTCGGTTTTCGGTAATGATTATGGATGGATTTTATATGATATAATGCTATAGGAAATAAGTATGGTGATTGTTAATAGTATGTAACTGCCAAGAAGGACTGAAAATGAATTTCAGAAGGACGAGACCGAGGGAAGTCACCCAAAGATGATAGTGGGAAAATGTTAAGAATATATAAGAATTTTGTGTGTGTTTTTGTTTTGTATTTGTTTATTTGCAATGTTCTTATAAAATGAATAAAAATATTAAAAAAGAAAGAAAGAAAGTAGGAGAGCAAAGAGCTCAGAGGCAGAGGGCAATTCTCAGCACCCATAGGGAGAGAGGGAGAGGGTGGAGACTCACTTGGGGCAACACCATTATTCCAGGCCTCTCTCTGTGAATATTGAATAAAAAGCTGTTGGTAAGAACTTTTCCTTGTCTTATCCGTTCCTGGCAACCTGCTGTGGGGGTTGTTTCCTCTGCCGCCTGACCATGGGTTTGTGTGTGGAAGGTTAGGCTGTGAGACAATGATTTGCCCAAGGTCACCCAGTGAACTTCATGGCTAAGTGGGGATATGAACCATGGTCTCCAAGGTCCTAGTCTGGTGCCCTAACCACTACACCACACTACCTCTGCATGTTATAATTCTCACTCTCTCTCTCTCATTTAAAAATTGGCATCATGTTGCAAGTTCAGGATTTTCCATTCCAGACTTTACAAGCCTCCAAATGAATTCATTTCCGTGTCAATGCTTCCCTTAACAGACGCAGATTGGAGCCCATAAAATGACATTCCCTGTATGTCACCATACTGCTCATCCATGTAATATCAAAAATAAAAGATTTCATTTAGGGGAGGGGGAAAATGAAACCAACCCTGAGGATTGAGCTTATGTTCCTGTGGATTTCATAACCCTTACCTATCAAGCAGGTTGCAAACGGCTTTTAGATGACAGTAATCCCCTTGCCACAGTTAATCAAATGCCGTGCTCCGGAGGCATCGTACTAAACTGGTAAGCATAATTTATGTGATCAGTGCAAGTTGTCTTTTAATTAGGTAGTAAAATATAATTGCTTGATAAAAAATAATAATAATAACCTACGTAAGTGGCTTCAAATCCGGTGAACTTTTTGGGACATTTATTTGCATGCTGCTATCCGATGATACGATTCTTCATCCCCACCAAGAGGAAGCAGCATATAAAACCTTGACTTTATTTCTGAGACAGTTTCCAAATTACACTGACATAAAGCCCTACATTCATTAGATTGCCCCAGCCTCTCTCTCTAATAGCAGGAGCTAGGATTCCGAAACAGGCTTTTCCCATTGTGTGATGGAGGACTTAGCTTCCAAGCTGCCTTCATTGTTAATGCTGCTTTTTGGCTGAGATGTTAAAAAAAAAAAAGATTTCAATTTCCTTCTTCTATTCAGCATTGCTTCAGTTTACCAGGGCTTTCTTTTGTGCACAGAAGGCTCTCTTTACTTGAACCCGGGTTTTTCTGTCAGATAACTAGATGGCCACAACCTTTCCCCATTCATTCAGCACACCTATTATTAGAGCAGCTCTCCTTTTCACGGGCTGCTATTGTCCCCTGTGTCTTTGGCTTCCAAAATCACAGACCGTATTTCATCTGTCATATGTACCAGATGAAAAAGCCTGTTCGTTTGTGTGTGTGCTGAATATCTTTATCAACAGCTCACTCATATTATTGGCTGTTATATTTAAAAAAATAAAACCTTTTATTTCATGTTTGCAGTATGAATCTGATAGCTTTTCGACACCACATTCACCATACGTTTGGAGGAAGATAAAACATTTGCAACTGCCCTATCTTCCTTCCTTTTCTTTTCTTTTTAGGGAACGGGAATAAACACACCAATCCTCCATCCACTCAAATGTGTGTGTGTGTGTATTGTTTGTTCACCATGGCTGTGTTGCTAAGGAGAGCAGGGAGTTTCACAGCTTCTTCTTTAACTGATGTTTCATCTTAACACTTGTCGGCTCAGTCAATGAGAACTAAGCAAAAGAATATAGCGTTCACCTGAAGCTTTTTCAAGGGTACAGACACCAAAGCGTCTCTCCTTTTGTCACTTAGACTCGCTGTCTGTCTGTTTTCTGCATAGGGCAAATGAAATATAATACTGCTTTCTCGGGGAAGCTACGCACAATGTTTTTTTTTTACAAGGCCACATTTGATTGCTGAAAGGGAGAGGGGCATTCTGTAAACTGAAGGTCATTGCTTAGAGTGGGTAGCCTCATGTGTGCATGAAAACCGGTTTCTTAAAGCTTGCTTCCTCGCAGATATCATTGCATTAACACTTAGATCTGTGCAGGAGTGCAAAATGTTGGGCTCCCAAGTCCTGATGCTGAAAAAGAACTTGATTTAAATATGTGGATTTCATTTAAATTTAACAGCAAAATGTAAGGATCCCCTCACACTTTTAGATTCTCTCCTGGACACTGTTATCACTGTCATTTTTCTTCCTGCGCCCATGAGGAAGGTGGTCCACTCTATCATATATCTGCATTTCCTGCTTTCTCTGACTGCTGATGCTTCTTCTTGCCCGGATAACACTTCTCCTGATTCCCATCACCCAACACTTCGCTAGCGTGGCATGTGGCAAGATCACCCCACCTATTTTCTTACTCCAACTCCACCATGCATCTGTTGTGTCCACTGGGTGCTCTCAACCCTTCCTTCCTCCCTGTTATGTGGCCAACTCCTAGAAGCCGATTACTTGTTCAAAGCATTTATAGATTGCTCTACAGCTGGAGACGTTTCCAAGCACCTTTGTTGTTGTTGTTGTTGTTGTTGTTGTTGTTTAGTCGTTTAGTCGTGTTCGACTCTTCGTGACCCCATGGACCAGAGCACGCCAGGCACTCCTGTCTTCCACTGCCTCCCACAGTTCGGTCAAACTCATGTTAGTAGCTTCGAGAACACTGTCCAACCATCTTGTCCTCTGTCGTCCCTTCTCCTTGTGCCCTCCATCTTTCCCAACATCAGGGTCTTTTCCAGGGAGTCTTCTCTTCTCATGAGGTGGCCAAAGTATTGGAGCCTCAGCTTCAGGATCTGTCCTTCCAGTGAGCATTTAGGGCTGATTTCCTTCAGAATGGATAGGTTTGATCTTCTTGCAGTCCATGGGACTCTCAAGAGTCTCCTCCAGCACCATAATTCAAAAGCATCAATTCTTCGGCGATCAGCCTTCTTTATGGTCCAGCTCTCACTTCCGTACATTACTACTGGGAAAACCATAGCTTTAACTATACGGACCTTTGTTGGCAAGGTGAGGTCTCTGCTTTTTAAGATGCTGTCTAGGTTTGTCATTGCTTTTCTCCCAAGAAGCAGGCGTCTATTAATTTCGTGACTGCTGTCACCATCTGCAGTGATCACTGAGCCCAAGATAGTAAAATCTCTCACTGGCTCCATTTCTTCCCCTTCTATTTGCCAGGAGGTGATGGGACCAGTGGCCATGATCTTAGTTTTTTTTTATGTTGAGCTTCAGACCATATTTTGCGCTCTCCTCTTTCACCCTCATTAAAAGTTTCTTTAATTCCTCCTCACTTTCTGCCATCAAGGTTGGGTCATCAGCATATCTGAGGTTGTTGATATTTCTTCCGACAGATCAGTAAAGAATGACACACTCCCTGTGATCAGGCCAGCAATTGGGAGGGTCGGGGTTAACATGCCTGCCCATACATCCTGCGTCACCTGAAGAGGATGACAAGATAGCTGATTTTGGGAGGCTGTACAAGCTCAGAGAAAGAGCCTTCCTGGGAAGTTCCCTCTGGCTATCTGATGCGGGACGCTGGATTCGGCTGTCTGTTGAAATTTCATTCTGACCTGTGCTCCGCTTGTAATTTTGCAAAATGCCCATAAGCCTCCAACGATCTCCTCCCAAAGGGAACCAAACCTGGATAAATGCTATGCCCTTGGAACGCCTTGCCACTTGGAGAAGTAAGGAAGGCATAGCACCATACATACACACATGCACAACAGCCGCTCACATTTCTGCCCACTGAATAACAATGACTGTTCAAGTATCTTAATTAATTCACAAATCGCTATTTTTGCACGTTGAGTGTTGTTTTTTCCTACCTCTAGTAATAAGCCATTAGACCATCTCCCCTCCCTATATGCTGCACTCTGAATATATACCAGGGCTTCAGAGGATTAGACAGCCAATTAGGAAAAAAGAGGGTTGATATGAATTTCTCTGTGATTAATGGTGCGAACCAAGAAATCCCTTTCCCCTCTGATTTAAATATGAGCTCTCTTTCATCATTGTGTTCACATGGCTTTTTTTCATTTTAACTCTATTTCTATTCCATCCCTAGCAATATTGGCTTGTGAGTTCTTTTGTAGGTTTGAAAATAAATAAATCTTTCCCCTCACTATAATTAGACTTACATGTGCTTCTGTACATGGGATTATATGCTATTTAGTCAGCCCAGCATTCTATTCTGTTTCCTGCAAAATAAATCCTCTTTATTCACCTGAATCAATGGAGCCTGAATAAAGGTCATTTAAACAGATCTTCCTCCTCTTCTCTTATCTCCCAGGTGTTTATTCTATAATTCTGCCTCCCATTGTGCAAGAGGGAGCAGCTTTCTTTCTGTTACCTTCCCCCCCCCTTCTTTTCAGCTCTCAGAGAAATCATAACCTTTTATTAAGCAGCCACATACTGGCTCTCTTCTAAATCCCTATTAGCTGGGCTTTGGGGAAATGACTAATTAAATAAACTTTCTGTGGAAAAATTCTAGACTTTGCACAGCTATTTATACTTGCCAAACAATACTTTCCAACCCAGGAATTTCCACCACAGAAATGAAGATTCAGTGGTTGTTTACTTCTAGGATTCTCAACCTGAGCTGAACAATAACCTACATCTGCTCAGAAGTTAACCGAAGCCTCACATGATCCAAAATGGCAAAGGAAACTTATTGAAGGAGGGACAAGTGACACAATCAAAGTCCTCTTCCACCTCGAGCAACACAATTACCATTTTCTGTTGTTCTGGCAGTTCCCTATGCAGATAGTTGAGGACATATCTACCATTACCTCAGTCTGACTTGCCTGTGATAAACCTTGTCTAGCCCTGACAGTGGAGGTTGGTGCCCATTGGGTGGAAGACAAGGGGGACAGCGATAGGTGGCACAAGAGCCAATGGCAAGCTCTTACCCTCTTCCCTGCTGAGTGCTACAAGGGCAACTCTGAGACTAAGCTGGCAGCCAGTGTCACCTAATGGAATAGCTGTAAGCCCGTGGACGGTCCAGGAATCAGCGTGTTTTTACATGAGTAGAATGTGTCCTTTTATTTAAAATGCATTTCTGGGTTATTTGTGGGGCATAGGAATTTGTCCATTCCCCCCCAAAAAAAATAGTCCGGTCCACCACATGGTCTGAGGGATGGTAGACCGGCCCACGGCTGAAAAAGGTTGCTGACCCCTGTTCTAGAGATATGTAGAAGCTGCAACTTAAAAGAACTCCATTGCATGTATGTGCACATTTACATTTAAAAAATAAAATAAAAAATACTCTCTCAACATCTCTCCGGAACAGGGACTGTGGTTTTCCAGGGACAGGCTCCACAAAACAGAGTCTGTCTTGGGAGGATGAATAATAATAATAATAATAATAATAATAATAATAATAATAATTCTACACCGCCCATCTGGCTGGGTGATTCCCAACAAAGTATTAAAAACAGAGTAAAACATCAAACATTAAAAACTTCCCGATACAAGGCTGCCTTCAGGTGTCTTCTAAAAGTCATATAGTTGTTTATTTCCTTGACATCTGATGGGAGGGCGTTCCACAAGGTGGGCGCCACTAACGAGAAAGCCCTCTGCCTGGTTCCCTGTAACTTCACTTCTCGCAGTGAGGGAACTGCCAGAAGGCACTCGGAGCTGGACCTCAGTGTCTGTGCTGAACGATGGGGGTGGAGACACTCCTTCAGGTATACTGGAATAGTTGGAGCATGTGAGGCGACTGCTCTCCACATTTCAGCTTTGGGATCATCACATGGCAAATGTAGAAAGGCAGTAAATTGGTTGTGTAGGAAGAATATGGAACTGTATGCCATGACCGGGGAACCTGTGACGCTCCAGATATTGCTAAACTACATCTCCTATCACTGGCCATGCTAGTTGAGACTGATGAGAAATGGACTCCAATCATATTTGGAGGACAACAGGTTCCCAACCCCTGCTCTATATCTGACATTCATTAGTTCATTCAAAATATTGAACAAATTGCAGAGAGGGTAATTGGTGTTAGTTTGCCTCCAATAGAGACAATTTATGCTGCTCGAGCCAGGAAGAGAGCAGAGAGAATTGTCGCAGACCCTTCACATCCTGGTCATCATCTGTTTGATTTACTTCCATCCGGACGTTGTTACAGGACTCTATACACAAAAACATCTTGGCACAGGAATAGGTTTTTTCCTTGTGCCATCAAACTGTTGAATTTGTAGTTGTGTGCATAAGGGAGGTCAGTTGGTGGTATGGGGTTCCTTTGTTGTGCTGTGGTATTGTGTGGGGAATAGTGTTTGTATGAGGTACTGTGATGGCCTGGGATTCAGACTCAGATGCTGAACCTGAGGGATCCCAGCCTGCACAGGATTCCCCGCCTCCAGAACCAGCAGAGCCGGGGCTAGGGCCTGAGTCTGAAGGGGCCTCACCTGTGCTGGATCCTCAGGTGCAGGCATCTGATGAGACTGCTCTGGCTCCTGATGGGATGGAGGACCCATTGCCTGCATGTGCTCCACTCCCAGCCCCGTCAGGGGAAGCTGAGGTTGCCTCTGGGTTCAGTAACCCTCCAGCCTCTCCTGAGCTGCAGAGGCTCAGGGCAGAGAGGCGAAGGGAATTGAGTTCCCGCAGGAGGAGTGCTCGCCTCCAAGCCAGGAGAGGCAAGTCACCAGAGGATCGGGGCCACCCTATGCCTTGGGGCAGATAAGAGCTGGCCAGCCCCAGCCCCAAGTTGCAGGAGCAACATCGTTGGTGACCAGTTCCTGACAGTGTCCCTGCTTGAAACCTGTCCTGCTTTCCTGCCTGAGCTCCTGACCCATCCTGGTTCCCTGCTTGCCTATCTGTTCCTGACTTCGCCTGACTCCCTGCCCTGCACCCAGCTTCAGTTATTACGGACTGCCTTTGTGTTGTACCTCTGACCACGGACTGGACTTAGACCTCGCCTTTCGGATACCCCACGGGAGCAGCACAGGTATGCTTTTCTTTACATTGCAATGTAGTCGAAGCAAAATTCCAAGTATGATTGATACTTGGCCAATAAATTATTCCTTATTCCTTATTCCTTATAATGTATGCATTTCTTAGAAGCACAGCTTATTACTGAATTTAGAAGTCCACGCTGCTTTATGAGTTGCGCAACTTAAACCACATGCTCCTTGCCTCATGTATATCCTTTTTCTGTCGTCTTTTTAAGAGGCAAAGCTATATAATTTTTAGGAGAGGAAGAGAAGAACCAACTGGAGCAGAGCAAGCTGATAACAGTCTGCAAGATTTCATTTGAAAATAATCATGGTTGGTTACTTGCTTTGCCTTGGAATTTTGACTGAGTGCATGCTTTTATTTTCCATTTATTACTTGTCACGAAGTGTCTCTGGGGCAAACACAGGTTCCTGAGCTGCTTTCGAGTCATGTTTTACATTTGGCAGTGTCTGATACAGAAGATTCCCTTCCCTTTTCAGGTACAGTTTAAAGGCAGGAGGGGATTTAAGAATAAAATAAAATAGCAGGTTCCATCATATATGACTAGAATTCATTTGGCAATACAGCAGAACTATGGAACTGAATCTGAAATGTGATAATGAGAGGAAGTGGCATTAATTTGGTATGTGATGACTTCCGGTCGGCGCGCCGGCGAGGATGGTCAGGGGGACATGTTGCTCTTGACATTCCCTAGTCCGACCCGGGAAAAGGGGAGCTCGCGACGACCGCGACCCCCAAAACCCCCGGGAAGGGCGTCCCGGGGTCTAAGGACCCGCATGGGCTCGGACGCCGGTCCTGCCCACTAGGGAGCAAGGCTCCCGAAGTGGGCCGGGCGGCGGAGCCCCAGGGTCCGCTTAACCCCCGTCGGGCGAAGCTGCTAGACCGTCCCCACGGAGTGCGCCGATTCCTCCCAAATTTGCTGATCCGGAACCGTGAGTAAAAAGGGAAGGGAATTTGGACTAAATTTGGACAGGTGTGGGAAGAAAGCACGGAGGTCCCTTCCCCGCCACACAAATATGGAGGTCGATCCCAGCAGTTGGGAGGAAATATAAACAGGAGACATTGTTGCGGAAGCAAAAGCCAAGATTCTAACGGGGGAAACTTTTGTTACAAGTTCTTAAAGGGCCCCTCTCCCAAAACCCCGAGAGAAACCTGGCTAAAGAAGATTTAAAGAAAGTTGGGAAATAATTTTTGTGGAATTTATGTGACTTTTGGAAAAAGCTACCCTGGAGTATGGAAGTGCTGAGAGGAATCAATGAGAGACTGGATGCGTTTAGAGACTTAATCATCAAGCATTTCCGGAGGGGCAGCTATTTACAGGAGTGCATTCCTAAGCATCAAGTGAAGGGCAGAGAACAGAATGAGAGACATAACAAGCAGAAACCTCTGACCGTGGGAAGAAGAAGGATAAAGAGGAAAAGACCCAGGAAATTTTTTCAACGGCAAAGGACAGTGTCACACAAAAATGGCAAGAGAAATGGAACTGCAGCTACATATGGAAGAAAAGACTGGACGTCAAACAAGAAATTGCTGGAGAAAGTAGATGAAGTGATGATCCACTTCAGAACTGACAGTTCCTGGGTCTGGACCGAGGAAAGACGTGGACAGGGGTGATTGAGAAAAAACTTTTTCTCTCTTAATGTTCTCAGTCCGGTGGATTAATTAGGCATGTTTAAGGATATGGCACATGCGATGTACAATATGATTTGGAAAATAATTGTGTTTTATAATATGATGTGAAATTTTAACAATGTAAGGTGAATATCAAGTCAGTGTTTTTTTCTGGGGAAGGGGAGAGGGGGAAGATGATTATTAGAAAATGAACAGAAGGGTATAATGGCTAAAGCAGAAATAGAAGTGAATAGATAAGATGAAATGATTATAATGATTAGATTCAGATATTAGATACATAAGATAAATAAATATGTGTTAATTGATGAGGAATAACCTGAGTAATAAGATTTACTGATGTAACCAATGTAAGGGATCGGGGAAGTCCAAACTAGACCAACATTAGAATCTTAAAGCTTGACCCAGGGAATGGGACAAGACCAGATAGATAGAAAGGCTGTATGGTTAAACAAAAATGAATTGTATACCTCTGTGAGAGGGGGGGAATGAACTGTAAAGAGGCTCCTCCTAGTGAGAGGGGGGGAGCCCAAGAAAGTTTAACCAATGCATGTCCTTGAATGTATGTTTCTGAAATAATTTGCAAAAACCAAAATAAATCTTATTTTAAAATAATAATAATAATAATTTGGTATGTGATGTGTACAAAACAGAGAAACCTATCTCATAGATTAATTTAAAAAATGAGGGCGGGGAAACATGCTTTCTTGGTTTTTGCAATTCGCCCAATTCGTTTAATACAACATATTATCTAAAATGAATAACGTGAGATTCGTTCTGCAATTATCTAACCACACACAAAAAAAACATACTGTAAGCCATATTTGTTATGCAACAGATCACTGATGATAGCAGAAAATTTGAGACTTTATCCAATATTGGTAATATTTAGCTGGATTGAGGATATAGTACAGATGTCTTTAGTAAAAAATCTTGTTAACAGCAGCCAGAATAATATGGGCCAGAAAATAGAAAGACCCTCATGATCCATCTATACAGGAATGGCTTTTGAAGTGCCTTGAACTAGGGGTCATGTGGCCAGCATGACTAAACCGCTTCTGGCACAACGGGACACCGTAACGAGTGCCAGAGCGCACAGAAACGCCATTTACCTTCCCGCCGCAGTGGTACCTATTTATCTACTCCTGCTGGTATGATTTCAAACTGCTAGGTTGGCAGGAGCTGAGAAACCACCCCATCACGCGGACTCGAACTGCCAACCTTCTGATCAGCAAGCCCAAGAGGCTCAGTGGTATAGACTCTACACCACATGCTCCCCTTATTTCTCACAACACAATTGGCAAACAAGGTATTTCTGCTAATAAAAAGATAAAAGGTTCAGAGATGCACCTGGCCCTTATAATGCTTGTTTCTGCTTCAGTATGAAAGAATGCATGCAGAATTCATCATGCAAAAGGCTGGACTGGATGAACCCCAAACCGGAATTAAGATTGCCGGAAGAAGTATCAACAACCTCAGATATGCTGATGATACAACCTTGATGGCAGAAAGTGAGGAGGAATTAAAGAACCTTTTAATGAGGGTGAAAGAGGAGAGCGCAAAATATGGCCTGAAGCTCAACATCAAAAAAACTAAGATCATGGCCGCTGGTCCCATCACCTCCTGGCAAATAGAAGGGGAAGAAATGGAGGCAGTGAGAGATTTTACTTTCTTGGGCTCCATGATCACTGCAGATGGTGACAGCAGTCACGAAATTAGAAGACGCCTGCTTCTTGGGAGAAAAGCAATGACAAACCTAGGCAGCATCTTAAGAAGCAAAGACATCACCTTGCCGACAAAGGTCCGTATAGTTAAAGCTATGGTTTTCCCAGTAGTAATGTACGGAAGTGAGAGCTGGACCATAAAGAAGGCTGATCGCCGAAGAATTGATGCTTTTGAATTATGGTGCTGGAGGAGACTCTTGAGAGTCCCATGGACTGCAAGAAGATCAAACCTATCCATTCTTAAAGAAATCAGCCCTGAATGCTCACTAGAAGGACAGATCCTGAAGTTGAGGCTCCAGTACTTTGGCCACCTCCTGAGAAGAGAAGACTCCCTAGAAAAGACCCTGATGTTGGGAAAGATTGAGGGCACAAGGAGAAGGGGACGACAGAGGATGAGATGGTTGGACAGTGTTATCGAAGCTACTAACATGAGTTTGGCCAAACTGCGAGAGGCAGTGAAAGATAGGCGTGCCTGGCGTGCTCTGGTCCATGGGGTCACGAAGAGTCGGACACGACTGAACGACTGAACAACAACATGAAACAATGATATAACAGAGCACAGAAATGGATCATTTTGCACAGTAGAGACTAACTTGCTGAATGTGCCAAAAATCGCCCCTGAACATTTCTTTAAATGCAAAATTTCATTTCTTCCTTTGTCTGAAGTCCTTAATTTCGGATGTGGAGAAATACTTCAGGACTGTAGTTAAAGTCAATTTTCCGAATTCATCAGTGAAGTGTTGGAACCAGTGCTACATGAAAAGTTATCGTCACGGATGCCTTTTTCCCTCACAAAAGCTATGGCCTTCTGCCTTTATGTAGCCATTCAGCGACCATCTGCCTGTTACGAACTTTGGCTCTGAATGTTGATCATTTTGATCATCACCATCTATAGATATATAATATTTCTGAAACCAGAAGAACCATAAAGTAAATGTGTCAATTATCATTCTGACTGGGGGCTGGGGAGGTGGAGGTAGGCTGCTTGTCACGCAAAATTGTTTATGATTTATTAAAGTAGCCATTTCAGAATAATGAAAGGTGACATGATTTTGTAGGGACCTTCTGCAGATACGTTAAGCTCATTGTTTGCTGGTTTTTAAACTCTCAATAACTCTCTCCCCCCCCCCGTTAATCTGTGGTCCAAACCCTTCCCATGCCAGCACAAAAGAGCTTTGAACGAGATGTATCAGCAGTTATATTAGAGAGGGGAGTCACAAAACCTGGCATTCATAAAACATTGCATAAAAAAGAAACCTACACTGGCATCCCAGTTATTTCTCTGTGCAGTTTTTGAAACTAAAAACATGAATATGACCAAATGCTCAAACTGCACTGATTGTAGATCTGTGAATCAGTTTATTTCTGGTCCACGTCTTCACCTTTAAGTCCATTCAGTCTTGTTTCTGTAAGAACCTGCATTAGACAACAAAATATGCACTAGGATCCTATTGACAACAACAAAGGAGCATAAGATCTGTCATTGGCAAGTGTGATGAAAGATGGAGCAGAGGATGTATTGTTTGCTTGTTTGCTTGTTTGGGTCACTGGGAGTTTCTGGCTTCTACATATAATATATATTTCTTAAAACCCATTTGTTTTGGTCTTTTTTTCAATTAAAACCTTATGGATGCCATTCATTCATCCCCAAGCCTGGAAGCCATAAAACTATGGTACGTCAAGAGGTTTCAGGAGGCTCAAGGAAACTCATTGCATAGTGACATCATGTCCAACTTCAGAATCATGTAATACTAAACATGATGAAAGAGAGAGAAGGGGGCTGTTGTATTTGGCTTTTTGATGTGTCCCTAACCAGCAACATATATTTCTGACCTTTTGTCTTAAAGCATTGCAATGTGGAGCATCATATATATAATTTGCTACAGTTAATTAGCACAATGTATTGATTTCATGGGACGCGGGTGGCGCTGTGGGTTTAACCACCGAGCCTAGGGCTTGCCAATCAGAAGGTCGGTGGTTCAAATCCCTACGATGGGGTGAGCTCCCATTGCTCGGTCCCTGCTCCTGCCAACCTAGCAGTTCGGAAGCATGTCAACGTACAAGTAGATAAATAGGTACCACTCCGGCGGGAAGGTAAACGGCGTTTCCGTGCACTGCTCTGGTTCGCCAGAAGCGGCTTAGTCATGCTGGCCACATGACCCGGAAGCTGTATGCCGGCTCCCTCGGCCAATAGAGCGAGATGAGTGCCGCAACCCCAGAGTCATCCATGACTGGACCTAATGGTCAGGGGTCCCTTTACCTTTACCTTTATGGATTTCATCTGAATGAATGCAATGCTTTAAATTCCAAGTCTGAAATCCTATAACTCTGTGCAACCCTTGCCCCTTTATTATAAACAAGAGACATCAAAACCAGAATGGAAGATACCACCTAAACATGACCCACAATACTCCGCTATCAAGTGGATAGAAAATTTTCCTTCAGAAGAGTAAGCCTTAATGCGTCAATATTAGACTTTGCCAACCATGGCCCTAATAGAAATCTTGGAAAGTCTAGACTTACTGAGAAGCTTAAATTGTGCAAAACAGAAATTAACAGGGCTTAAATTGTGCAACACAGAAGAAGCAATGGGCTTAAAATTAAAATTAAAGGAATTTAAGTTGCAAGTGTTAGAGGAGATAAAAAATGGAAAAATGACCTTGCACAGCAACGGGTTATTGCAGAGATAAATCTGTTGTCAAATAATAATGTGCAAAGAAAAAAAGAGGAAAACTTACTCCCTCCTGCAACAAAAACAATTCCTAAGATGACAAATCCTGGGCTCTGGACAGAAATGATCAGGAAAAAAATGGATCAACACAAAAGGAACTTACTCCAGTGGCCAATTTAGAAAGGAAAGGCCCAGTGATTACAAATGTGAGTCTAATATGTCCAATGATCGAAACCACTGAATATCCAGATACTACCTCAAGTAGTCAAAATGAATGCATCTTGCTAATCTCTCCCTCCTTGATATCCAAAGTTGGCAGCTTATTTGTGCTGAGAAATACATTGGTTACTGGTGAATGCATTTCTATTCCGAGTAATTAAACAGGTTCTGGAAGCTGCCTCAAAGAAATGGAAGCACGGTTGTTTTACTCTGAGAACTTGGTTAAACTTCATTGTGTTGCAGGAAAGAAACCGGTTTTTTAAAGTTTTCACTAAAAGCAGAAAAGTCATTCGTAATTATGGAAGCACTGGTCTGATCTCCTATCTCTTTCACTTCACCCAACACCTACACATGGCTTTCTATAGAGAAGGCATAACAGCGTTGTCAGCTGCAGACTTACAAAACCATGAGTCAAACCCACCCACATAGTGATTTTCTTGCTAAAAAGTTCTCATAATTTTATTTACTTGCAACTTTGGACAGTCCTACCCGTTTATTTCTCACAGTTAGGTAGTATTTTTGGTTCTATAGAAGAACATTTGTGTATTCTCAGTTGAATCTTGACTGCTGATTCATGCTTTACCTAACAGGTGCTGGTAGGAGACAGAGCATGTTTATTTAAAACATGATATGCTATATATTGCTAAGGCTCTGAAATACAGGCTTATGGCAGACTTTCTCCTAGTCAAAGCGCAGAACCTACTAAAACAAAGTTTCCCTTTGCCCAGGGGTGGAGATCCCCTCTGAATCCTGCCCTCTGAACATCTCTACCTGGCCCTTCAGACTCTCCCCATGTCACAACCCCTCACTGGCCAGACTCTGCACCCTTCAGGAGTGCTTTTGACCAGCTGAAATGTGTCCTGAACTGAGATGGTTCCTCTTGGTTGCCTGGAAGAGACTGGAGAAGGTGCATGTATGCAAACCTCTTGCTTACTATACAAAGGTAAGAACCACAGCCATTGCGCCATCCTCTCTAGGGTGGGCATTGTTATTATGGCACCCTGAGCAAGGGCAAAATTTGGTGCCCCTTGCTGCAGCGGCTCCAGTGGTCTGTGCAGGAGGAGAAGTTCAAAGTGGTCTACTTGGAGGCAGCGCTGGAGTGGTGGGGAGGAGGAGACACACACCCAGTCCAGCCCCTGTGCGCCCAGGACACACAAGGAGACGCCATGGGGCCCCTCCAGCCCTGACGCACCCAGGGAGCATGAACTGGCATGGCTAAGACAGTGGGCTGATGTCCAACAACATCTGGAGGGGCAGTGGTTAGCAACTCGTGGGTATGGGGTTGCACCAGCAAGCAACTGTGGCTCCCAGAAGATTTCTAAAGGCAGTCATCTGTTAGGATGGCAGCTAACAGATTGAGGTTGAATCCTGACAAGACAGAAGTACTGTTTCGGGGGGGACAGGAGGCGGGCAGGTGTGGAGGACTCCCTGGTCCTGAATGGGGTAACTATGCCCCTGAAGGACCAGGTGCGCAGCCCGGGAGTCATTTTGGACTCACAGCTGTCAATAGAGGCGCAGGTCAATTCTGTGTCCAGGGCAGCTGTTTATCAGCTCCATCTGGTACGCAGGCTGAGACCCTATCTGCCCGCGGACTGTCTCGCCAGAGTGGTACATGCTCTGCTCTGGTTATCTCTCGTTTGGAATACTGCAGTGCGCTCTATGTGGCCTTTGAAGGTGACCCGGAAACTACAACTAATCCAGAAAATGGCAGCTAGACAGGTGACTGGGAGTGGCCGCCGAGACCACATAACACCTGTCTTGAAAGACCTACATTAGCTCCCAGTACGTTTCTGAGCACAATTCAAGGTGTTGGTGCTGACCTTTAAAGTCCTAAACGGCCTCGGTCCAGTATATCTGAAGGAGCGTCTCCACCCCCATTGTTCTACCCAGATACTGAGGACTATCGCTGAGGGTCTTCTGGCGGTTCCCTCACTGCGAGAAGCCAAGTTACAGGGAAACAGGCAGAGGGCCTTCTTGGTAGTGGTACCTGCCCTGTGGAATGCCCTCCCACCAGATGTCAAAGAGAACAACAACTACCAGACTTTTAGAAGACATCTGAAGGCAGCCCTGTTAAGGAAGCTTTTAATGTTTGATGGATTATTGTATTTTATCATTTTGTTGGAAGCCGCCCAGAGTGGCTGGGGAAGCCCAGCCAGATGGGCAGGGTATAAATAATAAATTATTATTATTATTATTATTATTGTTGTTGTTGTTGTTGTCATGCAAAGTGGTTATATTCTTTCCCCTACCACCTCCTGTGATTTTTGAGGGGACCCTGCCCAATTTCTATGGCATTGATTCTGGTAGAGTTCAGAAGACCTCAGCTCTGCCATAAGTTCCAGAAAGGAGTCTGATGGCAAGGCAAAGCAAGCTCCTCAGAACAAGGAGGTGCTGGTAGCCCTGGCTCTAAGGCCAGGGGCTTCCAGTGAAGGGGGATATTGTAGAATCCCCTACCTCCTCTCCATATTTTAAAGCATTTGCCCTCAGGGTCACAGCAGGCTGGGGGGGGGCAGCAACAACATGGCTTGTGTTGTCCATGTGGTCCACGTCTAGGATGTCAACTAATACTAGACAATTAGGGCTTCTGCTACAGACCTTCAGGATAGTGCAAGTTCTACTATTTGCATCATGATTCTACTACCCAAATGGGAGCTTTGCATTTCATATCAAAAGTCTGTACATCTCACTCAAGTTCTTCAGATGTTGGCAGCCCAGCCTACCTCCTCCTCTTACAGTTGCTTGGAAAGGCACCTAACTATTTTCAGCAACAGAGATGCCAAAATCTGGACCGGTTCTTTGGAGACAGCCATCCTCTTTGGTCATCATGTTTAAAATGACTAAGGCACTCCCAAGGCACACTTTCCCTAATGAGGTCTCCTGCCGCCAGTGCCCTTCTACCGTTCAGCTTCCGTTCGTAGACCAAGGTAAAGTTCGCAAACCGGAACACTACTTCCGGTTTTGCGGAGTTCATAAAGCAAATAGTTTGTGAAAAGGGCTGTTTGTAAACCGAGGTACCACTGTAGTCTGTGGACAAATGCCAGCTCCCTCAGCCTGAAAGTGAGATGAGCACCACAACCCCATAGTCACCTTTGACTGGACATAACAGTACAGGGGTCCTTTACCTTCACCTTTACCTTCACCTTTACCTTTACCTTTACCATACTATAATAAAGGTAAAGGTAAAGGGACCCCTGACTATTAGGTCCAGTAGCGGACGACTCTGGGGTTGTGCGCTCATCTTGCTTTATTGGCCGAGGGAGCCGGCGTACAGCTTCTGGGTCATGTGGCCAGCATGAGTAAGCCGCTTCTGGTGAAGCAGTGCAGCACACGGAAATGCCGTTTACCTTCCCGCCGGAGCAGTACCTATTTATCTACTTGCACTTTGACGTGCTTTCGAACTGCTAGGTTGGCAGGAGCAGGGACCGAGCAACGGGAGCTCACCCCGTCGCAGGGATTCGAACCGCCAATCTTCTGATCTGCAAGCCCTAGGCTCTGTGGTTTAACCCACAGCGCCACCCGCGTCCCACCTTACTATAATAGCAATGCATATATTAGTGAAAATAGCATACAGGGATATTGCATTAAAATCTGTATATTAGGGGAAAATTCAAAGTGAAACACAGACGAATCTTCATGAGGACTGGGAGGGAAGAGCGATATTTCCTTACTTATTTTATTAAGGAAACCCAACATCTGCTTGGCTGTGGAGGTGCTTCTCCAGAATTCAGGGATGTGTCTGTCATTTTTACACCATTTTTAAAATTTCCTGGTACTCTGGACAGGTTGGTCATTCTGCTGGCAAAGCCGCAGTGTGCATCTCCTGTCCTGGCATTAACAAGAGTATACTGCAGGAATTCTCTTCCCAACCCCCACCTCTATAAATTGCATTCATCGTAAGAGTGTAAAAGGAATTAATATTTTTATTGAAAGTAGTGCTGGTGAAATAGTAAGTTCTAGCCTTTGGCACCTGAGATTTATGCTCAAAACCTATGCCTGGTTATATCACAACAAAACTGAATTATGCATAAGCAGAAACTCAATTTCTCTATAGTGGATTGTTGTATATTCATTTCCAATAAATATAAGGACCACTAGATGTGTGTGCATTGCCCCACTACCTTGTTTAACTTTTCTGTCCCCTGATAGTAATTCAAACTCTCCCCAATGCCAACCTTTCCACAAAGTTGCATTTCTAATTTGCCATACGAAAGAAAACACTTCTAACATCAGAATGGGTTGCAGTGCCTTGCTAATGATGATTTGGTGTCTAGTATATTTTATTTTTCTTCTCGTTTTTTGGTAAAAGGGACCCCCTACACAAATGGAAGAAGAACAAGAGAATTGCCCTACATTTTTCAAGAAAAAATGCCTCCCCCCCATCAAATAACTCCATATCTAGGTATATCTAGGCACACCAAATGTGACTAGTGTGAGCTAATTGTGAGCACACTCAAGCCAGAGTTACACAGTTAAGTCACACATGCCAACATAATCAAATTGAGAGAGTTGCACATGTGCTTAGCTTTTCCCATTGGGTGTCTGGATGCTGTCAGGGGCTCCCGGCTGGTTTCTTACCATCCTTTTTTATTTCAATATTTACAGAGAGAGGCCATAGAACCCAGCCTCTTGGATAATGGCATTGTGCCGAGTGAATCTCCACCCCCTGTCTCTCCCACTTCCTCACCCATCATTCTCATCGTCTCCTATGGGTGCTGCTATGTGCCCTCTGTCTTTGAGCTCTCCTACGTTTAAGGTTCGCCGGCTCCTGGGAGATGAAGGGTCTGGAATGACAAGTCAGCTGGGTGTTGTTCTGTCTGTCCCATGATCTCCCAGCTTTTCCCCTCATCTGCCTCTGAGTTATGACCTCCCTCAACCCACTGTTGTAAATCTATACTGTCTTCCTCTCTTCTCCCACCATTCCTCCTCTGCCCAGTCCCTGACATTGGGAAGGACAGGATTTCAAGTAACTGTTAGACTGAGGTCAACAGGACTTTGAACTTGGAAGCTGTGTGTGATATGTGGAGGTGGTTTTTGCCAGGACTTAGGCTAAGGTCATGATGGTGCCCCCTCCCTATTCCATGTGCACACATTAGCTGGGCTCACTGTTTAATCTTTACTTCAACACTGGTGACAGAATAATGTACTCTACCACACTCAAGACAGCAGGTTAGTTGGGGGGCGGGGGTAAGACAGGCTGTGATGTATTAACAGGCCTGTCCTCAAACAGAGGGGAATGACCAGAAGGCTTTGGAAGAACAGCCAAGAGGACTGTTGCTCCTCCCCTCCCACCATCTGCCCCCTAAGACCATTGTCACACCTTGCCCAATGGTAGGGTTGTTCCTGGTTTTCAGAGCGAATTTAAGAACCCTCCACTGAAATCAGCTTCCTATTAGGTATACCTGTGAACCGATCCCCTAGAATCATAGAGTTGGAAGAGACCACAAGGGCCATCCAGTCCAACCCCCTGCCAAGCAGGAAACACCATCAAAGCATTCCTGACAGGTGGCTGTCAAGCCTCTGCTTAAAGACCTCCAAAGAAGGAGACTCCACCACATGGAGGAGACTCCACCACACTCCTTGGCAGCAAATTCCACTGTCGAACAGCTCTTACTGTCAGGAAGTTCTTCCTAATGTTTAGGTGGGATCTTCTTTCTTGTAGTTTGAATCCATTGCTCCGTGTCCGCTTCTCAGGAGCAGCAGAAAACAACTTTTCTCCCTCCTCTATATGACATATCCTTTTATATATTTGAACATGGCTATCATATCACCCCTTAACCTTCTCTTCTCCAGGCTAAACATACTCAGCTCCCTAAACCGTTCCTCATAAGGCATCGTTTCCAGGCCTTTGACCATTTTGGTTGCCCTTCTCTGGACACGTTCCAGCTTGTCAGTATTCTTCTTGAACTGTGGTGCCCAGAACTGGACACAGTATTCCAGGTGAGGTCTGACCAGAGCGGAATACAGTGGTACTATTACTTCCCTTGATCTAGATGCTATACTCCTATTGATGCAGCCCAGAATTGCATTGGCTTTTTTAGCTGCTGCATCACACTGTTGACTCATGTCAAGTTTGTGGTCTACCAAGACTCCTAGATCCTTTTCACATGTACTGCTCTCAAGCCAGGTGTCACCCATCCTGTATTTGTCCCTATCCTTGTCTGCCTCTTGCTTCTCTCCTTGTCAAATATTAGCTATATATATAGCAAAACTTTAAGAGTACAGGTGGAAGAAAACTCACTTCCACACAAGGCCTCCCCTTAGCTGAAAATGATATGCAGAATGTCATTCCCTGCTGGGAGATCATGGGGCTTGTAACACTCTGTAAGTCATTTCCAGCTAAGGAGAGGCCTGGCAAGGCCGCTCCTTAGCTAGAAACAGCAGGGGGAATGTAGTTTACATTCTAATAACAAGTGCCATGCTCTCCCGGCAGCCTGAAAGAACTGGCACAATCCAAAATTCTACCATCCTGTTCTCAGTCGTGGGTTGAATAGCTTTGTAGCAGGATCCTGTTCAGTTGCTGGGCCTGATTATCTTCTAAATTAGCATCAGTTTGGTTTAGTGTGGATTCAGCAATGTCAGCCGAGGTGCTCTTGCGCTAGGGCAAGCTCAGCGAGAGCTGAACAGCTTTGACTGGAAGACAAAGATGCCAAGAACCTGCTTGATGAAAGAATTGTTTGCAATTGCTACTGAAAAACTGCCATTCATTGAAAATATCGCCTGGGAAGGATGGCACTATTATATGAAATAGGCAGCTTTGATACATAAAAGCAGCACTGAATGAATGAAAAGGAAGCTAAGCCAAATTGTGTTGCTTAAGTACGGTGTGTGATAGAGATGGGCAGTAGGATACAAAGCATTCTTAATCAGAAGTAAGTCAATGGAGCAGACTAGCAAGAAAGTGTTGTTAGGATTGCAGCCTAAATGAGAATCTTATACCCACTGAGATGAAGGTCAGATGGAGAGAAGGTAATCAAGGTGTTGGAGTGAAGGATTCAGTGGGAAACTAGATCATGTTTCCTCTCCTCACACGATGCAGCATTTTGTTGTTGCTGCTGGCAACTTTCTGTCTTGAGATGATGATGATATTATTATTATTATTATTATTATTATTATTATTAATTTATTATTTATACCCCGCCCATCTGGCTGGGCTTCCCCAGCCACTCTGGGCGGCTTCCAACAAAATGATAAAATACAGTAATCCATCAAACATTAAAAGCTTCTCTAAACAGGGCTGTCTTCAGATGTCTTCTAAAAGTCAGATAGTTGTATTTCCTTAACATCTGATGGGAGGGCGTTCCACAGGGCGGGCGTCACTACCGAGAAGGCCCTCTGCCTGTTTCCCTGTAACTTGGCTTCTCGCAGTGAGGGAACCGCCAGAAGGCCCTTGGAGCTGGACCTCAGTGTCAGGGCTGAACGATGGGAGTGGAGACTCTCTTTCAAGTATACTGGGCTGAGGCCATTTAGGGCTTTAAAGGTCAGCACCTACACTTTGAATTGTGCTTGGAAGCATACTGGGAGCCAATGTAGGTCTTTCAAGACAGGTGTTATGTGGTCTCGGCGGTCGCTCCCAGTCACCAGTCTAGCTGCCGCATTCTGGATTAGTTGTAGTTTCCGGGTCACCTTCAAAGGTAGCCCCACGCAGAGCGCATTGCAGTAGTCCAAGCGAGAGATAACCAGAGTATGCACTACTCTGGCGAGACAGTCCGCAGGCATGTAGGGTCTCAGCCTGCGTACCAGATGGAGCTGGTAAACAGCTGCCCTGGACACAGAATTGACCTGTGCCTCCATGGACAGCTGCGAGTCCAAAATGACTCCCAGGCTGCACACCTGGTCCTTCAGGGGCACAGTTACCCCATTCAGGACCAGGGAGTCCTCCACACCTGCCTGCCTCCTGTCCCCCAAAAACAGTAGTTCTGTCTTGTCAGGATTCAACCTCAATCTGTTAGCCGCCATCCATGAGACAATGGAATGTGCCTTCAGGGGTGAAGTCAAACTGCTGCATTAGCAGCACAAAAGTTATCTCCCTTGGGCACAAGTCTGGGCAGTGTGTATGAAGGTCCTGGGCTGCCCTGACAACAAGATGCCCCTCTCAGCTTTTGGATGCAGTCTAAAAGAAAGCTGAAGATTTTCTGCTGGTCTCATGAATCATCCACTTATCTCTACTTATCATAAGGTAAAAAGGTAAAGGACCCCTGGAGGGTTAAGTCCAGTCAAAGGTGACTATGGGGTGTAGCGCTCATCTCGCTTTTCAGGCCAAGGGAGCCGGCATGCTTCTGGCACAACGGAACACCGTGACAGGAACCAGAGTGTCCAGAAATGCCATTTACCTTCCCGCAGCAGCGGTACCTATTTATCTACTTGCACTGGTATGATTTCAAACTGCTAGGTTGGCAGGAGCAGGGACAGCAATGGGAGCTCACCCCGTTGTGTGGATTCGAACTGCCAACCTTCCAATCAGCAAGCCCAATAGGCTCTGTGGTTTAGACCACAGCGCCACCCACTCTCCTTATCATACAAAAAGGGGTTAGTTTAAAACAAAGAAGAGGGGGTTCTTTTTTGTCGAGAACCATAGCAAAATCCACTATTGAGTCCTGCTCCTTGATCTAGCCCAGCATATTTCTACTCACCATAGCCAACTGGATACCATGAGGTTCCCACAAGCAGGACATGAGCATGATATCATTCTCTGGCTCACGTCCTCCCACAACTGGTATTCTGAGGGATGGTCTGGTGGTGGGTAATATATCCTGATAAGTAATAGCCATTGTTTGCCCTATCTTCTGTGAATTTGTCTAAGCAAGGGACATCGATCTCTGCCTCCACGCCAGGTCTATCACTATCAGGTCGTGGATGCCTGGCCGCAACGCCGCCCACCAAAAAAGGTGAGCGGTCCTGTCTAATTCTCCTTAAAGCCATCCAGGTAGTCAGCTATCACAACCACACAGGATAGTGATTGCCATCGTGAACTCTGTGTTGTGTGAAACTGTGTGTAGCAGATAGAGCATCGCACTGGGAAGATCTGGGTGAAATCACAGTTCAGTCATAAAGCTTGCTGGGGGACCTTGGGCCAACTGTTTTCTCTCAAACTTCCCTGCCTCGTGTAGAAGAAGAAGAGTTTGGATTTGATATCCCGCTTTATCACTACCTGAAGGAGTCTCAAAGCGGCTCACTTTCTCCTTTCCCTTCCTCCCCCACAACCAACACTCTGTGAGGTGAGTGGGGCTGAGAGACTTCAAAGAAGTGTGAGTAGCCCAAGGTCACCCAGCAGTTGCATGTGGAGGAGCGAGACGCGAACCCGGTTCACCAGATTCCGAGTCTACAGCTCTTAACCACTACACCACACTGGCTCACCACTGAAGAACGGTGCAGTTGTGGGGATTTTTGAAATAAGCTTTCTGCACCAGCCAGTCACGTCATGTGATAAATACACTCAGTTGCACAATTTCAGACGGCAGTCTGAGCTAGAGAGCTAAGAAGCTGGGAAAAACAAATGTGTTTACATTTCTTCATACATGTCCTTTGCTGCCGCAGTCTGAATCTCCACCCCAAGACAATCTTGTAGGACTATGGGCGGACCCTTATGACATTGCCCCCCACTTTCTGCTGTTCTTTGAAGAAGTCCTGGTCTTATAAGGTTGTCTTGCACGTTTAATGAACTTATGCCATTGAGCTAAGCAGAAAAAAATCACCTTCTTCCAGCAAACTCTGGTTTCAGTGATCACAGAATTGAGCCGGAAGAAATATGCAAAGTGTTAGCGCTTTAGTGACTAAAGAAAACTGAAGAAGGGATGTGTCTTATTCATCTCATGTATTGAGGCGAACCCGGTTCACCAGATTACAAGTCTACCAGTCTTAACCACTACACCACACTGGCTGTAGTTGTGTGAATGCAAAATATGGAGCCACAACTAAAATTCCTGAGCCATTTAGAAGGAGGGGAGATGTGAATATAATAAATAAAATGTTTTTTTATGGCTCTGCGTGAGGCCTAGCTTCAGACAACATATTGGCCAGTATTCACCAGTGATATGATCCATTGGTCATCTGCTCTTATAAATGAGAATTGGGCATTTAGTCACTAAAATGGCAGGTTTAAAAAAGTAGCTGAATGCTCCCCAGAAGGCTTTGTGCAGGAATGTTTTTGAAACATGGGACTGGATTATTTCACCCATAGGGCAATTCACAGGTTCTAGGGGCTATTTAAGGACTCTCAAATCTCACCACAAACACTACTTGCTCACCTGGTCAGTATCCAGACGAGCTCTAATTTGGCCTTATCGAAAGCCTTTGGACTAATCCAGACAATCTGCTTTATGATTATTATTTTCCCTCAAGACGCCTTATCTCTTGCATCACCACTAACTGCCTCCCTATACACTTTATAGCTCTTTCCTCCTGCTACCTCTGTTGCATCAGCAAAAGTCATAAAATCACACGATGCAGAATAGTTAGGATCAGTGCAACGCACACATTTCCAGATCCAGCTTCTTCTGAGGAGTATTTCTTCTTCAGAAGAAGAAAGAGAAAACCCTGCATACATTTCATTTAAAAAACATTCAAAGGGGATTGTGCAGGGAAGAAAATAAAAAATAATGAGGTAATAATAGCAGGTTTAGATGCTGGGAAACAGTTCCCCGTGGGCTCAGCTTGCCTCATTGTGTAGATTATATATGGCTTCATTATGAACAAAAAACAATTTACTGTAGAACTGTTTTCTGGAAGGCCATTTTATGCATCATATACCTTGCTGACAGTTTACAACCATTTTTAACCTGTATAAAATTAATTATATTTATAGGTGGTGCCCAGATGAACCGCAGCATACTGAACAGTGTGTGTCATCCACCGCCCCCATACTTGCACACAATTTCCTGAAACAGACAGCTTCTTGACAGGGGCATAGGGGATGGATGCTGCCTCACACTTTTGGAATCCTCTGCAGATTCCTTCTGGTGAACTAGCTGAGAATGTTTCATGCTTGTTATTCATCAGAGGGCAGCATCTATCTGTAGTAGTCACTTTTTTAAAGGAGGAAGAGGAAGAGGAAGAGGAAGAAGAGGGAGAAGAGGAAGAAGAAGAATGAATAGAGTGTTGAAAAACACGTTTGTTAAAAAACCAGAGGGCCTTCTTACTTGGAATGGTCAACCAGGAGATACCAAAGGAAGATCACACCTTTTTTATGTATGCCACAACAGCAGCAAGAATATTGATTGCAAAGTACTGGAAGACAAAGGATTTACCAACCATAGAAGAATGGCAGATGAAAATGATGGACTATATGGAACTTGCGAGCTGACTGCGAGACTCCGCGACCAGAGGGAAGAAGCGGTGGAGAAAGAATGGAAGAAATTTAGAGAATATCTTAAAAACTATTGTAAAATTTAGAGATAAGACAATGCGGCAGATAAGCAATTTACAGATTAGATTTAGAACGTTTTTAAGGGAAGTATGATATATATAGATAAATTTAGGATTGTATTTGAGCAATAGAAATGTAAGAGATTTCAGTGATAAGGTTTGATAAGATAATAATAAGTTAAGATAAGGAAATAGAATTAATAATAAAAATAGAATAGAACATAAGAATTATGGTAAAATGATGAGAGGAAATTGCTAAAGAGAATAAGTATATACATTGAAACGCAGTGGGAAAGACAGGAGGAAGTCAAACCAAAATGTAAAGAAATGATGAAGGGAAGTATTTTGATTCATGTATGTGTGTGTTTTTGTAGTATTGTATTGTTTGTAGTGATGTGTATTGTTTGTCTTTTTATTATGTAGGTGTAAAACCCCAATAAATATGAATTTTTAAAAAAAAAAGAGGAAGAAGAAGAAGAGAAGAAGAGGAGAGGAAGAGGAGGAGGAGGAGGAGAAGGAAAAGAAGAAGAAGAAGAAGGAGAAGGAGGAGGAGGAGGAGGAGGAGGAGGAGGAGGAAAAGAAGGAGGAGGAAAAGAAGGAGGAGGAGGAGGAGGAGGAGGAAAAGAAGAAGGAGGAGGAGGAGGAGGAGGAGGAGGAGGAAAAGAAGAAGGAGGGGGAGGAGGGGGAGGAGGAAAAGGAGGAGGAGGGGGAGGCGGGGGAGGAGGAAAAGGAGGAGGAGGAGGAGGAGGAGGAGGAGGAGGAGGAAAAGAAGGAGGAGGAGGAGGAGGAGGAAAAGGAGGAGGAGGAGGAGGAAAAGGAGGAGGAGGAGGAGGAAAAGAAGAAGGAGGGGGAGGAGGAGGAGGAGGAAAAGAAGAAGGAGGGGGAGGAGGGGGAGGAGGAAAAGAAGAAGGAGGGGGAGGAGGGGGAGGAGGAAAAGGAGGAGGAGGAGGAGGAGGAAAAGAAGGGAGGAGGAGGAGGAGGAGGAGGAGGAGGAGGAGGAGGAGGAGAAGAAGGGAGAAGGAGAAGGAGGAGGAGAAGGAGAAGGAGGAGAAGGAGAAGGAGAAGGAGAAGGAGAAGGAGGAGGAGGAGGAGAAGGAAAAGAAGAAGAAGGAAAAGAAGAATAAGAATGATGAGCACTCACACTTTACATTGTGGGTGCCCTTTGCGGGATCGCGCGTGGTGATTCAGTTCCCAGGGAGCTTACTGGCAAAAAGGGGCTGGCTTGACTCTCAGTGTTAATTTTGGAGGTTCACGCCCAGCTCAGTAATCAAGTTTCTTGCTGGGAGGTGGGGCCAGCCCCATTTATAAATAGGGGGTGGAGCTGACAATAGCCAGGCAGTCAGCTCTGGAGATTCACCCTCCCTTTGTTTAATGTTTCTTGTTTGCAGGTTAACTTTTCCTTCCTGTTTAGCGGGCGGTGCTACGGTCTTTGACTGGTTGCTGTTGAAGGACCGGGAAGAGATTTGAATTATGGTGCTGGAGGAGACTCTTGAGAGTCCCATGGACTACAAGAAGATCAAACCTATCCATTATTAAGGAAATCAGCCCTGAGTGCTCACTGGAAGGACAGGTCCTGAAGCTGAGGCTCCAATACTTTGGCCACCTCATGAGGAGAGAAGACACCCTGGAAAAGACCCTGATGTTGGGAAAGATTGAGGGCACAAGGAGAAGGGGATGACAGAGGACGAGATGGTTGGACAGTGTTCTCGAAGCTACCAACATGAGTTTGACCAAACTGTAGGAGGCAGTGGAGGACAGGAGTGCCTGGCATGCTAAACGACTAAACAACAACAATAATAATAATAATAATAATAATTTATTATTTATACCCCGCCCATCTGGCTGGGTTTCCCCAGCCACTCTCGGCGGCTTTCAACAGAGCATTAAAATACAATAATCTATAAAACATTAAAAGCCTCCCTAAACAGGGCTGCCTTCAGATGTCGTCTAAAGGTCTGGTAGTTGTTGTTTTCTTTGACATCTGAAGGGAGGGCGTTCCACAGGGCGGGCGCCACTACCGAGAAGGCCTTCTGCCTGGTTCCCTGTAACTTGGCTTCACGCAGCGAGGGAACCGCCAGAAGGCCCTCGGCACTGGACCTCAGTGTCCGGGCTGACCGATGGGGGTGGAGACGCTCATTCAGGTATACAGGACCGAAGCCATTTAGGGCTTTAAAGGTCAGCACCAACACTTTGAATTGTGCTCGGAAACGTACTGGGAGCCAGTGTAGGTCTTTCAAGACCGGTGTTATGTGAAATACACAGTGAAATGCTGGAAAATGTTTGTGAGAACGTTTAGACTGATGCACAAATGTAGCAAAGTGAGCTGAACATTGGAAAAAGAATTTGTCAAATTATCATCCAATCCTCACTTTGGAGGAAGATAAAGGATTGGGACTTCCACATTCTCCAGTAAATTCTATTTGGGCTCTTACAGATATATTCATGCCAAAATTCCAGTACTACTCCTTGAAGTCATCATGCAATTAAAAGAATAAAAACCCTCTCCTTACAAGAAACTTTCACACTGTAGAGTTTGAAATCCTGTCCCAGGTGACCTTTCTGTAAAGTTTGTGTTGATAGTATAGACTGCAGACTGAGACACTATATGCCAAAATATGGGGTTATAATTCATTATAATGCAACGACTTTCCAGAAGGGAAGAATCATCTTAATAGCGTATTACAGCAATCTATTTGGTTATAACACATCAACAGACCAAAGTATATCAAAAATCCCTGAGCCATACCACGCTTAGGAACAATTGAAAGATAAGCTTCGCAGAGGGAAAGCGCAGTATATTTGCCTATTGGAATATTTTAAAATCCTTTTAAAATCTAGTGGGAAACTCCTGCAAAACCCTTGGAGAGACTAGGGACACAAGCACATGGTGGTTTGCTATTTCAGTTAGCAATGGGCTGCCAGACTGATTTGGACCGATTAACAGAATAACCAGATATTTTACCGAAAGCATCTATCATTTGCATCAAGATAGGAATACTAGTCTGAGGTTCCGAAATAAGCAAAAGAATATCATCTGCAACTAACACTGATTTGTGTTCAACTGAATTATGAACTAACTACTCCATGAATCTCACAATGTTGTCTAATAGCACAACCCAGAGGCTCTAAACAAATATTAAGAAGTGAAGGTGAAAGTGGGCGTCCATGTCTGGTTCTTTGAGCCAAAGGAAAGGTGGCAGACATATTACCATTCAATTTGACTCTAGATGTAGGTTTCTTGTTAAGAAATTGTATCACTTAGTTCCTTTCCTGCAGAAGTCCCAGCAAAGGAAGAATGGATACAAAAACTTATGGAATATGCAGAAATGGCGAAACTTGCCGGAAGAGTAAGAAATCAAGATAACAAATTTTTCATAAAAGAATTGAAATGGTTTATTGAATATGTTCAGATTAATTGCAAACAGATAAAATCATTGGCAGGATTGTTGTAATAACCTGCAGTTTCATAAGAGTATATATTTAAAGAAGATGAATAAATGAGCAAATTAAGTTAACGCGGGTGGCGTTGTGGGTTAAACCACAGAGCCTAGGGCTTGCCGATCAGAAGGTTCAAATCCCCACAACGGGGTGAGCTCCCATTGCTCGATCCCTGCTCCAGCCAACCTAGCAATTTAAAAGCACGAAGTGCAAGTAGGTAAATAGGTACCACTCCGGCGGGAAGGTAAACGGCGTTTCTGTGTGCTGCTCTGGTCCGCCAGAAGCGGCTTAGTCATGCTGGCCACATGACCCGGAAGCTGTACGCCAGCTCCCTTGGCCTATAGAGAAAGATGAGCGCCGCAACCCCAGAGTCGTCTGCAACTGGACCTAATGGTGAGGGGTCCCTTTACCTTTACCTAAGTTAATTTGGATATGCAGAAGTTATTAAAAACAAATTTAAGGAACCATAGAAAGAGGGGGAAGGACGCCAAGTTTTGAAATGTCAAAATGATTGTAAAATTAGTGAAATGCATAAACTTGAAAAGTATAAATATTTTTTTAAAAGAAAGAAAGAAAGAGATTGTATCACTTGGAAGTCAAAGCACTGAAAGTAAAAAATGTTTCTAAAACACTCTACTCAAGGAGGTAGGAAGTGTATTTCCCTGAGTTACAAAATTCTAAAAAGTAATTTTCTAAAACTGGACTTCATATGGTGGCTAGCCCTGAACAGGATCTCCTCCTCATAGCAACAGACACTCAAAAAAGAAGCTGGTTTAATCTAAAGTCTGGATCCTCCAGGCACTAGAGTCCTATTTGTCAATGGGAAGAACTCACAAGGATTGGTCAATCAGCATCCACCCCTTAGGACACAAACCAATCAATAACTTCCCAGACCACAAGAGGTATGGTTTATGAAAAGCCATTTGGAGCTGGGCGAGAGATGAATGATGTTCTACCCTTTGCCTGGGGGACCTCATTCCTCCATTGCTACAAATGAATTAACATTTGAACTGGAAATTCTGGGACAATTAGATTTTTTTACTGACAACCTCTCTGGATAGAGTGGCCTGGAAGCAGTTCAGAACACATAACAGGGATTTGGAGAGTGAATGGAATGGGGTGTAGGAGATTTTTCATTCTAAGTAACAGACAAAACAACACACACACACAAAATGCTAATATTGCTGGCTTACCTGTATGGAATTTTGCCATTTTGGAAGCCAAAATGTCAAACTGGCTATTTATTTATTCAATGACGATCATAACCCCCTTCTCCAACAATAAGCCCAGGGCATGTTACAATAAAACAAGATAAACTCAATAACAATTTACACTGACGGTCTAAATATATTTATAAATACCAAATAAACTACCCAATAAAACAATATAGCAGAAGGCGTTCTCGGCAGTCTCACCCTCCCTGTGGAATGCCCTCCCATCAGATGTCAAGCAGATAAAGAACAACACAACTTTTAGAAGACATCTGAAGGCAGCCCTGTATCAGGAAGTTTTTAATGTTTGACATTTTACTATGTTTTTATATGTGCTGCAAGCCACCCAGAATGACTGGGGAAAACTAGCCAGATGGGCAGGATATACATAATAAAATTATTATTATTATTATTATTGCAATAAAACAGGCAACGACTAAGCAATAGATCTGTGCATGGACTCCCTGATCCATCCTGTGGCCCGCATCTTTACCTTCACCTAGCTAAATGAACAGATTTAATTAGACTTAAACTGATAAACATGAGAAATCGAATATCTGTGATATGGAAGGGCATGTCATTTGAGTGAAATGTAGTTAGTACGGTATCTGAGAGTTAAACCCTCCTAATTATGCTAGGTTATTTTGTGTCTGCATTCATCATAGTCCATGGGAACTACGGAGATCACCCATGGGTCCTTGTAGTCACCCATGTCAGTGAAATAAACAGAAATATGCTCTTATTCCCTTATGGGGTACACAAGAGCCTTTCCAGGTTCTCCATCAGTAGGAGCAAATTACAGAGGCCAACCAGAGAAAAATTGAGAAGCAAAATCTTTATTTTCACTGTTGCAACAGGGTGCTTCCCCCTCTCTCTCTCTCTCTCTCTCTCTCTCTCTCTCTCTCTCTCTCTCTCTCTCTCTCACACACACACACACACACACACACACACACACACACACACGAGAGAGAGAGCAGGGAAAAAGACCCAGAACAATGGTGTGCCAGCCCCTATACAGACTTTTGAAATTCCCCCCTTGGAGTCCAGCCCACCCTCAGATACATCAGAACTACATCACAACTTGGGATGGTCAGAGGAGGTAACTTGAGAATTTTCCACACCTGGTCATCCCTCCTCGACCCCTCCCAGACACTCATTTCTAGAAAACAAAAGCAGGGCAGGGCAAATGCAGGGCTAACGACTGTCCTTTGTGAAGGAAATGGGCCATCTGGTACCTGGACAGCTAGGAGTCAAAATGGTGTGAGGCCTGTCTTTCTGTGCTGTTTTCAGACATGTGGCCTTGTTTGCTTGGTACATTAATAACAATTATATATATAAATATATGAGCTTGATATTCTTACAACTTCAGCAATGGAAGTTTACAGTGAGGCCTCCTTGTTGAAGGTACAATTGCTTGGTGATTTTTGATGGGAAAGGGAGATGGTGGCAATGTTAGGGAGGGCTAGACCCAAATTTCAGAGATTTGGGCTCATGATGCAGCTGTCTGTGGTTTCTCCCAAACTAGTGGAATGGATTTCCACAGCACACAATGTTGAATGTAGCCTTTGCTGCTTAATCCTTTTTGAAAGCACGAAAGCTGAACACCTTTTCATTTGACCACAGCCCTTAGTTCTTCTTTGATTATTAGCAAACTTAGCAGTAAATTTTTACACCAATTCATTCCCCCCTCTCCCTACTTTCTGCTTACAGACAATGAAGTTTTATGGAGTGACGCCTGACCAGGAGTTAAATTGCATCAGTTTATCTTAAACTGCATCCTGGCAAATGATTGAATCTGTGATTTAATGCACATCAGAGGTTGTAAAAAGCAGGTATTTGGAAGTTCAGATGATACCCATGAATGCAAAGAAACCATTTGATGTGTAAGATAAGAATTCGAGCACGTCCCTTTTGATGTCAAATATGAAAGAGTTCACACTTCGTTAAATGGCACATCAAACGTATGAAAATGCAGCCATTAATCTATATTTCATGACATCCTCCTAACAATACCTACTAGATCTATACTCCATATTGCAAAAAAAAAAGGTGAGAATTGTTTTCATCTTGCTTTAAACCTTGAAGAACAGAACTCTGTGTTATCCACCGAGCTTTCAGAAGTTGACTTTGATAAATTAAGTAACCAGTCATAATGAATATCCAGAGACCGTCCAGGTTTTGCAGAACTTCAGCAAGAAATTGATAAAGCGCTTAAGAAGAAGATCTTGGATATGCTTTAAGTGATTGCTGAAAAACAAATTTTCCTGAAAGTCTAAAAAGTGAAACAAACTCAAACTTACGTTTGCATGAGATTGCAGAAATTATATTTTAAAAGATATAAAAAATAGGGTGACTGCCACAAATTAAACACTTTGCCCTGAATAAAAGAATGAATGTATCTTTATTTGTGTCAGCAATCGGCCATAGCAATAAAACAACAATACAATATACAAAGAATAGAAATAAAAGGTCAATTATATAAAATACATTTCAGGGTTTTGAATCAATAGTCAAATAGTGGATCTTATTCTAATTGGCCCAGCTAAAAACCTTGCAACCTTTGCTGTCACCTGCTCATCTTGATCTGCCAAGAGAAAGGACACTGTGGCAGTGGTTGGGAGACCCGGAATGGACAATAAAAGAGGGGTGATAACCTCATTCCTCAAGTCTTTATAAAGAGTGCAAGCCAGAAGGGCATGCGCCACCGATTCAGTGCTGCCATCTCCACAGGGACATAAGCATTTTTCATGCAGAATAAAGGAGGGAGGGTCATTGTTGAGCTTTTTTTTAGGGTAGCCAAAGCTCAACAATGGCCCTACCACAGACGTCCAGTGGCATCTACCACAGACGTCCAGTGATTTACTGGTGGATCACTATCTACCTGTTGGACGTGCCTGAAACAGAGATACAACATTTTAAGCATATGTTCACTGCATCCTAGCCCTATCTAGGCATTCCAATGCAATCAACCACATGAGATGAGGGATGCACGAACGAGCATACTGCCCTCATTATCATGCTTGTCACCCTGCTGAAGCACAATGGTGGGAAAAGAGGACCTTCCTATCCTCCTAGCGGCTACTCGCATATTTTTAGACCCCTGGGAGCCTTCATAAGCTGCAAACACGCTCTTCACTTCTTAGAGGGTGGTGACGACAACAGAAGGAGCTGTGAAGAAGATCAGGTTTTTCCAATATGCTGAGGGCAAGGGGGAGAGAGTGCACCATAGCCCCCTTTGTTTCCCTTTCAGGGTATACAGTGGTACCATGGTTCTCAAATGCCTTGGTACTCAAACACCTTGATTCCCAAACGTCAAAAACCTGGAAGTAAGTGTTCCGGTCTTTGGACATTTTTCGGAAGCCGGATGTCTGATGCGGGTGTTGGCTATTGTTTCCGGGGCGCCTGCACCAATCAGAAACTGCGCCTTGGTTTTCGAACATTTTGGAAGTCAAACAGACTTCCGGAATGGATTAAGTTTGGCGCTTTTGTTTTTGCTATTTATTTTGTGTTTTTTAGGCTTTTTTAGTTAATTTGTTTTTGTGACTGTGTGGAACCCAGTTCAGCTACTGATTGATTGATTGATTGATGATTGATTGACTGACTGATTGTGTGGCTGCGGAAATGGATAAAAGCCAAACAATGACTATCATCAGTGCAGGTAAGAAATTTATATATATATATATATATATATATATATATATATATATATATATATATATATATCATCTACAATACTGTCTTATTTATTTTATAGTACCGTATATTGATTATTGCTTTCATTTTATGAATCAATGGTCTCGTCAGATAGTAAAATTCATGTTAAATGGCTGTTTTAGGGGTTGTTTTTAAAAATCTGGAACGGATTAATCTGTTTTGCATTACTTTCTATGAGAAAGCGTCCCTTGGTTTTGGAACGCTTTGGTTTTGGAACGGACTTCTGGAACGGATTAAGTTTGAGAACCAAGGTACCACTATACCATGCTACAAAGAAAGTCACCCAGTTCCCCATCTCTTCCAGAGAACACCTTGTTTCACCTCATAACACCACACTGGACTTTCCTTTTCCCTATGATGTGCCACGCCTTCTGTGGCGGCGATGTTTGTGATCAGTCACGGGAGAAGCAAATAGCTGGGCATTTATTGGAGCAGGGATTTTAGCCTTCCCCTGATGTACTGCCAAGGCGGTATGTCCTCTCGGTTTGCAGCGACTGTATGTCCAAAACAATTTCTCAAGACACAGTGTTTGTTTGGCTGTCTTCTCTTTTGATTATGTTCTGTGATATCAGAATTGTGTGCAAGACCAAGGATCCAATGTACCACCTGCACATATCCATTAATTTCACTGGATTCACTCTGAGTATGGTTAACATCTGATACAATGCCTTTTTGAAAAAGAGAAAGAAAAATCACAACAGTATCTATGAAAACTATAGCATTTTTACAGAAGCCTAAAACAGTTTGAATTCCTCCCTATTTTTTTCTTCCTTAACTTCTTTCTGAAGGTCAAAGGTTTAATTTGTATGCTCATCTCTCTTTTCCACTTTCCAACATATCCTTAATTGAAATTTGACACATATACCCATTAGACGAATTTATTCTTTTTTCCATGCTTCATTAACAATGCTCTTTGCTATACCACGGCGATAATGCTCTTCATAAAATGCTCTTCTATGTGATGCCGGCTACTATGAATGGTGATTGATGGCATCCAAGTAGCACAGAATGGGAAGGTAAAATTTTACTTGCTAAAATGGCAAGCCATGTCATGAATTCTCAACAGTTTATTGACTGGATGAGGTCTCTGAAAGGCAGGTGCAAATGTGAGCCAGCTCCACTCATGCCAATTGAGCTATTGTTGATTTTACACCATTTTTTATCTAAGAGCAACAGCTCATTATGTTTCACTTGCAAGCCTCAGAATGGGCCACAGGTGCCGGAACATCATCATGAACTAGATTATTCATCAGCAATGCTAAATATCATTTTGTTCCTGCTGAAGAATGTGCAGCCAGGGCCCCGTAAAGTCGAAAATGAAACCTAGAAACATAAATGCAAATTAACTTTCCCTTCTTAAAGAGTAATTTCCCATCCAGAGATACTGCTGCACTTGTCCATGAAGTTTTGTCTCTTTTGGAACATGATATTTCCCCCACCACACAGACGTTTAGCAGGGTTACCATAGAAACCGGGCCACTCTACTGCAAGCCTTTCTTCACCTTGAGAGGGGAAAACGGTTGTCATTTACATAGCGTAATTTTTGCAAGTTAAACTTTCTCCCACTCCATTCTGATTATAATGAAATAAAATACTGTACAACGGGCACCTGGGAAGAAATTAAGTAAAATATCTCATTTGAAGGGCACATCTCTGCTTTCAGCAAGATTCCGCCTTGCGTCTGAAGTTTAGCACACAATTGATCCAAGGCTTTTTTTTTTAAATAAACTTTATTTATCCATCACATAAAAATTTACACCATCTTCACGTTCCACACTTACAAATGTGAACTTAAAAAACTTAACAAACATAACAATCAAAGAAAAAAAAGGAAAAGGAAAAGAAAGAAAGGAAGAAAAGAAAAGACTGAAAGTAAGAAAATGAAAAAGATTACAAATAAAACATGACTTCTTCCTGTTTGTGCATCGTTTCTTATTCTTATTGTTTAAATTTGCTATTTCTAATATTTCCTATATTTTCTTATACATGTTTATATATTCTTGTTTTAGTTTCTTGTTATTATTAATTTCTAGATCTAATCTATTTTGCGTGGTTAGGCGGAGTCCCCCCGAACCCCAGGCAGCCCCTGAGGGAAATAACGACACGTGACAACATTCTATGGGATTAAATTGGCCACAACTTTATTAATATTCAGATGTAGGGAGACCTTGGCTCAGGCATTGGGCGTTTATCCTTCCCAGCCCCCCAGCTGGGGTTTTGGGTAATTTCAGGGTTATCCAGCATGTGTGGGGAGTGGGCTAGCTCTGGAGAACATATGTTCAAGCAGATAGCCCGCCCCCTGTTCGCCGCCGCTGGAGGGGGAGGGCAATGACGACCTCTGGGCGTATGGTCAATGCCTCCCCCTAAGACCCCTTTAACGGGAACCCTGGTATCGTCGCCGCAATGGGGGCGGGGGTCACCGCCCCACGCCCCCTCCCATATTAGGTAGATGACTAAAGGATTCCGCCCAAGGCCTGCAACCGCCAAAGTTGTGACGAATTGCTACGGGAAAGGTGAAACCTGCCAATGCAGGGAAAGTCCTTTCCGGCCCTTTAACAGCGACCTTGTCATAGCAGTGTCTGCGTGCCTGTGTGGCTGTGGAAAATAAAAGGTTAATCTGCATAACAAGCATTAATTGAGGGAGTGGAGGGTGGGGAAGCTCTGGATCCAATGGCTGCTTCCCAGGTAATGACTGACTCCTGTAAGGTGTGTTCCCTCCCTCTACCTGGCCAATCCCCCTGGCAACACCTCCCCAGCCGGGATTGGGCGGCTGCTGGCATAGGTGGAGACCACATGTATCCAACCTGGGAAGGCGGTGCCAGTCCCCAACTGCCAGGAGCTGCAACGTGATCCCAGGGGGCTACTCGCGACCACGCAAAATGCGCATCCCTTTTTGATGTGGGGAACGGTCATTCCTATATTTTCATCCCCTCGTTAATTTCAATCTAAGCAATTCACCAACTCTGTTTTAATACCTTCTTTTTTAAAATATTCTTCCACAAATTTCCATTCCTCTTTTATTCTTTGTTTTGGTATGTTTCTAATTGCCGCCGTCATTTTCGCCAAATTCATAAACTCTATCAATTTGATGTGCCACTCTTGGATTGTTGGTATTTTTTCTTCTTTCCATTTCTGAGCAATAAGCAGCCTGGCTGCGGCACAAGCATATATGAAGATATTTTTCCTATTTTCTGGAATATTTTCCGGTATCATGCTCAGTAAATCCAAGGCTTTTTTTAAAGAAGATGCAGCAATAGGATTTTGATCTCATTCTGGAAAGTCCCTGTCATTCTGCTGCCCTGAGCCCGAAGTCAAAATGTTCAGAACAATCAAGGGTCCATTTGTGATGGGACTGTAATACACCACATGGCATGGGACTGGTCATGTTGTGCGGACGCCTGATTATCGTCTTCCAAAGCAACTACTCTATTCTGAACTTAAATGTATGGAAGTGAGAGCTGGACCATAAAGAAGGCTGATCGCCGAAGAATTGATGCTTTTGAATTCTGGTGCTGGAGGAGACTCTTGAGAATCCCATGGACTGTAAGAAGATCAAACCTATCAATTCTGAAGGAAATCAGCCCTGAGTGCTCACTGGAAGGATAGATCCTGAAGCTGAGGCTCCAAGACTTTGGCCACCTCATGAGAAGAGAAGACTCCCTGGAAAAGACCCTGATGTTGGGAAAGATGGAGGGCACAAGGAGAAGGGGACGACAGAGGATGAGATGGTTGGACAGTGTTCTCGAAGCTACTAACATGAGTTTGACCAAACTGTGGGAGGCAGGGGAAGACAGGAGTGCCTGGCGTGCTCTGGTCCATGGGGTCACGAAGAGTCAGACATGACTAAACGACAACAACAGTCGTCAGCAGGTTTACCATACCCATTGAGTCAATCACCCATCTCCTACTACCCTCCTGAGAAAAACTCCACCCCATCCTGTCACTATATATAGGGGTCTGGTTACTTCTGTTTCAGTGTATCTGAATAAGTGTCCATGCAGACGAAAGCTTGACTGTGTCAAACCAACACGGCTACCTACCTGAATCTAGACCCACAAACAGTGTGTGTGTGTGTGTGTGTGTGTGTGTGTGTGTGTGTGTCTTTAAAACCAACACACACACAAAACTGCAAACTCAAAACTTCAAAACAGAGCAATTTGTCAAAAAACGCCTGAAAAACGCTCTTGGAAAGGGACAGTTTTCACAACTTAATATTCAAGAGCTACTGCACTAGCATAATCATCACACTTTCCTTGGCTCGCCGTCTTTATGTGATGAACTTCTACGCAGTCATTTGTCAGTGCTGTGTTCACCTTTCTCCCTCACAGCAATTTGCGTACTGGAGAATGGCCACAATTAGCAACATCTTTAAAAAGATCTCAGAAAAAGAAAGCAGTCCTTGATTTTGCAACACAGTTCATGGGGAGACAGGAACTGCTGGAATCTAGGTCAACATGGTAAATGAACATTTAGTGCAGGACTGGAAAACCTCAGGCCCATGGGACTGAATGGGACTCTCCAGACCTCTTCATCTGAGCCTCAGGACTGTCCCAGAGGAATGTCCCTTCCACTAGCTACACACCTCACCAACCCTGCCTCCCCAAGTCCTCCCCAAGTCCTTCTACCTAGCAAGGGTGAATCTACTATAAAACTAATCCTGGAGGGGCCCCAGAAATGACGTCCCTTTTTACAATGGGGAACTGTTGGAGGAGACATCTCTAGTTTCATTAGAGAAATGTTGGAGGGTATGGAATATGCCGTCCCTATTGCCATTGGAGAAATGTTGGTGTATATGTGAGCACAGCAGCACCAGAGTAAATTATAACATGTACAGAGCCTTAGGGTGCATTCAGACACATGGGGTATTGTGTTACTTTTCCAGAAGATAATGCTAGCACTTCTGTCTCATTTTTAATGTTCTTTTCACATGGCAGTATTCCAGTGCTATAGAACTGTGGCTTTTTGACTGATATACAGACATGTCACGCTAAATTTCACTCACACCAGTCGGCATGGTGTGACACAACAGTAAATGTCAATTGGCAGAATTTTTTGGAAATCCCCCCCCCCCAAAAAAAGAGAGTCCTTTTTGTTGGGGATAATTCAGGTGTCATTTTTTTAAAAAAAATGTATGCCAATACTGCAGCCCGTGTTTTGTTAGCCCAAAAATGGGAAACGAGTGAAGTCCCAACTAAAGAAGAATGGCAGCTCAAACTGATGGAATATGCGCAACTTGCAGACCTAACAAATAGAATAAGAGAACATGGAGAGCATACGTTTAAAGAAGATTGGAAAACATTTATTAAATATATGAGGGAGATTGTGTACATTTGAAAACGTGGGCAGCATTAAGATGCAAATAAGTTTTGATGGATGCAATAATGGAATACTGAATGGTTTGGTTTACATAAACTATGCAGGGATTTGTGTTATGCAAAATGAACCATGGAAAGAGAAGAAGGGAAGTCATTGATATTTTAAGGCTGTTCAAATGGATATTCTAAAATGTAAAACAGAAAATTTAATAAAAATAATAGGGGAGATACAAACGTCATTGGGCGCTGCTGCTGCTGCTCCACCCTTTCTGCCAGGGTGGATTTGATTTAAATCACGATTTAAATCACGGTTTAAACCACTAGTCAGTAAGGCTCAGGGTGGATAAAAATCAACGATTTCTTTTAAAAAATAAAAAAATCGGATTTTTTGATTTAAATCGGATTTTTTTTGCATTTTTTAAAATAAATCATTGATTTTTATCCACCCTGAGCCTTACTGACTAGTGATTTAAATCGTGATTTAAATCGTGATTTAAATCAGTTTGATTTAAATCAAATCCACCCTGCTTTCTGCACATGCTTGCTTCTGTTCGCCCATGAAAATGGCAGCGGAAAACTGTATGCCAATATAATACCCCCAAATTTTGTCACAGATTCACCTGTGATTTTTCTGGCTTAATGCGGCTGCAAGTAGATCGTTTCTGGAATCAAATAACTGGAAATGAGCAGTTGCGCTATATTCCACTAAATTTCCAACAGCTGCTTTTATGTCATGTGAAAATTCAAATATAATACAGGAATTAACAGTTATGGAAACTTTGGAGAAATTGGATAAATGGCCGTGTGAATGCAGCCTTGGTCATGTAGGTCTGGGTGCTCTCCAGGTAGCCATCTGAACTTGAAAAGGGAAGGAGGGATCTTCATCTGCACTGCTTGAATTGTTCATCTAGACACCTCTGCTACATGGTGTGTCTTAATCAAGGCTATTTATGAGGAAGATTCAAAAGTGGATTTTTTGCAATGATTCTACAAAAAAAAAAAATTATTGCCCCCTCCTTCCATCAACAGCCCTGTTTCATATGATAAACAGGAATGAGCTGAGCTTTAAAGTAATTTGCACTTCAGTACTTGCTAACTCTTTTGACATCAGCAAGAAACCTTTGGCATCAAGTTTCACTTCCCACTTCTGGCTTCTTTAAATATCTCAGGGACAGTTTGGTTTAACTCACTGAAAAATTATGTTCTGGTTCACCAATAGTGCTGGCACGTGCTACATTATGTGAGGAAGAGGCAATGTTTATAACTAGGACTTGATGGGAACATCCAACTGCATTGCTGTTTGGAAAAGAGCCTACCCGGTATGTTTCCCATCTGTTTCACTACAAATGGTGTATGTTTGAAGGTCATTGCTCTTCTGAAACTGTCAGTGGTCCAGGCTCATTGGAAAGGACCCTGGAAACATCCTATAGGAGAGCAAAATACTTTGAATTCCCCAATGTTATATAAAATAGAAAAGGCATAAAGCAGACACTGAAAAACCTCATGGGGAAAATGTATGCATCTTTTTGCCAAGTGTGCAGTGAACATTAGCGATAACATATTCCATATATGTATAGTTGGTTGCAAGAGAAATTAATTTAGCCCGTTTACTGAAAATAATAATAATAACAATAATAACAACAATAATTTATTATTTGTACCCCGCCCATCTGGCTGGGTCTCCCCAGCCACTCTGGGCGGCTTCCAACAAATATCAAAATACATTAAAATATCACAGATTAAAAACTTCCTTAAACAGGGCTGCCTTCAGGTATTTTCTAAATGTCAGGTAGTATTTGATCCCTTTGACCATGGCTGTAGTTTAATTGTGTTCATTATTTCCCATAGGTCTACTCTGAGTAACTGAATGGTTGAATCCAGCCCTATATGCTTGGTGCAATAGGGTGATATTATTATTATTATTATTATTATTATTATTATTATTATGTGTAGTTGCCACAACTTTTTGTCTGAAGCAAAAATAAACTGAACAAATGAGAAAAAGCAAAAATGAACTTGATTCTGAGGCACTGACTTTACAGATTAAGAACTGCTATAATGGAGCATTTTTAAAAGATGATAATGAGGCAGTATCTCCATGAAGCCAATCAGATTCCACACTGATTTGCATGAAAGATGACATAATATCACCAGGCAGCAAATCAGAGAGAGGGCCCTGCTCCTTACTCTCACTGTGGGTCCTCCTGAGAAGGAAAATGGCAGCCATCAACTACGAAGGTTCCCAGGTGCGTTGTCTTCTGCTGCAAAAGTTTGAACATACTACGAGTTGAACTAACGGTAAATTAAACTATATTCTTGATGAGGCCTGGGGACCTGCAGAGAGTAGTGATAACTTATCCACCCAGGCAACACCTCAGAATCAGCTCTTCAGGAAGTGGCCTCAGCCATTAATCTTAAAAGAGCATATATTACATCAAATACATCATTATCCCTGTTGTCAAGACCTGGAAACAGGGAGCAATGGAAATTTAAAAAGTGACATGGGGTGGTTTCTGAGCATCTTCCCCACACACCCCTGTGGTCTCCAAATCTCAGTCAAAAAGGGTTTGCTAAAAGAAGCTACTAACATGAGTTTGGCCAAACTGCGAGAGGCAGTGAAGGATAGCCGTGCCTGGCGTGCTCTAGTCCATGGGGTCACGAAGAGTCGGACACGACTGAACGACTGAACAACAACAACAACAAAAGAACTTTCAGATCGACCTTAATGTTTTGAAGTGAGAATGACTGCCTCAGCCTGACAATTTGCACTTCCTTACACCTTTATTATGTTTCACCTGGGGATGCGGGGGGACGGGGACGATGTGATTATGTGATATAAGGTAAAGGGACCCCTGACCATTAGGTCCAGTTGTGGACGACTCTGATGTTGCGCCGCTCATCTCGCTTTATTGGCCGAGGGAGCCGGCATACAACTTCCGGGTCATGTGGCCAGCATGACTAAGCCGCTTCTGGCAAACCAGAGCAGTGCACGGAAACGCCGTTTACCTTCCCACCGGAGCGGTACCTATTTATCTACTTGCACTTTGACGTCCTTTCAAACTGCTAGGGTTTTTTTTGTTTTGTTTTTTTTGCAAAATAATATTTTTATTGAAACTCCATCTTCTAATACACTCCAATAATTACAATATTGTCAATTGAGTACAATGTAGCTAAAAATACAAATCAAATAAAAATAAATTAAAAAAGCAAAAAAACAGCAAAAAAAAAAAACAAAAGTTTTTGATTATCTTAATTTCTACTATTTCCTTTTTCTTCCCATGCTTACTAACCAAATAAACAACTGTAATATCCACAACATTGATCCAAACAATAATCCTATTCAAATCGACTTCCTGTCCATCCCATCTGTATAATTTCCCGTACACGAGAATGCAGAACATTTATTGTACATTTCTTATTATATTTACTTTACATTCATATATCTATCTGTAAACTTAGTTATATCACCAATCTGTTCCTCACACCAAGATCATTCAAAAGCCAACATAGGTACTGTCCCTTTAGTGTAATTCCTTACATAACATTTATACTTATCCCATTGCTCTCTAAATACTTGTCTAGAATTATCCCTTAAATTATTTGTTAAATGCGCCATTTCGGCTAATTCTTGTAGTTTGTGTTGCCAGTCTGTTAATTTCGGGGCCTCCAGATCTTTCCAACCCTTTGCGATCACCATCCGAGCTGCCGCTGTGGCGTACAAAAAGACCTCTCTGTCTTTTTTGGGAATATCTTTTCCAATAATACTCAGTAGGAATGCCTCCGGTTTTTTGGGGACGGAAATTTTTAACATTTTCTTTAGCTCCTCGTATATTACACCCCAGAATATCTTAATCTTTCTACATACCCACCACATATGATATAAATCACCCACGCTTTCCCCGCACCTCCAACACAGATTTGCCACATTCTTATATATTTTAGACAATTTTAATGGAGTCAGGTACCACCTATGTTGAATCTTGTACATATTCTCCTTGATGTTGTATGACGATGTAAAATTCATCTCTGTACGCCAAAGTTTTTCCCATTCGTTCATCATAATTGGGTGGCCTATATCTTGTGCCCATTTTATCATAGTTGATTTTACTTCCTCTTCCTTAACATCCCACTCTAAAAGAAGTTGATACATTTTGGATAATATTTTACTATTACTATTTAGCAGCCCCACTTCAAATTTAGATGCCTCTTTATTAAATCCTATTTTCATATCCTGTTTAAAAATTCCTGTTATTTGATGGTAATCAAACCATCCCGAAAGTTGTTCTTTTATCTCCTCATATTTTTTAAGTTTAACTGTACCTTCTTCCTCTGTCAACAATGTTTCATATGTCATCCAATTCCCCTTCATATTCCTCCTTTTGATTGCAATTGCTTCCCCTGGTGAAATCCACTTTGGGGTCTTAAATTCAAGGAGTCTTCTATATTTTTCCCAGGTTTTGAATGGAGCTCTTCTTACTATATGGTTTAGGAAATTTTTGTGTACTTTATGTTTCTCATACTGAAGATATGCGTGCCATCCATATTGGATGTCATGCCCCTCCAAATCTAACAATTCTGTGTTCTTGAGCAAGCACCATTCCCTCAACCAGGTCAGGCATGCCGCCTCATAATATAATTTCAAATCCGGGAGACCAAAGCCTCCCCTTTCTTTAATGTCTATTAGGACCTTATGCTTAATTCTAGGACGCTTTCCTGCCCAAATAAATTTTGATATTTCCTTTTGCCAATTTTCTATACATTTTGTTTTATCTAATATCGGAATGTTTTGAAATAAAAATAATAATCTGGGTAGACAATTTGACTTAATTGTTGAGATCCGTCCTAGGAATGACAAATTTAATTTATTCCATCTCTCCAAATCTTTTTTAATTTCTGTCCAACATTTTACATAATTATCTTCATAGAGATTTATATTTTTATTCGTCAGCCAGATTCCCAAGTATTTTATTTTTGAATATATTTTAATTTTTGTTACTTCCTCCAATTCTTCCTTCTCTTTTGCTGATAGATTTTTGACTAATATCTTAGTTTTATTATAATTTAGTTTAAATCCTGAGTTTTTTCCAAATTCTTGCATTATTTCCAGTGTTTTACATAAACTGTTTTTCGGGTCCTCCGTTGTTATCAGAAGGTCGTCCGCAAACGCCTTCAACTTATATCTATTCCTTCCTAGCATAATTCCTTTAATATTTCGTTCTTCTCTAATTTGATTATTTAAAACTTCCATTATCAAGATGAAAATCAATGGAGAGAGCGGACTGCTAGGTTGGCATGAGCAGGGACCGAGCAACAGGAGTTCACCCCGTCACGGGGATTCGAACCGCTGACCTTCCAATCGGCAAGCCCTAGGCTCTGTGGTTTAACCCACAGCACCACCCGCGTCCCTCAATTATGTGATATACACATGTACAAATACACAAGGAAAAGTGGTTTTCTAAAGCCCATGTAAAGTGGTCTGTATCAGGATATTTTCCCCAAAAGGTTCTTATAATCAGGGGAAACAGAATGCAGTCAGTAAAGAACATGAAGCGTTTTCTCAAGAAATGTACTCTGAACAATTAGCATCCCTCCCCGCATCACTTCTCGTGCTTTTCATTTCAGTGCATTGCTTCACATAAAAAATAAATAAAGGTTTCTTCCTAGGTAAAGGGGATCCTGATAAGAGAGATACAAACGAGCACATTTCCCCTCTCAAAACTGAGGCATAGCACACACCTCCTTTGTTCAAACAATCCCCTGAGGTGTGAAGACAGGAGCCATCATGTGCACAACATCTCTTGAGTCTTCTTTTAAGTTTCTGTCCAAAGAAACCTATGGTGACTAGTATTTTCCTCAAAAACACATAGTTGCCTTGCCTCTCAGTAGGGCGGCATGAACCCTGCTCTTCTGTTACCTGGCCAAGTTCAATGCATTATTCTTAAGATATACAACCCTCAACAGCATAGGACACTTGCAGAAGTACCAAAAAATACACAAAACTAAGGAGGGGAAAGGGGACGCGGGTGGTGCTGTGGTCTAAACCACAGAGCCTAGGGCTTACTGATCAGAAGGTCGGCGGTTCGAATCCCCACGACGGGGTGAGCTCCCATTGCTCGGTCCCAGCTCCTGCCCACCTAGCAGTTCGAAAGCACATCAAAGTGGAAGTAGATAAATAGGTACTGCTCCAGCGGGAAGGTAAACGGCATTTCCGTGCGCTGCTCTGGTTTGCCAGAAGTGGCTTAGTCATGCTGGCCACATGACTTGGAAGCTGTCTGCAGACAAATGTCGGCTCCCTCGGCCTATAGAGTGAGATGAGCTCTGCAACCCCAGAGTCATCCACGACTGGACCCAACGGTCAGGGGTCCCTTTACCTTTACTAAGGAGGGGAAAAGCCAGTCCAACAAGGACTGGGCATGCTCAACAGGTCCTCTGGGAGTTTGTCTTAAATTGATATTCACGTCTGCAACAGTGCCTGCTTATCCTTTGATCCAACATTATTCAGTAGAAGAAGGCCGATCCTTCTGTGATGGAACACACACTGTGCTTGCAGAAGTTCCCAAATTCAATCCCATCCATCTTCAGTTAAAAGGGTCAAGTTAGGGTTGCAGGACTGAAAAAGACCTGGAGAGCCCTGTCCAATCACAGCAACTATAGCACTGGAAAATAGACTGAGCTACAGTTTGAATCCCCGCAATGGGGTGAGCTCCCGTTGCTCGGTCCCTGCTCCTGCCCACCTAGCAGTTCGAAAGCACGTCAAGTGCAAGTAGATAAATAGGTAGATAAATAGATAAATAGATAAAGTAGATAAATAAGTAGATAAATAGATAAAGAAGTGTGCATGCACACGAAAGCTCATACCAAGAACAAACTTAGTTGGTCTCTAAGGTGCTACTGGAAGGAATTTTTTTATTTTGTTTTGACTATGACAGACCAACACGGCTATCTACCTGTAGATAAATAGGTACCGCTCCGGCGGGAAGGTAAACGGCATTTCCGTGTGCTGCTCTGGTTCTCCAGAAGTGACTTAGTCATGCTGGCCACATGACCTGGAAGCTGTACAGCAGCTCCCTCGGCCAGTAAAGCGAGATGAGCGCTGCAACCCCAAAGTTGTCCACGACTGGACCTAACGGTCAGGGGTCCCTTTACCTTATGTTTGGCACTGGAAAATTCGATGGGCTGCACAAACATTGAGCGCATTCCAGCCCAAGCTATACTCTTGTAAGTCCCATCGCTTTCAACGGGGAGAAATCCAAGCACATGCTTAACATTGAAGGCAATGGGACTCAGAAGGATGTGACTTTGGCTAGATTGTGTGGTGTGTTTCGAGCAGCCTGTGGAGAGGGAAGCAGTAAATGAGGTACAGCACTTTCAGAACAACTCCTCATCCACCTGGCAGTTCATAAGGGATTGCATAAATCTGTTTACTGTTGGTGTTTAGTGAAATGCAGTGCTACATTAGCAAGCTGTCGCAGTGCTTTAAGATAATTCTTGGCTCTGCATAAAGCAAGTGCACACAATTTCAATTTGTCACTTTATGGCTTCGTTTTGTTTGGGTGGTTCCCCCCCCCCTTCTTAACTGTTAGGAGAAACTACCTCAAATATTTCCATATCCAAATGTGGAATGCAGATTTTTTTTTTACAAAATATCTGGTACTCTCACAAAGCATCCTTCATTCTCTGAAGAAAATTTCTAAGGGTGTTGACAGGTGGATTAAAAGTTTGTGATCCAGTGCAAGAAACTCAGAATGAATTTTTCTTAGATTGAAAATTACAGTTTTTTGAGGCGAAAATATATAAGGTGCTCTTATGAGGCTGGTGATGGTAGCTGAATGTTCAGAAAAGTATTGGACCCTCCTATGGCAGTCTGTGTTGTAACAGACTTAGTTAGTTAGTTAGTTAGTTAGTTAGTTAGTTAGTTAGAAGTCTAATACTTTTGACAACCCAGCTGCAGAGGGGTACATTTTATCTCCTACTGATATTTATCTCATTCTAATATTTCACACAAGTGTAAATCAAGGAATTTAGGGTTGAAGCACAAAATGAGCACAAATATAATAAGAATGTCAATTTTCATACATACATATATATACATATGCATACACACAAAGCTTTTTTTCAGCTGAAACTCACTGGAGCTCAGTTCCAGCACCTCTCAGGTGGGTGCCATTGCCATTATCCGGCACCTCTTTTTCTAGTAAAATAGCACTGTGTAAATATATGCTATGTGCACAGCTAGGAACCCAATTTGATTCTTCAGATTGTTAGCTACCTCAGAGCTTTGGACTGACATCAGGAATTGGTTCAAATCTGAGGCAGAACCTCACTTTTCCAAAGCTTTGGATATCTTCCCTAATGGTTATAGGATTTTGTTACGAATCTGGGGGTGCAAGACATCCTAAATCAGGCATCCCCAAACTGTGGCCCTCCAGATGTTTTGGACTACAATTCCCATCATCCCTGATCACTGGTCCTGTTACCTAGGGATCATGGGAGTTGTAGGCCAAAACATCTGGAGGGCCACAGTTTGGGGATGCCTGTCCTAAATGGTTGATCAAGTTAGTGCCAGAATTTAATTAAGGATTGGAGGTGTCAAAGCTAAATTCCTTGGAGATAATGGCCAGACTCATGTGTATTTAAAATGTGTGTTAGCTACTGATAATCCCCTGGAATTAACATATGTGAAGAGTTAATTAACCTAGGCAAACTTCCTAAATTGTGTATCAGCCACTCCCTTTAATCCTAGGCAATCAACACGTGTAAAAGCTAATTTCCTTGGAGGTAATACCCTGGTGGTAATGATCCATTAGCACAACAAAGCATCAGAGAACAAAGTGTGAGAACGCAGGTGAGTGTTACTCTCTGTGTTACAAAAGACCAGGGCAAAGGTTAGCAAGGTTAGGACAGGTGGGATGTGACCATTCTAGGAAAAAGGCTAAGCTGCAAGGCAAGGATGCTGCTATCCCTAAAAGAGGACCAGAAACCCCTTGGGATGTGATGCTTTGAACTTCCTCCTTTGTATACTTCAGGTTGCATATATGTGTAAATAAACCATATATCATAAAGACACCACAAACTCCACTTATTCGCAAAAGGAAGCTCAGACCCCGGAACCACTGAAGCCTCGTGCACCAATCAGTAGAGATTGGGACTGTGGTGGAAAACAATCAACTGCATGTAACTTTTACCTTCATTCTCAGAGTTAGATTTAAGTTTGCAGGTGTAGTCGCTCCTTCTGGGGGTGCGGGTTAAGTCTGACTTATTTCAGACAAATAGGTGAAAGGGGTTTGTGCAACAAGCACTAAATGGTTCTGTGTTTGTTTGCAAAAAGAGGACATCAATAACTTTATATAAAAATATTTGAGCAGAATTGAATGAAATTTGTAGGCATAGTATAGTATATACACTACAGACCCTTCTGCAATGATAATGTAAAGGAATTGGTGAGCTCTGGACATTTGGGGTGTGGGTGGAGGAGAACTGATCTAGCCACCTTTGCTGCTTCATCTGCCTCTAGCCCAGCGTTTCCCAACCGGTGTGCCGCGGCACACTAGTGTGCCGCGAGACACCGGCTGATGTGCCGCAGAAAAAGGGACCTGCAGCCCAGGGCTGCACAGGACCGTGGCGGCGGCGCTGCTGGAGCCCGGCGGCGAAGCGGAAGCCAGGGCGGCGCTGCTCCCTTGGCTGCTGCAGCAGCAGCCTCGCGCGAGAATCCCGACCGGAAGCCTCGCATGCGCCGCGCTACAGCTGATCCCAGAGGTAACTCTGGGTCAGGAGACCTGGCGCAGCCGGGTGGGGGAGGAGCGGTGTGCCGTGAGATTTTTTCATTGATTCAAGTGTGCCGTTGCCTAGATTAGGTTGGGAAACACTGGTCTAGCCAATCCCTCCCAGTAATTGCTGCAAGGGCAACACTAGATTTGCCACATTCCCATTTCATTTTGTTTCTTTCTTTCTTTTTTAAGCCATCCATTTTGTGTGTTCTTTTCCATAATTTTTAATTTAATTTTCTGTTTTACATTTTGGAATATTCATTTAAGCAACCTTAAAATATCAATGACTTCCCTTCTTCTCTTTCCATGGTTCATTTTGCATAACATAAATCCCTGCATATTTTATATAAACTAAACCATTCATTATTGCATTATTGCATCCATCAAAACTTATTTACACTGTTAAATTTATCTTAATGCTGCCCACGTTTTCAAATGTACACAATTTCCCCCCATATATTCAATAAACATTTTCCAATCTTCTTTAAACGTGTGTTCTTCTTGTTCTCTCATTCTACGTGTTAGGTTCGCAAGTTGCACATATTCCATCAGTTTAAGTTGCCATTCTTCTTTGGTTGGGACTTCACTCGTTTCCCATTTTTGGGCTAACGAAACATGAGCCGCAGTATTGGCATACATAAATAACTTTTTCTAACACCTGGGAAATTCCATCTGAGTTATTCTCAACAAAAAGGATTCTGTTTTTTTGGAAAAGTACTTTTAAACATTTTTCCCCAACACATTATGAATTATTTCCCAATATTCCTTTACCCTTTTACAGGTCCACCACATATGAAAGAACGTACCCTCAATCTCATTACATCTCCAGCACTTATCTGATTCAGTCTTATACATCTTAGCACGTCTACTCGGAGTTAGATACCATCTGTAAATCATTCTCCTGCCATGTTCCCGTTTCAACCCTGATGCACCAGGTGACATTTTAGTGAAATACATGAAAATATATGTACTAAAGCAGTGCTTGATGATCATTCTAACTTTGTATGTTTAAGTGAGTGTGTCTGCCAAAAAAACCCCACAACCCGCATCACAATCACACAAAATATGCAACAAAGAACACAAAAACAGAGTCAGACAAAGACTAAAACCCATAGTTCTAGAGAGTTTATCTCCTCATAAGCTATCTAGTTTGACTCGCTTCCAGTGCACCTGCTTGGAGCCACTTCTGGACTCATACTGAGGAAAGGCAGACACACCAGAACTAAGGTGTCTTGCTGGGGGCAGGGAGATGTACAGGAATAAGTTGCTGCTATTAAGTAGCATTGGGTGTGTAAGCACCACTATCTATGCTGCTCGATTAACAGCAGGCTTTCCCAATTGCCAAAGCCATGTTAAAAACTAGGTTATGGAACATAGAGCGTCAGGAACTAATTTTAGCTGCGGAAAAAACATGTTCCCCTCTTTATTTTCGACTCTCTTGGGCGCAGGAATCTAATCCCAATTATCTACAATTTCTGTTTAACCCGCAAGAAAGAAGGGCTTTTTCGCTGGCTAGGTTCAATTCTAATCCATCTAACCTCCTCTGGGGTTTGCGGGGATGGCAGAAGAAGATAGGATCTGCCCATGTAATGCCCACCTGGTGGGAACTCTAGCTCACATGGTCCTCAAATGCAAAATGTATGATGATCTCCGCCAACAATACCTAGACCAACTATGTATCCCAAAATGGAAACCGGAGATAGAGGTTATACGCTTCCTATTACAGGGGAGAGACCAGGAGCTCACCAAGATAGCTAAGCTCCTCTATTTGATCTTTTGTCACCAAAGTACATTACAGGACCCTGCCCTTGTTGGAGACCCACAGAGGGGAAACAGATTGCTGGCCTCCTCTTTCCTTTGGCAAGTGACTGTACTGATGATATGGCGACGAGATCGTACTGCCCTATCTATTTTGAATGTTTGTAAGTGATGCCAATAAAGGTTTTGATACTGATTTGATCAACAGCAGTTCATCTGCATGGCGCTGAATCAGACATCCCTATGCTGCTACAAAGCCCCACTGGGTAAGGTAAGTGCTCCTTGCCCTTCATTACATACCCTATTGTGAGCCAGGGTTTTGACATGGTAGGGTTCTCATATTCTTCTGCCATGCTCAAGGTCTCAGTAGATGTACAAGCATACGTGCATACTTACATTACATAAAAGGGTTGGGAATCATAGAATCATAGAGTTGGAAGAGACCACAAGGGCCATCCAGTCCAACCCCCTGCCAAGCAGGAAACACCATCAAAGCATTCCTGACAGGTGGCTGGCAAGCCTCTGCTTAAAGACCTCCAAAGAAGGAGACTCCACCACACTCCTTGGCAGCAAATTCCACTGTCGAACAGCTCTTACTGTCAGGAAGTTCTTTCTAATGTTTAGGTGGAATCTTCTTTCTTGTAGTTTGAATCCATTCCTCCGTGTCCTCTTCTCAGGAGCAGCAGAAAACAACTTTTCTCCTTCCTCCATACGACATCCTTTTATATATTTGAACATGGCTATCATATCACCCCTTAACCTTCTCTTCTCCAGGCTAAACACACCCAGCTCCCTAAGCCGTTCCTCATAAGGCATCATTTCCAGGCCTTTGACCATTTTGGTTGCCCTCCTCTGGACACGTTCCAGCTTGTCAGTATCCTTCTTGAACTGTGGTGCCCAGAACTGGACACAGTATTCCAGGTGAGGTCTGACCAGAGCGGAATACAGTGGTACTATTACTTCCCTTGATCTAGATGCTATACTCCTATTGATGCAGCCCAGAATTGCATTGGCTTTTTTAGCTGCTGCATCACACTGTTGACTCATGGAAACCTGAGTCCTTTCAGAGATTGTTGGACTCTAGCTCCCATCAGACTTAACTAGCATGGCCAATGGTCAGGGATGATGGGAAGTGTAGTCAAACTACAACTGGAGGGATACAGATTCCCCATCTTTACTGTGTGTATGTTATTGACCTGATGTTTCCCATACCCTAATGCCAATTCAGTAGGAAGACTTGGAACCAAAGGATTTGGGCTTACTGCTGGACATACAAAAATTCCAAACAGAGGCTCTTTGTCTCGGAATATTTAGGTTTTACTCCTCCATACAGATAGTCTGCCTAAGTCCCATTGATGATGTGCATGTTCCAGGAACAATCACGCAGGAATAGATTGTTTCCACATCTGGTATAAAAATAGCTTTTAGCTTGATTAAAAAAACCTCTCTCTGTTTTTTAAGCAATCCATCCAGTCAGTTTGTTGAAAAGCACAGCATGTGCAAGGATTTCTGATCAAAACCCAATCATGTTGAAATTCCTCTTGTAAGGATTTCTGACCGAAAAATCTGGCAGTACTGAGACATCAGGGCTGGAGCTGGCTCAGAGCAAAACCCATTCAGATCCAAGACTGGAAGCTGTTAACTTTTTCTCCAGCTGGTCAATAGTTTAATAAAGGATCCTCGTCCACAAAACAAACAGCAGTTTCTGCCTGGTGTACAAGAATACAGATACATAGGTTTGTATTTGGCAATGCGCTATGGAGATTGTTCCATCAGATTGGCCAGTAGAATGATTCTCCTCGCTCCTCTTCCTGCTCACTGTTCTAGGAGTTCTCACTTCGTGTGTGTGTGTGTGTGTGTGTGTGTGTGTGTGTGTGTGTGTGTAGTTTTCTAAATTACATTTCAAAATATTCATTTAATCAATGACTTCCCTTCTTCTCTTTCTGTGGTTCATTTTGCATACCACAGCTCCCTGCATATTTTACACGAACCAAATCATCTAGTAATCCATTGTTACATCCATCAAAACTTATTTACACTGTCGAATTTAACTTAATGCTACCAGCATTTTTAAATAAACACAATTTTCACCCATATAGTCAGTAAACATTTTCCAGTCTTCTTTAAACGTACATTCTTCTTGCTCTCTTACTCTATATGTTAAATCTGCAAGCTGCGCGTAATCCATCAATTTAAGTTGCCATTCTTCTTTGGTTGGGACCTCGCTCGTTTTCCATTTGGGAGCTAACAAAACACGGGCCGCAGTGGTTGTTGTTGTTTAGTCGTTTAGTTGTGTCCGACTCTTCGTGATCCCATGGACCAGAGCATGCCAGGCACTCCTGTCTTCCACTGCCTCCTACAGTTTGGTCAAACTCATGTTAGTAGAGAACACTGTCAAACCATCTCGTCCGTAAATAGGGTTTTTGTTTTGTTTTTACACCTGGGTCTGTTCTAGTTCTCTCAACTCTCTGCAGCAAATTCGGGCAGGGCACAGGAGAGAGAGGGGAAAGTCCTGTTTAGAGGTCGGCAAACTTTTTCAGCAGAAGGCCGGTCCACTGTTCCTCAGACCTTGTGGGGGGCCGGACTATATTTTGAGGGGAAATAGCGAAATCATCACCATTACAACAATGATATGCACGTCTGGTTCCTGCTCATTGGTATTCTAGATTGCAGCCTGCTTACATTTCCCCATAGAATTCATTGATGGCCATTGAGAACTGAGATAACCTCAGGGGTCAGCAAACTTTTTCAGCAGGGGGCCGGTCAACTGTTCCTCAGACATTGTGGGGGGCCGGACTATATTTTGAAAAAAATATATGAATAAATTCCTATGCCCCACAAATAACCCAGAGATGCATTTTAAATAAAAGGACACATTCTACTCATGTAAAAACACGCTGATTCCCGGACCATCCGTGGGCCGGACTGAGAAGGCAATTGGGCCGGATCCGGCCCCCAAGCCTTAGTTTGCCTAACCATGGTCCTGTTGCTCTGACTTCTGCTAGGGCAATGATTTCGTTGATTATAGTGATCTTAACAAGGTTCTCCAACCACACTTTTAATTTGCCATCACATATTGCGAAATCTGCAGGTACCCTCACCTGTAGTACCAGATAGCACAGCAGAGCACCTTCTATGGTTGGATTTTCTGCACACAGCTGACAATTTATGTTAATTAGTGAGATTCAGTAAACCCTCTGGCTTATTAGTATGCATCTTCAGACATAAATACACTGCTTAGAAGTCGTAATCAAGATTTCAGTGACTTGAGAAGACATTGTCCACACATTTTCAGAATTGCAGTCTCAAGGAGAAGAATGTACAAAGAAGGTGGGGAGGAGACCCAAACTGAGATTCTCAATATTTAACTTTTGCCTGAAACCCGATTAAAATTCAGCAAATGAACACCATTACATCACTTCTTTATAACCTGATAGTCCCCTGATTTTTCTTTTCACTATGCAGCAAAATAACTTGCACATGAGGAAGAATGTGAAAGTCAGGGAAAACAGTATATCCACGAGATTTTTTTTTAGATGCCAAGAACCAATTTTTTTTAGAAAAAGAGAAAGAAAACACACCTGTCAACTTCGCTAATCCATTTCAGTTACAAATATCCCAATCACCCCATGAGTTGGCCATTCTGGCAGAAGTGGAAAGTCTTACTTAACATCCAAACCTGCACTAATTGACTGCACATGATGAGCTGATAGCTATTATCATCATTTGTTCGCCTTAGGAGCCATTGTGCTAAGGACCTATCTGGCGATATAGCCATATGACTTCCATTCTGCATGCAAAATTGAGGACATTTGTCCCTCCCTTACATCTTTCCCAGCTGCAATCCAGCTAACGACCTTCTCGCTGACTTTTGGAACAAGTGATCCTTACTCTGAAACTCTTGTATAACCCAAAAAATGAAAATCACAACTGTGCTTCATTGGTGCGGCAAATTTGTGCAGGCCGTTTTGTTAAGTGCATGCTAGGGCGTAGAACCTTTTCTGTGCCCAGTCCACAGGGGACAGAAGCTCATGCACAGGGCTGCCTGGTAGCCGTGAAAGAGGTTCAATGATGAATTCCAGTGTGGAATGGCTGGGGCACATGACCACTGAAATCATGCAGCTAATGAAAGAGATCACAGGATGGAAGAGCAGGTCCTGCCCCTCTGTAATATGTAGACAAGCTTATTCCGTGTTTGGATTGTGTGTTTCTCCACTCCTGTTCCACATCATTGGCTTCTGTCTGATGAAGGCAGGGAGAAGCACAACCTTGATGATATCAGGTCACAGAGTACATTTCACTGCATGTTACAGAGGACTCAACATTGAACTCCTTCTGTTATGCCTTATAACTTTACCCCAATGAGGCTCCCTAAAGCTTAGACTCCGTTCTGTCTCCCCAGCTCTAACCATGGGCGAAATTCCTGTTTAAACAGATGGATTTGCTTAATTCAAGCTTTGTGCCAAACCATGGTTTCTGCTAGCCATGGTTAAGAACCCACACCATGGTTTGGATGTCCAGACATCCATACCATGGTTTTGAGTTTGTCTGATTCGGTTTCCCTGTCTGCTCAACACTCATAAATTCACTCCTTCCACCATGGTTCAGCAATTTTTGAAACAGAGCAAGGACCATAGACTGATTTTTCTTAATTCAGACATAACGGCAAGCCATGGTTGGCACAAATGGTGGTCTGCAAACCAGTTTCAACCCGTGTTTTGATCTCTAACTGTGGCATGGGTGGAGCCAGTTTAACTTTTCTAGGGAGGGAGTTCCAAAGTATGAGAGGAGCCAAGTGTGTCTTCACTAGTGCATTTGGGGAGCTGAATGGAAATTACCCTGGTTGGCTTTTGATGTGTGTTATTTGGTCTGCTTGGCATTTAGTGCAGGAAGGTAAGGAAATGTAAGAACTTAATTGACAGGCACTCTCAGGCATTATGGGTTTTGAGGATACTCTTGAGTCACTTTCCATTATCTTCAGCTTGGGGGATCCTTGAGGAGGGGGCGTTTAGACCTGGAATGCACAGCTTGGTGGATTCTGGACAGTGGAACATGAGTGTGCATGTTGTATTCGCACACCAAGGCTCACTTAGCAAGAAGGGAGAATTTTCACCCAGTTATTGACTGGAGAACCATGTAATACAGCTGTAAACATGCCTAGAGGACTAGAGGGATGGTTCCCTTCTAGATGTTAATTCAAAGTCACCTGCCCATACTTTCACAATTTGGTTAGTTATCATATAATCATAGTTGGAAGGGGTCCTGAGGGTCATCTAGTCCAACCCCCTGCAATGCATGAATCCTGCCCACAACCATCCCTGAGTGGGCTCAAACCGCCAACCTTCTGGTTAACAGCCAGACACACTGACCCATTGTGACACAGGATTTGCAGGTCTTCTATTGTTATCCTTAATAAATAGGACATTTTCACCATGCATTTCTGTCTCTGGAGTCTTCTTCCTGGACGTGTTAGCATTAGCAATGACCACACCACTGTTACGTCTTCACTCAAATATACACGCTGGGCAGATAATGCGTTTGGGTTGCCTTCAGCTGTGCTCTCTGGTTCTGAGCCACAGTCAAAGCCTGGTGGGTTATTGCCCATGAACCTTTCCTTCTCAAAGCTCCTTGTCTACAGAAATTGACCTTTAGAAATCTGGCAATCCTAATCCACAACACTAATGCAAAACCAACAACAAAGAGAATGCTAACTCTTTTGGCAAGGGAATGGAAAATAACAGCATCAGAATGACTCCAAAGATTTAACAGGAAGAGAAATGAAGCTTTGCAAGAGGTTGGGCAGATGAAGAAGAAGAAGGCTGCACAAGAACATTATAGAATCGCTGGCAAACCGTGCGCCACATTTACATTTCTCTAAACCGAGGGAATGTAACTAGTGGCTTAACTTCAGTCTATTTTTAATTCTTTAACATATCCTAAAGGAATGGTTGATATTAGTTCAACTAGCACTCTTGGCTGTGACACAAATATGAAGAAAGAGGATTTCCAATATGAATAGAAAGGATTAGGAAATGGAGAGAAATGTTTGGGGACAAAGAGTCATGGAACATCTGCCTAGAAGTCCCTGGGCAAGTTTTATTCTGACTTGTACATGAGAGTGAAGAACTTTGATTTGAATCTCTCTGATGGAGGAGGAGGAGGTCTTCAGTACGTACCAAAGTTCAAGAGAGAGAGTGCCTATCTGACCTCAACTGGAAGGAACGACCGTAAAATTGGACCCACGGTACTGAACACATGCCACATTTAAGCCATGTGAGATCACTTACAGTACTTCAGTAACCAGGATCACTTCAGACTTCAGCAACCAGGCAGGAATATAAGGACTCAAGTGGTCTCTGAGGTATCCTGGGCCCAAGTTGTTATGGGCCTTGTAAATACAAGAATATTCTATTATTTTGCAATAAAACGTTGTGTTGTGCAGCGTTCCTTTTCATGGTGCCAGCCCACCCACCATGCTGTCTTCCAGGACATTCTATTCTAGCCTCCCTCCCCCTTGGTGTTCCGTTTTTCTCCTTCCAACTGACAGCCAACATTCTATAGTTGTCGATTGTATGCAGTCTTCATTGGACTGTTTTGGGGTTTCACCACCTCTTAGGATTTCCACACTCATACACCCCCCCCAAAAAAAAATGTTTGTGAGACTTCTGCAAATGTTCTGCAGATAATGGTTCCATAAATGGCAGCACACAAGGTGATGCAATCTTGCAAGGAGAAAAGCAACCATGTGTAAATGTCATGTCCTTCCTCTTATGTGTGGGGTGGGAGCTCTGGAAACAAGCAAGGATTTTTTAAAAGGGTAATAATAATAATAATTTATTTATACCCTGCCACTCTGGGCGGCTTCCAACAGAATACTAAAAACACAATAAAACATCAAAAATTTCCCTAAACAGGGTTGCCTTCAGATGTCTTCCAAAAGTCAGGGTATGTAGATACAGGTTTTAAAATACTTAATACATGCTTCTGTTGTCTGGCCCCAATTCAGTGCAAGTTAATGGCAACTTCTCCTCCTTGCTCCATTAGTTTTGTTGGACTTACTCCAGATTAGTCGGATTAGGCCTTCCGTGTTTTATATCAATGCACTTCATGGGAGTGAGAAAGACAAAGAAGAAATGTGTGTTCATGTGTAGCTGAGGATGCAACCCAAATGGTTTGTGGTGAACAGATTTAGGGGAACACTTCTAAGTTGAATCATAAGCCGTCATCACCCCCAGTTACCACGAAGTCCCTAGTTGTGTGGAGCTGGGTATGTTTGGCTTGGAAAAGAGGAGTCCTGGAGGAGATATGGTAGCCATCTTCAAATATCTCACCGGGTGTCTCATGGAAGAGAGAACAAGCTTGTTTTCTCCTGCTCTGGGGAGAAGGACTCAAACCAATGGCTTCAAGTTACAAGTAAGGAGATTCCGACTAAACATCAGGAAGAACTTTTGACAGTAGGAGCTCTTCAAGAGTGAAGCAGTCTCCTTCAGAAGGTGGTGGACTCTCCTTCCTTGGAGGGTTTTAAGCAGAGGTTGGGTGGCCATCTGTCATGGATGCTTTAGTTGAAATTCCTGCATTGCAGGTGGGACTAGATGACCCTCGGGGTACCTTTCAACTCTATAATTCTACGATTCACATGTGAATTGGATGTGATGAAACAGGGCAGTGCTAAGGGTTATTCTATTTGTTTATGGAACGTGGATTAATTTGCTCACTCTGGACAAGGAACACCTTCCCTGTTGAACGGCAATTTTTGGCTCAACAACATAAGTAAATTTGGATGTGAAACTTTCCCTGTCATTGAAGCAGATGTTGTAAATCCATTGACAGGTATGAAGCATCCCTGCTTTACATGCAGGGTAACCCTATTATCAGTGCAATTTGGCTGCCACTGCCCTGGGGCTCTCACCAGTGAAAGTTGTCAAAAGAAGGATGTTATCCTGCCCAGCCAATGTAACCGGAGGATAGGATTATGTTTCCTATTTCGTATGAGAAACAAGCCCCTAAAATAACCTAAAGAATTTTCGTTCTCTATCAGAACAGTGCAAGCCAATAAGGAACATCAAGATGAAATCAAGCTTCAATTATAAATCATAAATCATAGCACAATATGAATCATATTACACTAAGAGGGATATTATGGACCATGAGATCCAACCCAAAATAGTTTTTAATGAGACTTTTTTTCAAAAGCCAACTGCAGGTGGTAAGAAGGGAAGCTTTTTTTAAAGATCCAAGTTCTCTGTTGGCTGTAAAATAGGGTGTATTCTTCTAATCAACATTACAAATGGGTCTAATTAATTTTATAATTAACCTTAATAATTTAAAGAAAAAATGGTGACCTTCATTCAGACTGCTCAGAATTGAGTTTCTGATTATAAGAAAATTCATTTTAGGTAATAAGGACAATCAGTCCCAAATGTTGGTGTTATAAAGTAAAAATTAATTAGCACATGCAAATGAAGTATTACTTTTATTACAAAATGTTGTCACTCCTAAACTATTTTCCCCCTTTTGGTTCTATTTCTGTACTACCTTGCAAGCCATGTGGCAATATATACAAAATACATAAAATGAATCCAGTAGATGATGATGATGATGATGATGATGATGATGATGATGTCTCCATTGAAAAAAGAATCACCACAATTTAACTGCATGTGTGTGGAAGCAGATTTGCTCAGACAAAAGCAGCAGCAAGAGGACTAGAGTTGGTTGGCTGGAGGACCGAGCCAATGTTGAATTTATGCTTGTGTGTGTGCCTGGCACTCAGAGAACCTCCTATCCACATAAATATGCTTTGTTGTTGTTGTTCAGTCGTTCAGTAGTGTCCGACTCTTTGTGACCCCATAAACCAGAGCACGCCTGGCACGCCTATCCTTCATTGCCTCTCGCAGTTTGGCCAAACTCATGTTGGTAGCTTCGAGAACACTGTCCAACCATCTCGTCCTCTGTCGTCCCCTTCTCCTTGTGCCCTCCATCTTTCCCAACATCAAGGTCTTTTCTAGGGAGTCTTCTCTTCTCATGAGGTGGCCAAAGTACTGGAGCCTCAACTTCAGGATCTGTCCTTCTAGTGAGCACGCAGGGCTGATTTCTTTAAGAATGGATAGGTTTGATCTTCTTGCAGTCCATGGGACTCTCAAGAGTCTCCTCCAGCACCATAATTCAAAAGCATCAATTCTTCGGCAATCAGCCTTCTTTATGGTCCAGCTCTCACTTCCGTACATTACTACTGGGAAAACCATAGCTTTAACTATACAGACCTTTGTCTGCAAGGTGATGTCTTTGCTTTTTAAGATGCTGTCTAGGTTTGTCATTGCTTTTCTCCCAAGAAGCAGGAATCAGAATATTATTTCATGAAATCAAACCCATGGAGTATCTTCTATTTTAAAAAAAGGTACTAAGTCTGAAAACCTCTGCCTCTATTGCTTAAGGGAAATAGTAAGAAATTAGTGAGAGCAGTTGATTTATAACCCTTCAGCATCAGGCATTTTTATTGTCTAGTGTCCTTTTGTGCCAATGCCCTGTGATTTGACTCACCTGAAGTGGCCTACGGGTTACTGTAGCTTGGCAAGCATTGATTATAAGCTCGTAGGGTCAAAGTTAATTTAACTGTTTCTTCTGGAACAATGTCTCTCTTTGACACTCTTAAGCTTGAGATCTCTTGAACAAAAGAAGCAAGTGCTCCAAAGAGCAGGACATCACTTGTGCTCAGATCTGTGACAACTAAGAAGCAGGATAAATGCCAAGAAAGGCAGGTGGTAGAATTGCCTCTTAGAATAATAGAATCATATAGTTGGACTGCATCCCATGGACTGCAAGAAGATCAAACCTATCCATTCTTAACGAAATCAGCCCTGAATGCTCACTAGAAGGACAGATCCTGAAGTTGAGGCTCCAGTACTTTGGCCACCTCATGAGAAGAGAAGACTCCCTAGAAAAGACCCTGATGTTGGGAAAGGTGGAGGGCACAAGGAGAAGGGGACGACAGAGGATGAGATGGTTAGACAGTGTTCTCGAAGCTACTAACATGAGTTTGGCCAAACTGCGAGAGGCAGTGAAGGAAAGGCGTGCCTGGCGTGCTCTGGTCCATGGGGTCACGAAGAGTCGGACACGACTGAACAACTGAGCAACAACAAACCGTCCAGGGGTCCTTTACCTTTACCAGCTCGTAAAAGGCGTGGTGACGAGCTGGCTACTTAAGGAAGGCTGGCTGCTTCCCTCACCAGCACCTGCAACTGCTGTGCTGGAGCACGTGGTTGTGCCTGCTCATCCTGCTCCTGATCCTGTGTACCTGACTCCGGCTGGTTCCTGAATCATAGAGTTGGAAGAGACCACAAGGGCCATCCAGTCCAACCCCCTGCCAAGCAGGAAACACCATCAAAGCATTCCTGACAGGTGGCTGTCAAGCCTCTGCTTAAAGACCTCCAAAGAAGGAGACTCCACCACACTCCTTGGCAGCAAATTCCACTGTCGAACAGCTCTTACTGTCAGGAAGTTCTTTCTAATGTTTAGGTGGAATCTTCTTTCTTGTAGTTTGAATCCATTGCTCCGTGTCCTCTTCTCAGGAGCAGCAGAAAACAACTTTTCTCCTTCCTCCATATGACATCCTTTTATATATTTGAACATGGCTATCATATCACCCCTTAACCTTCTCTTCTCCAGGCTAAACACACCCAGCTCCCTAAGCCGTTCCTCATAAGGCATCATTTCCAGGCCTTTGACCATTTTAGTTGCCCTCCTCTGGACACGTTCCAGCTTGTCTGTATCCTTCTTGAACTGTGGTGCCCAGAACTGGACACAGTATTCCAGGTGAGGTCTGACCAGAGCGGAATACAGTGGTACTATTACTTCCCTTGATCTAGATGCTATACTCTTATTGATGCAGCCCAGAATTGCATTGGCTTTTTTAGCTGCTGCATCACACTGTTGACTCATGTCAAGTTTGTGGTCTACCAAGACTCCTAGATCCTTTTCACATGTACTGCTCTCAAGCCAGGTGTCACCCATCCTGTATTTGTGCCTTTCATTTTTTTTGCCCATTTCACCACTTTTGCTAGTGGTGATGGAGGAAGAGAATTTCAGGGCAGCCTTTCCCATCCTGATGCCTTTTGGAGACTTTGAACTACAACTCCTCATCAGTCCCAGCCAGTGTGGCCAATGAGCAAGGATATGGACATTGTCATCCAAACCATCTTAAGAATGCCAGATTGGGGGTGTCCAGTTTAAGACAACATTGCTAGCTTGCTTTTTATATAATATTTTATAACCAACTACAAAGAACAATTCATGATGATTTGAAGGAACCTCGGTTTCTAGCACCACCATCTTAATATCCAGCTATCACCATACCTTTTGGAATATAGAAAGTTCCTTTATCCCAGGTCAACCAGTTGGTCCAGCTACACCACCGGCAGGGTACCCAGCCTAAATCCCTGGAGATCTGCTACTATTCTGTGAAGGCAATGCTGGGCTAGATGGAGTAATGGTCTGACACAGTATAAGGTAGTATCAATAATATGTCCTGATATTCCAGGATGTTTCAGACAGAGATTGTTCTCATCACCTGCTCCCAGCTAACTGGAGCTACTCCTAATTGAACCTGGGGGTGTCTACATGCAAAGCACATTCTCCGCCACTGACCAACAGTTCCTCTCTAGAGATACATAGGTGTGATGTTATAGAGTGGCTGCAGGATCCCACCATGAATTCACATAAACGTTCCATCTTAGTACAGTGGTACCTCAGGTTACATATGCTTCAGGTTACATACGCTTCAGGTTACAGACTCTGCTAACCCAGAAATATTACCTCGGGTTAAGAACTTTGCTTCAGGATGAGAACAGAAATCGGGCAGATGCGGCGCAGCGGCAGTGGGAGGCCCCATTAGCTAAAGTGGTGCTTCAGGTTAAGAATGTTTTCAGGTTAAGAACGGACCTCTGGAATGAATCAAGTACGTAACCAGAGGTACCACTGTACTCAAAACAAAAGAGACAGAAGGGGATATAGTATAAATAAAAATTTATTATTATATATTATATTATTACCCTCCAACATTTCTCTGATGGAAATTGAGATATCCTAAGGAAAAGTGGGACATTCCAGGATCAAATCAGAAACTGTGACGGCTTCTGTAAATCTGCGACTGCCCCTTGAAAATAGGGACACTTGGAGGGAATGATTGGGGGGGGGGAATCCTTACATCTTGTATGTTCCCCAGTCCTGTTTTTAGAATGAAGTTACTAAAATCGGGGTGAGTCGAGGTGTCAGCCTCGTGGATTTTGTTAAGTGACCTCTCACCTCTCTCCCCCTCCTCAATAATTCTAACACTGTTAAACCCCAGTTGCTCCTTGGATTTCTATTACAGGTTTTTCTGACTCTGAATAAGATATAGTAAAATGGAAATGAAGGTCAGGCAGTTAATCAGTAAGTCTAATTTACAGCCTCTTACCTAACCAGAATAACCGTCCCCTGCCATAAAGAGGTACTAAGTCAATCCTTTCAGCTATTCCTTCCTTTTGGTTGCTAAATTCCTTCTAATTTGTCAGCATTACCATGAACAAATTGCATTACTCAGATTCAAATAAGTATTTCAAACAGAGCTTCATCAAGGTCATCCTAACCCAATCTAGCCAGAAAGATTCTGTCTCATATTTCTGTTTAATGTCATGTCCATCACAGGGGAGACCTGTTCTTAAAAATTCATTAAATCAGACATAAGGCTTCTATCTTTTCATTTGCTTTTCACTCTCAAAAGAGATGTTGTTTATTTTTAATATAAACTTGGTTGAGAGTCCAGGTCAACAAAGAGATATTTCATTTGATTGCAAAAGAGCTCAGGGTCATAATCATAGGTCTGATCTGTTATCACCCTGTCTTCTCTAAGTCACAGGCCAATTTGCTTGAAAAAGTTCTCCTGCATAAATGTTCCACAGCTGAGATGTTTGTCTTGTGTCCCTGTAAATTATATAAAGGTCTGAGCTGCAATTTTTCAGAAGACACATTTTCTGAGAAGATGGCTGAAACCTTTTCTCTCTCTTTTTCACCCTCCTAGAAAAAGGCTACTTCACAGAATTTACTCCGCATATTCTCCACAATTCCTCACACATACAACCACCCAGAAGCATGCAAGACATCACTGATGTGAGGGTGGGGGTAGGCTGAAAAGGTTATATTTGAATCTGATTTTTCCTTTCTGGCTTAAAGGACTATGATGTTCGGATATGGTTACTGGCATAAATGATTATATGTTTAAACTAGGATTTAAGTAGGGGAAAATTTAGCTAAAAATTCCGAGACCACGGGGAGGTAAGGGTGTAAAAAGTACAAAATTAGGAGTTTGAAATTAGGTTAAAGTAAGGGAATTGGATAAGATTATAGGAAAAGAGCAGAAGTACCAAGATGCTGAGGTTTGGAAAAAGGAGTGTTTTAAGCAAAATGATTTTTGTATTTTATGATGTTTTAAAATTTAGGTGGAGGTAAACTGTTAGAGAGGAATGATAATGAATTCAACAGAGGGGGACTTGAGGAAGTCAACCGAAATATGAAATTGAGGAAAGAAGGAATACCTGGCCCACAGAATTGGGCCAGGCCTAAGCAATGATAATAAATAATGTTAGCAAGGTTAAATGTACGATGATTGTGACTACCCTTGTGAGAGAAGGGGATGAATGTTGCTTCCCACAGTGAGAGGGGGGAAGTATGAAAAATTTAACTGTTATGATATGTGCTTAAAATTGTAAAATCAATAAAAAAAAGTAAAAAAAAAGAAGAAGCATGCAAGACATCATGGAAGATGGTAATTCTGTGGAGTCAGTGGTTGTGCGACTGCAGCCAGGGAACATTCCCAGTCCTACCTGGCAGGGCCAGTACACCTGTGAGGCAGGCTGAGGCAGCTGTCTCAGGCGGTGGAATGCCAAAAGGTGGTTCCTCTACCACCAGCGATCTCTCATGACACTGAAATTTTGAGACACACACCCCTGCTACCTGGAGTTACATGGGTCTCCTGCATGCAAAACAGATGCTCTTATCACTGATGTGTGGCCCTTTCCAGATTGCACAGTCCTCCTTTTGCGTGTTCAGACCCAGAGACCTCCCCCCTAAATAAACACACATTTGACTCAAATTTTAGTTTTGGTTTTTGGCAGAATTTAGGCCCCAACTTTATTGATTACAGAAAGTGAGTGGTTGCATAGGCTGTGGTTCAACTATCTCCCTGCACCCTTGCAGGTAGCGCTGACCCAGAGTTCTACCATAGGTCAGCCAAGGGTGAACACCTGAGGTAGGTAGAAAGCCCGGGAACAGACTATGTCCACTCCCCAGATGCTCCCCTGGACTCAGGCACAGGCACAACCCCCTCTTGGGGGTTGACCAAACCAAGCTGAGTCCCTGGATTCCTTTAACGGAATACCCTTCACATAGAGACCGTTCTCCCATCCCTATCACCTGAACCAGTGCCTACCCGCAACCTTACAAGTTGTGACAATTTGCTAAGTGGCAGGCAAAACCCAAATGGCAACAGCTAAGTGGAGAAATTCCTGCCATGCCCCTGTCCCAATGACAGGCGACACACGACGGCATAGCAAGGTCAATCGCAAAATGCCCTAAATATAGGGAGAGGTGGGCAGGTGTTCCGATGCACACGAGCCGAAAGAGGAAGCTCTTGGTCACGTGCATAGGTATATAGGTCCCTCAGTCCGTTTAAACTGCACCCCAATGGGCAGATTAAACCCAGCAACGAGGGGCCCACCAATCGGGAGTTGTGGCTGTCCAATAGACCCACCCACAACCAGGAGATCAGTCTCCAGGACTCACTGTGACACGTGCCCTCTTTTAGAGAGGACACGCTTTCACTGTTGCTGAACATGCGATTAGGAGGCTGTGTCATGGGCTGGCTGGATACTGAGGAGTGGTGTGAGGCACCAGCTGGGGAACCCCCAAGGGAACCCCCAGGGGAAGCAGGCTCAGAGCCAGGGCACTGGTGGTGGGGCAGCGATGAGTGGTCAGAGGGAGAAGAGGGAGCAGACTGGGAGGAGGAAGTGTCAGAAGCTGAAGAGGTAACAGGGTATAGTGAGCAGGAAGAGGCTGTGGCAGAGAGCAGTCCAGAATCAGAGGCAGAGTCAGAGGCTGGTGAGGAGTGGAGGCCATGAGGCAGCGTGGAGGCAGGCTGTTGAAGAAGCCTCCCCCTCCCTGCTGTGACCAGTTCCCCTCCCCTCTGGTCTCCCAGAGCAGGTCTCCCAGGGATGAAGAGAATGAAGCAAAGAGAGACAAGACGAAGGAGCCTCAGGTTGCTGGGGAAGGACCCGGGGCCGGAGGAGCCTTAGAAATTCTGCTATAAATGAGAAATCAATCCATTTTGATAGAATTTTGCAAGCCAAGTGCTATATCCACACACCCACACCTGGGGCAGCTCAAAACTCAGATCTGCAGCTTCTTAAATCTTGCTCCCTTAGAATCATTCCAAACTAAGTTCTATCGCTGCCTGCTAGGGATTCCTTCTTCTGCCTCTAACATAGCTGTCCGCCTAGAGGTCGGCCAAATCCCTGTTAGTACTCGGATATGGATTCTGAAGATCCATTATTGGTTAAAACTTACATTTTTCCCTTTTGGGTTGGCACCCTTAACCCTACTGGATTCCTACCAATCCAAATGGAAAGCTACATTGCATGAAAAGCTAAGAGGCTTGGTGTTTTCCCCACAGGCCCTGAGAGCTGTAGGTTATGAGAAAGCTAGAGCAATAATCCGCCAATGAATTTGGGATGTGGAATTGCAATGCCACGTGAGCAAGATGAATAAACACCCAGCAATAAAAGATAATGGGAGAGGATTCACCCCAGCAAATTATTTGTCAAAATTACAAATACCGAAATATAGACGGTCATTTACCCTCGCTAGATTCAACGTGCTGCCATCTGCCTTATTGCAGGGAAGATTCGAGGGTAAACCATATGCGGAACGAGTCTGCCCCTGTGGCTTGATGGAGGTAGAAACTGTCTCTCATGCCTTGTTACACTGTCGTTTCTATGGGGAGATATGTTCGGTATCCATTACCCCTACTATGCAAAAATCTCCAAATGAATCCGAACTTCAGTGTTTAAAATCCCTGGTAGAGGACAAGGATCCTGAGATCACGTTAAGAGTAGCCAAATTCTGTGCAATTGAGGAGCCTTAGAGAGCAGTAGAAGGCAGAGACCTTCGGTCCTTGCAACTGCTTCATTGGGGCAAGACCTACTGGGAAGAGTTGGTGTGATCACTAGGCCTGAGTTAAAACAAAATAAAAAAATTCCTTCCAGTAGCACCTTAGAGACCAACTAAGTTTGTTCTTGGTATGAGCTTTCGTGTGCATGCACACTTCTTCAGATACACTGAAACAGAAGTCACCAGACCCTTATATATAGTGAGAGGGTGGGGAGGGGTATTACTCAGAGGAGTGGTGGGAATGGGTGAAAGGCTGATAGCTGTGGTAAACCTGTTGACGACTGTTAACGACCGCAATTAGTCTTACAGGAAAAAGCAATCGGTGAGAAGGTTAAAAAAGCTTTGTCATGTATAATGAGATAAGAATCCAATGTCTTTGTTCAGACCAGGTCTCTCCATGGTTTTAGGATAAATGGACATAAATCTGACATCAGGAATCACAAGACAGAGAAACCAGTAGGAGAGCACTTCAATCTCCCAGGACACTCTATACGAGATCTCAAAGTAGCTGTCTTATTGCAAAGGAATTTCAGAAATAGACTGGAAAGAGAAGTTGCTGAATTGCAACTCATTACCAAGCTTAAAACCATGGAGAGAGGTTTACCACAGCTATCAGCCTTTCACCCATTCCCACCACCCCTCTGAGTAATACCCCTCCCCACCCTCTCACTATATATAAGGGTCTGATGACTTCTGTTTCAGTGTATCTGAAGAAGTGTGCATGCACACGAAAGCTCATACCAAGAACAAACTTAGTTGGTCTCTAAGGTGCTACTGGAAGGAATTTTTTTTATTTTGTTTTGACTATGACAGACCAACATGGCTATCTACCTGTAACTAGGCCTGAGCTGTTTTGTTTCTTTGAATAGTTAACCACGGACACCTTGTGAGTTATTCCTGGCCTGCTCCTGACTCCCAACTTAAGTATATATATGAATATACTTAATGCATAAGGGAGTTCATCTGACCACCCCCCGCCACACTCACACACTTTCCCACATTAAAACACTTCCTTTTCAGAATGGTACCTAGGTTGTCCGTCCGTCCCCCAGTCTCTTTCCATATAAATAACATACAGTCGTATTCCTGAGGGAAAGAACAACCCTCTATTACTGTATGTTAACCACTCAAGATAAGTATGTGGGCTGCTCGGAAGAATGTGGCATCATTTAACCGTCTAGTTTGCTAAATGGGAAAAATTGGCCGAAGCAAAGAGATGCCAAACGAAGAGAAATGACAGTTCTTAAAAGATGGTTACATGGCAGATCTGTTCCTAATAAATAAGCCATGTATCAAGTGTAGTGGATATATTTGCACAAACACTGATACATATACTTCAATATATCACAAGAATTGCCTGGTGAGCAAGAGATATAAATCATCGTTTTATGGGAGATCCAAGAAGGAATTACCTCCCATGATTTAAACTGCATGTCAATAGGAAAGAAATGCCATAGGAAAATTGTAGAAGATTTTCTCTTGTGCACATTCCTTATACATGCTCATTCGCTCATTTTTTCCTCCCTGTTTATTTGATATTTATTTTGTTTGTCTCGTTCACATAAGCGGAATTGTGCATCTTCCAGGAGTATATGAAGGTAAAACATGGAAGTTGCACCAAAAGCATCAATATCCATGTCCATGCTGCATTTTTCTTAGGTCTAGAGCAGGCATCCCCAAACTTCGGCCCTCCAGATGTTTTGGACTACAATTCCCATCATCCCTGACCACTGGTCCCTGACAGATATTTTGGCTATACGTGATTGTTTGTATACATGCTCCTCTGGAATGGAAACCCCATGTGTGATGCGATTACACTGTAGTATACTCTTTTTATATTTGTTACAATAAAACCATTTATTTCTTCTCCCTTTCTCTCCCTATCTTATAGATCCAACAATAAAGGTGGAGGGGGTTAGAATTAGTAAAGTGAGCCAATAAAGACATTTGCACATAACAGGGGATCCTGGGTAGGCAAGGAAAGCTTTCCACTTGCTTGCCTCATCATTATTTCAAAAGCTTCCCTTTGCTGTATAGCAGCAGGTAACAATCTGGTGTAAATACAATGAATATAACCAAGCAGAAAAGGGCAAGATCACCATTATGTTCAAAAGAAGGTACTGTTGACTCTTTGTAGACAACCTGAATGGAATTGCTTGAGGATAGTAAGAGGATTAGGGGAGCTTAATTTTTTTCCCCCAATCCCTTGTTATTGGTAAAGATCTCGGGGACAAATACGCACAGGAAAGGAAGACAGGACAAATCAGATGTTTGGGAAATCTTTCATAACACAAACTTGATCTGAAACAGCTGTGTATGTGTAGCCTGCTAAGGTACTGCTCAAAAAGCATATGTGCTTAGAAGTAAATATCTGCTGAAAACACATCCCACTGAATGCGGCCGTAAGGTGGTCTCAGAGTACAAAAAAGCACTATGAGTTTCCTTCGCTATATACCTATTGTTGAATGTCAGCTATGCTGCTACTAAATAACCCTTTGAAGAAATGATGATGATGATGCAGTAAAACATCCATCCCTATTTTGAAGAATGGAATTGGGAGCGGGGGGCACGCAGTGAGCCAGCGATAGACAACATGGTATCCTCCAAATGTTGTCAGATTCCAACTCCCATCAGCCTCAGCCAACATGGCCAATGGTCAAGAATGATGCGATGACGTCCGGCTGTCCCTACTCTAAAGCAATAGCTATAACTTGCCTCAGGTTTTAATACTCTGGGCGAGAAATAGGGTAGTGCGCCAGGGCTTTTTTTCAGCCGGAACTCACTGGAATTCAGTTGTAGCACCTCTCAGGTGGGCACCATTATACGAGAACAAGGGAGGTGTTCGTGGTGAGTTCTGGCACCTCTTTTTCTAGAAAAAATAGCACCAACCACAATATTTGGTTCAGACTCCATCATTTTGGAAAACAGCCCAAAGCAATCCACGGGACTCTGGAGACTGTCTGATACAGTTCAGGTTTGAATCCTAGTAAAGGTAAAGGTATCCCTGACCATTAGGTCCAGTCGCGGATGACTCTGGGGTTGCGGCACTCATCTCACTTTACTGGCCCAGGGATGACTGGGCCAGCATGACTAAGCCACTTCTGGCGAACCAGAGCAGCACATGGAAACACTGTTTACCTTCCCGCCAGAGTGGTACCTATTTATCTACTTGCACTGTGACGTGCTTTCGAACTGCTAGGTTGGCAGGAGCTGGGACCGAGCAACGGGAGCTCACCCCGTCGCAGGGATTTGAACCGCCAACCTTCTGATCAGCAAGCCCTAGGCTCTGTGGTTTAGACTACAGCGCCACCCGTGTCCCAGCACTACCCACGTCCCATGAATCCTAGTACTGAATAGGAAAAACTAAGTTCATCCTTTCCACATTTGCTATTGTCAGGGACTGGACTGAAGGGGACGAGACTGAGGAAGAATGGTGTAGATCACCCCGCCCCCTTCTCCTGAAGCTTCCAGAGAAGAGGAAAGCAGTATTGAAATGCAGCAGTTTTTTGAAGAAGGTCACAGCTCAGAGACAGGTGAACAGAAGAGTGGGGAGGTGTTGGGAGAAGAGAAGGGGGAGATGGAGACAGAGCAGCCAGCTGACACATTATTACTGGAGAGCATTTCTGACCCACCCACCCCTTCTCCCAGAACCTGGCATGCATTGAAAGTGGAAGAGCAAAGGACACAGAGACATTTAGCCCCTGGTGGCCACTGTAAGGGGAAGTGTTGTTGCTAGGAAGAGAGGGGGGAGGAGTTCAGTTGGAGCAACGCCATTAAGGGGAGGTAGACTGCATTCCTTTGTCCCTCACTGTGATGATTGAATAAGCTCATTAGTAAAGAACTCTTCCTTATTTTTCTCTGCTCCTTTCTGCAACCGGGGGAGGGGTAGAATTCCCCGAAGCCTGACAACTATATAGGGGAAATTTAAGGAACAGCTATAACCTTTTCTTTCCTTTTGTCAGGATCTGATGAAATTTGCAGAATAAAGCCTGCCAAACTAAGGACAAATAAGGTGTTGGGCATCTTTACCACAAAAGGAAAAAAGGGAGGATCATAAGGGGATAGTTAGTAGAAGGACATAAATCTGGTTCCACACTCCACTATTTAAGCTTTTTCCTACAGGGAATTCCAGGGCAATTAAAGCAGTGTCTTCATAAGGCCAACTCAGGAACTATACAAGTTGCTAAAGGCAATCTTCCGAGAATCTTGTAGGATTATCACAGGACTTCTCCATTTCAGGCAGCTGACAAAATAAAATACAGAGTAATCTGTAAGAGTGATTAGACATGTTCCTCCCCAACCACAAACAGCTAAGATGGAAAAATGCAGGATAAATTCTACCTCTGTTCCTTGGTGTTCAGTATCTAAACTCCAACACCTTCCAGTTTTACTTACTCAAGCTCTGAGTACCTTGAGGTAAGCCAATTTGTCTGTCTGTTCTAAGTAGAAATTGTAGTAAAATTCCCACCACATTTTCCTTAGCAATACATGGCCATCCGGAGAGGGAATCTGAAAGTCACCATCTCTTTAACAAATCATTTTATGCTCTTCTTTGCCTTGGAGAAGGTGGGGCACTGAATGCCTCTGTGAGATGGAAATCCTCTACCTGTCAGGGTTGCACCAGATGAGCAGGAGTGGTGGCAAGCCCCCCTAGGCGAAGCGGCAACCACGGAAGAGTCCAGAGAAATGGAGGGATTATTACCTGAAGAAGACTGGTGGCGACATGCCTCAGAAGAGGAAGAAGCAGATGGGGAAGAGGGAAGGCCAGAACAGGAGGAGGAAGAAGTTGAGCCAGAATCAGGCCCTTGTGAGGAGAGAAGCCGGAGGGCCCCCTCCCCTACTCCCATCTCAGTTGTAGAGCGTAGAGCTGAGAAACGGAGGGAGCAATTGGAGGCAGTTGCAGCTCGTAAAAGGCGTGGTGATGAGCTGGCTACTTAAGGAAGGCTGGCTGCTTCCCTCACCAGCACCTGCAACTGCTGTGCTGAAGCACGTAGTTGTGCCTGCTCATCCTGTTCCTGGTTCCTGACTCCTGGCTTCCCCCTGACATCGGCTTGTGACTTCGGCTCCTGACTCCTGGCTTCCCCCTGACCTAGGCTTGTGATTTCGGCTTGTGATTCCTGGCTTCCTCCTGACCTTGGCTTTGTGACTTCGGCTTCCGACACCTGGATTAATCCTGACCTCGGCTTCCTGACTACTGGCTTGAACTGACTTTGGCTGGCTTCTGACCAGGACTGTTTAACCTCGGCTTTATCAGACTGACTGCTGCTCTTCAGCGCACCAACTTGTTGGTGTCCTAACACTACCTGCATTTATTTGTTCCAGCTCAATCTCAAATCCAGCACAGTCAAGTTGAGGTGTTCAAGAATACCATAGTGATTTTCCATGAAGGCCAGTGGTTTGCAAACTGTGTTCAGGGGAACCCTGGAGTTACAAGCTATCAGAGATTCCCGAATGAGAAGATTAATCATGGTGGACGAGCTGTACAGAAAGGTGGCATGCCTTCTTACTTTTGTCCAAAGTCAGGTTTGTGTCCATCACTGATCTTCATCCTCCTTGAGATTTGGCTAGCTCTATATGGGTAAATTGAACTCTGCTGAGAACATCTGCTAAACTATAATAGGTGGATCTGGAAAACAGAAATAAGTGTTGGGTTTAGCTTCCTTTGTTTAAACGCGTGTTTGAGGTGATGTGGTTTAAACAGGGAATGTAACGAACTTCTAGCCAAGCTGGTTTGTGTGATTACAAATAAGAGTTGATCTTTTGCATTACACCCTGTATGTCTGAGTTTCTGCACCAGGATTAAAGGCACCAGATTTTTGTGTCACACAGGGCACCACTGAAATTTGAGAGCCCAAAGTTTGCCACCGCAAGGGGGAGAAGAGTTTGAAGAGTTTGGATTTGATGTCCCGCTTTATCACTACCCGAAGGAGTCTCAAAGCGGCTAACATTCTCCTTTCCCTTCCTCCCCCACAACAAACACTCTGAGGTGAGTGGGGCTGAGAGACTTCAGAGAAGTGTGACTAGCCCAAGGTCACCCAGCAGCTCCATGCTGAGTGGAGCAGAGACGCGAACCCAGTTCACCAGATTACGAGTCTACCGCTCTTAACCACTACACCACACTGGCTCCCTGGGAGAGGACTCCACACTGGGAGAAGACACCCGGATGTGACCTTCCTTTTTAAAACACTGCAACCCTGTTCCCTGAAGTCCCCTGATTGGCCAATTCAAACAGGCCTTTCAGCCAATGCCCAGACTAGCAAGAGGAGGAAATGCCCATGGCCACATGGGAAGAAGAATTGTCCCCTGGGATCAGGCTGCTGTCACGCCGAACAGCAAACGCCACTTCTGTGGAGCCCTAGGTAAGCAGAGAATATGACATTTTGCAGATCACATCTACGTGCACTGCTCATTTTGCAAGAGAGAAGAAATGTTTAAAAACCATTTCAAATGCTTCTTTTCCTTGTGGTAAGAACTTTAATAACGTATGCAGGGATCCCTCCAACTCCACCCTCTCCCTTGTCAACTATTTATTATTGGGGAACAAAGATGAAAATCATAACACTCAAGTGCACCACTTAATTGTAAATTTGCCCAATGCACCCTGATTTTACATCTTTTGTTTCAAGGGTTACAAACCTTCCAATTCATTTATTTTTATAAACAATGTTTCCCATTATATTACATGCATGGATTCTTCAGAACACCTCCCAGTGGAGTCTGGTCAATGTTCTGAGCATAATTAATATTTTTTAAAAGCCTCAAAGTTACCTTATTATCAAACTTTTGCAGAGATTTCGCGTATCAGAAATCTCTCTCTGAAAGGACTCTATTTTAGAGCAAAGGACTCTCTGGCTTCCCCTGGTAAGGTAATAGTCTTTATTTCATGGGTTTTGTTTTGTTTTGTTTTTTAAAAAAAGAAGACGGAGAAGGAAAAGAGTAAGAAGGATTAAAGCTTAAGCAGAAATCACCTAGGGCAGAATGTGGTTTCACTGATAACAGACTTATATTTCACAGTCAAGGAAGCCAAACCCAGGATCTAATTAACACAGCAGCTCAGATAAAATAAGTCAAAGGAGAAAGCTACTAGCCTAATAGCTGTGGCCTTACCTGCAAAAAGATTCAAAGTGGGAGTAAAAACTGACCCCTACCTGCTAATGTGCTTATAAATCACATGGAAGACAAGGGAAACGTTCATTGAGAAGTCCCATAACCTTGCGTGTGATTATGTGTGTGCATTTTCTCTACTTATACACACAATGATGGATGTTTAATCTTGACCAAAGGTTGTTGCACACACCTGTATAGTCAGCATTCCTGTTCTCTGTACCACAGTATACCTAAAGGAGCATCCCCACCCCCATCGTTCAACCCGGACACTGAGGTCCAGCGCCAAGGGCCTTCTGGCGGTTCCTTCCCTGCGAGAAGTGAGGTTACAGGGAACCAGGCAGAGGGCCTTCTCAGTAGTGGCCCCCACCCTGTGGAACGCCCTCCCATCAGATGTCAAGGAAATAAACAACTATCTGACTTTTAGAAGACATCTGAAGGCAGCCCTGTTTAGGGAAGTTTTTAATGTTTGATGTTTTATCGTGTTTTTAATATTCTTTTGGGAACAGCCCAGAGTGGCTGGGGAAACCCAGCCAGATGGGTGGGGTAGAAATAATATATGATGATGATGATGATGATGATCAGAGAAATGTTGAACGGTATGCGGTTTGTCCCATCACTTGCTATCTGACCTATTTAGCCAGAGATGCTGAAGACTGCATCGGGCATCTTTTGTGTACAGAGCATGTGCTATTGTCCCTTCCCTAAGACTCAGGTGTGCATTAACCCATTTAAAACCCATGCCTTGTTGAACATGCATGCCTAGTATTTTATCATTCATTCTGTGTGACCGTACCTTCCTCATAATGTAGAGGGTCTAGAGGGTACATGAGCAAGCTGGGAAATGCTCCATTCCTAAGTGGCTTTGTTCTGAGCACCTATTAGATATCATTTGTTCATGCCTTGCAGCTTTTTATATTTTCATGGGTAAGATCTCATTAACCTAATTCTCTCCCTTATTTCTCTTCTAAATGCAGTAAAAGTCAAGTCTCTCTCCCTTGCCCTGATTTTAGGAATTTGTTCAGAATAGGTGTTGGCAGTGGGGATACAAGTCGATGCTACAGGTCAAAATCATCTCCCATCAAGGCTGACCAACCCATGAGGCAAGGTAAAGCCTCGGATGCCAGGACCCACAGGGGCAGCAGATCCCAATGTAGATATTTATTCCCCTCTTGCTCTTGATGTAGATCTTCACTTGCCCAATATTCCCTGGCAGGGAGGGGAGATGCTATTTCGTGATACACTTCAGGTGCCAAAATGTTTTGTGTTAGCCCTGTCTCCTACCACTACCACATACCTTCCAACATTACTCCAATGAAAATAGGGACGCCCTATACTATTATTGGGACACGGGTGGCACTGTGGGTTAAACCACAGAGCCTAGGGCTTGCCGATCAGAAGGTCGGCGGTTCGAATCCCCGCGACGGGGTGAGCTCCTGTTGCTCGGTCCCTGCTCCTGCCAACCTAGCAGTTCGAAAGGACGTCAAAGTGCAAGTAGATAAATAGGTACCGCTCCGGCGGGAAGGTAAACGGCATTTCCATGCGCTGCTCTGCTTCGCCAGAAGCGGCTTAGTCATGCTGGCCACATGACCTGGACCGGCCAGTAAAGCGAGATGAGCGCCGCAACCCCTGAGTCTGCGACTGAACCTAATGGTCAGGGGTCCCTTTACCTTTACCTTTATGCTGCTATTATTATTATTATTATTTATTATTATTATTCCCCACCCATCTGATTGGGTTGCCCCACCCACTCTGGGCGACTCCCAACACATATTGTATGAAAACAAAATGAAACATTAAGCATTTAAATCTTCCCTATGCCTTCAGACATCTTAGTTGTATAGTAATGAAGGGGCAGGTTACACAAACCTGGAAAGCCTGATCGATCATACAGCTACCCCAAACAGGTCCTCAGATTCCCCAAATTCTTCAGGATGGATTCGTTAGTACAACTCCATTAGATTGAGGCAAGTAAAACACAAGCCAGACACGGGATGTCAGGATGGCCTTGCGGAGGTAAGATAAGCTTAAAGGCTGACCTTGCCAGTCCCAGACAGAGACGGGATGGCTGACTGGTCTTATCGGTTGTAAGGTTGTAAATATCCTGACCACAGTACAAGGGTAAGATGTAATGTTACGCACAAGGGCCCAGCCAAAGTTCACAGGAAGGAACTTCCTTATAAGGTTTGCAGTACCTCATAGGGCTATTCATAAGGCTATTCCTTATATGGAAGGAGGAAGGATCTTCCTTATAAGGTCTACAGAACTCCAGGGTAAAGTGTATAAAAGCTTCATGCAAACAGCATTTGGTGCTCTTGCTGTGAATGATCACGCATTGCCTTTCTCACTGTCCTAGGCAGAAGAAATAAAACTCTTTCTCTTTTGAACCAAACCTCGTTGTCTTTTTGACTCCTTCCTCCCTACCTGGGAGCAACACAGATCCAAGAAAGGCCTGATAAGGCTACAGTAACTTATCTCCTTGGCTCGGGGGTTGCATAACTCCAAACCCTCCAACATGTCTCCAATGAAAATAGGGACGTCCTAAGGAAAAGCGGGGCATTCCGGGATCAAATCAGAAACTGGGATGGCTTCTGTAAATCCAGGAATGTCCCTGGAAAATAGGGTCACTTGGAGGGTCTGCCAGCACCCCAATGTTATTTCCAATTATGCAGTAAAAATGGGTCAGCTGCTTGTTCTAGACAGGGTTGTTCTCCTCTGAAAGAACAGTTATGCAGTCTGGGGGATACTCCTTGATGCATCTCTGTAACTAAAGGCCTATGTGACCTCTGTGATCAGGAGTGTTTTTTCACCAGTTCCAGCTGGCGCACCAGCGGTGACCATTCCTGGACCACAATGGCCTGACCACCATGGTCCATGCATCGGAAGCTTCAAGGCTTGGTTACTGTAATGTGCGGCTACCCTTGTATCAGTCCAGAAGCTTCAACTAGTATAGAATGCAGTAGCTGGAACACTCATGGGAGCAGATTACTGGCAACATGTCGCCCCACTGCTGTGACGGTTCCCTGGGCATTGGCCATCCTGGTTGAGGCTGATGAGAGCTGGAGTCCAAAGACTTCTGAAGAACATAAAATTCACCACGCCTGTTATAGACTGTAAAACTTACCAGAATCCCCCCAGCACTTTTGTATGCATCGAATGGCTGGGAGGGGGATTTGGCCATGGACAATACATGATCAAAGGTGTCATTACCTCCTGAAAGGAGTGCCTCTTTCCATTTAAAAAAATTGGGGGGGGGGGAAGGTTGGCATTATGCTTTGCTTTCTTCAGCAGATAGGTCTCCATTTGCACATCATAGCTCTGAATCAATCAAATAAGGAAAGGTGATTCCCCAAACTCCTAAGAGCAGCTCATATACTGTATTTTTCACTCCATAAGACGCACCTAGTTTTTAGAGGAGGAAAGGGGGAAAGCCCTGGTTTTTTTTAGTATGAGCTCAAAGTGGTGCAGCTATTTTTGCAAGGGGAAAAGCCCTGTTTTTTTGAGGATCAGCTCAAAGTGGTGCAGCCTTTTTTTGCAAAGGGAAAAGCCTTGGGGGTTTTTTAGGATCAGCTCAAAGTGGTGCAGTTTTTTTGCAAAGGAAAAAGCCCTGCTTTTTTGAGGATCAACTGAAAGTGGTGCAGCTTCTTTTTCAAAGAGGAAAAGCCCCATTTTTATGGGGTTCAACTCAGTTTGCAGCTTCTAGTCCTACAGGTAAGGGAGCCATTTCTACAGTTTCCAGACAGATAATCTAATCAGCCAGTCACATGTCGCTGGGGAAACAAACAGCCTCCCTCTGCATTCAACAATGGAGCAAGGGGGGCGGGGTAGAAAGGGAGCCTTATCTCTCTCCCCCATTGCTTGCTAAACAGCTGTTCAGCGGCTTCCTTTCAACACCCTCTTCTCTCTTTGTAAAAAAAAAAAAGAGCACAATCTTTTGGCCCCTAGGCAGTTTGGCTCCAGGGACCATGCATTCGCTCCATAAGACGCACAGACATTTCCCCTTACTTTTTAGGAGGAAAAAAGTGCGTCTTATGGAGCGAAAAATACGGTAACCACATCACCCTGAAGTGTAGGTGGGTTCCCTCGAGGCAAAACACAGTGATAACAGCAAGAACCTTTATTGAACTAACAGAACTGAACAGCAAGGGCAAAGCAACTGCTTATATACATTTCTGAAGGCCTGGGCCACTCCCACTCCCAACGTGATTGGCTGTCTAAACTTCCAAGCTGCGAATCATGACTCAGAGTTTAAGGGCCAATGGCAGAGGCCCAAATCATGAAATGTTCTGTGATTGGATATCATGTACCGAATCAGAACACAGGAGCTCAGAATCCTTAGTCCAAACTCAAGCTCAGGTAAACACAGACCACTGAATACATAACACACCCCATTATGGCAGACTTGAAACATGGCAAGGAGATAATGTGATGTCACCACCATAAGCTGCATATTCCTTTTTGACACACCACTAGAAAAATCCTCTGGAAATCCAGGAAGGATGATTGTCACATAACTATCTCAGCACACATTGGGGGAGGTTCTGCCAGAAGCTGGAACCATCCTAAAATCCGATTCCTAAGCTGTTCCATTCTTTCTCCGCTACCACTCCCCTCCCTTTCCTGAAAAGGATACCAGCTGAAAAGGAGCTGTAAAAATAATCGCCGCTTCCACAAATCCAGTTTGGAAGACCGGAGTATTTCCATTTAGATTGGGCTTCTCCATGGGAGTCCGAGGGGGATGTGTCTGAACTCTGCCGCTTCTCACTTAAACCCTGATGATGACAAAGGAGGCTCTGGCCAAGCAGGCATTCAAATGGAGTCCAACTAGCAGGCCTGCTGATCCCTAAATACTGAGCGGGGGGGGGGGACACCCCAATGTGAACTCTAAGACGGTGTTTGCGTGTGTGTGATTAAATGCCTTGATATACACAAAATCCCCTACTTTTTTGTTTTGTTTTGTTTAAAATCTCCCTCTCCTACAGTTCCGACCCAGCAGCCTCAAAAAGGTGTTCTAGCCATCCATTATGGAACCTTGGCAAGGATAACAGAAAAACACAACCTCATTAAACCTCAAGCACCTCATTAAAGGCTGCTAAAAGAGCATGAATCAAAGCAGGCAGCAGCAGCGGCAGCCACTGAGCTCTTTGCCCAGATCCCTTGTCCTCCCAAACCCTTCCATTTTCCTGTCAGCTTCTCTCACTCCTGCCTTTTACTCTCGACTTGTTACAACCCACTCCCCAGTCATTCAACCTTGTCAGGTCTTTTGAACATACGGGCAGATTCAGGAGGCTCCTAGCTAATGTCAGGTAAGCATCTGAATTTATTTATTCATTCATTCATTCATTCATTCATTCATTCATTCATTCATTCATTACCATTTCGAGATTTGTTTTTGTCTGCCAGCAATTTTTTCTAAATGTCTGACAGAGATGAGGTTGCATGGATGAGGACCTTTGGAAAGCAGAATAGCTGAGGTCAAATTGCCCCCTTGTGGCAGCAAATGTCCTTTAAAAATGAATCTCTTCCTTTCCAGGATCTCTGCTGTGCTGTGAGGGTGCCGAGGGTGGTTCTTCCGCCTAGCTCGATCATGTGAAGACATAGGAACCAAACAACAGCAAGAACAGCGGCAACATTCACACTTCCCAACTACGAAACTGTGAAGGAGATCCTACTCCCCTGATTGTGTCTGTGCTGCCATTTACTATCAATCTCCTGGCTTCATGAAGTTGCCTTATAGCTCCAGTCTTCCCTGTTACGGGATGTTCCTTCAGATGTTTAGAGCATGGGTAGGCAAACTAAGGCCCATGGGCCAGATCAGGCCCAATTCAACTCAACTCAGTTTATTACAGCAAAAGCCAGCAATATAATACAGTATAATTCCAAACCAGCGATCAGAATATCGCTACAAGGCGTCAAAATCCTAAGGATTAGAATAATAATAATAATAAACCAATGGCACAAAAGAAATTTATAGTATATTTTCCAGTAAAAGCGATTTACGTTTTTTGATGGCCAAGGTGCAAAACTTGGCCACAGCATAGGATACTGAGCTCAAAGAGTCTTCCAAAAGGAATTTGCGTAGGATTTCGGAAATAAATTCCAGATAATATTGCAAGGGTTTAAATTTTGATAAAATGGGTAATATAAGTTGAGACCGTTCTTCACTGTAAAGTTCACAGAATAGAAGATTGTGAGTAACAGATTCCACCTTATTGGTCATGCATGGACATAGGCGCTCGTGGATAGGTACCCGCAGGAATTTGCCGTGTAGTACAGCTGTAGGCAATTGCCTTCTGAATGCAGCCCGCAGATTGTCCGGGAATTGCCACATGGATCACCAGCGTGTGCGTTCTTTCCCTCTCCCTCTCCCTCTCCCTCACACGGCGGCGGCGCCTCCTCCTCCCTCCCTCCTCCTGGCTTCTCCCCGCCCTGCTTAGAGCTGCTCACTTCCATCGCTGGGCTCCACTGAAAACAGCTTCTCCATGTGATCCAGGAAGTGACCTCTCCAGACATTGGAATGACTCTTCTCTTCTCTGTGGCTGCGAACTCCTGGTTGACACAGATGTTGTCAGGCAGTTGAATGTGCATGTGTACTCCATCCATTTCCCTCCCTCCTACCCCCCCCCTTACACCATAGCTGTCAACCCTCCCTTTCTTTGCAGGAAACTCCCTTATTCCAATGCCGTTTCCCGCTGCTATCCCGGATTGTTGATATCCCTTAAATTTCCCGGATTTCAAAGGAAGCAGCTCCTCTCCCTCCCTGCCGGCCAGGGAGGCTCCTCAGCTGCATTGCTCGGCTGCCAATAAGGAGTCTGAGACCGACTGGGGGCGGAGCTTGCATGCCTTGTGCAGCCAGACCCTCACGCCCAACCAGACAGACAGCCTGCCTGCCGTCTAGGCGCTCGCTCTTTTGCTCACCCATTCACACGGAGCCTCTGGAGCGCAGGGTGGCGAGGCTACTTGGTGCCATTGCACCGCCCTCGCGGCATCCCTTATTTTCAAATCCGAAAGTTGACAGCTATGCCTTACACTTCTGCAGGGCCCTGGGAACTGGCAACCCAAACTAAAAGTAAAGTAAATGACCCCTGGATGGTAAAGTCCAGTCAAAGGTGACTATGGGGTTGTGGTACTCATCTCGCTTTCAGGCCGAGAGAGCCGGCATTTCTCCACAGACAGCTTTCTAGGTCATGTAGCCAGCATGACTAAACCGCTTCTGGCGCAACGGACACCCTAATGAGTGCCAGGGCGCACGGAAATGATGTTTACCTTCCCGCCGCAGCGGTACCTATTTATCTACTTGCACTTGTAAACCTCCAAAATGTATTTTCTATAGTTAAGTTTTTACCTCTATCTTCAGTACATTTTATTTTCTTTTATTGCTATGGCTAGTGGCTGGTGCAAATAAAGATTCTTCTGATTCTGATTCTTGCACTGGTATGCTTTCGAACTGCTAGGTTGGCAGGGGCTGGGGCAGAGCAACGGGAGCTCACCCCGCTGCGGGGATTCGAACCGCTGACCTTCTGTTCGACAAGCCCAAGAAGCTCAGTGGTTTAGACCACAGCGCCACCCGCTCCCTTATGTGCTGCACCACTGTACAGTAATATGACCAGTGCTTTTTTTCTGAGGGCGTTGGGGTATGCACACCCCTAAACATTTTGTGAATCTAAGTTTGGCCTCATTGAGGGGCAGTATTTCAATGTGAGTAGGAAAATGAGAGTACCCCTAAACATTTTTTTTCCATATGATATTTTTATCAGCATTCGTAGTGGCAAGAAAGTTTTCTTCCTTTCAAAAAGTAGCAATGACGTTTGAAATTCCGGGTCTGAGTCTATGAACAGGCAATGGTCTGATAACTTCTGTGCAGCAGCAGCTCCACTGATCTGCATTTGTTGAGAATGCTTTGAGCCTGGTGTACACATTTGAATTAAAGAGGGTGAGAGAATTAGAAATACAGTCTCTGAATGTGGCTTTTGCAATCTCAAATGGGGCACGGGGGTAATAATATTTAACCTTACACAAACATTTCTACATGATATAGAAGTGATAATAAACCCATTCTTAAAGCACCCCTACCTACAGCACACCAAGCTGCCTTTGCTAAAAATAACAGCGACTTTGGTATTTATGAATTAATCATCTTCATTTAGTGCATTTAAGAGCCCCAATGGTTGCTTTTCAGTATTCCTTCTGCAGACAAAAACCGCCTCACAAAGTATAAAATATACCTGTAGGGCTTAGTGCAGGAGTCAGCAAACTTTTTCAGCAGGGGGCCGGTCCACTGTCCCTCAGACCTTGTGGGGGGCCAGACTATAATTTTTTGGGGGGAATGAACAAATTCCTATGCCCCACAAATAACCCAGAGATGTATTTTAAATAAAAGCACACATTCCACTCATGTAAAAACACCAGGCAGGCCCCACAAATAACCCAGGGATGCATCTATATATAAAAAAATGTTCCCATTGCATGTTTGTCCGAAACACCCTTGCTGCGTAACCGCTGGACCAAATCGCATCAAATTAGAGCACAGCGTTCAATTGCCATGGCAAAAGAATCTGGCATAATAAAAATTCAGAAAAACCACACCTGTCATACCTAAAATAAAGTTTAAACGCAAAAAAACCTGTTGCAGCTATTAGATGTCATCAACAAAACAGCGCTCTCTACTGACAGCTATACTGGTACTACAGCTACAAAAGCAAAAAACGGGCACAGCTATTACACATCACAGCAAAACCTCAGAGCTCCGTTGGCCATTTGCAAGCTCACAAACCGGTAATTGAAAAGGGGGGGGCGAGAAGAAGGTAATAGAAAAGAGGGGGGGCCAAGAAGAGGGTAATTGAAAATGGGGGTGGGGACAGAGAAGGGGCAGACAGAAGTTGAACAGGGGAACTTCTAGGCTGGCACTGTCACCACAGCCCAGGTCGTCGCAATTAATGCCATCAAATGCAGGCCCAGCCCAACCGCCACCCAGGCCCCTTAGCCACCCCGCCACCGTGAAAGGCAGGCCCTGGCCCTTCTCCACAGCCGCTCACGACGACACCGTCAGAGCCAGCCTGGGCCGCCCGCTGCCCACTTCCCCACCGCAGCTGCCATGAAAGGCCCCATCCCCACAGCCGCTGCCGGCCCTCTCCTCTCCTACCACCACCCACAGACGCAGCCATCAACACCACAGCATTCACACACATAGCCACAGCAACGCGTGCCCGGGTCCGCTAGTTTTAAATAAAAGGACACATTCTACTCATGTAAAAACACACTGATTCCCAGACCGTCCGTGGGCCGGATTGAGAATGCGATTGGGCCGGATCCAACCCCTGGGCCTTAGTTTGCCTACCCCTGGCTTAGTGCATGGTGGTTAAGAAACCAGAATGTTGAAAGTCGTATGTGTAGCAGTCAGGGACTGGGCAGAGGAGGAGGAATGGTGGAGACCGCCTCCCCATCCTGACTCTTCCAGGGAGGAGGAAGAGGAAGGCAGTATAGATTTACAGCAGTGGTTTGCGGGAGGTCACAGCTCAGAGGCGCATGAGGGGGAAAGCTGGGGAATCATGGGACGGACAGAACATCACCCAGTTGACTTGTCATTAGAAAGCATCCTAGGCCCTCAATCTCCCAGAAGCTGGCGAGCCTTAAAAGTAGGAGAGCAAAGAGTTCAAAGACAGAGGGCACATAGCGGCACCTGTAGAGGAGGTGATGATTACGACAACGACGTCTTGGGTTTTCTTCTTTTAATAGAATTGCAGCAGAGTTTCTTTTTCATTGAGTATCTTTATTATTTACAAAAAAATTACACTGGTTGAATACAAATAAAATAACAATCCTTTCCTCTTCCAACCATCCGTCCAGAGACCTAATGCTGACTCATGCTCATTTACACACTTTACACTGACCCTTGTTGATCACATGCCCTTTATAAAGGCACCTGTTGCTGGGTAGACTTTTCTGTTGCCTAGCAACCTATTCAAGACCAAGTTCTTTCTAGAATATTCCAACATGAGGAAGTGGGAGAGAAGCGGGGTGGAGATTCACTTGGAACAATGCCATTATTCAAGAGGCTGGGTTCTATAAGCTTCTCTTTCTGTAAAGTTTGAAATTAAAAAAAAGGACTGTAAGAAAGCAGCCTGTTTCACCTCAGGTGGTAAAATGGGATGAGCTGCCCCTGTTTTCAGGTCTATCTGACCTGTGAGACTCTTCACAGGCTGTGCTCATCCCACTCCCCACCCCCCCATGATTTCTATTTATTTTATTTTTTATTGAATTTATATACCGCCCTATGCCTGGAGGTCTCAGGGCAGTTCACAGAAAAGATCACAATATATAAAATAAAAATAAAAACCCAATGACACACACGCACCCAGTGCCAAGGGCCTTCTGGTGGTTCCCTCTCAATGAGAAGCCAAGTTACAGGGAACTAGGCAGAGGGCCTTCTCAGTAGTGTCACCTGCCCTGTGGAATGCCCTCCCACCAGATGTCAAAGAGAACAACAACTACCAGACTTTCAGAAGACATCTGAAGGCAGCCCTGTTTAGGGAGGCTTTTAATGATTAATAGATTATTGTATTTTAATGTTCTGTTGGAAGCCGCCCAGAGTGGCTGGGGAAACCCAGCCAGATGGGTGGGGTATAAATATTATTATTATTATTATTATTATTATTATTATAAAAAGAGCCACATTTTAAAAGGGTATAGGATGTCAATCAGGTCAACCAAAGGCCTGGTTAAAAAGGAATGTTTTTGCCTGGCACCTAAAGGTGTATAATGAAGGTGCCAGGCGAACTTCCCTGGGGAGAGCATTCCACAGATGGGGAGCCACTGCAGAGAAGGCCCGTTCTCATGTTGCCACCCTCCAGACCTCTCGAGCAGGAGGCACACGAAGAAGGGCCTCAGAAGGTGATCTCAGGGTCCGGGTAGGTTCATATGGAAAGAGGCAGTCCTTGAGGAATTGCAATCCTATTGTCTGGTTGGGATGTATCCTTGAATTGTGATAATGTTTCTGAATAGAGACATGTGTATCTACAAACCTGACATCTGCATGATTAAAATGTAGCCTGCTGGGACCTCTCACCATGCCCATTGCTGGCATATGGCTCTGGAAGGTTGCCCATAGACAACGGGGACCTCAAGCTGAAAAAGGTCTTGCTCGATTGGATGGTCTGTCTGGTCCAAGTCCATTTTAAACATAAAGAGCTGCAAGAATGGAGAGCAGAAGGAGCCTTAAAGTTGCCCATCAGCAGTTGGTATCTGGGCAGCAAACTGAACAGGTATGCAGCTGGTCATAGTCTTCCCCACAATGGTGATATATGTTGCATGTTAATATAAGTTAGTGGGTGATGCCAAACTAAGAGACACTCAAGAGCAGATCCATTGAAATAAATGGAGTCATACTGTTTAAGCCTACTTATTTCAGTGGGGTCTACTTTGAGTATTATTAACACTGGCTCTCACTCACAGTAATTGTGTCTCAGTTTGCATTTTTATGTATTAATCAGGAAGTGCAAATTATAGGCAAATCTGCACCCTGGGTTTACTACTTCTTTTGTGTAGACCTAGAACTGGGGACTTGCTCAGAAGTTCTGCATACTTCTCAAAACATTTTTATACTCTGGAAAAGAAAGGCATAAGCACAACTCCCAGCCATGTGTTGAATATTCCAATATAATCCCTGAGGTTATGCCACCCACATCTCACCACCAACCCAAGACAAGAAAACACCTGATAAAAATGGATTCTTCACCTCAGATATCCATTTACGTTTAATTCTTTGGCTCTTATTAAAAGCGATGTGAGTACACAGCATAATTAACAAGGGCTTTGTGACTTATAAGATAGGCATCTCCAGAGGAGATTGGCTATTTGTTCAGAGGATTAACTAGTAGAGCTGCCAAAAACTAAACACATCTTTTCATCTAAATTCCTAGCATTACTCATGCACCTGGGTCTAAGCATAGAAATAGGTGTCGATTTGGCGTATTCACAAATAAAAACAAATTTATGTGTCCTTTAAAAATCTCTTTGTCAGAAATCTCTGCTCTCCCACGGTTTCTTGTATTTAAAATGTTTTAAATATGAATGTATAGATGGTGGCAGACTTCATGCATGAGCATACCTGTCAAGAAGATGGTTGGTGTCATTAACTCTGGTGGCATTAACTCTGACAGCAGATTAATTGTAGGAATGGGAGAGAGGAAAGATGGGTCAGAAAATGGTCTATCCACCCCTGAAACAGAGGGGTGTCTCCTAGAGTAGGGGTCACCAATCTGGCACCCGTGGTTGCCATGGTACTCACAAATGCTCCAGAATCTAACCTTTCATGTTTAAAATGGAAGTCTCTAGCTTTCCAAGAAAGTTATGAAACAAAATGTGCAGATACCCTTCTAATTGATTTCTGTGAAATGAAAAAGCCTGCCTGCTAGTGTTTTTAGCCAATGAATGAAGTCAGAGCTGTGACTGATGATATTGCTGTTTGGACATGATGCAGAGGGAGAGAGAGAGAGAGAGAGAGAGAGAGAGAGAGAGAGAGAGAGAGAGAGAGAGAGGAAGTAGAAAGGCGTCACTTCCCCCCTGAAGGAGACAGGGTGCAACTCAGCTGAATCTATCTAGCTATATAACTCTGTGGTCCCCTGAGAGCCAGTGTGGTGTCTCTCAGCCCCACTCACCTCACAGAGTGTTTGTTGTGGGGGAGGAAGGGAAAGGAGAATGTTAGCCGCTTTTAGAGTCCTTCGGGTAGTGATAAAGCGGGATATCAAATCCAAACTCCTCTTCTTCTTCATGCACTAACTAGCCCTGTGTTTGCTAGTTGTATTTGACTGCAATCTCCCACAAGTAGAAGTATCTGTTTCGGTTTGGCAGCTTTCTTTTTCTCCAAAACAATTTTTAAAAAACAAAATCAAACTTTCTTTTCTAGACAGACAGTGGAACACAGATGCAGTTTATAAATGTTTCTCATGGCATTTTCTTTTATTTTTATGGAGCAAATGAAACAGGACATTTATTGCTCAGATATACAACAGGTAATGAACCCGTAAAAGCCAAAGTAGGCTTCATAAAACAAATGTGTCTTCTCAGTGAAGGGAATAACAAGCTGTGATGGACATTTATAAAACCCCCTTCAAGAGCATGCAACATCATTCTCAAAGTTTCACTTAATTCCTTTTGTAAATACCAATTTTACTACTCTACAGGAGATGCCAAACCACAAGGCCTGAAGCTTGATGTTGTCTAGTTATTGAAAAGATAAAGGCAGAACAGGCTTCCTCATATCTTTCCTCCCTGTCATTTCTGCACTTGGAAGTATGACCAGAATTATCTCCCTCGTGTGCGAGTCTTATCAAACTGATCTGGAAATTCTAACCTCATGATAAATGAAAATATTGCTGTAGAACTTGGGAGAATTTTTAAAAACCAGGTAAAAGATACAATCTTATATTAATATATAGCAGGAATGGGGAGTTGTGGGGTTGCTATATTTTGAAGAGCAAAAAAGGACACATTTGCCAACTTCTACTTGTAATTATGGATCGCTATGACAACTCTACCCATGAAAAAGAGGACATGGCCTGGAAAAAGAGGACATATGGCAACTTTCAACTTGTGATCCTCCCAATGTTGTCGAGCTCCAATTTCCATCAGCCCCACCAGCACATGACCCAATGGTTAGAGATGATGGAGGGAGTGCTAGTGTTAGAACGCCAATAGGTTGGCGCGCTGAAGAGCAGCAGTCAGAGTCGGATAAAGCCGAGGTCAAACAGTCCGGGTCAGAAGCCAGCCGAAGTCAGGCAGTTGCACAGGGGTCAGGAGTAGCCGAAGTCGGTTCAAGCCAGAAGTCAGGAAACTGGGTAAGCCAGGATTCAGAAAGCCAAAGTCATGAAGCCGAGGTCAGGATTAAGCCAGGAGTCAGTGTTGCAGCGTGGGGTTAATGATTTCAGCAAGTGATTTCAGCTCTCTGACATAGCAGGCAGGAGACAGCTTCTTCATGTAACAACTCCTTTATTCAGGCAACAAGACTGGGGAACTGAGGGTAGGGAAGCTACATTTATAGGGACAGAAGGCTTGCTATACAAGGATACATTTTGGAGGGAACAATCTCAAGCAATCGCACTGCTGCTTTTTGGTGGGAACCAATAAGACTGAAGATCCAAATGCAGCAGCTTGAATGAACCAATAGTAGCTGTTCCTTCTGGAACAGGAATGCAGTTACTTTACAGACAATAGTAATACAGACATGGACTTCCGGTTGGCGTGCCAGAGATGGCGGTCGGGGGGAAATGTCGCTCTTGACATTCCCCCGTCGGACCGGGCAAAGGGGTGCTCGCGCCAGCGCCGCGACCCCCAAAATCCCCGGGAAGGGCGTCCCGGGGTCAGGAGGACCCGCAGGAGCTCGGACGCCGGTCCCGATCCCAGGGAGCTCCCAGCGGGGCTCCCGGGAGCGATCGGGCGGCGGAGCTCTAGGATCCGTTGACAGCCCCGTCCGGCGAAGCTGCAAGATCGCCACCCCTGAGCGCGCCGATTCTTCCTAAATTTCAACTTGGAACTGTAAGTAATTTTCAAGAATAAACTTTAATTTGGAACTAATTGGAACTTGGCTTGAGGACGAAAACACGGAGGTCCGTCCCCTGCCATTGTGTAACAACGACAGGGCATTGTTGCACAGCTTTGAGAAGTATTGCCTGGAATTTGACACTTTGTTTCGGAGATTTAACCCTTGCGCCCCCCCCCCCCCGGTCCTAGGGGGCGGATGAAGTTAATTCAATTCTGATGAACAAGAGGACTATTTTGGAGCTTTGGAACTTTTGAAAAGTTTGCAAAAGTTTGGAAAAGTTAGAAAAAAACTATTTGTTAAAAATGGCGGTGAAACAGGATGTGGATTTGACAACATTGTTGGAGAAACTGAAAGTACTCAGAATGGACTATAATGCTGGTGTGAAAGAACTGAGAGCTGAACTGGCTGCTGCTGGGAACAGCACTGTGACTGAGATAAAGCAAAGTATAAACAATGGTCTGACTGGTCAGGATTTACAATCTAACCTTGAGAATAGTGCTTTTGTGAAGCAAAAACAGAGAAAGCCTTCCCAGAAGATAACCAGCTGCAAAAGATTCATTCATTTTAAGTCAAGAGCTGTGGTCATCATCAGGAAAAAAAGAAACACTACGAGAACAGTCAACAAATCACAGCTCAACGACAAGCAGCGGAGAAGAAGTCGAGACAATTTGGACCAAATATGGAAGGGAAGGCCAAAGATCTTAATGGACACTGTTTTGGATGTTACTCTGCAGCAAAGACAATGGGTTCCAAAGTTGGATCCTGTAGGAATAGGATGAACATTTATATGAAGCAACTGTTTTGTGGCTTTTTGGTTTTTGAACTTGGACTTGTCAGGAAATGAGTATAGTATGATTTTTGATAAATAATGATATAAGATTGATAGATGTTATAAATGATAAGAAATTTTGAGGATATGATCTGCTCAGGGGACTGGGGGGGGGAACAGGGATTTGATTAAAGTAAAAGATAAGAATGTTCAAGATGTGAGTGGTTGGTAAGCGATTGGAAAATAAGAAATTATGGAAATGTTAATGATGTGGAAATAGAAACCTGGTAAGAATGTAAATTATGATAAATGAAAACAATGAGGGGGGGCGTGAGGAAGTCATCAGAGATTGTATAAATTGTATGTGATCTGGCCTGAATCGGGGCTGGACAAAAATTGGAAAACCTAATAAAAATTATTTTAAAAAAAAGAAAAAATAGTAATACAGACATGATAACCTTTGAATCAATACACAACAGTCAGAAAGCCAAAGTCACGAAGCCGAGGTCAGGATTAAGCCAAGAGTCAGAAAGTCGAAGTCAGGAAGCTGAGGTCAGGAGGAAGCCAGGAGTCAGGAAGCCGAAGTCACGAACACAGGAACCAGGAACAGGACGAGCAAGAACAACCACATGCTCCAGCACAGCAGTTGCAGGTGCTGGTGAATGGAGCAGTCGGCCTTCCTTAAGTAGCCGGCTCATGACCACGTCTCTTACAAGCTGCAGCTGCCTCTAATTGTTCCCTACGGCTCTCAGCTCTACGTTCTACAGCTGAGAAGGGAGGAGGGGAGAGGGCCAGCAAGTTCCTCTCCTCACAAGGGCCTGATTCTGGCTCGACTTCTTCCTCCTCCTGTCCAGGTCTTTCCACTTCCCTATCTGATTCTTCCTCTTCTGAGGAGTGCCGCCACCAGTCTTCTCCAGGTATGAATTCCTCCATTTCCCCAGATTAGTCCGTGGGTGCAGCCTTGCTGGGGGGGGGGAGGCTTGCCACCACTCCTCCTCATCCGGCTCAACCCTGACAGTTAGTCTAGGAACATTTGGAGGGTCTATGCCTGAAATATAGACAAGTGGTTTTAAAGCTGAAAGCAATGTATCTTCAGTGAACCCTTTTCACAGTCACTGTGTCCTGAAGATTAAACACCCTAACCAACATGCTCCCAAGGACTGTGTAATGGAGTTCCCAAACCCTCTTGAGAGCCCCACTCTCTGTAGACATTTTTCTCTTCCTACTTTCCTGCTTTGACATGGCAACAGCAACCATAGTGAATAGGCTTACCTTTCCTCTATCACTTCCTGGGCCTGGAATGCAGGAATGTTGACATCCCAGGGAGCAGAGAGCTCAGGAAATGTAACTTCCCCAGGACTCCCGACTCCTTATGGTCTGCAAACTGAAAGCTAGAGATTAGGTAGTAGAAGTCATTAGGTAGCATGACACTGTTTACCCTGAAACAGACCCTCCAACTGTCCCTATTTTCCAGGGAGAGCCCCCAATTTACAGAAGCCATCCCAGTTTCTGATTTGATCCTGGAATGTCCCGCTTAGGACGTCCCTATTTTCATCAGAGAAATGTTGGAGGGTATAGAATAGGTCTCTGTTTTCATCGGAGAAATGTTGGAGGGTATGGAATAGGAGGTCTCTGTTTTCATCGGAGAAATGTTGGAGGGTATGGAATAGGAGGTTTCATCAGAGAAATGTTCAAGGGTATCCTGAAACACTATAGTTGTCCCACTAACCTGTACAGGCTGTGGAAGCCTACATAAGCTGTAGAAACCTATATAGCCTATAGATGACCATCTCCTTACATTAGTGTACATTTTGTAAGGGGGGGGGAGTACACTGTCCTTTGTGAATTTCTCAGGTATGTCAAGGATACTACACACATGTGCTTTGAGAACCTGCTGCCAATCATATCCTCCAGTGCATGGGCACACAGTAAAATAAATATACCAAGGAGGAGGATGGTACACATGGATTGTGTAAGGATTCAGCTGCAGCTGAATCTAAGGATGCAGGCTGACTCAATTTAAATGTAGATTGTTAGTAAGGGCATTGGAGATACAGAAAGGCAAGGTGGAGTCTATTCACCCTTATCATCATGAACATTATCAGCTACATTATCACTTGCAGCACTGGCATTATGCGATGATATGAGACAAAGAGGAAATAGCTTTTTAAAAATAAAATAAAATAAAAATCCAATCGGAGCATGGGAAGCAAGCTTTAAAAAGGATCTTTTGACTTGTAAATTTAGCAAATTTGATATGAAATCACCGAGAGAGAATAATCCTTTGAGTTCTTTTGTAGCGCTTTCTGACTACAAATCAACTTTCTATCCCACATTTGGTTCCTCCAGATGTTTTGAAAGCCTGAAAAGCCTTAATGGTAATTGGTTTTTGTTACGGAGCATGCCTGCATTGACGCCTGCTTAATCTAAAATGTGTTTGGCCCAAACAAAAGTAAAGTTTACAAACTGGGTTAAAGCTAACTAGCTCCTACCATACAGCATAAACTAGCGAGAGAATTAGAGGGCCATTCAGGAAACAAGGAGCATCTTATGAAGGGAAAATAAGTCTATTTGCCAATCTAGCCATCGCTATATGCAGGTGAAGATGTGACAACTGGGACAACCAGAGACAGCCAATATTGACATTTTAAAAGAACAGCTTTCTTTGTCAAAAGAAGGTACAGGAATATGCTTTGCAGTAAAGCCATTTCCGCCCTAGAAGGAAATGGGGTTGCAGGAGTCACGACCCCTTCATGTGCTCAGGGGATGGCTGTCCATCCCCAGAGCCATTGGGGGAATTCCGGCCGCGTGACACCCCTGAGCGACCAATCAGGTTGCTCCGGGGGCGGGGCCCGCTGCTTTTAAGTGGCCGCGCGGCCGGAGCTCTCCCTCTTGCTCCTGCTCACCGCCCAGCTACTCTTCTTTCCCGCCCGCCCACCCTTTAGGCAGGTAGCTCTTGACTTTGCTATGGACTACAGTTGGTCGCCGTTAAGGGGCCTGGTAGGAGTTTTCCCTTTTGGCAAATTGGCTATGGCCTGGTGGTTTTCGCCTACCTCGTAGCAACTCGTCACAACTTTGGGTTTGGCGGTTAGGCATTGGATTATCTCTGCAGGGGTGAAGGAAGGGGGGAGGAAGTGCCATCATCTCCCCCAAATACTGAAGGGTATTTTGTTAAAAGGGACCCAGGTGGCGCTGTGGGTTAAACCACAGAGCCTAGTGCTTGCTGATCAGAAGGTCGGCGGTTCGAATCCCTGCAACGGGGTGAGCTCCCGTTGCTCGGTCCCAGCTCCTGCCCACCTAGCAGTTCGAAAGCATGTCAAAGTGCAAGTAGATAAATAGGAACCGCTCTGGCGGGAATGTAACCGGCGTTTCCATGCGCTGCTCTGGTTCGCCAGAAGCGGCTTTGTCATGCTGGCCACATGACCCGGAAGCTGTATGCCGGCTCTCGGCCAATAAAGCGAGATGAGCGCCGCAACCCCAGAGTCGGACACGACTGGACCTAATGGTCAGGGGTCCGGACCTTTACCTTTTATTTTGTTAAAGGAATGCGGGGGGGGGGTGGCCATGTCTGAAGCCTATCAAGGTTAGGGCCAAAGGCACGCCCCATACTGGTGGTCACAGGGTGAGTTCCTAGTTGACGTGCATCAGCAGGGCTCGCCTTGGGTGGCTATCCCTTCCCGGACTTCCAGCACAATGGGCTGGAGTCGGATATAGTCTGTTAGTTCCAATGCCTAAGCCAATACCGCTCATCATCCGTAACCAATAAAGTTGTGGCCTATCTATGCCCATTAACCTTATATTCCGTGTCCTGTGTCTTTATTACCACGGTGGGGGGAGGGACATCGCCATGCAATAGGAAATACATAGACAGAGAGAGAGGAGGGAGTTGCAGCCTGACTGATGATAATGATGATATGCTGTGTAATTGCCAGATATTTCCCCCAATAATCTTTCATGGCTTATGCAGGCTGCTCCTTTGGTGTTGATGAGACTTCAAGGGAAGAATTTATGTCTGATCAACTAGCTTCTGTCCAGTGTTCGAAACTCCCATTGTTCTAGGCACATTTTGCAACAGGGAATTTCATTAGCGCGAGCAGTTTCTCAGCTCTGGGCGCAGTAGTGCGCCTAAGATTTCAGATTAAAACTGCAGAGTGGAAAGAAAGGAGGACCTTTTTCTGCCTCTCCACTTCTGGAGGAGAGACCCTCTTAATAATATTAGGGGCGTGTGGCAGGGGAAGGACTAGACCATGTGGGGAAATGAACATAATATTTTAGCTGCAGTTCATTCATTTTCAGCTTTGTATTCTTGTTATAAAAAAGCGCACCTAGGCATTCTGTTGTTGCGCCCATAACCCAGGTTTAATGTGCCATTTAGCTCCTAGCTTTCCTATCTCAGTTTCTAACACAGCTTCTGCCTACATGAAGGGGTGTTTAGTTATTAAGGAGGATTACTGCAGCATGGCTCTGTAATGACACCCACCAGTTCCATAGCTCCCCTTGTCTGGGCTGAAAGTTATTTACCAGTTCCATAGCTCCCCTTGTCTGGGCTGAAAGTTATTTACTACTGTGATTTAGTTAGATAATTTTAGACTCAATTGTTCTTTTGCTTTTGGGGGGGGGGCTCTTTAGATTAGAATGTGTGTCACTTTACTTATTTCAAAATGTAGAAAGCCAGCCATCTTGCTTCTGCCCCACTCTCCTGTCCTGATGGCACTGCTTTGTTGGCGGAAATGTTTTGAAGCTCCATTCCTGCCTCCTGAGCACACCTACTGAACCTCTTCATCAAGTCAGCTGGTACATTTGCACAAGGTCAGTAGGGACAGGAAGCCAGAGTCCAGGAGAGGACACTGAGAAATCACCACAGATAGTTGTGTGATGCAAGAATGGCAGTGTCAGGAACCTGGCCCCCCAGAGCGCAGGGGAAGAGTTAGACTCAGAAATGGAACTAAGTGAAAGAAGGACCAACTCTGCAGATGCGAGCTGGCTGACAGAGTTGAGAAAGGACAGTTCGACTCCCCTTCCCGGGGAAGACTCAATTAGCTCTCAAGAAGAGGAAGAGTTGGAAGGCAGCCAGAGCGTTGCTAGGCAATCAGCAGATAAGCAAAGTTCTGAGTCTGTGTCGAGTGAAAGGGGGGAGGGGGGAGGTCAGCCTCTCAGTCCCCGTTCTAGGCGACTGGATAAAATCAGAGGGCAATGGAAGGGCAAGAGGGGAAAGGCGGGAGTTTGGTGTCCTTCCTGCTGTGGGAAGGGCGAAGTGTCAGACTGACCAACTATCGTAAATGCGAGCAGGTGAGAAGCCGTGCTCTGGATGTGTCTTTTTGGAAATAAACGTACATAAAACTGCCGGAGAGTCATTACTTCTTATCGGGGCCTGCTTGCCTGCCAGATATCATTACATGCAGCTTGCATGAAACTGTAATTGTCAAATATGGGAGCTCCCCTCTCCTCTTTGGTTAGCTCACTGATAAGAATGAATGAGCATCTCGTAGATTTATAGTCCTTTTATTACAGTATCATGTTGCAAACACAGATCAGCATCCAGGGCCATCTTAAGCATATGCGGCACCGGGGTGCAAAGATCCGCCCGGCACCCCCCCCCCCCAGGTTTCCCAGAGTTGTCAACCTTTTTTCGGTGGGGGGACCCCCAAAGTTGTTGACCTATTTTTAAGGGCAGGCCAGCAAGGCACGCACGGCAGAACTGGCCTGACCAGCCGCCTCAGCAGCATCAGAGGAGCACAAAGCGGCGGCAGCAGCAGAACAAGGCTGGGGCCGGCTGCCTGGGGCGGGTGGGCAAGCAGAGCCCAGCGCAACAACAGTCGAGCCCAAGGCGGCGGCGGCTGAGCGAAGCCAGGCCCCTCGAGCAGCGTGCGCTGGGCGGGCCTCTCGATGGCCCACAAATCCCAGGTGCGGAGGAGGGCGGAGCTGGCTGGCTGCCTCAGCACCTCGTTCGTCCGCAGCAGAAGAGCTGCAGCACTCCGACGGGCTCTGTTCTGCTCGCCAGCGGCTGTCGGCTCTTCCCAATCCCCAGACTACAAATCTCGGCCCCGGACTCTCGGCCTGGTGCCCCTGAGAGCCCAGCGCCCAGGTGCCCCACATCCCTAGCACCTATGGGTAAGACGGCCCTGTCGGCATCTCTCTGCAAGGATCGGCATTACACACTTCCGTAGCAAGAAGCGCACCAACAGGATGTCCCTCCTTCCCTGTGTCTCTTTTGTTCTCTGACACACTCGTACCTCCAAGTTCGGGGGGGAGGGGGTTCCCCCCCACCCTCTATTGATATATCTCCCAGCTGTTCCCTTCCTTCTGGCTGCTCAGCAACTATCTCAAAGCTGGGTAGCTCTGTGTCTGCCTGTCTCTTTGCTTCTGGAAATGCTGAAGGCAAGGGAGGAATAGTCCCCCTCCTCTTCTGTTAGAAGCTGATTTCCCTGCCTTCCCCAATCCTCGTCTTCAGAGTATTTTCTGACAGTAATCCAAGTAACTGCTGTTGTGAACATGACGCTGAACTAGAAGGGCCACTGGCCTGCTGCAGCAGGCGCTCCTTCTGTTCTTTGTTGTTGTTCAGTCATTCAGTCGTGTCCGACTCTTCGTGACCCCATGGACCAGAGCACGCCAGGCACGCCTATCCTTCACTGTCTCTCGCAGTTTGGCCAAACTCATGTTGGTAGCTTTGAGAACACTGTCCAACCATCTCGTCCTCTGTCGTCCCCTTCTCCTTGTGCCCTCCATCTTTCCCAACATCAGGGTCTTTTCCAGGGAGTCTTCTCTTCTCATGAGGTGGCCAAAGTATTGGAGCCTCAGCTTCAGGATCTGTCCTTCCAGTGAGCACTCAGGGCTGATTTCCTTCAGGATGGATAGGTTTGATCTTCTTGCAGTCCATGGGACTCTCAAGAGTCTCCTCCAGCACCATAATTCAAAAGCATCAATTCTTCAGCGATCAGCCTCCTTTATGGTCCAGCTCTCACTTCCATACATCACTACTGGGAAGACCATAGCTTTATCTATCTGTTCTTACATATCCTCTAAAACATGGTATGTAGGTGCAGCGCTATTTTTCTAGAAAAAGAGGTGTCAGAACTCACCATGAACGCCTCCCTTGTTCTCTTATAATTGCAATGGCACCCACCAGAGAGGTGCCGGAATTGAGTTCCGGCTGAAAAAAAGCCTGTGTAGATGTAAGAAGGAATTGGGGGGGGGATTTCTCCGTGATTAGACAAAACCCTATTTCATAAAATTTGTATTAAGCAAAGAAACAGAACCACACAGAAATATATAACAACTGATATAAGATGAAAAAGATGCAGTATCAAATTATTGCTGCAGTGGGACGAACTTTGCAAGGCTTGATGAGAATATCATTCTAAATATCCAGGGCTCTGGAAACAAAATGGGATATATTTCCAGTATCATCTGGCCTCTTAACTGAAATGGGTTTCCAGTGGCTTTTTTGTATCTCATATATCAGATCCTAGGGAAAAGGAAATTATTGGCTTATTCACAAACAGAAACGTTCAAATATTGCAGCCTTTAAAAGTTTTCATAATAGCCATGCTGAGAGCGCTGCATTTTCCTCCTACTTTTTAATTTAATCCAATATAATCATAATAATTAGGTGTTAATGGTGAGATTTGTTATTTGCAATGAGAGCCTGGCATTAATGTTGTGGTTTCAATGACACCCTTGAGCACATTTTTCCGCATAATTTTGTGTTTAGTTATTGCCATGGTAGCATCTTAAGATTCCCCACTCGCTTCCAGATACTTGTGGCTTTTCCCCCCTAACAGAATTAAAAGGTATCTTATTCAAGTTGTATTTTCATGGTTTTGGTGGCAGAGTGCATCGTTTGCACACAGAGAGGTGCCCCAGTTCATTCTCAGTTGAGAAGGAGAAGGAGAAGGAGAAGGAGAAGGAGAAGGAGAAGGAGAAGGAGAAGGAGAAGGAGAAGGAGAAGGAGAAGGAGAAGGAGAAGGAGAAGGAGAAGGAGAAGGAGAAGAGTTTGGATTTGAGATCCCGCTTTATCACTACCCGAAGGAGTCTCAAAGCGGCTAACATTCTCCTTTCCCTTCCTCCCCCACATGGTCTGGTGGTGGGTAATATATCCTCATAAGTAATAGCCATTTTTTGCCCTATCTTCTGTGAATTTGTCTAAGCAAGGGACATCAATCTCTGCCTCCACGCTGGATCACTATAAGGTCGTGGATGCCTTGGCTGCAACGCCGCCCACCAAAAAAGGTGAGCGGTCCTGTCTAATTCTCCTTAAAGCCATCCAGGTAGTCAGCTATCACAACCACACAGGATAGTGATTGCCATCATGAACTCTGTGTTGTGTGAAACTGTGTGTAGCAGATAGAGCATCACACTGGGAAGATCTAGGTTGAAATCACAGTTCAGTCATAAAGCTTGCTGGGGGACCTTGGGCCAACTGTTTTCTCTCAAACCTTCCCTGCCTCGTGTAAAAGAAGAGGAGTTTGGCTTTGATATCCGGCTTTATCACTACCCAAAGGAGTCTCAAAGCGGCTAACATTCTCCTTTCCCTTCTTCCCCCACAACAAACACTCTGTGAGGTGAGTGAGACTGAGAGACTTCAAAGAAGTGTGACTAGCCCAAGGTCACCCAGCAGCTGCATGTGGAGGAGCGGAGATACGAACCCGGTTCACCAGATTATGAGTCTACCGCTCTTAACCACTACACCACACTGGCTCTCTTGAGAAAGAGCATGAAATCTGGGAGCACTGCTGCCAATCAAAAGGAGACATCAGATGTCCAATGGCATTCCCTCCAAGTGTCCCTATTTTCCAGGGACAGTCCCGGAATTATGAAAGCCATCCCAGCTTCTGATTTGATCCTGGAATGACCCTATCCCCCCCCCCCCGCCAGCGCCAAATGAAGATTTGACGACAGGTATTGGTAGAAATCGGATATCTGTTAAAATATCACAAGGAAAACTTAGACTCGGTCTCAAATCACAAGTGTGGGCAGGTAAAACACAAAGGCAGTTAGCAAATCTCCTGCCTTCGACTAAGGGCTAAACCACTCAAGATAAATTCCATCACTGAAGCTGGAGTGATGGGAGGCAAATATCAGATCACAGGCTTAGTGGCAAAAATGCTGTGTGTGGCTATAGAACGACAATGCACAGCACACTCTATGATCAAAGATTTATTTGGGCACATAGAATTTATATGTGTCTGCATTCTACGTTACAGAAAATGTCAGATCCTCAGGGAATATTAACTTTTATCCATAATGCTTAATATTTTAAGAGTATAGTGCAAAATGTCAAATTCTCACTTTGGAGCCACTGCATGCTAATGGCTAATGGCCAGATTTTATCTCTCATCTTTTGCCAGTATATGCATTGCATTATTTGTCCACTCAGGCATTTGCTGGTCACTAAAACCAAATTTTTGAAGTAATTATTAGGGGACAACAGGGGATGTCTTTGCATATTTTTCTTGTATTGTTTGATTGGGAATGTAACTATCTTGTTGAGAAACACCCTGGAATCATTGGTAAGGTGTGGTATAGAAATACTTTACGCAAATCATCATAATAGTAAAGGTAAAGGGACCCCTGACCATTAGGTCCAGTCATGTCTGACTCTGGGGTTGCAGCGCTCATCTCGCTTTATTGGTCGAGAGCCGGTGTACAGCTTCCGGGTCATGTGGCCAGCATGACAAAGCCGCTTCTGGCGAACCAGAGCTGCGCACGGAAACGCCGTTTACCTTCCCGCCAGAGCGGTTCCTATTTACTTGCACTTTGACATGCTTTCGAACTGCTAGGTGGGCAGGAGCTGGGACCGAGCATTGGGAGCTCACCCCGTCACAGGGATTCGAACCGCCGACCTTCTGATCAGCAAGCCCTAGGCTCTGTGGTTTAACCCACAGCGCCACCTGGGTCCCTAATCATCATCATAATTATTTAATATTCCAGCAAATCAGATAAGTTCCCTCATCCCTCTTCCCTGTTCTAGACTAGCAAGATGAAATTCTGCCTTAGTCCATCTGGACCTGGAGAAGCAAATGAAATTTCTTCCCTTTACTTTTCCAGGTCCACCTCAGTGTCATCCGTATGACTGCTCTATGAGCAAAATGCTGAAAGTCAGCAAAAGTAAAAAGATAAAAACAAGAATGTTTTGGAGAGAGAAAAGAAGCTGGAACACACACTGTGGGGAAAACTGTGTTGGATTTTTCGCAGGAGGTTCCCTTGGCCTTCAAAAGCAGCCTTTCAGAAAGAGGAACAGGCTACCATGGGAGGAGTTGGGGGGTGGAACTGGTTTGAAAGATGTTCCCAGTATACATGTGATTTTTCCACCCGTTCATTTTAAAAATGGAGATGGGCCATTAAAAAATAAATAAATCCTTATCACCACCCATTGTTTTGTTGCTGCTTTTTTGTGTGTGTATGGTGCTTTCCCAGGGTATTTTTCACACAAACACACACCCGACCTGTTAATTTCAACACTAACAACCCCAAACAAATATTGGGCAAAGGCACGCCACCACTCCCAACTTCACCTGCAAACAGGTGAAGTGCTGGATACAACTTTGCATAATTTTTAATATGATTGAAAGAAGCAATGTGATTGGTCCTTAGCTCTCTCCAGCCTCCCTCTCTTAGCCCATAGTTTTGTTCATACACAAATATGAGCTAAACAGTGGAGTTTCATGCAGTATTAACTGAGTCAAAATTTCTCAGAAGACAATTTTCTTTGAATGACCTTATTTCTACCACACACACCCAAAAAACCAACCTGTTTTAGACTGCTGCCCCACCCTGAATGATACGCAACGACAAAATTTGAGCTAAATGTCCTGTTTCTGCTCTTGGCTGGGGCCATTTTCTCTCAGCCCTAGTGTTAAAAAATAAAATACAACGGACGAACTACTTGCCGTGGAGCCTTTGCAGAAAACAGCCCTGTAACTTTTCCATGATCCCTTCCATTATCTCCCTTCTTCATCCATCCACTTTGGTGCATCAGACAGAACCTTGTCCTTAGATGTAGTGGATCAGCTTCAAATCTCAGATCTGCTATGAAGCTCAAGATTGATTCAGGCATTACATTGCTAGCTGCAGCTGTAAGAAGCGCTTTTGCTTTTGTATCCCCGGCAAGTAACACAGTCTCTAAACTGCTGGCTCTGCTGTAAACTGAAGACAGATCTGTCTTCATCCTTGCAGTTCACTTTAGGACATGGATAAAGGTGACATCTGTGTGGTCACTGCACAGCATGGAAATCAGACCAGAAACGAAATGAAGCAGAGTAGGTTTCCTTTAGGGGCTGAGCTCACAAAGGCCTTAGCTTGTTGTCTGTCTTGAGGGGGGAAGCCACTACCTTAGGAGCATTCTCAACCTTATTTTCATCAACAACCAGCACTATTTTTCTTGGAAAAAAGCATACCAGAACTCACCATGAACGCCTCCCTTGTTCTCTTATCATGGAGGCGGCACCCACCGGAGAGGTGCAAGAACTGAGTTCCAGAGAGATACGACTGATAAAAGCCCTGCCAACAACTATAGCCCTTTGTCCACTAACAAAAATCGTGTCCTCCCTCAAAGAAGGCACGTGTTGCGGTGCAATCTGGCGACCAAACCCTGTGTTGTGGGTGGGTACGATTGGATAGCCCCAACACCCTATTGGTAGGTCCCTCGATGCTGGGGTGTAATCAGACCAATGGGACGCTAGTCAATCAGATCGAGGGACCTACATAAGGCCCATGCATGTGTCCCTGAGCTTCCTCTTTGGGCCAGTGCATCGGAACACCCGCCCACCTCTCCCTATATTTAGGGCTTGCACTTGACCTTGCTATGCCATCGTGTGTCGTCTGTCATTGGGGCACGGCAGGAATTTTCCCCACTTGGCTGATTGGCTGGTGCCATGTGGGTTTCGCCTGCTGCATAGCAAATCGTCACAACTTGTAAGGTTGCGGATAGGCTCTGCTTCAGGTGATAGGGGTGGCAGAACGCTCTAGCCATCCCTATGCGAAGGGTATTCCGTTAAAGGAATCCAGGGACTCAATGGTTTGGTCAACCCTGAGAGCGGTTGTGCCCGTGCCTGAGTCCAGGGGGACATCTGGGTGGTGGACTAGCCTGACCCCGGCTTTCCGCTGTTCCAGGTGTTCACCCTAGGCTGACCTATGTTGGTGCCCTGGGTCAGAGCTACCTGCCACGGTGCAGGGAGCTAGTCAAACCAGAGCCTATGCAACTACTCACTTGATGTAATCAATAAAGTTTTGGCCTAAATTCTGCCAAAAACCAAACAAAAAATTTGAGTCTTGTCTGAATTTATTTAAGGGGGAGGTTAAAGATCTAAACACGCAAATGAAATGCACTGTCGTCAGTGCTTTGGAGATGAAATTATTGGCATGCACTGAAGAAACCCCAGTGGTTCTTGAATCTGAAATTACTGGTTGTTGTTGTTTTATTTATTTATAATTTCAGATATATACATTTCACTAATTTTACATTCATGTTAACATTTTCAAATTTGACTTCCTTCCCCCTCTTTCTGCGGTTCCTTAAGTTTATTTTTTCTATCTTCTGCACATCCAAATTAACTGAACTTGCTCATTTATTTCACACACACACACGCGCGCGCGCACACACACACGGCTGCAGGTTATTACAATAATCCTGCCAGTGTTTTTATCTGTTTACAATTTATCTGTAAATATTCAATAAACCATTTCCATTCTTTTATAAAAAGTTTGTTACCTTGGTTTCTTATTCTTGCGGTAAGTTTCACCATTTCTACATATTCCATAAGTTTTTGAATCCATTCTTCCTTTGCTGGGACTTCTTCTTCTTTCCATTTTTGGGCAATTAACATTATTGCCGCTGCACTGATGTACATAAATAATTTTTTATACAATTTAGGTAGTTCTGTCCCTATAATTCCCAGAAGAAAGGCTTCTGGTTTGTTTGTGTGTTTTTTTAACAAACATTGTTTTAAACATCCTTTTCATGTCATTATATATCATTTCCCAGTAAGCCTTAACCTTACTACAAGACCACCACATATGAAAAAAGAACCTTCTTTCTCTTTACATTTTCAACACTTATTTGATCTAGTTTTATACATTTTTGCCAGTTTACTTGCCATCGATATATCAATGATATATTGATGAAGTTACTGGTTGTAATGCAACATCCATGTTGAGTTTCTGTTGGCAGCTACCCAGAGTAGCTGGGGAAACCCAGCCGGATGGGCGGGGTATAAATAAGAATTATTATTATTATTATTATTATTATTATTATTATTATTATTTCATTCATACAGTTAAACAATGGAACTTGCTCCCACAGTGATGGCCTCTGACATGGATGGCTTTAGAAGATCCTTGCATAAATTCATGGAAGAGAAGGCTATCAATGGCTACCAGCTGACTATGGTCTGCCTCCATGGTCAGAGACAGAAAAGCTTCTGAATACCATTTGATAGGGACCACAGGAGGGGAGAGGGCTCTTGTGCTCAGCTTCTACTTGAGGGTTTCCTACAGACATCTGACTTGACACTGCGAGAGCACGATGTTGGACTAGATGGGAGACGAAGGTACTGCAAGAGACTCTTCTTCTGAGTCAGAGATGGTGGTAGGCTTGGGTCTCCTGGGCAATAGGGCCCCAAATAAGATACTGATGCTTCTCCACTCCTCCAAAGGAAGGACACGGAACCACATCAGAGACCTCCACATGGGTCAAATTTAGACTGCACCCAAAATTTCCTTTGGTCCAAGTACCACTGTAGCCCTTTAAAAACAATTAAAATAATTTTGTTGTTGTTCAGTCGTTCAGTCGTGTCCGACTCTTCGTGACCCCATGGACCAGAGCACGCCAGGCACGCCTATCCTTCACTGCCTCTCGCAGTTTGGCCAAACTCATGTTAGTAGCTTCGAGAACACTGTCCAACCATCTCATCCTCTGTTGTCCCCTTCTCCTTGTGCCCTCCATCTTTCCCAACATCAGGGTCTTTTCTAGGGAGTCTTCTCTTCTCATGAGGTGGCCAAAGTACTGGAGCCTCAGCTTCAGGATCTGTCCTTATAGTGAGCACTCAGGGCTGATTTCTTTAAGAATGGATAGGTTTGATCTTCTTGCAGTCCATGGGACTCTCAAGAGTCTCTTCCAGCACCATAATTCAAAAGCATCAATTCTTCGGCCATCAGCCTTCTTTATGGTCCAGCTCTCACTTCCGTACATTACTACTGGGAAAACCATAGCTTTAACAATACGGACCTTTGTTGGCAAGGTGATGTCTTTGCTTTTTAAGATGCTGTCTAGGTTTGTCATTGCTTTTCTCCCAAGAAGCAGGCGTCTTCTAATTTCGTGACTGCTGTCACCATCTGCAGTGATCAAGGAACCCAAGAAAGTGAAATCTCTCACTGCCTCCATTTCTTCCCCTTGTATTTGCCAGGAGGTGATGGGACCTGTGGCCATGATCTTAGTTTTTTTGATGTTGAGCTTCAGACCATATTTTGTGCTCTCCTCTTTCACCCTCATTAAAAGGTTCTTTAATTCCTCCTCACTTTCTGCCATCAAGGTTGTATCATCAGCATATCTGAGGTTGTTGATATTTCAATATATTTCTAAAATAATTTTAGAAACCTAATAATGGCAAACTGGATGCCATCTTGCTTATCTCTTTGGAGAAGATTATTCTTAATACCCCCAAGCAGCTCTAATTTGGACAAAATGATTCTGTCACAGAAGCCTTGTCTGCACAAGGAAAAGTCACTTTGTCTCAGTTGCACCTACTCAGTTCTGAAGCTTCTATAATTGCAGTAACTATTCTGAGCACTTGTCCTCTCTGTGTTTTAATTTACTAAGTAATGAAGCCAGACGAATATTGCATGTTAAGATGGAAATGACCGGAATGGATCGGTCCTTAATTTATCCTAACTGTTCAGTTCCATCACGCTGAATGTTGACTCTGCTGTAATAGAAGGACCATTTACATCCAAGGCACTTGAGTTGACACGGTAATAATGATGACACATTTGTAACAAATTGTGGATATCGTTTTGTAGCTGTCCAATTCCGCTCCCATTCAGCAGCCTGTACAGCTCAGGTAGAAGAGAGCTTTTATTTTAAAATGTGAAGGATGGTTTCATAGGATGAATGGTTTCATAGGATGAATACATGAGGCGTGCACCAATGGCATCAAACAAGTGAGGCCTTTCCTGCCTCCTAAGCATAATGTATCATGGTCATAGGTAAAGGGTAAAGGTAAAGGTAAAGGGACCCCTGAGCATTAGGTCCAGTCGTGGATGACTCGGGTTGCGGCGCTCATCTCTCTCTATAGGCAGAGGGAGCCGGCATTTGTCCACAGACAGCTTCCGGGTCATGTGGCCAGCATGACTAAGCCGCTTCTGGTGAACGAGAGCAGCGCACGGAAACGCCGTTTACCTTCCTGCCAGAGCAGTACCTATTTATCTACTTGCACTTTGACGTGCTTTCATGCTACTAGGTTGGCAGGAGCAGGGACCGAGCAAGGGGGGCCCACAAAGGAAGACATGCCCAAGCACTTCCAAAATCCTTGGGCTGACACAGTGCAGGTTTCAAGGGAGCTGGTGTTAATTCATGCCCTTGTCCCAATTCCACTTTCACAATCACCATGGGTTCAGGTGATTTGCGGGAACCAGGAAATGTCATGTTTAATGCCTTGATCCGGCTCCACATGCCAAAGCAGAAGACAAATTTGCAGCCCATTCTATTTCGTTCCCTCTGCATATCCTCCTCCCTCCATGCAGTTATCCCAGCTGAATTGTAAGAAAGCAGCTCAGGAGATGCACAGGCATAAATCTAAAGTTCCCTTTTTTTTTTAATGCAACCACAGCATTTCCCCCACACCTGGACACATACCCTCATAATACCAAGTAACTTTAAGGCAACCTGAGGCTTTGGAGAAAGAAAGGGGGGGAAAGCAGGAAAATAAATAACTAAATCTTCCACCGTGATACAAATTCTACCTTCTGTCAGGAACTAACTGATTAGAAAACTCTTTATAGGTTAAGCCAACCATTGCATTTTTATGTTGCTGCATATTTCAAAGCATAAAAAATAATAATAATAAAACATTTGCGCCATAAAACTTTTCAAGCTGGGAAAAGACTGATTCACTCCACAGTTCAGGACGAAGCTCCAATTTATTTATCTGTTTTTTATTTCGTGACACTATCTTTTCATTTGCAAGCTTGGCAAAACTCCCAAAGAAGATTCCTGAGCAATGTATTATTTATCATCCGCATCAGTTTGAGGTTTCTTCGTTGGGAGGAGGGTTGGGATCCGTGATACATGTCTTCTGAAGTACTGCCATATCAGGCTTTGCTACGTTAGGATACAAGTCATGGAAACTGGATGACCTTGGGCTACTCACACTTTCTAACCTATCACACAGGGTGGCTGTGAAGATCAGATGGAAGGCAAGGAGAACTATGCATGCTGGCTTGCCAAAGCTTGTTAGAGGAAAGGCAATATATAAATTGGATAAATAAACAGTTTAATTGATAGACGTGCAAGCTTCAAATATAGGTTCTTTGCATACATTCCACTTCAGTTTCACCCTCTGACACAATTCGCTCTGCCATTGTGTCCGCAAAGATAGCATCAGTATCAACCAGGAAAAAAAAAATCTAGATTGACAGAGCCTGCAATAAACCCAGATGCCAACTTTGCTGCCACATACACCCGGACAACACCATTACTGGCCCCAACAACATCAAACATACCATCTCAGGACTATTTAATTGCTCATCGTCTAACATTGTGTATGCCATCAAATGCCAACAGTGCCCTTCAGCTCTCTATATTGGACAAACAGGCCAAACCCTACGCCAAAGGATAAATGGACATAAATCTGACATCAGGAATCCCAAGACAGAGAAACCAGTAGGAGAACACTTCAATCTCCCAGGACACTCTATACAAGATCTCAAAGTAGCTGTCTTATTGCAAAGGAATTTCAGAAATAGACTGGAAAGAGACGTTGCTGAATTGCAACTCATTACCAAGCTCAAAACCATGGAGAGACCTGGTCTGAACAAAGACATTGGATTCTTATCTCATTATACATGACAAAGCTATTTTTAATCTTCTCACCCCTTGCTATTTCCTGTAAGACTAATTGCAGTCATTAACAGTCGCCAACAGGTTTACCACAGCTATCAGCCTATCACCCATTCCCACCACCCCTCTGAGTAATACCCCTCCCACCCTCTCACTATATATAAGGGTCTGGTGACTTCTGTTTCAGTGTATCTGAAGATGTGTGCATGCACTCGAAAGCTCATACCAAGAACAAACTTAGTTGGTCTCTAAGGTGCTACTGGAAGGAATTTTTTTATTTTTTATTTTGTTTAGATTGACAGAGTTTGTCAGAGCTGGCATTATGGGGCACCTGATGTACAGAGGTGTCCACTAACCCTCAAGATTCAGTTCACACCCAGATTTGGCCCTTAAAATAAAATAAAAGTCCTCTGCATTTCAAGGCACTTTGTAGGCTGCTCGATTTGGCTCCGTCTGAGTCTGCTTCATTCGCCTCCCTATAGAGAAATGAAAACATTGTGTTTTTTTCTGTTCTTTTTGGCAGAAGTGGATGAAGTTTGCAGGCAACATAGGCTCGCTAGCATGGATGAAGCCTGCAACATTATGGGCAAATATTTTCACTTGGGAAGAAAGGCAAACTAATGCCAATGTACTGGAAGAAGCAAATATGACCAGTATCAAAGCGATGATTCTTCAACATCAACTTCGTTGGACTGGTCATATTGTTCAGATGCCTGATTATCGTCTTCCAAAGCAACTACTCTATTCCAAATTTAAAAATGCAAAGCATAATGCTGGTGGTCAACAAAGGAGGTTTATAGATTCTCTCAAGGCAAATCTGAAAAAATGTAGTATAAACACTGACAACTGGGAAACACTGGCCTGTGAACGCTCCAATTGGAGAACAGCCTTTGCGTGTGTAGGTCACCCAGCCATTCCCACCAATAACTCACACATGAAGCATAATTTTTGGTTTGGGTTTTTGGCATAATTTTGGCCACAACTTTTATTGAATTACAAATCACGTGAGTGGTTGCGTAGGCATTGGTTCACACTGTCCACCGGACAGGGCTGACTCCTAGTCAGCAAGACTATCTGTCCTCTTGACAGAGCTGACCACTGGTCAGCGATTGGGGAAACCATTAGCTGGGGAGAGTAATGGGGCTGGTAGATCGGAGCCACCCCCTCCCCAGGGGTTCCAGGGGCTCTTGCGTAGGCCCTGCAACCCCGGGTTCGGACAAGCATGTTGAGCCCCCGGGCTTCCTTTAACGGAATTCCCATCACCATCATCCTTCTTGGATGGCAACCACTGAACCAATGCCTAACCGCCAACCTTACAAGTTGTGACTAATTGCTGTATAGTAGGCAAAAACCAAGAGGCACGGCCAATCAGCCAAATGGACAAAATTCCTACTAGGCCCCTCAAGCGGAGGCGACCCCTAACCGGCACAGCAAGGTCAAAGCACAATCCTATACCAGGGCGGGGGGGGCGGGAGATCCGAAGCTCCAGACAAGAGTGCCCACTGGATCACGTGCTGATCCCTATAAAGGGCACTGAGCTGTCAATCACCTGCCCTATGCAAATTCCGGCCAGCCCAGGCCGGTCAATAATTGCGGTGGCCATTAGCCCTTCCCCCAAACCAAGAGGAATGGCTTCATGCCCACCCCGCAACTAAGGCTCTCTCTTTGAGAACCCCCTTTTACCAAAGGTGTTGTGGACTTTGAAGACGCTCAAACTCAGGACGAAAGGGAGAAACGTTCTAAGAGGAAGGCACACTTGACAAACCCTCACCATGATCAACTCCTGCCTGGAAACCTATGTCCCCACTGTGGAAGGATGTGTGGATCCAGAATTGGCCTCCACAGTCACTTACGGACTCACTGTTCAGACCGTGTTTATGGAAGACAATCTTACTCAGCTACAAGTGATCACCAAAGCAGAAGTGTTCCAACAACTCATGTAAGTGAGCAGAGTTGGAAGCCTACTCATTCACCTGCCTTTTATCTCTGGAACAGGTGGGTGGTTGCAAAGAGCAAGAGAGCCCCGTCTTACCCAGAACCAGCTCTGCCATTGTGTCCGCAAAGATAGCATCACTATCAGCCGGGAAACAAAATATTCTCCCATTGCCTCTGAGAAGTTGGTATATTAAAGCTTCTAGAATGTTATCTTTTACTGCTTGACTTTGACCAGGGGATGAGAAGGAGTGTGAGTGTGTGTGAGAGAGAAATGAATGTGGGTTCTCGATAAGTGGTACAAGCCATAAAATATATCTCACTCACAAATCACTCACTAATCATCTTTATAAAACCTAATAAGCCATGTACAATGTTGGCAGGAGGTGTACTTCTGAGCTACTGGAAGTCATCAGCCTTTACCTGTCAGAAATAGCCTCCAGTGAACATGAAACTGCTGTAGAGAGACCTGCTGTCTACTAAAATGCAGTTTTATTACTGGCTATTATTGGAATGTTAAATTTTCTGCCTGTGACAGGGATAGCCTTATCACACTTATAAAAAGATCCGAGCTGCTCAGTGCCCCCCTCCCTTGCATCGCATGTCTTTGGCAGAAACTTCATGCTTAGTATGACATCAGGGAAGTACAGGATTTGGGCAAGACATGCTGCCAGAATAATCCTGGCACAATTCTGCCACTTTGAGAGCCTCTCAGGGCTGTAAATTTTGCTGAGTTCACATTCTTCTGTTTCATTACAGGGATTTCTTAACCACTTTCAGCACCCTTAACATAATGCACCTCCCATGAGTCTTTGGGGGAAGCCATGACTATTTAACATGTTACGTTTAAACTTATGGTGCAAACGAGGCCTTCATACAGTTTTATATATTGCAAAACTGCAGTGATTTTTTATATGTTTAAAAATCATTTTTTTCCGTTTTCTGCAACCCACCCTGGGGTCTCGTGGTGAAGGGTGGGTAATAAATATTATAAATAAAATAAATTTAGATCTAAGTATTTCTGAAGAAATAAATAAGTACAGCCGTACCTCAGAAGTCGAATGGAATCCGTTCCGGAAGTCCGTTCGACTTCCAAAACTTTTGGAAACCAAAGCATGGCTTCTGATTGGCTGCAGGAAGCTCCTGCAGCCAATCGGAAGCTGCGGAAGCCGTGTCAGATGTTCAGGTTCCAAAAAATGTTCGCAAACCGGAACACTCACTTCCGGTGAGCGGCGTTCGGGAGCCAAAACATCCGAGTACCAAGGCATTTGGGATCCAAGGTTTGACTGTAATATTAATCAATCAACTGGAGGGATGGTGAATGGCTACATAGATGATGATGATGATGATGATTTTATTATTTATACCCTGCCCATCTGACTGGGTTTCCCCAGCCACTCTGGGCAGCTTACAGCATATGCATGTTTTAATTATTGCAACTAGCTATTTGTGGCTGTTGATGACTGTAACGATCAGAGTGGCTTGGTTAAGAAAGGGTTAACCATTTTGACAGTTTAGAACCCAAGGGGAGGGGCTGAGGCGAAGCATAAAAACCCACCCTGAGGGAGAGGGAGTTTAGTTTAGTTTGGAGGAGTTTGGGAGTTTAGGAGGAGAGAGAGAGCTGGGAGTGTGGTGGTTTTGAGAGGTGGTGGTGGTTTAGAGATTGGACAGTTTGAGATAAGGCAGGATAGTGGTTTGAGAGAAACATTAGTGATTATTTAGAGGTAATAGGCCGGTAGTATATTTAGAGGTATTAGGCCGGTATAGGACATCTAAGTTAAGCATATGAAAGACAAGTTTTATTCTGTAACCATAAGCATCTGTACTTTCAATAAAGCAACTTGTTTTTTAGTTCCAAACCATATCCGTGTCTATATTAACAAACAGGTACCAGTGAGAGCACTGGTTGGTGGCAGCAGAGTACCATTTGTCGTAGGTGCAGACATCAATAGACCGTGAGACGTCCGGGGTTGCTGCACAGGTCGGGGTGACCGCGACAATGACTTTTTCCTTTTTAAATTTATCAAATGAACTGTGATTCAACAAGAGGGGGTTGTTTTGCAGCACACAGATATGAATACTGACGAAGAATTCACAGCTTCCCAAAGCACTGGGAGCGGGCTAGAACTTTGAGGGGGGGGCAGGAAACTTAGGAGAAAGGTTTAGCATCCTTTAGTGTGCTTTGAGCATTCAGTGCTTCGTGATTATAATCCATTTTCAAGTCTTCAGTGTTGTTGTTTTGTTAAAGGGGGTGTTTTCTTCTCAGTCTGTCCTCGTGTAGTTATTTTTGTACCATGTGAAAGTTGCAGCAGTATACAGATTGCGGAACATCCCTTAAGCTTTCTTGTACACAAAGCAGCAGATTTGTGTGGCATTGTGCTTCATACTTCTGTTAATATGAAAAACTAGATTTAATTATCACAGGCTGCTTTGAAAAACTACTGGCAGGATTACAAATAGTAGTACATGCAGAGAAAGCCTAATTCGTTGGAGAATAAATGCATTCCACATTTAAATATCACGTTTATTTATTTTTAAACGACTCTCCCATTTTTATTAGAAAAATGGCATAATTTGATTTAATGCTTGTTGATGAATTCATGTTCTAGCCATAAGTCCTCTCATTATTATTTTTAACCCTTGCTTATGACAGCTTTGAAAGTAAATATTAAGGATCTGCAATGAACACATGATTTGCCTTCTAGTTCCTCTGTAGTGTTCAGCAGCAGCCCAATTTGTTTGGGATCTGTACTGTTTCATCCTGATTTGATTTGTTATTCAGGTTCAAATCTGATCTGTTAACTTTGAAACTCTGTTTCACCCCCATTGACTACAATGAGGAACCTATACATGAATATTACTTCTTTTCTTTTCACATAAGTGGATGAAATGTGTAGGCAAGAGAGCGACTCCATAGTGGATTAACCTCCCAAATTTTGGTCAGATTCATCTAGGGGGTTTCATGTAGGGAACGTTTCATAAAATATGGGTGGTTTTTTGTCTCCTTTTAAGAAAAATCTAGCACAATTGGATGTCGCAGGCATGAGGTTTGGGGGGAAAGGCTAGACAACCCTCAAAGTTCAAACAAGCTGAGGTTAACATGAGAGTATTAATCATGGGTTGTGTGAGCCGGCATTCGAGAGGCATTCAGATTACTTGAGAAATTCCTGCTCCGTCATCAGAAAAATCCGTCAAAATGTGTGATTTTAAACCTCACACACACACCCCTGCCTCCTCCTCCATCATTACTACCATCCCATTTTCTATTGCAGAAGTGTTAGGAAAGAAACTTTGGCATGAAAAGACATTAACTGGGCTAATTTGGAGGCCTGGCTTCCAGCAATTTTAGCTTTTGGCTTAACCTCTGGCTATAATCAGTTCCAAGCGGCTCAAATGAAATTTTGCAGGGGTGCTGCCATTCTCTTCTGTCACTTCAGTTCCCTGTCATTAGAGAAATCCCCCTGTGCAATATAAGATATAACTAAGAACTTGTTCTCACAAAACATTGGAAGGTAATCAAATCAGTGGTAGCATGCTGTTGATGGCGGATTTCCACTAATTACAACCCATTACCGCTACTTTGGGAGGGTCGGGGCAATAGATCTGTGTTTGGAAGATCAGCAACAAAACTATGGCCCAAGTTAGGCTGTTGGGATTTAGCTACAGAAATACCTGATAGTTCTATATTTGTCGTTATCTTCGTTTCTTTCCTCTTTTAGGCTCCAAACGGCAAGGAGATAATCAACTGAAACCTTTTCCCTTTTTTTGCCTTTAGGGTCTCATTTATGCCAGTTTAAAGCTGTCATCAAATATATTGCCAGGAGGTTAGTCACTCTTGCTTTTCTTAGGTAGGGTTCCTGTACATTTATAATGGCCACATGACAGAATGGCGGAAATCGATCATGAGAAGCTTCTCCTTTCCTGGGTTCAGTCTCTGGCATCTCTAGGTAAAGCTGGCCCTGTCTCTAGCCTGACACCCAGGAGAGCCCCTACTAGTCAGTGTAGACCATACTGAGCTAGGTGGTCTGACTCAGTAATAAGGTAGTTGCCTATCACTATATCACCATCCCAGAGAAAGGTCCAGCTGATCGGCATTTTACCTTTCAGACAAGTGAATCAGGCACAAGAGCCCTGCCATTTAAACATTGGCAACCATCATTGCCAATTGAAACTGAAGGTCTGTTGTATTTGTTACCCATGTGTAGGGCATTCATGGTTCGAAGCAGGAGTGGGGACATATATTTTAATAAGTGTTTATAGGATTTACTTTCTTCCTTGCTGTTTTTAAAAACATTATCTTCAACATTTTTTGTATAGTACTGAAGACCCCCATTTTCATGCTTCCTACTTTGCTGATCTTTCTGAAACTGAAGAGAGAGATGAATTTGAAAACAACACACACAAAAGAGATTAACAGTTAAAAAGCAGTGATGGAGGGAAAAGCAGCTGATTTTCCAAGAAGTGTATACCTCTCCACTTGATCAAATACTTTCAGTGTTCAAAATTAGCCAGGCACCAGGCGTGTTTTGCAACTGACGCAAGTCCATCTGCAACCACATTAAGATCTCTGGATGCCAGGTTGGCAACTAGGGGGAAGCCAAATTTCCCTTAGAGAAGGATCTGAAATATTTTCCTTGAAGCTTGAATTAGTTTTATTCTGGATTGTTTTATTTGATGTTTTAATGTGTTGTAAACTGCTTTGAGATTTGTTGTTTAAAATATAAAGTGGTATAGACATGGAATTAATAATGATGATGATGCTTCTCGTCCCTCTTCCAGCATCACAGCCCCATGCTAGCCCCACCTTCCGACATCTGTATGTTGAGTACATTTGCCTGCAATGGAGCCCTATACATGAGTATTTGCTCATGGGTAGAAGCTGTTCCCATCAAATGAAGCTTCTATGCACAGATAAATCGGATAAAACCTAAAAGAGGGCACGCGTTGAGGTGCGACCGGCTGCCTGACCCTGTGATGTGGGGGTAATTGGATCTACAGGCCACAACCCCTGCCAGGTGGTCACGTGTTGCTGGGGAGGAATCCGACCAATGGGGCGTCGTAAATTGCAGCAACGCGGGACCTATTTAAGCCCATGTGAGGCTGCTGAGTGTCCTCTTTGGGGCCTTTCGCATCGGAACACCCACCCACCGCTCCCTATATTTAGGGCTTGAGTTGACCTTGCTATGCCGTCGTGTGTCGTCTGTCGTTGGGACAGGGGCACGGTAGGAATTTTCCCTATATGGCTGATTGGCTGTTGTCATTTGAGTTTTGCCTGCCGCGTAGCAATCAGTCACAACTTGTAAGTTGCGGATAGGCTCTGGTTCAGGTGAAAGGCGTGGCACGGTGCATGACCACGCCTATGCAAATGCAGGATATTCTGGTACAGGAATCCAGGGACTCATTGGTTTGTCGTTCCCAAATGGGTACGGCCTATGGCCGAGTCCCGGGGACATCAGGATGGTTGAATGGTAAACCTACCAACAGCCGTCCCTGGTGTTCATCCTTGTCTGTCCTACGAATGTGGCTCTGGGACAGTTCTGCCTGCAAGGGTGCAGGGAGATAGTTGAACCAGAGCCTATGCAAGCGCTCCCTTGGTTGTAATCAATAAAGTTGTGGCCTAAATTCTGCCAAAAACCAAACCAAATATCTGTCTCTTGTGTGAGCTTATTTCGGGGAGGGTAAAAGGTCTAAACACGCAACTGCTTCTGTGCAGTGGTTCCTTTGCAGACATGCATGCTCAAAAGTGTGGACGCCAAAGGACAGGGACACAATGTCAAGTTAGAAGCACGGCCCCATTTCTGCTTTAAACTGTGAATGTTCTACGTTAGAGTAATGCATGGAAAGGGCTCTTGACAACTAATCTGGTTATTTATTACTGGGGCTCAGCATAGCTATATTAGCATCATCAGTAATGGTCTCAATACCAAAGCTTCAGATGACCATAAATACTTATTAGACACATTAAACCTGTTTCATGATCAGTCTTTAAATAAGCCTGCAACAAAACCTGCTAAGCTGTGTGCTGGCTGGGGGCTGATGGGACTTGTAGTCCAAAACATCTGGATAGTGCCAGACAAAGGAAGGCTGCGTTAAGCAACAACATGAAAAGTGATCTGCAGATAAACTTGAAAGCCAAAAAAAGATGAACAAATTATAAAATATTCAGTTGACCGAAAATGAGAAGCTCCGGTACAGGTTTGTCATTTGCTGAACATCTGCCTGTGAGCCAAAGGGATTGAGAGGGATATAACCACACATCAAATCTGATATCAAATGGGGAAAATAGTTAATCATGGACAGAGGGTAGCAGGAGAGCAGAAGGTAGTGCAATAATAATAATAATAATAATAATAATAATAATAATAATAATAATAATTTGTATACCGTCCTTCATCTGTAGAACTCAGGGCAGTTCACAGCATAAAAAATACAAGATAAAAACACAAAAAGAACAAGAACAAACCAAACCAAGAACCCCTCCCCCTCCACTTTCTCCCACAAATACATTTTTAAAGAATATGGGATGTTAGTCAACCAAAGGCCTAGTTGAAGAGGAATGTTTCCACCTGGAACCTAAAGGTGTATAATGAAGGTGCCGGGTGAACCTCCCTGGAGAGAGCATTCCACAAACGGGAAGCCACTGCAGAAAAGGCCCTGTTCTCGTGTTTCCACCCTCCGGACTTCTCGTGGAGGAGGCATACAAAGAAGGGCCTCACATGATGAGTCCAGGCTGGTTTATATGGAGAGAGGTGGTCCTTGAGGTATTGCAGTTTAAGGCCAGCACTTTGAATCAATTAGTTATTAGTTTTTAATTTATATCCCACCAATCCTCTAAGAAGAGCATACATGTTTTCCCCATCTCCATATTATCATCAACAACAACCCAGTGAGGTAGGTTAGGCTACAAGGCAGTGACTGGCCCAAGGTCACCCAGCGAGCTTCATGGGTGAGTGGGGATTTGAACCCTGGTCTCCCCTATTCTAGTCCTACCCTCTAACCATTATACCATTCCGAGTCAGCGTGTTTAGGGTTGCCATCTTGATCAACAGTCTCTGAAACAGTATTTGGAATTTGCACTGATTGTTTCAATAAGCCCTGGGAAACTATACAGAAATGTGAGCAACCTGCCTGCACAAAGGAGTGAAGGAGGAGCAGAAAGTTTCTCCAGCCTATAATAGTTGTGTGTATAAAAATTGCTGGCTAACAGAAAATTCACCAGACAGTTTCTGTTGAACAAGTCGGATCCTTTTGAGCAAATTCCGTAGAGAGCTGAACTTCAATGTTAAGGTTATGGAATGAGATCACCAAGAGTCACGATTCCTCCAGACTGAAGATTGTAATTACAAGGAATGTGGCGAATCCTACTTGACCTTTAAAAATATTGACATGTCTGCAGTTATAAATGTGTTTGTGAAGACTGCAAATCCTACACTCATTAAATATTGAATAGCAGAGAGGTTGCCCATATAATCTCACTTTCATTCTCCTTTTTCTCTCTCCTGATTTTTGATCACATTTAAATATAGCTGGAAATATCATATATACTCCTAAACAAGAAAATAGAACCTTGCTATTCCCGATTCCTTTATGGTAAAGAAGGCTGATCGCTGAGGAATTGATGCTTTTGAATTATGGTGCTGGAGGAGACTCTTGAGAGTCCCATGGACTGCAAGAAGATCAAACCTATCCATTCTGAAGGAAATCATCTCTGAGTGCTCATTGGAAGGACAGATCCTGAAGCTGAGGCTCCAATACTTTGGCCACCTCATGAGAAGAGAAGACTCCCTGAAAAAGACCCCCTGATGTTGGGGAAGATGGAGGACACAAGGAGAAGGAGATGACAGAGGACGAGATGGTTGGACAGTGTTCTCGAAGCTACTAACATGAGTCTGACCAAACTGCGGGAGGCAGTGGAAGACAGGAGTGCCTGGCGTGCTCTGGTCCATGGGGTCATGAAGAGTTGGACACGACTAAACAACAACAACAATTCCCAATTCTATTAACCAATTATAACGTCATGCCTCATTAAATAAGATCTATTCACCCCCACCAAACAGAAAACAGTGGAAATTCTTGCGCGGATTTCTCTGAGCAGATTTATGTGAGTCAAGAGTGTCTTTTGGTAACAAAGCGATCTCCTTTACCCAAACTGACACCCATATTAGAGTAAACGAGAAGATATTACAGGAACTTACAAATATATGTACTACAATGAAACATGGAGTGTTTGCTCTCTTTATGGTTAAGGTATTCATCCTCAAAATTCTCATAATGTATTGGAAACATGAGAGTCTTCTAGTCATCCAGTCTGAATGCACAAAGGGGCAAACAGGAATATATGGGACAAGGCCTGGTTGCAGGATGGTTAGCCAATGCATATTGGTGTTAGTCTGAAGGGGACTGCTCTGCTCACAAGTAGGGCAGGGGAGGGAGAACTTGATTCTCTTTGCAATTATAGACAAACATATCAAATTCACACTTTCCAAAACAACTGATCAACTGAAACACAGCCGTGCTCCAAAATTTGCACTTCCCTGAATTTTGCAATGCAGCCCTCCAGACAAGTAATATGTACAAAAATGCATTTGTTATGGTAAAGGGTGCATTTAAAAAAAAAGAATATATTAGTGAAGATCGCCTTTAAAAAGGCATTAGATAAGGGAAAGGTTCGTATACATAGCAAAAATATTAAGAGAATTTTTCATGGAAATGCCGCTGAATTTTCATGATGAATTTTGAAATAAATAAAGGCAGAAGGATGGGTTGAAACCTTTCTCTGTAATAGACTGGCTTTTCACAAGCAGAAATTTTATGATGCAGAAGGTGGGGGGCGGTTTCCTATCAAGGGCCACCTTCTCTCAGGCTGTCAGGGGCTGCATTCTGGCAATGGGTACAGCTGAACCTAAGGTTTGATGGAGCCACAAAATCGCTGTTTTTCTCCCTTCTCCCTTCACACTCAACAGGTTGCCAAGGGAGGGACAGATTTTTCTTGCCAGAGTCTAAACCAGGCTTCCTCAACCTCGGCCCTCCAGATGTTTTGAGACTACAATTCCCATTATCCCTGACCACTGGTCCTGCTAGCTAGGGATCATGGGAGTTGTAAGTCAAAAACATCTGGAGGGCCGAGGTTGAGGAAGCCTGGTCTAAACTGATTCCTTATAGAGAGCTTTGCCACCTACCTCCTTCTGTTGCTCGACCCATGTTGACTTCTTCCAACCCCCTTTTTTCTACCCTCCGGGCTCCCACCTACTTGCTTGAAATTAGCCCAAGAGCTGAAAATTTCCCACCCCTGGAGGAGAAGGTATCCTGGTCTTGTCATCCTTGAACTTCACCAAACCCATCCTGCATTCTGGGATGGTCCTGGTGTCCTCCAGCTGTTGTTGGACTCTTAATTCCCATCAGCCCCAGCTAGCTTGGCTAATGGTTAGCGATGATGGAAGTTGTAACAGTAGTATTTGACAGCTGCAAGGCAGCACATTGGCTACCTATGCCCTGTCTAGGGCTGGGTGATATCTGGTTTTCGACACTGCAATGTATCACCAGCTAAACATCAAAATATATTGAGATATCACAATGTCTGAAATAAGGATGGAGGTATTTGGAGGCATTGGGTGGCTTCACATTGTGATTTTTCCATAGAACACACACACACATCATGATTCACGATATATTACCAGGTCAAAAATTATGAAACTGATTTCCCGATATGCACTTCAAACTGGTTTGGGGCAATATATCACCCAGCGCTAACGCACACCATGATTTGAGATTCAGTGGACGCTCGGGTTGCGAACGCGATCCGTGCGGGAGACGCGTTCACAACCTGCAGCATTCGCAACCCACGCCGCTGCGTCTGTGCACACACGTGACGCAATTCAGCTCTTCTGCACATGCGCAAAGCGTGATTTAGTGTTTCTGCGCATGCGCGAGCGTCTAAACTCGGAAGTAACCCATTCTGTTACTTCCGGGTTTGGCGCGGTGCGCAACCCGGAATCACGCAACCTGAAGTGGCCATAACCCGAGGTATGATTGTATATTGTCAGGTCAACAATTATGAAACCGATATCATGATATGGACTTCATACCAGCTTTGGACAATAAATTGATATATCGCCCTGTCCTGTCCATCTGAGATGTTCCTGTTTTGTTTCTGGTTTATTCATTTATTTGGTCTATTTCTCCCTATTCCCTTGAATAACTAGCACTTCTTGATGTACATATTTCATAATGCTCAATAAAAACAATATTGGTTTAGTAAAGAAAAAATATATAAAGCTGGGAAGCATGGGGGGTATCTTTTATGCTCCCTTACACAATGCAAAATAAGAGTGTATAGTCAGTGACTCCCCAACCCCCTCACAACCTGGGTTTAAAGCTGAAAGCAGGTACAGGAGTTTAATTCTTACCCTAGTGGCAGAGTGAATAATAGGCTTTGTCATTTTGTCGCTCAAGCAAGTGGCGATGTATAGACTGTTGTGAACTGCACCCATAATCTAGTATGTTTCATCAGCTCCCTAATAGTCAAGCTTCAGTTTTCAGCAGAGACATAGAACCACTGACATTCCCAGAACTGCTTTTAGAAATTTATTAATCTGCTCTTTCTGGAAGCAACATGTTTGCTGAAATATTGGGGAAATGAGCAAAGGGAAAGCATAAAAGTAAATACAAATACAAGTAAAATTTATTTTCTTGAATGACTTTTGTAGTGTTCCCAAAGCTCTCAATGGAAGTCACTTTTTGACTAATTGCATTTAGCTAATAGTAATGAAGTTTGATGGGGGGGAGGGAATAATTTGTTAGGTTCTCCAGCTGCGCTTATCTGGAGAGCAATCAAGGGTGCCTCTTGCTCATTTTGCAAGCAATTTCGAGCTGGAATTATTTTAACGTTAATAAAAAAACAAAATTGCTTTCCATTTCCTGTCTTTGTGAGAAATTAATCAGGTAGGGGGGAAATCACTATCCAAAATGGTTAATTAATGCTAAATTTAAAATTAAAGATTAGGAGAAATGAAGTTAAAATAATTGGTGCGATTATTGGGTCAAATGAAGATTAAGAGGGAGATTGACGTGAGCCGGGGGTCGATTGAGCCAAAAGGCTTAGCATATACTGATTTCAAGCTGTTAATTTTGGCCATCTTATTCTGTTTGCCTATGTGACCAATTCCACACCATCGACTAAAAACAGTGGTTTCCAAACCTGTCAGCCTTTGGCAGTGGTGTGGTGGTAAATTTTGAAGTGCAGAAGCCCATCACAATATCTCCAACAGTAAGCTGCACTCATCCATTATTACGCTCACATTATGCTCCATTGAACTCACTGGTGCCTACTTCTATAACTGCATAGCTTCAAGTTTTTAAAGCACATTAAGGCTTAACAAAGGAACTTTGGGTTAGAATGAACACATGTGCAATTGACATGGACCAGAAATTGATTGAGCTATCCCTCACTATGATGCTCACAGTTTACAATAACCTGTTAACTAAAGAGTCAGTGTTGCATAATGATTAGTGCAGCGGTTTTCAACCGGTGTGCCGTGGCACTCTGGGGTGCCTTGAATGATGGTCAGGGGTGCCGTGGGCAACACTGGCCTCTGTCCCTCTTTCCTTCCTTCCTTCATTCCCTCCACTGCTCTCTCGCGTCTCTACCTCCCCAAGAAGAAGAAGAAGAAGAAGAAGAGTTTGGATTTGATATCCCGCTTTATCACTACCCGAAGGAGTCTCAAAGCGCCTAACATCCCTTCCTCCCCCACAACAAACACTCTGTGAGGTGAGTGGGGCTGAGAGACTTCAGAGAAGTGTGACTAGCCCAAGGTCACCCAGCAGCTGCATGTGGAGGAGCGGAGACGCGAACCCGGTTCACCAGATTACGAGTCTACCCCTCTTAACCACTACACCACACTGGCTCTCATTAACCTAATATACTGTGTCCAAGTGTCTTTATTCATCATGGGGGGAGGCCTCGGGGTCTTGACGCGCAAATCAGTTTGTGTGTGAGCATGAGAGCTCTGCCAAAGCCCACTCTTCTGCTTCCTTTTTCAAGTCTCCGGTCAACATTTATGTCAGCGCAAAGAACTTCGGCAATAGATCAAGTTGCTTCTTGAAGCTGTGGGATCTCTTTCCTTGAGATTTACAAGAGTGGTGCAGGGCAGGGATTTTACTTTGCTTATCCTACCCTAGAGCACAGGCACAGATGAGTGGTAGCCAATGGGGTGATATTGAATGAAAGAATCACAGAGTTGGAAAGGACACCGGGGATCATCTTGCCCAACCCCCTGCTATGCAAAAATATGCAGCTGTCCCATACGGGGATCGAACTTCCAACCTTGGCATTACGAATAGATCAATCAATCAACCTTTCAGAATGTTTTTCCAGGATGCTGGACCACAACACTCATCAGCCCCAGCCAGCTTGACCAATGGTCAGGGATGTTGGGAGTTGTAGTTCAACAATGCCTGGAGGACCTCACAGTACACAGCGGTTTGAATCCCCATGATGGGGTGAGCTCCCATTGCTTGGTCCCTGCTCCTGCCAACCTAGCATTTCGAAAGCATGTCAAAGTGCAAGTACATAATAGGTACCACTGCAGCTGAAGGTAAACGGCGTTTCTGTGCACTGCTCTGGTTCACCAGAAGCGGCTTAGTCATGCTGGCCACATGACCTGGAAGCTGTACACCAGCTCCCTCAGCCAATAAAGCGAGATGAGCGCCGCAACCCCAGTCATCCAACACCCAGACTGGACCTAACGGTCAGGGGTCCCTTTACATATATATATATATATATATATATATATATATATATATATATATATATATATATGCAGATTTTCTTCGCTTGCTCCTGACGTGATTTGCAGCATTCAGCAGCACTCATTGCCAAAAGCAGGAAAGAGGGGGAATAAACACCATCTTTTATTTCTGAAGTTGTCATGATGTTAGGCACTGGTATGATTTGCAACAATACACACCCTTTTCTGCTTGAAGGAAGACCAGCACTTTAAAGACAGAAAGAGACCGTGACAATCCACGGCCCCCACATTACCCCCACCATTACCCATTCAGGGATGAAGGGAGCAAGGCTACGCAGAAGAAGCTGGCATGAAGCAAACCAGTTTACTCTAAGCTGGCGTAAAGCTACACCAGAGCCAAACCCCATTCAGCTTCTGCTGCTGCTCTATCTAAACCTGACAGAGGCAAAACGGGTCTTTAAAATAGTGTTCTAAATCAGGTTGCCTGCTGAATCCCATCTTGGCAGAGGATTCCAGAAGACTGGGCCAATGACACTAAAACCTCTATTTCGCGTTGATGTCAAATGAGCCTTGCCAACTCAGAGATTCCCCTCCCCATCTAAAAACAACAACACAAACCCACCCACTTTCTTCAAATCACCGGGCTGCAATGAGCATGCATCACTGTGTATCTTAGCAATATAATGTTCCCATTGAAGTTACCTCGATTCACATGTGGGCATAAGCTATACGACACCTTTAAGCACTCCCTCGGAGCTGACTTTATACTTATCCAGCTAGTAGCGGCTAATTAATTTATTTTTCTATTTTAAAATAGTCCTATGCTGTCTTCAGGGTAGAGCCTTGCTAAGGTGGCTCACACGCGTGAATAAAACATAAGCCTAAAATATCACATTTTAATAAAACCAACTTCAATTAATTCACACACACACACACACACACACACACACACACACACATATGAATGAAAAGTTGCTGGTTTTGCATCACTGTGCCATCAGCGCTGAAAAAGTAAGTAATTGCAATGCTTCGGCTGCAATCCGGTACACGGTTACCTAGCAGTAAGTCCCATTGTACTCAATGGGGCGTGCTTCTGAGTAGAAACGTATAGGGTTGAGTTGTTCAAAAAACCCGAAACCCTACCAAGTGCCGGTTTTTGGAAAGCTATTTTATGACCTAGATATAGATCGGTTGCAAAAACTGTTGGGTGCTCGGGTTTGGTTTCAAAGTGGTACCATGCAGCTAAGAGGCCTTTTAGAGCTGAATAAAACCCTGATTGTAAATATTTAATGCAAAGTGCTCTCCGGTAGGACCAAACGGAAAGGTGCGTCCCGGCCTAAGTATGAAGGGAATCCATTTATCTATATCCAGCACTAGAGAGTGGAAGTCTTACATGGCAATCGATGCATTGTGCGATTTATGTGTGAAAGCTACTGTTAGCACTAATGGGAGTCAGGCATGTAAATCCCTTGGCCATTGCCGAGAGAGAGAAAGGCCCACAAAGCACTCTGTCATCCCGTATAATCGGCCCGCTCTATTTATCACTCTGGCCCATTAAGTATTCTGCCACTTAGCGGACAAAGGCAGCTCTCTCTCCCTATCATATATATATAAATACCTACAAATTGCAGGAATCAACCTGTTTCTGTTTGCGCAGGCAACGCTGCGTTGAGTTCTCGCTTCTGTCATCGCACCAAATCCTTCCTCTGTTCTGTCTCTCAAATAAAATCTCTCAGGATTAAAGGGAGGGGGGATGGGGACATAGGAATATAGGAAACGGCCTTATGCTGACTCAGACATTTGGTCCTGTCAAGGAGTGAAGTTTTATGTGTGAAGAAGCTGCCAGTAAAAGCTGGAATGTGCTAGAACATTCTAGCTGGTCTGTAACTTTCCAAAGCACAGCTGGCGTTTTCAAGCTGTGTGTTTTATCTGAGCTCCAACGGCACTGCTCTCTCCGGGAAGGATATATCTGCTGCCTAGTGAGCAATGCTACTCTTCTTTCTGCTTCCAATTTCTGCCTTTACATTTATTACTTTCGTTTTGCATTTTATCATGTGGTTTTTGGGGGGATTTTTTGCTTTGTATTTCTGGAAACTGGATTTGCTCTAAAAAGAGCTAAGCTTTGCCTGCCGAAACTCAACGTGAATTGTATGCTTTATGCCTCGGTAAACTACTGAAGAAAACTTTTGCTGCCTCTTTTGCCCTCGGCACCATGGGAATTGCTCTGCACACATTTTGCTTACTCTGCTAACTCAAGGAGACGGGGGTGTCTGGGTTTTTTGGCACCCAGCCTTGTCAGGTCCATCTAGTTCAGTGTTGTCTACAGTAAGGGCTTATCCACACTTCCTGTTGCCCCACTGCCGTCGTCATCATCATCGCCGTCCCGTCCCCCGTCCCCCCCCACACACATACCCTGAGGCAAACCACTCTTTAGCGCTCAATCAGAGCAAATGGCCATTTGGGTTTTCAAAACGTGATTGTCTTTTTTATTTTATTTTATTTTATTATTTTATTTTATTTTATTTTATTTTATTTTATTTTATTTTATTTTATTATTTTATTTTATTTTATTATTTTATTTTATTTTATTTTATTTTATTTTATGCCTAGTTCGCCTTAATGGACGTGCCAGCCCTGACAGGAACACCCTACCCAGGAGCAACGTGTGAAAGCTGAATAAGACTTTTGACAGCTTCAAATATGCAATTCCATTTCCCAGAAATAAAACAAGATGGATTTCATTACTTCCGCAGATAACTAATCTGATCTGTGCAATAATGACCAATTGCGGGTCCTTTTTCAGGCAACACTGCTGCAGATCTCAGTGGGAGGTTTTAGAGGGTAGGCGGAACCCTTGAATCACAGTGTATATATGGGACAGAAAGGGAAGTGGCAGCAGGCCAGAGACTCGCTGCAATGTGGGGGGAGAGGAGCGTTGATGGCTAACTCCACATGAGAAGCCAGCAGGGGATTCACAACAGCTCTTAAACCTTCTGCAGGGTATAAGTGATGGGGACTAAAAATACTGGAAACTCACTCAGGAGTGCTAAAATATTACTTGGTCATTAGCATAGTAATTATAGCTGAGCTGTTCCTGCCTGGCCTTGTAATTTAAAAAGTTTCAGCGTCTCCATTATAATCAGCTCAGAGGTTCATTGGCCATTAAAAGTACATTGGGGAAAAGGGAAAGGATGGCTGGCCGATCCCAGATCATGGGGCTGATCTAGATTAACCCATGTGTTTCTTGCACTCCTGCACAGCCCCGGGTCCGAGCGGCTCAGCACTTCAGGAGGCCAAGTGCGCTGGGGAGCAAGACTTTCTAAATAATCTCCAGACAAAGGTGGAAAAACAGGATGCAACCGAAAACCAGGCACGTAGGAAAGCCAGCATAAAAACAGGAGCACCTCGTCTGGTGGGGCAGAGCCACAGCAATAGCCTCCCCACATCATCACTGAGAGGGGGAAGGAAGAAGTCCACTGGCAGAGCCAGGCTAGGGCTCCCAAAAGATCACTTGTGCAAGCTCGACCTTACTGCTGATTCGCTCCTAACTCTACCACTAAGCAGAGTTGACCAGGTAGGTTGGGTCTTCCTAGCTGGTGGATTGCTGTCGCTTACTTTGTTCTCCTAACTTCAAGATGACATCACTTCCAGTCAGGTGAGGGGCAAGTCCCATTCATTTGCCTCTATGACAGCATGACCCAGCTACAGCCGTCAGCCTAACAAAGAAACTGGTTCAACAAAACGGAGCAGATTCCCTCTAGTACAACCCACAGTCTTAGTTGGATGGGCATCCTATAACAGCACCTTATGACATATTGTTGGTCTCCTGTGTGGATTGTGTTATTGTATGGTTTGGTGATGAGGTGGCGTTGGACTCAGATGCAGGGCCGTCTTAAGCATATCCGGCACCTTGGTGCGAAGTTCCCTCTGGCGCCGCCCCCCCCCCATTTCCCAGAGTTGGCGGAGAGCGGCAGACCCGCTGCTAGGCTTGGGAGGGAAGCTGCATGCCCCATATAGTTGGCGGGGTGCAGCTTCCATCCTAAGCCTCTGCGGGGATTGCTCTCCTCCCGAGGAGGCTTGGGAGGCAAGCTGCATGCCCGCCAGCCATATGGTTGACGGGGCGCAGCTGGAGGGTACAGGGAAAGGGGAGACCATCGGCAAAGCCGCGCAGCTCCCCCACTCGCTGCGGCGCCCCTGAGAGGCCGGCGCCCTGGTGCAACGCACCACTAAGTCCTATGGGAAAGACGGCTCTGCTCAGATGTATCTGGATGGAGTCAGGAGTCTCCTGTTGCTGTTCTGTTCTGATTGGAGAGAAATAGCCAAAGGGAGGGAGGAAGGAAGGAAGGAAGGAAGGAAGGAAGGAAGGAAGGAAGGAAGGAAGGAAGGAAGGAAGGAAGGAAGATGCATTGGCTTGCTATACATCTCTGCCCTTCTGCTACACTTGCAGCATAGACAGACAGACAGACAGACAGACAGACAGACAGACAGACAGACACTCCTTAAGCAGAGATTGAAAATGGTGGCTCTATAAAACAGCCCTTGAGACCTGGTCACAACCATTTGAGGAAGGAAAGGGAGCACAGGATAAACCAAGTTATATTACTAAGAAAATGGGGTCCCCCAGGTATATGAATCTCATAGATGCCATGATGAACTACCATTTAGAAGTGTGCTCACTTGATAGCCTTCTGGGATGTGCGGACTATGATTAAAAGACTGTTTCCTCCCTCTTCTTTTTCTAAAATATTACCAGCCTTGTGAATGAGAAAGACTGCTCTAGTAAGAATGATCCACCTTGGGAAATCATACAAAATGGAATAATTAATGCCGGCATCATTGCCAGAACTGGGTGAACTCGTAAGAGCGCATTTATTTAATAGATTTCCTCCTTTCCAAATTCTCCGGGAGCAGACTGCAGGCTTCTTGAATTCAGATGTTGCTAATGACTTTAATTAGCCACTAAGGGCTCAAGTGGGTCATTAACAGCAGACCACAGTGAACTTGCCTATGGAATGGTGCCTCCCACTGGAAAGAACAAACGCACTTGCTTAGGCTGCAAACCCTTGCTCATTCAATGGAGGATAAGTCCTACTGAACTCAGGGGGACTTCATCCTGAGTAAGCATTGGGCTGTACATGCCCATTTCTCCCACTTCTTTTCTATACCCTCCAACATTTCTCCAATAAAAATAAAGGTAAAGGGACCCCTGACCATTAGGTCCAGTCGTGTCCGACTCTGGGGTTGCGGCGCTCATCTTGCATTATTGGCCGAGAGCCGGCGTACAGCTTCCAGGTCATGTGGCCAGCATGACTAAGCCACTTCTGGAGAACTAGAGCAGTGCACGGAAACGCCGTTTACCTTCCTGCCAGAGCGGTTCCTATTTATCTACTTGCACTTTGATGTGCTTTCGAACTGCTAGGTGGGCAGGAGCTGGGACCGAGCAACGGGAGCTCACCCCGTCACAGGGATTCGTACCGCTGACCTTCTGATCAGCAAGCCCTAGGCTCTGTGTTTTAAACCATAGCACCACCTGGGTCCCCCATTGAAAATAGGGGCCAATAAATTGCAGCTGAATCCTGAAAAGACAGAGGTCTTATGTGTTCTGGGTTTTCACACCTAGGAGGTGGACAGCTGCCCTGTTCTGGACATGACTGCACTCCCTTAAAAGGAACAGGTCCATAGCTTAGGGGTGCTCCTGTACTGGAGGTACAGGAAGCCTCAATGGCTGGCAGTGCCTACAGTTGGTTCACCAGCTATGTCCCCTCCTAGACAGAGATGATGATCGCTGTACTCCATGCTCCATTAACCACCCCAAACTGAACTACTGCAATAAGCTTTATGTGGGACTGCCCTTGAAGATGATTCCTACATTGCAAGTGGCTGGACTACCAGTTGATCCTTGGGATCCACTCCAACTCTGCAATTCTATGATCTGGTCCAAAATGGAGCAACCATGTATGGCTGGGATTCCATTTACAGCTCATATAACCCTTGTTTTAAAAACTTACAGGGAAGAAATCCTATAAATTTACTTTATAAGAAATCTTATAAACAAATAAGGACACTGTGGTGCAGCACCCTTTGAATTTCCCAAAGGTATCAGAAGATAGAGGCAGCCACAAATCCCCCTGCCCATTCACTCTTCCCAATCCCCTTCCTCATCTGCTATGTGGCACACCTGCCATATTTCTTGACATTACAGGTGAGGGAGAGGGGTAGATGGCAGTGCCAGAGATGGATTGGGCAGGAGAAGAAGTCACAGCTGCCTTGCTTCCTGCTGCAAGAGAGATTTAACGGTACATGGCCAGCGTCCAGGCTCATTTATCATATCATCCCTACAGTGTAGCAGTTTTTCATCAGATTCTTGTCCTGAAGCTTATCATATCCATTTTCTGGAGGACTGGAGGAAGCTTTCTTCAACCTGCTCAGACTATTTACCTGTCTAAGAAGCAAAGATCACCAGTGTTGAGGCAATGATTCTTCAACATCAACTTCGTTGGACTAGTCATGTTGTGAGGATGCCTGATTATCGTTTTCCAAAGCAACTACTCTATTCAGAACTTAAAAATGGAAAGCGTAATGCTGGTGGTCGACAAAAGAGGTTTATAGACTCTCTCAATGCAAATCTTTAAAAAATGCAGCATAAACACTGATAACTGGGAATCACTGGCCTGCGAGCACCCCAATTGGAGAACAGCCTCTACCATGGGTTTTGAAGATGCTCAAACTCAGGACGAAAGGGAGAAACATGCTGAGGAAGGAATGCTTGGGAAAGCCTCACCATGATCAACTCCCACCCAGAAACGTATGTCCCCACTGTGGAAGGACATGTGGATCCAGAATTGGCCTCCACAGTCACTCACTGTTAAAACCGTGTATATGGAAGACAAGCTTACTCGGCTATGAGTGATAAGAAGGAGAAGGAGAAGGAGAAGGAGAAGGAGAAGGAGAAGGAGAAGGAGAAGGAGAAGGAGAAGGAGAAGGAGGAGGAGGAGGAGGAGGAGGAGGAGAAGATCTGCTCTGATCGGCAGCTGCTCTCCAAGGTCCTGAGCAGTGTAGAGTCTTTTCCATCCCCTCCATCTAAGATATTTGCAATGTGATATTTGCAATGTGAGATGCCAGGGACTGGACCTGAGTCCTTCTGCATGCAAACACATGTGCTCTGTCACTGACTAGTGGACCCTCCTCAAGTACGCCATGGGCTTCATCCAGTCGATGGGATGCAGATTCAAGACCTTGCGTTTGGTCAAACAAATTTAATCTGTATATATTGACCTTAGTTGGCTTCGGAGAGAGAAATGCATGCATAGCACGTTCTAATGCATAGCTGGGAGTTGCTTCCTCAGGCTCTATATTATTGTTTTCAGATCACTTGCATTTCTACGACGCTGTCCCAGCAGTTGCCTTTGCACAATTGAACACACACCACAGTTGCCTCATTACATAAATCATGTTTAGAACACCACAACACACACATAACTGGCTGTAAAGTAACATACATTATATGTAATAAAACTGTAATTTAATCGTCATATCAAAAAATTGCAAAGCACAGTTCCTGATGGCAATAGCATATCAGATTACTATTAACCTTCTATATGTATTATTGTTGTAAAGTCCAAAGATTGTCAAGTCCAACGATTACAACGTACAGTTCCTGTTGGCAATGCCATATTCATACTGATATCTTCCTTCTGCATCGTCCTATGTCTTAAAAGTGTAACAAATGAAACTTCCTTCTGCATCGTCCTATGTCTTGAGAGTGTAACAAATGGAACTACTTAGTAACAAGGCAGCTGATGATAGACCAGTTCTCAGGATACACCCTTGTTTCACCCATTGGGCTTCTTCAGTGACAAGGTTTCCAGGAGATTTTTCAGTAGGGTTTTTTCAGCTGAAAGTAGTCCACACAATTGAAAGCACAATACAATGCTTGTTCTTTGAATGTTTCCATAAGCTGAGTCATCAACCATGGCTGGAAATGTTTCTCTAGAGCCCATTCTGTTACAATTTTCAGGCCCTACACTGGTGCAGTTCACGTGCCTCTTGTTGGGAAATCATAGAATTACAGAGTTGAAAGAGACCCTGAGGATCATCTTAGTCCAACCCCCTGCAATAAAGGAATATGCAGCTGTCCCATATATGGAATCAAACCTGCAACCTTGGTGTTATTAGCACCACACTCTAACCAGCTGAGCTATCCATCCACCAGAGAAAAAAGGCTAGTGGGGAAGTAACAGTGACAGACCCAGTGCAATGCCACAAGCCAAGATGTTGTGTCGACAACTGTGGAAATAAAACTGAAGGCATTGCACATGGATAGGTCGCAATAAGCAGAGCAGAACCAAGTCAAAACAGAGATAGCCTCATGAAAATGATATACAGATGGCATTTAACACTGGCCAATTTAACCAAAATGTACAAGAGTAGATCGGAGCAGTGCTGGAGATGCAAAAAAGGGATTGGAACATACTTGCATATGTGGTGGTAGTGCGAAAAGATTAAAGATTTTGGGATATCATTTTTAATGAGTTTTTAAAAAGTTCAAGCTCCCATTCACTAAAAGACCAGGGGCTTTTCTATTAGGAATCATAATCAAGAAGAAGGTTAGACCACTATTCATGTATGCCACAACTGCAGCCAGGATTCTAATTGCGAAAAATTGGAAAAGCAAAACCATCCCCTCAAAAACTGAATGGCAGACCAAACTTATAGAATACCTACAGTTAGCAAGCATAACCAGGTTAGTAAGAGGAAATTCAGTACAAGATGTTAATACAGAATGGATAGTAATCAAAGAATACCTTAAAAGTTACTGTGACAACAAAGGTTTTTTGGCAAATATTGAATGAGTCTTGTAACATAAGGTGATATTGGAGGAAACTAGAATCAAAAAGGGGGAAAATATTTCTGGGAAACTGTGTAAAAAAACAATAATTTCAAAATAGTACAACAGGTATAGTTGGAAGTTTACCTTTTTTATTGTTAATAAAATCTTCTATCTCTTTTTCTATTTCTTTCACTTTTTCACTTTTTTCTTTTTCTTTATTTTTCCTGTATATTTATAATTTGTAATTTCTGAAATGCAACGTCTATACTGTATGTATTTTAAGATTTCTGCATAATAAAGGAAAGGTTAAAAAAAAAAACAGAGATAGCCTGTCCCTCTGGTACATCAAGTGGAGATAGGACAGCCGTGTGTCCTGTATTTCAAAGGCTCTTAGAGGACAGTCCTCTATATCAAGGCATTTTCAGTTTGAAGGGCTGTCTGGTCCATGACCTGTTTAATTTTAAAAAGAAAAAAGAAAAGAAAATTGAACAGGGACCCTCAAGTTGTCCATTAACAGTTACCACCTGGAGAGCAGGCTAAGCGGACACCAGGGATGGGGGAGAAATTGGTTCAATTTTCATGCAAAGCTGCCTAACATGTATTTCCTGAGCCAATAAGGGGACCAGAACACAATATCCTTCAAAGTTCACACCTTTCTAGGGAAAAAATGCTGCAGTCCTATGGACAAAAAGGATGCACAAGAATGTATTGGTAATAATCATGAAAAATCGAAAACTGCATTCAATTAGTAGGAATTGTTTGCAGTAATGTAGATATGAGGCCCCAAATTGCATTTTTTAAAATGCATGTTAGGAGAAACACACACACACACACACACACACACACACACACACAAATGCACATTTTTTGTGCAGATTTTTCAAGATTTTTTTTTAAACACAATAGTGTGGAAATTGGGCAAACTTGACATAAGGGAAACGGAGAGAAACCAAATCTGACAAATTTGTCCATCCTTGGAAGGCACATAGATTTCAAGGTCACCGTCTCTTTCACCATGGTGAGCTGTACAGTATTGTATTTCTATTTAAATTACAGTAATCCTCTCTCTCTCTCTCTCTCTCTCTCTCTCTCTCTCTCTCTCTGTAATACACACAAAAATATGCAAATTTTATGCCAGTCTGTGTTCTCTTTTCTCCTCTTTCTTTTGACAATGATAAGTGACCACCCTAAGTGGGGAGGGGAGGGCAAGGCATACATTCGCCGCAGGCTTTGAGGGTGTTTTTACAGAGCATAATCTCAGTTTAAACATTAATAGAGGCAGTAATATACTAGCGCTTTCACCATATGCCACTCCAAGTTTGAATTTGCTCTTCTTCTTTTTTCCTATCACTGAATCACTGACACAAATCTGAACAGACTTCTGAATTAAATCCCTGGATTCCACATTAAAAATGAAGCGCACAAAGAAACCATTCTCCTCCCTGACACTAGGAAATCTTCTTTTTCGGTAATAACTGGGAGCTGTGCAATGGATTAAAAGCATTTTGTCCCATTGAGTTAAATTAATAGGCTTAGGTGAGAAAAGATTCCATCGGCATACCTCACTACAGAGTTTGCAATCGTTGTGAAATGCATTACATTTCTCCCCGCCCAACCAAAAAGGCCATGACTTGCAGACCATTTGAAGTCATTTCTGCTGATGGATTTCTAGGCAGTGGTGTAGCATGGGTTGCTAGTGCCCAGGGCCACGTGGAGGAGAGGGAGGGAAACAGACAGAGTACACATGCATATTCAACTGCCTAACCGTGTCTGTGTCACCCAGGACATTGCAGCCACAGAGATAAGAAAAGAAAAGTCATTCCATTGTCTGGAGAGGTCACTTCTTGGTTCCATTTTCAATGGAGCCCAGCGACGGAAATGTGCAGCTGTATTAAGGCAGCACCAGGTGTTGAAATTCTGCACCCATAACGATTTTGAACCCGTGGCAAAAAAACACCCCTGTGCCCCCCAACACACACTACGCCCCTGTTTCTAGGGCTAGGGAAGGACTTCATTTGTCCACTTTTGTCAGCGATTGTCAGGGAAGAGCCAGAACGCGTGGTTTCGTCAGTAGCAGGGGAGGGTTCTGAGCAGGAACTGGCAGAAGAGGAAGGCAGGGAACTGATGCACAAAACAGAACAGGGGCCGGGGCATAGTCAGGAGGAGCAGGGGGTCAGGGATGGTGAAGACCCAGAGCCGGTAGGCGGAAGTTCAGACTCAGAAAAGGGGGGGTGGGCTTTCACACCAGCACAGGCAAGGAGGGAAATGAAACATAAAGAGCAAAGACGTATTGTGAGGTTTCCACGCCTACTTTGTTGGTGCCAAAATCAAAGGAAGCCACTCCCCGAATCAGACTCGACAGGTTCAGACGTGTGATTTTGAACTCCACCTGTTCTTTGTATTTAATGCAGATGGTGACAGCAGTCACAAAATTAGAAGACGCCTGCTGCTTGGGAGAAAAGCAATAACAAACTGAGACAGCATCTTAAAAAGCAGAGACATCACCTTGTCAACAAAGGTCCGTATAGTTAAAGCTATGGTTTTCCCAGTAGTTATGTATGGAAGTGAGAGCTGGACCATAAAGAAGGCTGATCGCCAAAGAATTGATGCTTTTGAATTCTGGTGCTGGAGAAGACTCTTGAGAGTCCCATGGATTGCAAGAAGATCAAACCTATCCATTCTGAAGGAAATCAGCCCTGCGTGCTCACTGGAAGGACAGATCCTGAAGCTGAGGCTCCAATACTTTGGCCACCTCATGAGAATAGAAGACTCCCTGGAAAAGACCCTGATGTTGGGAAAGATGGAGGGCACAAGGAGAAGGGGACGACAGAGGACAAGATGGTTGGACAGTGTTCTCGAAGCTACCAACATGAGTCTGACCAAACTGCGGGAGGCAGTGGAAGACAGGAGTGCCTGGCGTGCTCTGGTCCATGGGGTCACAAAGAGTCAGACACGACTAAACGACTAAACAACAACAATAAAGACTGTAAATATCATGCTGTGTGTGCTGTAGTTTTACTGTGAAGAGGGAACACCAACTTTACAGAGATTCAACCCAATCCCATGTCCCCATACTTGCTTTAGGATTGAAATGCAACTCCTGGTGACATTGTGCCCTTCTCTGGATTTTGAAGCAGATTTGCAGTGAAGTAGATTTTCAGTGGGTCCCATCAAACCTGGCAGTGAATCTGACAATCGTGTAAAGCAGGGGTCACTATTCTCCAGTTTCTTCCCTCCCCACAAAGACACTACTTATTTTGGTGGCAGTAGCAGAAAGTGTAGGGATTCCAGTGTGGGAATGTTGTGAATAGTAGGAGAGGATATCTTGATTAAATATTATCCTTCCCAACTCATGCTAAGCACATTCCCCTTATACAACAGAAAGCTAGTTTGCAGATTCATTTGAATCTCTTTAGTTAAGCAATCCAGTCTGGCTTGCCCAGATTGGATTATTCCTGGTCAGTCCCCTTTTGATCCCTTTCAAAAGAAGAGAGACACAACAGTCTTTCCTTAAAAGTAACAAGAAGTTTACTTACATTCAGTTCACAGTATGATCCCCAAAGGCAGGCTTTGGCTTGTAGTTACAGTTGCAGAGAAAGGTGTGGATTCATCCCTTATGGGGATTTATCCCACGTGCTGCTGGCTGAGAACCAGCAGTGCAGTCCAAGAGAGTCAAAAGGAAGAAGAGTCAAAAAAAGAGGAAGATGGCTGCATGACTGGACCTTTTGTGGGGTCTCCCAGGGTCACGCCCACCTACCTGGTCACATGCAGGGGGAGGATGCTCCAGACCAGGTGTAACAGGAAGTTATGCTGGCTGGAGTAACATCCCCCTGTGTCCACTCTAGGGAAACAAGGAATGTTGTATTTGACTGCTCCAAGGATTACATCCAGGAAGTGGGGGTAGTGGAGCCCAGAACCCATATAAGGATATAATCCCCCCCCCCTCCTTGGTAGATCATTTGATGAGTGGAGAATGGAAATAGGTGATGCCAGAGAGGAGGCAGGGGAAGCACCATAAAAAGCAAGGAGCTTACTTTCACTTACCCCTCTTTACTGTGATCCTGTCATTAAAATAGGCTGCTTTCAGAGAACAACTTACCAACCTAGAAAAATACAAATATGTTACAAATATGTCTGCAAACAGGACCTGGAGGTTGGCAAAATTAATCCTGTCATGTAGGAATCCTTTGCTGATGGCCACAGTGCCTGGAGACAGGCAGTCAGGTTGTGTATGCACAGCAGAGATCAGAGGAGGAATGACCGCTGGGAGGAGCAGCAGTACAACTGGACGCCTTCATCTGCCCCAGCTGCAATGAAACATGTCTCTCCCATATTGTTCTCTACAGCCGCAGCAGGCACTGCAACCTTTCAACAGTTTGACTTCACCTCCAAAGGCATACTCCTTTATTGTCTCTCACGATAGATGAGTGTCAACCATGTATGCAAAACAGATGTCCAGTTACTGGATTTCTATATTCACCATAGGGGAACTGTGCATCTATTTCTCGATGACCAATAACCAGCCTTATATCAGGACCCAGCACCAGTCATCTATTTTGGGTCTCTGTCTGGAAGAATTCATTCTAGTCACATCTTCCCTTTCTACACACAGCAGGTGATTTGCAGGAGCACTGGAGAAAGTGCAAACTTTTCCTTTTGTTAAAACTTTTCTTGATGAATTCTTGCCCTGAGCCAGAGATGCTCACGTGGGTGAGCTCACTCCTACATGTGAGGATCTGCTGCACATGATGCTCTCTAGTTCAGGGAAGAACGGATCAAAAAGTTTCTTCTGACACTACATAGTTATATTCTGGAGAATATAAAAGTAGCAGGATTTTTTTAAAAAAAGAAGAATTCATCTCAAAACTGAAGTTCTTTGTTCAAGAAGTCTGAAGTTCTTTGTTCAAGAATTCAAGTTAAAGGGTTTTCAATGAATTGCAGAGATGAGATCACTTTTGTCCTACTTGTATTAAAAAGAACCAGGTGCTTGAAAACAAGTTTGTAGAACTTTTTGTAAAACTAGCTGATGGACGCCATGCTCTCAGACAGAAACTGATGTCAATGGCACTCCTGCCTTTTTAAGAAGGAAAGGAATATATAACACAAACATTAAGGATCACACTTACCTGGCTAATAAGATTCAGCATAAGTGCCACCCAAACCTGACCCCTGGAATGTAGTACAGTTTGGAAACCCACAATGGTTTTGAAGAGAGCTAATTTGGAATGACAAAGCCATCACTGCTTTGGCTTACATGTTCTTTTGTCATGGTATAAGAAGATATGAGCATAAGAAGAGCCTGCTGGATCAGGCCAATGGCCCATCTAGTCCAACACCCTGTTCTCACAGTGGCCAGCCAGATGTCTGTGGGAACCCTTCAAGCTAGACCTGAGTACAAGAGCACTCCTTATCATGGACCAGGAGTCAGTTTTGCCTGCTGAATAGCAGCCTGAAGGGGGAGAAGGGGGAGTGACTCCACCTGCAGCTGATCAGCCCTCAAGGACACAGAGGAGAAAGGACTGATGAGAACCAACTGGCTTCAGCCTTCTTAACCAGAGCTTCCAGCAGCAGTCAGATGCTGGAAACAATGCTTGTAGTTCAGGCATAGGCAAACTCGGCCCTCCAGATATTTTGGGACTACAACTCTCCCATCACCCCTAGCTAACAGGACCAGTGGTCAGGGATGATGGGAACTGTAGTCTCAAAACATCTGGAGGGCCGAGTTTGTCTGTTGTAGTTCCTGGCCCTGCCTTGCTGCATCCTGCTCATCTTGACCCTTGACCACATGACTATTGGATTTTCTGACCCCTGGAACGTCTAACCACACAGACTGAGGTTTGCCCGGCCCTAGGACTTGACCTGACTTTGGATGCTGACTATGCCTCCAGGCAAGTACACCTCTGAGACTTCCGGCTGGCTGGCCTCCTACTCTGCTGAGCCCTGCACATAGTTGCTCAGCAATGAGATTACAACAATCTCCCTTCCTGAGGTTTCCAGCAAGGGGCATTAAGAAGCATCATTGCCTCTTACCATGGATGCAGAGCATAGCCATCATCGCCAGCAGCCATTGGTAGCATCGTCCTCCATAAATTAGCCTGATCCTTTGGTATTGGTTGTTCCAGTCTCTTCTACAGTCAAACAGGTTTTGAAGAACATCAAATACCAGTTTGACTAGAGATTATGGTGGGATTGGTGGAGGGTGGGGCAGCGGTGCTCACCTGACCTCCAGTTGGCCCCGTTGCTGCTGCTTGACAAACAGCAGAGAGCTAGGACGGGGCTGCCACCCCACTCCACCTGCTACTGGGTGGAATTATGCACACTGTGGGTAATGATGGGACGCAGGTGGCGCTGTGGGTTAAACCACAGAGCCTAGGGCTTCCTGATCAGAAGGTCGGCGGTTCGAATCCCCGCGACGGAGTGAGCTCCCGTTGCTCGGTCCCTGCTCCTGCCAACCTAGCAGTTCGAAAGCATGCAGTGCAAGTAGATAAATAGGAAGGTAAACGGTGTTTCCGTGTGCTGCTCTGGTTCGCCAGAAGCGGCTTAGTCATGCTGGCCACATGACCCGGAAGCTGTACGCCGGCTCCCTCAGCCTATAAAGCGAGGTGAGTGCCACTACCCCAGAGTCATGTGCGACTGGACCTAATGGTCAGGAGTCCCTTTACCTTTACCTTTTTATGGGTAATGATTCCTCTGCCATGCCACCTTTTTTCACACAATTCGAAATAAATAAATAAATAAAATAAATGGGGGGGGGGTGTTAAAAAAAATGCATACAACTTTTTCCCTGCCTCAGAGATCTAACCATGAATCTTGGAAAGGCCTTTGCAGAAAATGAGTGTTCCTTATGTGTTCCTTATGTGAATCAGTCTTGGTTGAAGCTGGCCAACAATTCCATAAATGTTTGATGAAGATGTATTTCCAAGTCATACAGCTTCAGGTGCAGTAATAAGGTTCTGCTTTCGTTGGGCCCCAGGTGGGCTAGCCTACATTAGGAAAAGTTTTGTTCTTAAGTCGGATAATGCTTCCTTATTTTACTCAGTCGCCTGAACTTTGGGGAAAGAGACCTCGTTTTTGTTTTGTTTTGTTTTTTTTGCAAATTCATTTTCCAGAGCACTGTCTTGGAAGGAAGGAGGGAGAGAGCACAGATTTTTGAAAGGCTAGCGATGGGGATGGAGGAGCTTTCTGATTCCGCTTGCATTTAAAGGCAAACTTTCCTAATTCGTACTTTCTGAAACAACATCCACCCTTCGAAACTCACACTTCTCAGAATCTTACAGTGCAGTTCTCCAGCCAATTGCTGTGCTCAGGAATGCGTATAGTTGTGGTGCACGAAAACACGTATTAGTGAAAATCACATTTAAAAAATGCATGATGTTCGGGGAAATTGCTCGCTAAAATGTACACTTTAGTCCAAACTGCGTACAAAAATGTCTTTATTCTGAGAAATTCTCACTAAAAGGCTAATGAATTTTCACAAGGGATATTTTAACAACAGGAATCTGGAGAACTGAATTTAAGGTTGTTGAAATGAGAAACTGGGAGAACCAAAATTGCCAGATTTGTCTATCCCTAGCTAGTGGTCAACCAGAACTTCTCAAACAAATTTCAGCTGTGCCTGCAGGTGAGACTGCAATTGGGGGGCCACAGTTGTGGGCCGCAGCTATGATGTAGCCCACAGAAATAAATGGGACATACTGGTCATATTAAATGCCTATGACCTTATCAAAGACCTGGGTGGCCATAGCTGAGAAACGCTAAGGTGGAGAAAAGGGAGGTTTTGCACATCTCAAGAGGGCCACATCTGGTCCACCAATGTCTCCCACCTAGCAGGCAGTCTGTCTTCACAAAAGTGACTCACTTCAGGGTCATGCTGGTGGCGCTGTGGTCTAAACCACAGAGCCTCTTGGGCTTGCCGATCAGAAGGTCAGCGGTTCGAATCCCTGCGACGGAGAGAGCTCCCGTTGCTCTGTCCCTAGCAGTTTGAAAGCATGCCAGCACAAGTAGATAAATAGCTACCGCTGGAGCGGGAAGGTAAACAGCATTTCCGTGCACTCTGGTTTCCGTCACGGTGTCCCATTGCGCCAGAAGCAGTTTAGTCCTGCTGGCCACATGACCCGGAAAGCTGTCTGTGGACAAGCGCCGGCTTCCTCGGCCTGAAAGTGAGATGAGTGCCACAACCCCATGGTTGCCTTTGACTGGACTTAACCGTCCAGGGGTCCTCTACCATTTTTTGACCTTTACATGCTGGAAATAAAAGATTGTTGGGTCATGTGTTGCCTACCTCTGAGCTTTGTGTCTTGTGCATTAATCCAACTTGAGGCCACCTGCTAAACCAGAGATGATTCGCACTACTGCTTGGCTACCCCGCCACTTCTTTTCTACGTAGACTGCCCAGCTGGACCATATTCTTGTGCAAGGCGTTTCAGTCCACTAGGTCAAGGCTGCTACTGCTTCTTTTATTATTATTATTTATTGAATTTATATAGCACCCTATACCCGCAGGTCTCAGGGTGGTTCACGGGATAAAATCAGAATATGAAACCACAAAGTACATAATTGTCAGATTCTCTTATCGGTTGTTCAATAGTAAGACCAAGCCATCTTGTCTTTAAGTCTCTTTATTTTGTGCAAAGCTATTTACAGTGCAGAGTTCAGTTAATCATGTCTGCTCAGTCACTAGCAGAATCCGGAAGTGCCTCCCTTCTGTTTTGGCGCCAACACCAAAGCCTTGGCATCCTGAATTGCCGCCTTCTCGTCCTACGTGAGATATGCGCCGGAACTGTTGCCTCCCCCTCCGAGCGAGTCTACTGGGTGGTGCCAGGTCTCTCAGCAACTCCCTGGACACCTGGCACTCCCTGGCTCCCAGCAACTAACTGCTCCTCCCCCGAAGAGGGGCTGCCAGATTCACTCGAGGATGAATCTGTCGTTAACACAGGCTGCGGGTCCCTGTATGCACTCAGAGCTGGACTGGCAGGGGTGGGTAGATCCCTGACAATAATGAAAATAAAAACAAGAACAACCCAATAATGCCCCCCAGCACATTTTTAAAGGGCATAGGATGTCAATTAAATCAACCAAAGGCTTGGTTAAAGAAAACGTTTTTGCCTGTACAGTGGTACCTCTGGTTATGTACTTAATTCGTTCCGGAGGTCCGTTCTTAACCTGAAAACGTTCTTAACCTGAAGCACCACTTTAGCTAATGGGGCCTCCCACTGCCGCTGTGCCGCCGCTGCCCGATTTCTGTTCTCATCCTGAAACAAAGTCCTTAACCCGAGGTACTACTTCTGGGTTAGCAGAGTCTGTAACCTGAAGTGTATGTAACCTGAAGCGTATGTAACCCGAGGTTCCACTGTATAATGAAGGCACCAGGTGAACCTCCCTGGGGAGAGCATTCCACAGACAGGGAGCCACTGCAGAGAAGGCCCATTCTCATGTTGCCACCCTCCAGACTTCTCATGGAAGGGACACACAAAGAAGGGTCTCAGAAGATTATCTCAGGGTCTTCTTCTTCTTGTTTCCCATTCATACCTGCCCCTTCCTCCTCTCCTAACTCTGCATGCCTTCCCTACATGAAAGCACCTGCTTTGTGCTGCATGATGCCTCCTGAAGCAGCCACACCGATTGCCTTCAGGGGTGCCAACTTGAATAAAATATTGGGGAGGGGGCTTGTCTCTCATAATCGCTCCCATGATGCGGTGCAACCACACCATTTGAATGGCAATGCCCACCAACTTGGGGTGGGGGTTTGGCCCCCTCAAATATATTATTGGGCATACAGACCCCTCAGTCCCTACGAGTTGGCTCCTTTGGTTGTCTTCTGACTTCCAGGGCCAATTTCAGTTGCTCACGTTTGTGTTGAAGGTAAAGGTAAAGGGACCCCTCGCGGACGACTCTGAGGTTGCGGCGCTCATTTCGCGTTACTGACCGAGGGAGCCAGCGTACAGCTTCTGGGTCATGTGGCCAGCATGACTAAGCCACTTCTGGCAAACCAGAGCAGCGCACGGAAACGCCGGTTACCTTCCCGCCAGAGCGGTACCTATTTATCTACTTGCACTTTGATGTGCTTTCGAACTGCTAGGTTGGCAGGAGCAGGGACCAAGCAACGGAAGCTCACCCCATCGTGGGGATTCGAACCGCCAACCTTCTGATCGGCAAGCCCTAGGCTCTTTGGTTTAACCCACAGCGCCACCCGCGTTGAAAGTCCTAAACAAATTGGGCCACAAATACCAGAGAGAGCCGCACTTGCCCTGTGTACCTGTCCAGGCATTACAATCTGCAGGAGAGACTCATCTTATGGTTCCACCTCCCTCTGAGGTGGTGATGGCTCACAGAAGGGCCTTCTACATCATTATAACCACCTTCCATCAGGCACCATTCCTCTACAGCAGTGTTTCCCAAACTTGGATCTCCAACTATTTCTGGACTACAGTTCCCATCATCCCTGATCACTGGTCCTGCTAGCTAGGAATGATTGGAGTTGTAGTCCAAAAACAGCTGGAGACCCAAGTTTGGGAAACACTGCTTTAGGCAGTCATCGAAGACATACCTATTTTATCTGACTTTTGATCAATATACTGTTGTTTCTAGTTCCTTCCTATATATCCCCTGGTTCCGCTGATAGGTGTTGTATTGTATAATATTTGGGAGAGGGGGCATATTGTTTTATTTTTATTTGTGTTATAATTTCCCGATGTAACCTGCCATGTGACCTTAGAATGAAAGGCAGGTAGCAAATAGAACGATTGAGTATATAAGCAATGGTCCCTGCCTACAGAAAGCTTGCATCTCAGCGGAAAGGTTCTAGTGTAGCCCTGGCACTGAGATGCTCGTTTTCTATGCGGAGCGAGTTTTTCATGACAGAGCATTCAGCCATATGATTGTATAAGCTGAATTTTGATACTGTCCCATCCCACACGATTCTTCTGCACATGCTGATTGGCCTTAACCCTAATAACAAATGGCATCAGTTCCAAACAGTCCATGCTCATTGCCTGCGATCACAGACAGTCAGTTACTTCACCGTGCATTAGTTTCCATTTAAGTAAAATGAAAATTTTTTTAAAAATCCTCGACTCGGTGCCCTGCATGCAAAATAACAGCTTCAGTGAGGGGAAAAAGTGCTTCATTTAGCAGTTCCTGCATCAGCTAATTTTCTTTTAAATTTCATTTCCAGCCTTCTCTGAGATACACACACACACACACACACACACACACACACACACACACACACATGTCAACAGAGCAGAATTAAAAAAGGTGACAAACTGTGAAGAATTAAAACTTCTAATTTTACAGATGAGCAGCTGCAAATAACAAAATCTCAGACAAACACAATTTTAATGAAAGGTGACATGCTGGAGATAGGTTCCCCCCCCTCCCCTTCATCAGGTAACAGCGAATTAGTTTAGGAAGCTTTATAATAATGCTGTGATTGCAATAACAAATCCATCCCCTGTGCTGTTGGTTTTGCTTTCTTGTTTGCTTCCCGAAACCAGAGATGACACTTCTACTGTGGCAGTATATTTTCCTCACACCAGATGTGTCAGAGTTTGTTCATGCCTGGGCTTGCTCTCCTTGCTTATTGCGATCAGCACTTTTCTTTCTGCGCCCCTTTCCCTCCCTTATCTTTCCCTCCCACCCCGCCCTCATGCAGGCTTTAATCATCTTAGCTTGCTGCTAGGTGAGATGGCAGCCGAAGCAAACATTCGAAAGATACATCCTTCTGTTTAAGCGAGTGCACTCAATCATTCATAAAGGGCATTTGGTGTCAGACAAGCTTGGCGGCAGGAGATCCGAACACGGGACTTTAAAGCAGGACGGGCCTGACCATGGGGTTATCAGGGGCTGAAACGAAAGCAGAACTTCAATGCCCCATTCCGACTTTTGCTTTGCTGGACCTCAGAGAAACGACCCTTGAGTCTATCCCATTCAAAGAGAACACTTCTTATCAAGACTGTTAAAACTAGAGGTGGACAGGTTATCAATGCCCAACTTTGGTCTCTCCAGCTCAGGGTCCCTGAAGTCAATGGATGGAGCTGTGTGCTTGAACTATGGCAAAGGGCTGTCATTCACGTCACATGTGCACCATAGAGTTAAATCACTCATAGGCCACTTTCCGCCCTGCCCAAAGAATTCTGGGAACTGTAGTTCATTAAGGGTGCTGGGCACTGTAGTTTTGTATTTTTTAATAATAATAATAATAATAATAATAATAATAATATATTTATACCCCGCCCATCTGGCTGGGTTTCCCCAGCCACTCTAGGCAGCTCCCAACAGAATATTAAAAACATGATAAAACATTAAACATTAAAAACTTCCCTAAACAGGGCTGCCTTCAGATGTCTTCTAAAAGTCAGATAGTTGTTTATTTCCTTGACATCTGGTGGGAGAGCATTCCACAGGGCAGGCACCACTACTGAGAAGGCCCTCTGCCTGGTCCCCTGTAACCTCACTTCTCACAGTGAGAGAATTGCCAGAAGGCGCTCAGTGCTGGACCTCAGTGTCTGGGCTGAACAATGAGGGTGGAGATGCTCCTTCAGGTATACTGGGCCAAGGCCGTTTAGGGCTTTAAAGGTCAGCACCAACACTTTGAATTGTGCTTGGAAATGTACTGGGAGCCAATGTAGGTCTTTCAGGACCGGTGTTATGTGGTCTCGGTGGCCACTCCCAGTCACCAGTCTATAAGTGTGCTTAAGATGCATGGGGTGAATGTGGCCTCAGGTAGAACATAAGCAGAAGGTCCCAAGTTCAGTTTCCAGTACAGTCCACTTCAGGTTACGTGTTTTCATGTTGCGTCCCGCAGCAACCCGGAAGTACCATAATGGGTTACTTCCGGCTTTCATCGCTCTCGCATGCGCAGAAGCACTAAATCGTGCTTTGCACATGTGCAGAAGCGCTAAATCGCGTCGTGTGCATGCACAGACACGGCGCTTCGGCTTGCGTCGGTTCTGTGTTACAGACGGGCCTCCAGGGCGGATCCCGTCCATAACACGAGGTTCCACTGTAATGGAAAGTTGGACTGGGAAACTGTTTCTGTCAAAAAACCCTGGAGAGTTACAACCAATCGAGATAGACCAGACTTCCCCATCTGGACTCCAAATCCCATCAGCTCTAGTCAACATGGTCAATGGTTGGGGTGATGGGAGCTGAAGTCTAGCAACATCTAAAGAGTTGCAGGTTCCACCATCCTTGTCATAAACACAACACTGGAGTGGGGACAAGGGAGGGAAGAAAAGAGAAGAGATCTTTTATTCACAGTCTCTGACTCTAAATCATCAGAAGGCAAAGGAAGGGTGGAGAAACCAAAGAGGGATGCACAAGTCAATGAGTGTCAGCCACCAGAACACGGAAGAAGAGATGTGAAAGAACAGCAGAAACCAGTAAGATCTGCAGCGCTGAAAGGCATGGAAGAGGTCAAACTGAAAACCATAACAGAGATAGATGGGTGGGACTTCAGTGTGGTGTAGTGGTTAGAGTGTCCGAGTAGGACCTGGGAGATCAGAGTTCAAATCCCCGCTTGACCATGAAGCTCCCCTTGGGCCAGTAACTGCCCCCCAGCCTAACCTACCTTGTAAGGTTGTTGTGAGGGATTAAATGGGGAGGTGGAGAACCATGTGTGCCAGATTGAGATCCATGGAGGAAAAGGCAGGATATAAACGCAACAGGTGTTATATATAAAAAAATGTTCCCATTGCGCGTTTGTCCGGAACACCCTTGCTGCGTAACCGCTGGACCAAATCACATCAAATTAGGACACGGCGTTCCATTACCATGGCATACTAATCTGGCATAATAAAAATTCATAAAAACCACACCTGACATACCTAAAATAAAGAAAAAATGCAAAATAAATTGGCGCACACATATGACATCACCAGGAAAACCTCGCCCTCTAGAAACGGCAGACCTGTCTCCATTTTCACTCCCAAACAGACAAACTGTTTCTCTGCAAGGAAGGAGGGGGTGATTGTCTCAGTGGCTTCCTGATACCTGAGTGCCAGACAAAAGGGTGTGATTAACTTGGCTGGGAAACAGGGAAATGTAAATATCTCTTTTGTCAAAGGCACGCTGGGAAATGGAGGCCGCCGCCTCTCGCAGTTAACTAGGCCGGACCCGCAAGGCACGCTGGGAAATGGAGTCAAGGCGCCCTGTGTGAACTAAGCTCTTTCGCCCAAACCGCAAGGCATGCTGAGAAATGGTGGGCTTATTATCCCAACCAACCGCACGCTCAAGGCACTCTGGGAAATGGAGTAAAATCCTCTCTAGAGGGTTACTAGCACTTTTCCCCTTGAAAAGGCCACAGGCAAGGCACGCCGGGAAATGGCCACCGTGATCGTCCCTCAGTAATCTCCCGATGTGTGTTTTTTATCTGTGCGTTTCCATAGTGCTTTTCCCTCAGACGGCGTCAGAGGCCTCCTTCCTCGGCTTTTTCTGCCACAGGCCGCGAGAGGGCACCTGAGCGCGTGCAGAGTGCACACGATGCCGGCGGGGGGAGGTGGGGGTTTATTTTGACTGCGGCTGCTACTGATGGTAATAAGCATAAAATGAGCCACAGCAAGGCGTGCCAGGCCTGCTAGTAGATAAATAAATATAAACAAACTTGCTCCCTCCGTCTGGAGACTCCTGCCAATAAAGATCAAACCTATGCTTATTACACAGCTCCACTTCCTTTTTTCTGCATAGGGATGAGGTTCTTGTTTCTTGGTCACTCCAAATGTGACAAAATTTGGGAGATTGGTTTTTGCAGAGAGTTATAGGCAGGCAGGCAGAGAGTGATTCTTCACCGTGGATTAAAAGGAGTGATTGTTTGTGTGCGACATTAAGAGACTCCCAGGATCAGAGCGGCTGAGTAGAGTGTCCTGAAGGGATCCGGGTCTCTCTGGTTTCTCTGATCCAAACACAGCTTTAGCAGAGGTTTAAATCTTCACTTGTGTCTTTTAGCCAAGCTGTCGACTGTTCCATTGACTATAGCTCGCTGGCATGCCCGAGGCTTTGCTTCTTTTCGCAGTATGCTCTCATTCATATAGACTCTTTGAAGATAAAATGCAACATGGAAGTGCTGTGAATTATAAATGCCGTACAAGCCCATTGCTCTGGAACATTTAACATGCTACAGCCTCTCTCTCTCTCTTTTTAATTGCAATTCGCATTATTCCAGAAGGTAACAGCGTCGATAAATAATTTAACCTCATAAAACATGCAGCAACTGCATCCCCAAGCAAAAAAACGGATGGACACATACCAAGTTGGCACGTTGCCTCCAGAAAGTGATTAGTCACGGGAGGAAGCAATGTTAAAGTGCAGCCATAGGAAACAAATATCCATAGGATACAAAGAAGCAATCAATAGGCTCCTCCAAAAGACCTATCTGTTGAGCATTCATCCTAATCTCCTTGCACAAAGCATACATGGCGGTTAAACTGAGGTCCAGCTCTGAGGGCCTTCTGGTGGTTCCCTCACTGCAATAAGTGAGGCTACAGGGAACCAGGCAGAGGTCCTTCTCAGTAGTGGCACCCTCCCTGTGGACTGCCCTCCCATCAGATGTGAAGGAAATAAGCAACTATCTGACTTTTAGAAGACATCTGAAGGCAGCCCTGTTTAGGGACGTTTTTAATGTTTGATGTTTTATCGTGTTTTAATATTCTGTTGGGAGCCACCCAGAGTGGCTGGGGAAACCCAGCCAGATAGGCGGGGTATAAATAATAAAGTTGTTGTTGTTGTTGTTGTTGTTGTTAAACCAGAGGCGTAGGAAGGTCAGGTGGTACCCGGTGCGGAAAATTTCTTGTCACCCCCCCACACACATTGATTATTATTTTTTGCCTGCAAAAATGGTTTTACGTTATTTCATATTTTCTTACAAAGGAATAATAATAAGTAAAAATAAACTTTCATTTATATCCCGCCCTCCCCGGCCGAAGTCGGGCTCAGGGCGGCTAACATCAGATACATAACATTGATATAAAATCAAACAATAATTAAATTACCTCCTAAGAACATGTCAAAATCAAATTAAAGTCTAATTAGATGGCTCTCCGCAGGGTTAGGGTTGGGAACAGTAAGTGCTCCGCTGAATTGAAATTTCAGCCTTCACGACATAGGAAAACAGCCAAGTAAACAGCTATTTTCGTGGAGGAGGGTCAAGATATTAACTGATATGCATGGAATTTCATATATAGCTATATAATCCCTAGTGTAGTAAGATAAGACCTTTCGAGCAGGCATTTTTTTAAAAAAAGTTTTTTATGAACCATCCTAGTAGGGCAGTAATTGTTCCTTGATAATTTGTCACCCCCTCCATGATGGAACCTGGGGCGGCCGGCCCCCCACCCCCCGCCTCCCACTTCCTACGCCCCTGTGTTAAACTATATCCTGCCTTTACTGAGTGGGGTAGTTATATGACAATGAGCACCCATCCTGATTTGCTTATGTTCATCCCACACTTTTCAGCTCACTTGCCCCTCCGTTTCCTAACTGCAAAATGTCTGGGTTCTTGTTTTGTTTTTTTAGTGGATTTGTAACACTAAGGCAACAGAGTGCTTTAATCCACTTTAAATGTGCACACCTAAAGTTTTGGTATGTCCTAGAATCCCTCCTGCACAATACCAACTGCTTGGAGGCAGCCATTGTTACCCAACTATGGCAAGCCAGTTTAAGATCTTTCCAGTGGGCTTTACTCCCAGGTAAGGGCTGCAGTTGTTTCCACAATCAAAGGAGTTGCAGAGAAGGAGTGTCTCTGGTTTGTATTAGACAGGTCAGGCAGAGAAGGAAGACGAGTTGTGAGTGCTTGTAGGAGCTTGTCCATCTGGGTAGTTAGCCCGTTAATTCTCTTAAAGATACAGCCTAGAGTTCTAGTTATTAATTCAAACTGGTCTAGGCCTGGGCCGACACCTGTGGCTGCCCCTACCCCTGTTTGCCTCCCAATATCGCCAATCTTATGCTGCAAAATAATCGGCTCTGCAGAAGCCTTTTGAGGTGAGAGGGGGAAAACAAACGGCCGGGGGGTGGGTGAGCACCCACCGCTTGCAGTTACCTTCTTGTTGCCTGTATCCTCCACTTGAGTCGTCTCAGCATTGATATCAGTTAGGGGGAGGAAGCGATTTGAAGTTTTCACCAAATAAGTGCATTCCCCGTTTTTTATATGGTTGGTTTGAAAGAATGAATCAATCTTGGTCTGCTTAGATCTCGGTGGAGGTATCTCTGTCTCTTGGGCGCTTGCCAGTGCCCATTGCAGCTCAAGTAAATACTAGAATTATTCAGTGCCCTTCTTTTGGGGACCGTAGAATGGCAGAATAAGGTAGAAACGTACCATGCAGTAGTTGTAAAGCAAAACTTGCCTTTTAGTTTCATTTGGAACAAACGACTCAGCAATCTTCCGTGCCGGGATAATAGCTCTCCCCCTTCATCTGATAGCAGCTTGGCAGCTTGGCAAGGCTTTGTGGAGTCCAGCAGTTGCAAAAGGACGAACCGCTTTTTAGGTAGGGTAAAAGTAAGATAAAAGTAGATATGCTCGATTAATTAAACTATAAAAAGCTATTAAAAACTGCAAAAGGAACTTAGAAGCCCGTCTGTTATCAAAGAGCACAGAACAGGGCTTCCACTAACGACCAGCTGCCATCTTGAAAGACTTCTGCCTCAAAGGAGTTGCACTGCAAGGTTGTGCATGCTTCAGTCTGTGGTCACTCCTTGGTCACACCAGGTTTGGGCTCTTGTATTGTTTTTAAGGCACGATGGTTGAGTTGACCAGAGACCTTTGGCTAGTTATGTGCCACCCATTTTGATGTCTTTTCTATGGGGACAGAAGGTGCAGGAGGTTAAAAGGAAACCCTATCGAGTTGATAAGAGGTGGGGTGGAGGTTAAGAAAAACAAAATGGATTGCCAGTTAACATGCACATCAGCAACACTAAAGAGCCCTAATGTAACAACCATCAAAGACTCTCTCACACAGAGAGACATTAAACCTACAGTGTTCTCACTTCCTAGATAAATTAAGGTTTCCCCTTACCCAAAGAAATGAAAATTAAGTGAGAACAACAACAATTCTCTAGCAAATGCAGCTGCTCACTTGCTTTCAGGATCAGTGCAGCATCATGCAGAAAGTATCTCAAGATTTATGTATTTTTATTGATGACTTCGTTAAAAATATTGGCCAACATTTCTTTTTCAAGAAATGCACTCACAAGGCACTTGAATGTTTTTAAAAAATAAAAAACTACAGATAAACATAAATATCTTATCATAGAACTGTAGAGTTGGAAGAGACCCTAAGGACCATCTAGTCCAACCTTCTGCAATGCAGAAATATACAGCTGTCCCTTATGGGAATCGAACCTGCAACCTTGGCATTATCAGCACCATGCTCTAATCAACTGAGCTATCCATGCACAACTACCACTAAGACAACAAAATGTGAAATAGTAAAAATGACCATGGCAAGTAGAAGTTGCTTGGAGAATCTTTGTGTAACAAGCAACCAACAAGTCTCTTAAATATTGTATTATTATATTATATTATATTATATTATATTATATTATATTATATTATATTATATTATATTATATTATAATCCTGATTCAATGTGGTTCATGCCAAAAGGGCCACAGGAACCTTTTATTTGGTTTTATTTAAGGGGAAATGGGATGTGCCAGCTTTGAGATAAGCTTTCAGCAGAGGCTGTTTTCTGCATGCTCCTCCAAACATCCAGCCGCTACCTTCCATTAGGTGTAATGGGAGGCAAAGCTGAGCTCACACTGAGAGTAGACTACCCCAATTTGTCACATGGCATGCAATAGGTGTGTGCTCACACTGTGAAAATTCTTCCATGTTTCCTCCACCTCCAGGCACGCCCTGGGTGCCACATTACAATCAAACAGCAGAGGCTTTCAATCACTTGTAAGACTCAGGGGGAAATTGGAAATGATATCAAAGCCGTCCATTAGTCTTCTGCTTGACATGGAATAGTCAGAAACTCAATGAACACCTTGGCGTGCTACAGCATGCCATCGGGGGATTGAATGAAGCACTTAGCAAGGGCTGGCTCATCTGAGAAGAGTTTCTTATTGTAAAATTGCCATCCTAGAGTACAGTGAGCGGCTATAGATTTCTAATCCAAATGGGAGGAACGGGTGAGCTTGTGCATTACAGGTAACTCTCACTAGATGCAGACAAATCACAAAATGGGTTCCAAATCAGCCACATTCAAGGGTTGGATTTATGTGGTGTAAAAGCAGTCATCATGAGGGATTGGTTGTTCCCGACTGCTGGGTAAGTTCACTCCCCTGGGCTCAAAATCCTTGGCGGCACCATACATACCCCACATTGAAATCACATTATTTCCCCCAAAGAATCCAGAGACAGTAGATTAGCCCTCACAAAGCTACAATTTTCAGCGCCCTTAACAAACTACAATTACAAGGTTTCTTGGAGGAAGTCATGTGCCTTAAATGTGCTTTCAATTTATGGTGTATACCCAGGTGTATATGCTATTATTAACTTTAACAGGAAGGCTTTCCCAAGTGAGGTACCTGTCATGAATACAATTGCTGAACGAAAAAAAAGGAAACCAGGCTTTGAGTTCATGAATATTAAGGCTGTGTACATATGCACACATGTACACGTATACACACATGCACACACCCAGATCTGCCCTGTGGCTCTGATCCACATGACTGCCAGATGTCATTGGGAAACCTACAAGCAAGACATAGACAACCACTGTTTACTGTTCCCCAGAAACTAGTATTCAGATATAGTCTTCCCTTCAGCATGAGGGTCTATCATGGCTAAGTATGTTGACCTTGTCAATGGCTCCATGATTACCATGATTGCCCATGGAGTTGCAATGATACTGTGGGATGGTTCACATAATCACTTTACTTCATGAAGATGAAGACAATGTCTCAAATGAACTTTTCATGGGAACAGCTTCTTCTTGGGGTCTGTAGCTATGTGACAGCTTTAAACTAGTTTAGCGGCCATTTCCTCTTTGCCCAGGGAACTATGGGAATGGCACTTCTATCAGGGAGCTAGGAATCTGCAATAGAGTTCTCAGCATTCTTACTGATCTCCAATTCCCATTATACTTTCAGGAAAACCCATGATTGTTAACTATGACGATAATCTGTTTGAACTATAGATAGATGGGCCCAAGGCAATGGCTGTGTACATGGCAACTGAAAGCATGGTAGCCAAGGGGACCCATACCTTATGGCTAAACTGCCTTCATAGAAATGGGTTTTAGTTGGTAGATCTAACAAAGCTTCAAAGGTTAGCACCATAATCAAAGATCATCAACATTGCAGACAAACAAACAAATTATTTTGGTGAAGGGACAGAATTAGGATGCTAATAGGAGAAAAGAGGCTGGTTGGGTTTTTAAAAAAAAAAAAAATCATGGAGCAACTCCACAGTCAGGGAGCAGAGCACAGAGGTGATGCTCTTGGAAGATTAGATTTATAATACAGGATTGGAAGAGTAACTATTTTCTGGATAAATCCTCTTCCTCTTATCAGCATTAAATAGATCTTGCAAAAATCTTGTAGCAAGTCAAACATCCTACAGGACCTTCCAACAGATTACGTGAGGTGACAATTGAATGCGGTGTTAAGAAACTGTCCTAAAAAGTCATTCAGCATAGGGATGGTGCCGTAATCCCCTTATCTGATAGTACTTTGGTTGAGATGGCATGGAAGGAGTCAAGTGTCATCAAATCTGCCATTCTGAACACTGGCAAGTGGTGGGGGGAGGAGAGGAGGAGGATTCGTACAAGAATGATAATTTAGGTTATGCTCCTTTTGACCTGTAAGCAGGGATGTTGTAGAATTCCATTAGAAATGGGAGCAGGTGGTTGTGGTGGTGGTTTTGTGTTTTGTTTTGTTTTGTTTATTTTGCAAGGCAATTTTCCCAATACAGTGCATTTTAAATGTTATTTTCACTAATATATGCATTTTCAATGTGCATTTTGGTATACATTATTTGGCTGGAGAAGTGCAGCATGAATTTCTGGGAAGTGTGAATTTTGAAGAAGAAGAAGAAGAGGAGGAGGAGGAGGAGGAGGAGGAGGAGGAGGGGGAGTTTGGATTTGATATCCCGCTTTATCACTACCCGAAGGAGTCTCAAAGCGGCTAACAATCTCCTTTCCCTTCCTCCCCCACAACAAACACTCTGTGAGGTGAGTGGGGCTGAGAGGCTTCAGAGAAGTGTGACTAGCCCAAGGTCACCCAGCAGCTGCATGTGGAGGAGGGGAGACGCGAACCCAGTTCCCCAGATTACAAGTCTACCGCTCTTAACCACTACACCACACTGGCTCTTTCTGAAGGAAATTTAAATTTTGGTTTGTGTATTGCTTTGTGAAGTGTGGATTGGGTAAGTGTGCCTTGAAGCACAAACTGAACTGAACTGCTCTCCCATCCCTCTCTGAGGCACATTGCTTCCTTCCCTCTCCCTGCTTCCTTCTCTCTGCCTTCTCTGTCTTTCGTCTTCCCCACCAGGGCTGGCCCATCCATGAGGCAGGCGGAAGCAGCTGCCTCATGTGGTAGAACATCAAGACACCCCTAAGGCTGTCCCCACTCCTCTGCCTCTGCCTTGGTAGAGAAGAGGCAGCAGTGCTAACTTGGGGTGAGATCTTGTGGCATCCCATGTGCTCCGTGAGATCTCGCGAGAGCTCTGCGATATCTCGCCAGAACCCAAGGGTGCCCTTGCTGCTTAGCAGGCACCACTGTGTGTCCCAGAGAAGGGAAACTTCAGCAGTGGTGGGACAGCAGCAGTGGGGCGGAGCGAAATGGGGTGTGCTGCCTCTGTTCCCCAGCAAGCAGTCTGCCAACTCACAGCTGTATGCCTGAAGGAGTGTCTCCACCCCCATCGTTCAGCCCGGACACTGAGGTCCAGCTCCGAGGACCTTCTGGCGGTTCCCTCACTGCGAGAAGTGAGGTTACAGGGAACCAGGCAGTGTTGTGATATACCCCGCCTGGGGCAGGTTGTGAGACTGCCCCAAAGCCAAAGCACATCACTGTGCGCAATCCCCTGCTACTGAGAGTCCGGAGAACACAGTCATATGTGATTGTTCCTAGATTGAAGAACAACACACACAAGCCATTCATTTAGGCTAATCTAATTTATTCCAAGTAATTGTGCAGAGAAATTCTCTGCTGCCAGCCCGTATCACGGAGCTGCCATATTAGCCGTCCTTCCAGCTTCAGGACAAGCAAAAGAGTGAAAGTATGTGAGCCCAAAAGCTCATATTACAACAGTACAGTAAAAGTAAACATTCCAAGCAGGAAGTGATAAAGCAACTTTCTCACGGGTCTGTGTGACAGGCAAAAGAAATACCAGTCCAGCCTGCAGCTTGAGCCACTTGGCTTGGACATAATTCAACGCCCTCCCATCAGATGTCAAGGAAACAAACAACTATCTGACTTTTAGAAGACATCTGAAGGCAGCCCTGTTTAGGGAAGTTTTTAATGTTTAATGTTTTATCGTGTTTTTAATGTTCTGTTGAGAGCCGCCCACAGTGGCTGGGGAAATATTATTATTATTATTATTATTATTATTATTATTATTATTATCGCTCATGGCAAAGACCTGAACTGATGGCTTGCAGATGGCTTTTGAAATTAGAGAAAGGTCTACTCATTGCTACAGGGCCACAGGTTGCTGTGAACAGTCCACACCAGCCCACCTGACCCCATAGCGTCCTACCACTAGAGAAGTAGGGTGGACCCCTTTGGTGAAAGCACATGTGCTTATATTTCAGAATATCTTCACACACACAAAAGCAAATAAACTGGAATGGGTGTAATATATTGAATATACTATAGGTATACTTCCACTAGTTTCTGAATGCCATTTCCCCTGGCCTCACCTCTGTTGCACACATCATTCATTAGATTATGAAGACCATTAATGTCATGCAGCAGAACCAAATGAATTCACTAAGAGACCCCCCATTAGCATATCAAGTACCTGTTTCTCAGCTAAATATTCCTGACAGCTCTCATTACAAATGATGGATGACATTTATAATAATAATACAAAAAACATTCTATGGGAAAATAAAGATCTACCTTGTATATCCAGATCACTAGGTACCTTTTTTTTACTGTTTACATTTCTTTCTTTCTTTTACTTTCAGGGGAGGGAAAGGAGTTGTACAAAATGCACAAATTAGATTAATTGCTGCTGCCAAAATGTATTAAAGTATTGCGAGACTAATTGAGATTCGATTCCGACTTTTGCAGGTGTTTAATTCCTGAGACAGCAAACTGTGAATCATTCCAGATGTGCTTTCAGCCGTATGTCACGCAGAGAGAGAAAGAGCGAGAGGGATGGAACAAGCTCTGTATAATAGATTCAGACTCAGAGCCAAGAAGGGCCAGCTGATATTATAATATGCTCTAAAAGTTTTGCCACATCTTAGCCCAACTTCACACATTGCATCTTTCAGTTGTAAAGTTTTGGAGGTGTACACTTGAAGATGTAAAGTGTGAATGCCAACAAACAGCTGTTTGAAAACTTATGTATTTTTATTAATTTTAATTAAATGAAACATCATATAAACTTAAACATTGGAAAGAAAAGTTTAAATACAACTGTAACATTTTCCATACTGTTTATACAATCAACACGGCATCAAAATGTCAGATTTTTCAAATCCCTTGACTTCCCTCTCCCCTCTCCCCAGATCTGATCGGGGACTAAATGAGGTCCAGTGCCAAGGGCCTTCTGGCGGTTCCCTCACTACGAGAAGCCAAGTTACAGGGAACCAGGCAGAGGGCCTTCTCGGTAGTGGCACCTGCCCTGTGGAACGCCCTCCCTTCAGATGTCAAAGAGAACAACAACTACCAGACCTTTAGAAGACATCTGAAGGCAGCCCTGTTTAGGGAGGCTTTTAATGTTTAATAGATTATTGTATTTTAATGTTCTGTTGGAAGCCGCCCAGAGTGGCTGGGGAAACCCAGCCAGATGGGCGGGATATAAATAGTAAATAATAATAATAATAATAATAATAATAATAATAATAATAATAATTGTTGTTGTTGTTGTTGTTGTTGTTGTTGTTGTTGTTGTTGTTGTCATCCCTAGACTTCCCAAAGAATCAATACTTGCCTCTTAAAGATTCTTATGTACTGAGTGTTGGCAGAGTAACTAAATTGCAGCTAGGAAGCCAACATCATGTGCCATACTGACTCTTTTATTGAAATTAAAACAAGGTCCAAATACTTGTTAAAATATTCAAGAGCTTTTACTTGCAGAACATATAGCTAAAGAAGAATATATGCAAGTATTTATTCAAGCATGGACTTACTTTTCTTAGTTGAAGATTACACCTTCTTCCTTAAACATTCAAACAAACTGTGTCTTTATCTCTTTCCAGTACTTGCACTCAGCCTTCTGCCCATGACCCAACCAGGCCATGCAGTTCCTTCTGAGAGGTTTCCACTTTCTCCTTCCAGCAGACTTGTCCTTACTGCTTCTTTGGGAGAACATCAACTTCTGCACTTTTGTCTGTCACATACATTCACACAGAAACATTAGCCCTCCTCTCCTCCATTGCGTTTAGAGAGTTATCGAACATGGTCTCTTCTTCAGTGTTCCTGGTGATGCAGCCATTACAGTCAAGTCACTCACACACAAAAGAAAATGGAAAATATTATTAGATACCTCCCATGTGACCAGAGTTAACCAATCACACGAGAGTTACTGGGGAACATTCCAGAATTAAACACATACCATGTTTCCCCAAAAATAAGCCATACCCCGAAAATAAGCCATAGTGACGCGGCGCCTCCCTTAAGACGGCCTGGATAGGCATGGGTATGCAGCTTACCATCACGGAGCGGTTAAAATAAGACATCCCCCGAAAATAAGCCATAGTGTGTTTTCTTGAGGGGGAAAAATAAGATGGTGTCTTATTTTCAGGAAAACACGGTAGTAATGCATTTAAGCATTCCCAATTTGAGTAAATTAAATCACTATACTTAACATTGAGGAGAAGAGGGATAACAGTGCTACCAAAGTCCTGTCTCTATTCACCCCGTTTCCTAGGTAGTGAACTCGTGGACCTCCAATTGCCACTGGACTACAATTTCCAACATCCCTAACCATTGGCCATGCTGGCTGGAGCAGATGGGAGTTGGAGTCCAGCGGCTTCTAGAGCGCTGCAGGTTTCCCATCCCTCCTGCCGATGACTAGCATACAGTTTTGCCATACGTTGGATAAGAAAACCAAGTCATGAATGCAGGATGAGATTACTATTTGTGTGTCTACCCAGATCAGCACACACTAATTTAACGAAGCAAAAATTACACTGATTGACAAATGAACACAAAGAACAAAGACTGGAAGTAAGACTTTAACGTATGAGCAAACAGATGATAAATTAATTACAGACCCAAGTGAAATGTGTTTGAATGTTTTCATTGATTGTATGCTTATACGTTTATTAAATAATCATAATCATAATAGCAGCAGTAGTAGGAAATGAAGTCCAAGAAATAAACACCTCAGCGCCAATGTGCATATATATATATATATATATATATATATATATATATATATATATATATATATATATATATATCTGTGTGTGTGTTGTGTGTGTACACACAACATTGAAAATACACAAATGTTACAAAAACACTATGCAAGTTTCCTGTTTCCACGTAGGAAATTGATCTTGGGACAATCTGCTCCTGGAGATTTCTATCCATCCAGGAAGAAGAGAAGCTTGAAATGGGACAGATAGATAGATGATAGATAGGTGTTGAATGGATAGATACATAGATATTGGGTAGATAGATAGATAGATAGATAGATAGATAGATAGATAGATAGATGATAGACAGATAGATGGAGAAAGAGAGAGATCTATGACGTGGTTGTCTCTGCCTAGCTCTTCTTTTCCGTATGTTGAAAGATATGAAATTATAAAGAGGCCTGCTCCAGTGGACCCATCAAAATGAAATTGTCCCACATCTTTGCAGTGTATTTTAATGGACCCATTATTTTTCCATTACTTAATCCTGCTCAAGAATATTTTATGAGCCATGTTAAAAGTGTAAGAGAGAGGAAGAGACTCCTGGTTTCTAGTGCAGTTTCAGCTAAGCCCAAGTAGGCAAAGGCACTTACAGCACTGTTACTCTGCATCACTCAAAAAGGAAACGATTAAATTTTCACAGCTGTACATGGCGGCATCTGTTTCTAGTGTTTCGGTGGAGTATGAAGATGCTCCGACAAGACTAAACCCTGTCATCTGTGAGTGAAATTTTCACTAATTCCACTTAGGTTACTCCTGTTACAGGTTCAAAGATATCCACCCCATTCGAGGGACTGGCTGCCCAAACACGTGTGCTCTTCTGATACACACACACACACACACACACACAGAGAGAGAGAGAGAGAGAGAGAGAGAGAGAGAATTCAGCAGCTTCTGGTTTCATTTGCTGGGGCAGGACAGCTCCATATGTACACCCCATGCTTGATTGTTGCCGTTTTAGAAAAAACTAATGAGAAATTATAAAAAAGTAAAAAAGAAATCAGATCAGATCAACCAGTAACTAAGGAGGGTAACAACCCCACTTAGTACACTGTAGTCGGAAAAAGCACCATTTCAGACATACAATTAGAGAGTCATTGATGAATAATGGAAAGAACAATCTTTGAGCAACATTGCACCTGCATTTCTCTATTATGGGAGCTCTAGCCTCCATCAACCTAAAAAAAAAAGTGGGGGCGAAGAAAATCCATAAGAATTATAACAATACAGGGGTACCTCAGGTTACATATGCTTCAGGTTACAGACGCTTCAGGTTACAGACTCCGCTAACCCAGAAATAGTACCTCAGGTTAAGAACTTTGCTTCAGGATGAGAACAGAAATCGCGCAGCGGCAGAGCGGCGGCAGCGGGAGGCCCCATTAGCTAAAGTGGTACCTCAGGTTAAGAACGGTTTCAGGTTAAGAACGGACCTCCAGAACGAATTAAGTATGTAACCAGAGGTACCACTGTACTCTTTTCATTATTAAAAGGAAAATGTGAATATGCCAAGTGCCATCTTGAAATGAGCTTGAGCGTTGAGATGGTAGTAAAGTAAAGGGACCCCTGACCATTAGGTCCAGTCGTGACCGACTCTGGGGTTGCGGCACTCATCTCGCTTTATTGGCCGAGGGAGCCGGCGTACAGCTTCCAGGTCATGTGGCCAGCATGACTAAGCCGCTTCTGGCGAACCAGAGCAGCACACGGAAACACCGTTTACCTTCCCGGTGGAGCGGTACCTATTTATCTACTTGCACTTTGATGTGCTTTCGAACTGCTAGGTTGGCAGGAGTGGAGATGGTAGGTGAGTTAAAAAACTTCATTAGCTGCATTTTGCATCCTTCTGCTTTGCACATCCATTCAGCCCTATTAGTTATACTCTTTTGCATTTGTTTCCGTGTTCTTCTGTTTCCACTTGAGGCTCTCTGCTGCACAGATCTGCCTTTCCGCAGACATGGCAGCTGAACAAATAGATAGCGATTAAGATGATTTTCCTCTGGTGCCTTCATGGAAGAGCCATCACGGACTCAAAGCTTTTATGAGGCGTACGTTCTCCATTTTGTACACAGCAAACCTGCCCTCACTAGTTGAATGGGAACCAGGGTATTCAAAATGCAGACCCAATAGGCTCTGCCCAGGGATGCCAGTATGGTGTGGTTCTCATAGTTTTGGACTACAATTCTCATCTACAGTTGGCCATGCTGGCACAGGGTGATAGGTAGACCAGTGCCGGATTTACGTATAAGCTAAACAAGCTATAGCTTAAGGCCCTAAGCCTATAGCTTAGAGCAGTGTTTCCCAACCTAATCTAGGCAACGGCACACTTGAATCAATGAAAAAATCTCGCGGCACACCGCTCCTCCCCCACCCGGCTGCGCCGGGTCTCCTGACCCAGAGTTACCTCTGGGATCAGCTGTAGCGCGGCGCGCGCGAGGCTTCCGGTCGGGATTCGCGTGCGAGGCTGCTGTTGCTGCTGCTGCAGCAGCAGCCAAGGGAGCAGCGCCGCCCTGGCTTCCGCTTCGCCGCCGGCCTCCAGCAGCGCCGCCGCCACGGTCCTGTGCAGCCCTGGGCTGCAGGTCCCTTTTTCCGCGGCACATCAGCCGGCACACCGGTTGGGAAACGCTGGCTTAGAGAGCCAGGGTGGTGTAAGATAATTTATTTATTGTCATTGCACAAGTACAAGCACAACGCTATACAAGTGCAACGAAATTGCATGCCATCCCGTAAAAGAAAAAAAGAAAAAAAAGAAAAAAGCACAAAACACACACACACCAAAAAGGCCACACACACACACACACACACACACACACACACACACCACAGCTCTCCAAGGTTACAGCATTTAAGATGGTTATAGCTCTTGGGTAGAAACTGTTCTTCAGTCTATTTGTTCTTGATCTAATTGTTCTATATCTTCTACCCGAAGGCAGTGGTGCAAAGAGACTATATCCTGGATGAGATGGATCCTTTAAAATATTGTTTACGTTTTTAAGGCAACAGGAACTGTATAGTTCTTCCAGAGATGGGAGATGATGACCAATAATATTTTGGGCTGTGGTTATGACCTTCTGAAGTACCTTCTTCTCCCTGGCTGTGCAGCTGGAGAACCAAGCACAAATACAGTATATAAGAATGCAGTGTAGTGTAGTGGTTAAGAGTGGTAGACTCGTAATCTGGTGAACTGGGTTCGCGTCTCTGCTCTTCCACATGCAGCTGCTGGGTGACCTTGGGCTAGTCACACTTCTTTGAAGTCTCTCAGCCCCACTCACCTCACAGAGTGTTTGTTGTGGGGGAGGAAGGGAAAGGAGAATGTTAGCCGCTTTGAGACTCCTTTGGGTAGTGATAAAGCGGGATATCAAATCCAAACTCTTCTTCTTTTTCTTCTTGGGGGGGGGGCAAAAAAAATTAAAGGGAAAAAAAACTGGATGTACATTTCCAAAATATAAGATAAAAAACAAATAAAATAAAACCTACATACAGCAACAATATTTTGTGTTGTGTAGGCTCCTATGATGTATATAATGGGTCCCGCCTGCTAGCCAGCTCCCTAAAATATCACTGGTTTGCTCATTTCTATCTATAGGGTGCCTACATTCTGCAGGTGCAAATGGCTTTAGATACCTATTAGGTCCATAAATTACCATAACGCATATATTCAACACACCAAACAGCGACAATTTGTTGTTGACAAAAGACAGCTGGACATATAAAGGGCCCCATCACCTTCAGTAGCTTAATCTGGCCCTGGTAGTGGCGCCCGCCCTGTGGAATGTCCTCCCATCAGATGTCAAAGAAATAAACAACTATCTGACATTTAGAAGACATCTGAAGGCAGCCCTGTTTAGGGAAGTTGTTAATGACTGATGTTCTAAGGTATTTTTAATCTTTTGTTGGAAGCCGCCCAGAGTGGCTAGGGAAACCCAGCCAGATAGACGGGGTATAAATAATGAATTATTATTATTATTATTATTATTATTATTATTATTATTGGAACTGTAGTCCAATATATCTGGAAGGCACTAGATTGTTTACCTTGCGGCTATACGCTTCAGGCTAGTGAAGAAGCTTCCTGCAATAAATTGCCAAATATGCAATTCAGACCCTTTTCTTGACTGGTATTGGCCCAGGGTGCTCAACCTGCTCATCCACAGTTGGTTAAGTTGATCACTATCAAGCAAGACCTCTCTCTGGACATTACAACGTTGCACAAAGGCAGGAAGGGAAGAAACACACATCGCCCAGAGCATTCTGCCAGTCACACCTACAGCTACAGCAAATATGACATTTTCATTCAAAGCTACTTTTTAATGATTTAGCACTTTCCCAGGAAATAGCTTCGAATTTAGAACGCCAATCTTAAGGACTTCTTTAGATTAGGAGCAGTGGCCTATTGGGTGCTTATCTGCTTGACTTTCGCGTTCGTTGGTTTCCTCCCCTCCCCTCTTTCTGTCTTCTTCTGTGCTCTCCGTATCTTTGTCCAAAGCAGCACTGGAAGGAAATGAAAATTCGATACTGCTGCTGAAAGTTTCTGATGACAAAACTTTTTTTTTTCCCCTGACAGTCAATCATAGCAAGGCTGCACTGCCCAATCTGTTCAGACAGACACACACACACAGGTAAATTTCAAACGGAACTGCACATTCCTTAACCAAAAAGGACAATTTAACCAAGTTTAACCAACAGTTTAACCACAGTTTAACCAACAGTTGATGCCGTTCTTGTGATTTAAAAAAAAAAATTATCTGCAATGATTAGTGGTGCTCACTTAAGCTACATTCACACAATATAATAATAATAATAATAATAATAATAATAATAATAATAATAATAATTTATTATTTATACCCCGCCCATCTGGCTGAGTTTCCCCAGCCACTCTGGGCAGCTCCCAATCAAGTGTTAAAAACAATACAGCATTAAATCCCCTTGCATGTAAGTAGTTGAGAGGGTGCTGCAGTAGGAGGGCTGGCGTTCTCGGTAGTGGCACCCTCCCATCACATGTCAAAAAGATGAGTAACTATATAACCTTTAGAAGACAGCTGAAGGCAGCCCTGTATAGGGAAGTTTTTTAAGGTTTAATGTTTTGTTATATTTTTATATATGTCAGAAGCTGCCCAGAGTGGCAGGGGCAACCCAGTCAAATAAATTATTATTGTTGTTATTATTATTATTATTATTATTATTATCTCAAGGACTGGTGTCCTGGGGGTGGAGAAAACCTAGAAGAAGAAAAATCCCGTAGCTTAAGGGCAGAGCAAGAATGGAACCTGCATGAGGCCTACCTGGAGGATTATGGGTAGAGCTGACAGTGTTGACACCTTTTCAGATGCCAGTACAGATCACCCAATGGTTTTACTCATTTGACCAAGCTGGATGATAAGCCTACTTCTCGGTTACAATTCCTCGGGTGATAGAGCAGGAGGCTTATCAGCAAGTCAGATGAATCGCTAGTCAAAGAACAGGCAAAGAACATTTGCATGTGCTAAACTTAAAGTAAATTAGTAGTCCCATTAGTTTCACTTGGAATCCGAGCACATTAAAAGAACCCACAGAAGTGTTTGCAAGGCGGTGGTAACTATCGTTAATGATATGCTTGATTCCCTTCTTATCCACCTCTCTACAAGGCATGGGGAGAAATAGTTTGAGCACCATTAAAGTCCCAAACTAATTTGTCCTGTCTTATTAGTTTATGCTACCTGTGTTCTGGGAAAAAGTAGCATGGAAGAGATTTCTTATTTGGTTGCGGTAAGACACAGAAAGCCTTTGTACCATGACATGAACTTACCGTACTTTCCCGTGTATAAGATATGGGGTTTTTTACTCTTAAATTATTATTTTTTAAATCTGGGGTCATCTTATACACGGATAGTGCATAGGGGGGACATGCGATTGGTTCCATCCGCAAGCAGGAGCTTTTCTGCGGTGATTGGGTGGGTGATTGGTGGCTGTGGCAAGGGCTGCTTTGGATTGGCTGCTGCGGCAGCAATTGGGTGAGTGATTGGTGGCTGCAGCAATGGTTGCTGTGGATTGGCTGCCGCTGCGGCAATTGACCATGAGATTTGTCAGTCGGGTCAGCAATTTTCGGCATTCCCTTCCCCCAAAAACTGAACAACTCTGCGCCTTCTCCCCCCATTTTCTGAAATTGGAGTCCCCCAAAGTAGGGGTCAGGGAGGTGGGTGGCGCTGTGGGTTAAACCACAGAGCCTAGGGCTTGCCGATCAGAAGGTCGGCGGTTTGAATCCCTGCGACGGGGTGAGCTCCCGTTGCTCGGTCCCTGCTCCTGCCAACCTAGCAGTTCGAAAGCACGCAGTGCAAGTAGATAAATAGGTACCACTCCGGTGGGAAGGTAAACGGCATTTTCGTGCGCTGCTCTGGTTCGCCAGAAGCGGCTTAGTCATGCTGGCCACATGACGCGGAAGCTGTACGCCGGCTACCTCGGCCAATAAAGCGAGATGAGCGCCGCAACCCCAGAGTCGTCCGTGACTGGACCTAACGGTCAGGGGTCCCTTTACCTTTAAAGTAGGGGTCATCTTATACACGGGGGCGTGTTATACATGGAGAAATGTGGTAAATGTGGACCAGGTGGAGTGGAGTGGCGAAGGCACCTAAGCACATGCATCTTATAGAATATTTCAAGGAATATGTGAGAAAGGGAATGTATCTGTGTGCTTTAACCTCACAGCAGGAGCCACTGTTATTAATAAAAGACCAGCAAAGGGGAAATTGTTGCACAGGAAAGCCAGATTTTGACTCCTATCGGAGTGCTGCAGCTGCTGATTACAGGCAGATTCTGACTGATTATTTGCAGCCACTCGAGTGAAGATTTTGCAGCGGCAGAGAACTGGTTGATTATTATTTTTTTAATGCAGGGAGGGGGAAGGAGACAAAAAGATGCTCTATTCCATGGGCAAGTGCACCAGGCCTTCTCGGTTTTAAAAGGGCACATTTCAGCTCCGTAGCACACACTGTTTTCCATGTGCCAGCGCATTCTTACACAAAATAATCGGGGGAAATGGGGGAGGGGAACGATCCAATTAAAACAAAGAGGACGGGTCCAAATTTTACCCGGAATCTAACTTTGCACTCCGTCTGTGCATATTAAGGGGAAATGTGCCTGAAAAAAGGCATCCAATGGAGAAAATTGCACCGTATTAGGAGAAATTGCTAGGGGTGTGTGTATATATTAGGGGGAAAGGCATTTGGTTGGCTACTGTGAGAACAGGATGCTGTATGGGCCATTGTCCCATTATAAGAAATGATAAGACAATTGCACTAAAATGCTTATTAATGTTCATGAGGACTTTTCTTTTTTAAATAAATAAATAAATAAATAAATTCCAGTAGCACCTTAGAGACCAACTAAGTTTGTTCTTGGTATGAGCTTTCGTGTGCATGCACACTTCTTCAGATACCTATTTCTTATTTTAAGACACTAACTGAGGCAGAAATGCAGAAAACTGAACTGAAGGTATAGAGGCCTTTTTTGGACTATCTGTCAAAGTATTACAGTGGTACCTCTGGTACGTTCTGGAACCCCATTCGCATCATGAGCAGTGCGTATCCTGAAGCAGCATATCTGCGCATGCGCATGCGCGTGACGTCATTTTTGCACGTCTGCGCATGCGTGAACTGCCGAACCCGGATGTAACCCGTTCCGGTACTTCTGGGTTTGGCACGTTTTTAACCCGTGACGAACGCAACACACAGCGTTCGTAACACGAGGTACGACTGTATAGCGAAATGAAATTGCAAGCAGGATTCGAGATGTGAGAGGCGTAAAAAAATGGCAGGATGGAGTTAGGGGGATTAGCAACATGTATAACGCAGCAATCAAGGATAAGAATAAAAGCATCATTAGTCAAAAAGAAAAATATAAGTTTAATGATATATTGTGTGTGAAGTAGATCTGTGAAAACATATGAAAATCTAATAAAAATTAAAAAAGAAAATTAAAAAAGAAAACTGGACTGAAGGAATTCTAGGTTCCGAAATCCCAAAGGAGCAGTAAAGACTATTTATGTGTGCAACCATGGCTGCACGGATGTTACTGGCCCAGAGAAGGAAAGAAGATAAAGTCCCTACCAGAGAAGAATGGCAGATGAAGTTGATGGACTATGCTGAAATGGCTAAAATGACCGGAAGAGTCAGAAATCAGGAAGACCAAAATTTCAACAAGGAGTGGGTAGAATTTATAACTTACCTTAAAGACCATTGCAAACAGTTCAAATCGTTAGTAGGATTGGAATATCACTTGTAGTTTAAGGTTGAATTCTGGACATAATTGAAGAGGTGAAGGTTTTGGATTATCATAAAAAGATGCGGGAGGAAAGGATTAATAATATGACCCATATAGGGGAGGATGGAAATCCAGGAGATTCCTTGGAATCTTGTTTTTATGATTTATGTGCAATATATCTCTGTAAAATTTTAATTTGAAAAAAAACAAATAAATTAATTTTACAAGAAAAACGAGAAACCAAAATTGACAGCCTTGTCCATCCTAGCCCCAGCTACAGTAGCATGGCCAATGATCGGGGTTAATGGGATTCGTAGTCCAACCTTTGGCAAGCCATGCTGTAACGGATTGGCCCTAAGATGATGGAGTTATTACCTCCTGGTTCATAAAGAGTTAATCCACCCTCAATTGGAATAGCAGCTCATCCTTTAGGGGCGGGACCATCCCCGGTTTAAAAGGAGGGAATGGCCGTTTTGGCAGTTGAGAAGAGGGAGGGAGAAGAAGAGTGTGGGGCCAGGATAGTGGTGGTATTAGGTTAGGTTTAGTGTGTCGTGAAACTATACAAGTACTGTTACTGTAAACAAGATGGTGAACGCATGAATCTTTAAATCAACTATGTTCTCTAAGAAATAAACTACAGTTCTTTTTGTGCCATACAGGAATCGTCATTATTAATCCAGCGGGGTACCAAAGCTCACAGAGGTGTACTCGGGAAGGGGACAAAACTTACCTGAGGAAAGGGTTTTAGTTTGTGTCTCAGAGTCCCACAGAGAGGGGTTAGAAGGTGAAGACCTGGAGTGCCATTAAGTTGCCAGAAGTGTGAGGCAAATTGATATAGTGGAGAGCCGAGCTGAGGACGGCACTGTAGGCAAAAGGTGGTTCACCTAAATAGCCCCGAGCATTAAGGATACCAGGCCACGTAAGCTGGATAAGGACTCTCATTAATAATTAAAGTGAGAGGGAGTTGGGTTCGAGACGGACCTTCTGTTTTAGAGAGAGAGAGGAACAAGGGGGTTCATCGCACATGCTTTCCCATCTCTGACATACACTCTCTTCCTACCCTCACGTGCACACAGACACAAGCGCAGAGAGTCACATGGGAAAGGCTGCATTGCTGCATGTTTGACATCTACCGCTTCAATCGGCCTGGAATACGCACACGCCAGGAAAACAAGCCCCCTTGGACCGTTGTTGTTTGATCTGATCCTAGACTTATTAAATATTTGCTCGTGAGCGAATTATCCACAGTCGCCTGCTTTGCACTTGATCTTCCTGCTTGACGGAAAGTCGTCAAGCCAAGTCCCACGGCACACGCTGCTACTCATCTGCCGTCTGTGCCCTTCAGTCTTCTTTAATTGAGGCACAGTTTGCACACTCGGCGGGACATTCATGAGGATAAAAATTGGGCCGGCACCATGCCAAAGCTCACTGTGAGGGAGAGCCAGATGCTTCGTTTCATTGGCACATCAAGGATCAACCTCCCGACCAAAAAGAGAAGACAGGTGAGGGAGAGAAGAAGGATAATCTATGCCTAAAACATACACACCCTTCATTCCAAGCTTTGGAGCTTGTTACAGCTGCCTGGTAGCCGTTGTCTGAAGATAAGTGTGGACCGATAAAATAATTAAAATTCCGAGTTTGGCAGAGTGGGGAGGATCCCCAGTAAAACTTTGAAGTTGTGATGGCCTGGGATTCAGACTCAGACACTGAACCTGAGGGATCCCAGCCTGCACAGGATTCCCCGCCTCCAGAACCAGCAGAGCCGGGGCTACGGCCTGAGTCTGAAGGGGCCTCACCTGTGCTGGATCCTCAGGTGCAGGCATCTGATGAGATTGCTCTGGCTCCTGATGGGATGGAGGACCCAATGCCTGCAGGTGCTCCACTCCCAGCCCTGTCAGGGGAAGCTGAGGTTGCCTCTGGGTCCGGTAACCCTCCAGCCTCTCCTGAGATGCAGAGGCTCAGGGCAGAGAGGCGAAGGGAACTGAGTTCCCGCAGGAGGAGTGCTCGCCTCCAAGCCAGGAGAGGCGAGTCTCCAGAGGATCGGGGCCGCCCTATGCCTCGGGGCAGTTAAAAGCCGGCCAGCCCCAGCCCCAAGTTGCAGGAGCAACATCGTTGCTGACCAGTTCCTGCCGGTGTTCCTGCTTGATCCCTGTCCTGCTTTCCTGCCTGACCTCCTGACCCACCTTGGTTCCCTGCTTGCCCATCCGTTCCTGACTTCGCCTGACTCCCTGCCCTGTACCCTGCTTCAGTTATTTCGGACTGCCTTTGCATGTACCTCTGACCTTGGACCGGACTTAGACCTCGCCTATTGGATACCCCAGCACAGAAGTTCTTGAATCACTATTTCCCCCCCTCAAGACAAGTGCTGTGGAGCATAGTTATCCGAATGAAAATCACATTTGTTGTTATGCTGGTTAACTTTGGGGGGGGGGTGTTTCTTCCCATCACCACCTTATAACTTATTTATTCGAGACGTTTGACAAAGCTGAAGTGGCTTTTTGTTTGCTTAGCTATTCACATTCGACTGCGAAATGTATGCTTATTTACAGTATCTCCGGCTCCCTGTTTACAATGCATTTGTTAAATTGGTTAAGAGAGTTTAATTGGCCATTGGGGGATTATTTCTTGCGTTATTCCCAGATCTGCTTACTAAAAATGCGCACTAAGAACGAGCTACTTCTTAGAACCTTCTTGCAGTGCTTTCCTTTACCAGATTCCTAACATGCCATAACGGGATGCGGGTGGCGCTGTGGGTTAAACCAATGGATATGATATACTATACAATATATAGCAGACCCTCCAAGTGCCCCTATTTTCCAAGGACAGTCCTGGAATTACAGAAGCCATCCCAGTTTCTGATCTGATCCCGGAATGTCCCACTTTTCCTTAGGACATCCCTATTTTCATCGGAGAAATGTTGGAGGGTATGGAGTTATCTGACCCTTGAGCCAAGGAGATAAGTAACTATACAACTTTTAGAAGACATCTGAAGGCAGCCCTACATAGGGAAGATTTTAAATGTTTCATTATGTTTTTATAAATGTTGGAGGCTGCCAAGAGTGACTGGGGCAACCCAGTCAGATGAGCAGGGTATAAATTATTACTATTACTATTATTATTATTATTATTATTATTATTATTATTATTATTATTATTATTGAATAGGGCACCCCTATTTTTATCGGAGAGATGTTGGAGGGTATGTATATGGAAACTGACCAAACTGAGCTGAGTAGGGTAACCACTTAATGCATTGCCATAAAAGAGGGCAAAAGTACCTTATTTTTTCATGTATAACACGCCCCCATGTATAAGACACCCCCTATTTTGGGGGACTCAAACTTCAGAAAATGGGGGGGGGGAGATTGCCCAGAGTTGTTGAGCTTTTTTGGAGGGTTGGACCAGAGTTGTTGAGCTAACCCGTCTGATCAGCGCTGTTCCCTCGCAGCCCAGAAGCCACAAATCGCCCACCCTATTGCTGCAGCAACAGCAAATAGTCATCAGCCCTTGTCGATGCCACCAATAACATCACAGACAATCTCAGGCCTGCAGAACCAACCGATCTAACGTCACATATATGCACTGACCAGGTGCTAGGTGTTCATGAGCATCTTCAAGAATCTACCTTCTTTCCTTTCTTATGGTTCTTTACCTTCATCGCCCCCTTGACATTGAGGGATGATTTCCAGTCATCATGGGAAAGGGAGGTCATAAAAGAGGTGCAGTCCTGTGGATTGTCACACCTCTACCTGGAGTCCATGACGTATAATCAAGCTAGACCTGCAATCTCCCGGAGATTGAGCGATATTGCCAGACAAGAGGACATAGCTCAAGTGAAACCAGGGATGTTCCTAGGGGACCAGATATATCAAATGACACCAGCCCCCTATCTTGCGGAAATCCACAACGTGGAATACCGCAGACTCCTTACAGCGGCTAGACTAAACGCCCTTGATTCCACGGTATTGTGGGGAAGGTACAAGGGAGTTCCAAACGCCCAGAGAACCTGTCACTGTACTATGGGCGTGGTTGAGTCTACCGAACATTTCCTTCTGTCTAGTCCTCTATATGTAGAATTAAGGCAAAATGTTATAACTCCACTTTTACGTCAATCTAGCTTTCTACCCAGAGAAAGACAGGTTTTATATTTACTGAATATTATTACTAGAAATACAGCCTCCCTGGTGGCTAAATTTCTTTTTTTAGCTTCTAAGCATCGCAAGATTTTAATTGATTGTATCGATATGGGGCTATTTGTTTAGTTCCATTCTATTGTGGATTGTGTTTCCTTTTTTCAAAGTTCTCTCAGATGCTTTTAATTCTGTACAAATGTATTCTTCTGACTGATGGTCGAATAAAAGAATGATGATGATGATGATGGTTCTTTACCTTGAAATGGGACTTGGACCAAACAACCTCCCAAATAGAGAACTCCTTCGACTAGAGGACTTCCTCATCAAATAGGACACACAACCATTTTATGAAGGTGCCGCACAGAGATTACCTTTCCCTTGCAGTAGCCATGCACTGCAATTGCTTCAAGTCACAATGTTCCTGTGCCTTGACTTTTTCCACTTTAAATTTCTTCTATCAATGCGGGACGCAATCCATGCTGTTTAGACAGGTGTCTCACTGGTTTCATGCAAAGAAGTCCACATAGGATTGTGGCCCTAACTGGTTATGAAATGCAAGGGTATTTTGTTGTTAATTTATCATTATGTCACCAGACAGACATGAAATAAGTGTACTGTTCACGTTCCTACATCTAGTTCCTATATCTATAGGGCTGCCTGCTATGTTATGGCATTTGAGCTTGTCTGCTCAAAGGTAAAGGGACCCCTGACCATTAGGTCCAGTTGTGTCCGACTCTGGGGTTGTGGCGCTCATCTCACTTTATTGGCCGAGAGCCGGCGTACAGCTTCCGGGTCATGTGGCCAGCATGACTAAGCTGCTTCTGGCGAACCAGAGCAGCGCACGGAAACGCCGTTTACCTTCCCGCCAGAGCGGTTCCTATTTATCTACTTGCACTTTGACGTGCTTTAGAACTGCTAGGTGAGCAGGAGCTGGGACCGAGAAACGGGAGCTCACCCCGTCGCAGGGATTCGAACCGCCGACCTTCTGATCAGCAAGCCCTAGGCTCAGTGGTTTAACCCACAGCGCCATCTGGGTCCCTTAATATACAGTAGGCTGTTAGTTTTTTAAAAAAGGAAAATGTTCTGATTATGAAGAATCCCAAAATAAAATTAAAAAAAATTATTCTAATGGTCCTTTTGGATGTCTTATGGCTGTTATTGAAATGTGGGAGAACAAGGGGCAAGGGCTGATTGATAGGATTATATATGGAGCCATACAATATGTACGGGATCAAATCACCCGAGAACTTTCATTCCTGCCAGCAGGAGAGTTAAGCTTTCTGCTTCCACCAAATCTCTCATACATTTAAGTTCCCCAGAAACAACAATTAATACATTATTTGATTGTTCTTAGCAGATTGCAGACTTGTAACAATTTATCCTTAACAGCGTCGGGGAAAGCAGGAGAGCTGATTTAATTAGGCAAGTTGGTGATAAATCATAGAGCAGATTTTTATTTCAATATGCTCTTTGCAGAGCCGGCATTCAGGATAGCTTGGAGCAAATAAAACTTATCAAAGCCCTCAAACTGGGCAAAACAGAAGCATCCAAAGGGATGGAGGAAACCCAAAACAAGACATTCCTAAAACATCATAATCCTCCTAATTTTGCCCACCAGTAAATACTTGACAGGCAGGAGACATGTCAACAACAGTTGGGCTTCCCCAGTGTGAATATGCAGGGAGGGATAAAGCCGTATCTGATTTATTTCAGCTGTCTATGTGAGACACAACTTCTGCAAGAAGTAGAAATCCTGTGTCTACAGAGCAACAACAGCAACCATCTTGGTGACTGGGGAATCCATCAATAAATATATCCTCAAAATATAGGATTGGTAAATTCAGAACTCTGTACCCCTAGGACCCAAACTCATAACCACCCAATAGTGAGAAACCTTTTCAATAGGAATCACTTCAGAATAAACATACAGGGCTTCAGTTTTAGAATCCACAGCAAAATCAAGTTTGGAAAAGGATTTTCCAATGTGCCATTATACAACCAAGTACCCTCTGCATGGGACGCGGGCCACAGAGCCTAGGGCTTGCTGATCAGAAGGTCGGCGGTTTGAAATTATTAAAGTCAATGAATATATGATTTTAAGGTTAAAGAGAAGAAATTCAGAGGATATACCTAGGGGTTCCTGGAAGCATTAGTAATAGTAGCTAAAAAAAAGAAGAAAAGTAAACTAAATATGATAGATAAGATAATATGTAAAAATGGGTTATAAAATGAATAATTGATTAAATGGATAATAAGAGATAGGAAAATTAAATATGAAGATGAACCTGCTTAAAATAAGAGGTAAAATGGAAACCAGGAAGGGAAGATTGGAGGAAGTCCCATTAAGATGTTAAGAAAATTAGATAAAAATAGTATATTTCATTGTTGTGTTTAATTGTTTATGTTATGTTTTTCTTTTGTTGTTGTGTGTTTGTTTTGTTATACGGTATATGATAAAATGAATAAAATTATTATAAAAAACAAAACAAAACAGAAGGTCGGCGGTTTGAATCCCCGTGATGGGGTGAGCTCCTGTTGCTTGGTCCCAGCTCCTGCCAACCTAGCAGTTCGAAAGCACATCAAAGTGCAAGTAGATAAATAGGTACCGCTCCAGCGGGAAGGTAAACGGCGTTTCCATGCACTGCTCTGGTTCGCCAGAAGCAGCTTAGTCATGCTGGCCACATGACCCGGATGCTGTCTGCGGACAAACGCCAGCTCCCTCGGCCTTTAGAGCGAGATGAGCGCCGCAACCCCAGAGTCATCCGTGACTGGACCTAATGGTCAGGGGTCCCTTTACCTTTACCTTTACCCTATACATAGTGATTCCTCACAACAGGGACTGAATGGAGAGGTGCTGAAGCTTTGCTACTGTCCTGAGACAGAGCAAGGTCATCAATGTTAGTCCTACTCAGAGTAGGCCCTTTGAAATCAATGGACATGACTATCAGCTCCATTAATCTACCCTGAGTACCCTGGATGCAACCCTTTGGGAGGAATTCAACTTCACGCTGTTACATTTCTGTGTGCCTGATGGAACCATCTCCCACCTCCTCCCTCTGTGTGTTGTTCTAGCGTTCTCCCGAACCCCCACCCAGCCAATTTGGGTGGGGTTGCATGGTGGAGGAGAAGGGAGAAAGTCCTGTTGCACTAGTAGATATCCTTAAACAGACTTGTTATTCGGACTGAGCCTTATGGTTTCAAAAAGTGCTACCATAGAAGTCTTAGCAGCTTGTGCTAGTACTCCCTGCATACAGAGGCAGATGGTAGGGATTAAACAGAGACTGTTCATCTCTGTGAGCGACCCTGTATTATTTGTCTTTACTGGCCAATCATATCCCAGCTGTCCTGAAGGGTTTAATCTATTGGCTCCCAATGAGACTAAGACGGATTACATCCTAGTACTGTGGCTTAACGGAGTACTAAGTCAAATCCTTGCCCACACATTCATAGCCATACATTTAAATAAGACAGGCTGCCTTCCTCTAAGGCAGGTGTGCAGAAATCTAGGTCCTCAGTTTGTTGCTGAAGTACAATTCCCATCATCCCTGGCCATTGGTCATGCTTGCTGGGGCTGAAGTGAATTGTAGTTCAGCAATATCTGGAGGGCAAAAGGTTCCCAGTACCTGCTCTAAGGGAAAAGGCAGGAACACCAACCAGTGCAGAAATGGGGAACCTGAGGCCTTCCTGATATTTTGTTTTGTTTTGTTTCTTAAATATTTTTATTAATTTTCACAATTAAACATAACCATCACATTAAAGTAAAAATAAAAGATTTCAAACAATTGTATTCACATAATATTAAATCCACGTTTTGGGATTACTCAAATCCATCGATTTCCCTCCATTTCCTCCCCCTGGTTCCTTTGTATTGTCTTAATTTATGCATGTCAATAACTTCTTTATCTTTGATTATCTCCAAGTTTAAACATTCTCCATAATCTTACAAGTGTTTTTAAAATCCTGCTAATGCATTAACTTCCTTACAATGCTTTTGTACATGTGCAATAAACATTTTCCATTCTTTTATATATATTTTTGTCATCTTGATTTCTAAGTTTCCCAGTTAATTTGGTCATTTAGGCATACTCCATTAATTTGATTTGCCAATCTTCTTTGGTGGGGACTTGCTCTTCTTTTCAGTGTTGAGGTAATCCATGGGGCCGTTGTTGCATACATGAACAAATTCTTATATTCTTTAGGTATATCCATTCCTGTAATGCCTAATAGAAAAGCTTCTGGTTGTTTAACAAAAGTTATTATTAACATATTTTTTCCAGTTCATTATAAATCATTTCCCTTTTTTTATAACCTTACATTGCCACCACATATGATAAAATGTACCTTCAGCTTCTTTACATTTCCAAGACTTATTTTCTTTAGTTTTATACATTTTTGCTAATTTAACAGGTGTTAAATACCATCTACAGATCATTTTCATGAAATTCCCTTTATGTGAAATACAGGCCGGGAATTTTATATCATTTTTCCATAGTCTTTCCCAATCTGTGTGTCCCACATCTTTTGCCCACTTTATCACAACACATTTGACCTCTTCATCCTTGGTTTCCCATTCCAACAATATGTTATATCTTTTTAATAACAATTTAATATCACTTTCTATTATTTCTCTCTGAAAGTTTGAAGTTTCATATGCAAATCCTTTCTTTTTATCATTCTTAAATACCTCAGCCTTCCTGATATTTTTGAACACCAACACTCATAATCCCAACCATTGGCCATGTTGGCTGAGGATTATGAGTGTTGGATTTCAACATCATGGAGAGGGGATACAGGTTCCCCGTCCCTGAACTAGAACTTCTATTGCCTTCAGCCATCGAGAGAGCCAGAGAGCCAGTGTGGTGTAGTGGTTAAGAGCAGTAGACTTGTAATCTGGGGAACCAGGTTCGCGTCTCCGCTCCTCCACATGCAGCTGCTGGGTGACCTTGGGCTACTCACACTTCTTTGAAGTCTCTCAGCCCCACTCACCTCACAGAGTGTTTGTTGTGGGGGAGGAAGGGAAAGGAGAATGTTAGCCGCTTTGAGATTCCTTCGGGTAGTGATAAAGCGGGATATCAAATCCAAACTCTTCTTCTTCTTCTTCTTCTTCTTCTTCTTCATCAATGAGTCCTTTTGTGATGCATTTGCCTTCCTTCAGTCATCAATTTTCAATCTCTTTTCCTCCACAACTCCTTCTTCATAAGAAGTACTTACCCACAAAATATCCAACTATATGTAATGGATGCATAGTTTATATAAACACAGCTTCAAATACCAGGGCATAATGAGCCCTCTGAGGTAAACGAATGATTAAAAATATAAAACATCAAACTCTTGGCTTAACAACACCTCTGAGAGGAACAGCGTGAATTGAAAAATAAAACTAGGCTAAATACTCTGCCTAACAACTCCCCAGTGGGCAGGATGGTCTAGGAATGTGTAGTAATGAGATCAAATATGAATTACAATATGTAAAGTGAAAACTCAATATGCAAGTATGACTAATACAAAATTACATTAGCAAGACGACATCCTCTGTTAGCAAACTATCCTACAATATTTTGAAAAAGTATGAGAATACTCCTATGTCCTGGTGTTTTCTTTCAGACTCTTCTGCATGAAAAGAGCAAGGCTGCAAGCTTTAGAATGAATGCCTATGTATGTCTACTCAGAAATCAGTCCCATTGAGTTCAATGGGACTAATTCCCATTAGCTTCCAAGTTTCACAGGTTTGTGGAGCTTGATCTGATTCAAGATAGCCTTAACTCTGATCTTAAACAGGCAAGGTTGTTTTCTTTTTATCACTGAATTTGTAATTTTACTCTGTTGGCAATTCTATACTAGTCTTGCCTCACTCCCTCATACCTGTATTTAGAGCCAATTCATATTGCACTTCCTGCTTTTTTCAGCTCTATTCTTTAACAAACCCAGGGGAACAAAACTGTCAAAGATATATTTTTAAAAAACAACAACGCAGGTGTCTTCACATGAGATAGACATGTCACAGTCTCTCTGTGTAAATAGAGAATCACAGTGCTTGGAATTCTATTAAATGCAAGGTGCAAATCATCAAAGCAAGTCTTTTTCTGAATGCTTTCAAATATACAAATGAAACTTTTAAAACATAGATTCATAATTCATCATTTCATTGTCCTTCAATCTTCCTCTTACATATTAAGGTCACTGGTTACTATTTGTGTATCCTTTTCCACTGGGTAGAATCCAAGGCTGTGCACACACCGTACATTTAAAGCACATAACATCCCCCAGAGAATCCTGGGATCTGTAGATCCCTTACAGAGCTACAATTCCCAACAGCCTTAACAAACTCAGTTCCCAGAATTCTTTGGGAGAAGCTATGTACAGGTATAGTTAAAGCTATGATTTTCCCAGTAGATGTATAGAAGTGAGAGCTGGATCATAAAGAAGGCTGATCGCCGAAGAATTGATGCTTTTGAATTATGGTGCTGGAGGAGACTCTTGAGAGTCCCATGGACTGCAAGAAGATTAAACCTATCCATTCTTAAAGAAATCAGCCCTGAGTGCTCACTGGAAGGAAAGATCCTGAAGTTGAGGCTCCAATATTTTGGCCACCTCATGAGAAGAGAAGACTCCCTGGAAAAGACTCTATTGATGGGAAAGATTGAGAGCACAAGGAGAAGGGGATGACAGAGAATGAGATGGTCGGACAGTGTTCTTGAAGCTACCAACATGAGTCTGACCAAACTGCGGGAGGCAGTGGGAGACAGGAGTGCCTAGCGTGCTCTGGTCCATGGGGTCACGAAGAGTCAGACACGACTAAATGACTAAACAACAACAACAACTTGTGGCAATGCACCACCTCAAGTCCAAGGACACAGATAGAACTCTAATACTTTGCTGCCTAACCAGGAATTTGGGGACAGAATCAGTTCACACGTTCATAGTGAGTAATGTTCAGATGTTGAGTAATCCGGTGGTGTAGAGGCATGTGTGAACCTTGTGTCAGCTGCCTCTTCTGAAACTCACTCATATCAATATTAGAGGCCTGGGAGAGGCTAATATGGCCAAAGCTTCTGATTCTGCCCTCCATGTCTCATCCTTGGTGTGGAAAGCCCATTACTGTTCCTTCAAAAGTAATTTCAAAATGCAAATAGGCTTGCTAACAGATTTTTGTCTCAGAGAGATTGTCAATTTCCATGCCCCATGCTCATTTATTTTTCATAAAGAATGAAATATGGGGCAGAGATTTATTTGTTGACAGTTATCAGCAGTAACTCAGCCTCAACATTGACCTAAATTTTCCCTGCTCAGAAGCAGTGAAGGAGAAAATAATGAAGGCAGTGTTATTTCGGAGATGCAAAAACTTGAAATTGTCAGAATTTATTCAAGCCCCTTGAATGTCAGAAAGTTCAGGGCCTCAGGTTTTAATGTCCTGAATGTGGCAACAGATTCTGATGTATAGGATTTTATTTCGCCACTGCCACCGACCCTCATATTGCAAATGCATTGGTGGAAGGGCTCTTCTGTGTGATTGTATGCTTAGCAGTCTCAACTTGGAAGTAAGTTCTACTCAATAAAAGCTGGGAGTTGTTAGGAAATCCATTACAGAACTATAGTTCCCAGCACCCTTAGCATACTACGGTTGCCAGGAATTTATTTTCTTTGTTTGACTGGGAGAGACAAGGTCCACAACTGTTAAAGTGGCATAGAGAGTGCTTTAAACGTGGGGGAGAAGCAGGGGGGCCAAGGGCGGAAAGCACCAGTGGGGGGAGGAACTCCTGGAAGCCAGCCTGTTCGTGCACGAGTCCCGATGCTTCAAAATATAATTAGTGAGAAGTTTTGGGCATGCTTTCAAACGAAGGAGGAAAAAGTATCTTGTTAAGAATTTCAGCCACTGAACTGCTAAGAAAAAAAAAGAAAATGAAGATTTATTCATCATATCGGTACGTGAAAGCGGGACGGAAAGGGGGAAGGGAGCCTCGGAACTCTGTGATAACTTTGATTTACTACTTTACCAAATAACGGGCTGACACCCCAAACCCCTGAAGACCCAAATTCACTATGTATAACAAGCAAGATTTGAGAGACTGATAATTTTGATTTCGAGGAGAAGATTTTATATTATAATATAAAAACTGAGTGGGAATGGAATTTGGACTTAAATATGCAATATCCTAGTGTGAGAAAAGAAATATTCTGTGGCCATTTGGAAGAGGATAAAAGTGCTTTTTTCTTTGGTTTCGGCAAGAAAGCCCCTTTGAACTCTGACTGATTTTAATTGGAAGAACTTGGGCGGTTGCCAAAGTACGTAGCTAATAAGTCTTGGTCTGCAAATTGAAATCAGAGGGAGATAGCCAAGATATAATTTACGACTTTTTAACAATGGATGTTATCTCCTGGAATGATAGATTTGAAAAGCAGACGGGTGACTAAATAATTATTGTGGGAAAATATGCTTGGAAACTATGGAGAAGGAGTGAAAAGATGGCGACAGTCAGTGATGGAACCTTTGCAGTCAGGAGGATCGAGGGGCACGGAGAATTTACAGCGATGAAATATGGCTATAAACCCACACAGAGACATTGTTTGCTTTGATTTATCTTGCTTGTCGGATTACATCAGAGGTTGCGAGAAGATGGGAAGAATGGAAAACAAACGATAAGATGATCAGACGGCCTCCGGAATTTGAAGCATGGGGACTCACAAAAAAAACCTTAAATATGAATTTGGCAGATTTGGAATTTTTCTTTTTTTATTAATAATTGGATAAATGATTTGGAACGTAATTTGGAATGTTTCAATGTAATTGGAATGTATTGGAAACTTTAATAAATATGATTTGAAGAGAAAAAAAAGGAGAGAGTGCTTTAAACGTATGTTGTAGATGTGACCTTAAAGGTAAAGGGACCCCTGACCATTAGGTCCAGTCGTGACCAACTCTGGGGTTGTGGCGCTCATCTTGCATTATTGGCTGAGGGAGCCGGCGTACAGCTTCCAGGTCATGTGACCAGCATAACTAAGCTGCTTCTGGCGAACCAGAGCAGTGCATGGAAACACAGTTTACCTTCCTACTGCAGCGGTACCTATTTATCTACTTGCACTTTGCCGTGCTTTCGAACTGCTAGGTTGGCAGGAGCAGGGACCGAGCAATGGGAGCTCACCCCGTCGCGGGGATTCGAACCCCTGACCTTCTGATCGGCAAGCCCTAGGCTCTGTGGTTTAACCCACAGCACCACCCACGACCTTAGTCACTCCTAAATATGTTGGTTTGAGAATAAGCCTCACTGAATTCTGTGACATTTATCCTCAAGTAAGCACAACCTGGGATCCAGAAGTGCAATCCATTTGTTGCTTTCAGCAGGCTGGAGCCAAAGCACATGTGCCAGGTTTAAATAATCTGCTCCAGGGTTTCATAAAGGAAGCTCCCTGTTTCTTTGGATCTGCCCACACCATGTTTGAAAATATATCCAACTTTCCAAGATTAATCAAAAGCTTTGACCGCTGTCTGGTGCATTAAACACTTCTTATGTGAGCCTGCGGAGAAGATGGATTTCAGCTTCATAAACAGCCTTCCAAACTCGACTGGTTTTTGTTTTCCTCCTTTGGTGAGACTTTTATTTAGAAAGCAGGCAAACACCAGCCAGCAATAATTAGAGCCCTTTGTGTAGTTTTGACATCTCACTAGGAAACACAACTTCCCTGCTGCTGCTTTTCAGGGAGCGAAGCTGGTAACAATATGGCTGCCTCTGAGTGCCCACTCCCCCCCAGGTTAAGTTGGCAGGGAGCCCATTTGCCACACATATACATACACACAAACATACACTGCAAATCCTTGCCAAAACACTCCCATTTCCTGTTTTCCCTTCTTCTCCTTTCTATGATTATGGGCTAAGTGCTGCTGACTTCTGCTCGACGTTGGAGATAGTTTTCCCTCACAGGGAGTTGCTTGCTTGTCAAAGGATTCCTTTTTCAATACACCAGAGGCGGTGGGGAAAGAGAACAACTGGGGGGTGGGTGGGAGACAAACGTCCCCCCGTTCTGTTGAGTCAGAGAGAGAAAACGCAAATCAAGAGCTAACATTTGTGTCACCAAGGAACTTTGTGGATACCCAATGAAGCTGAATGTTGGAAGAGACAGGACAGAGAAATGAATCGGGAAAAACAACAACGTTTAAAAGCACTTGCATGTCGAGGTCCGTCCCTCCCTCAAATAACACACACTTCACACAGAAATTTAAGTTTAAGGTTTTTGGCATATTTTTGGCCACAACTTTATTAAAATACAAAATGTGAGTGGTTGCTTAGGCATTGGTTCCAACTATCTGTCCCCGCCTGGGGACAGACTGACAACCGCCCGCCTTACTGAAGTCATTCTAATTATCACTGTCATTATTGCCTGTTATTATAACTTGAAAGTAGCACCAACTATTAAGATTCTTGCTCCGTGTTTGCAGTCATGAGATTGTTGTCTATCACATGACGGTGTATGTTTTCATTCTACAGAGTGCGAAGTGACGGAGACAGGATATTTTGGTATTACTGTGTTCTGTGAATTAGAATGATTAGGAACATGAGAATCGTGCTACTCTCATGTAGGACCCTGGCAGAGACACATGCCAGACTGGCATACCCTCTCCCTCCTGGTCGATCGGGAGCTTCAAAAGCTTTCCTCAGCCCAAACATCACAGCGACTGATACCAGAAGCATCAGCACACTTAGGGATCCGCAGAGTATTTGCAGTTTGCATAACAGATCTCAGTAGCACAGCATTCTGGCTAATCTACTTTATTTACATATAATACACTCGGAGCATTCTGACTTAGCTCCTTCCTCTTTCTCATCAGACAGCAAAGAGAGAAAGAACAAAGGACAATAGTCCCACTTATCACTGTCATTATTGCCTGTTATTATAACTTGAAAATAGCACCAACAACACTGTTGGCATGAGTAGGAAACAGAGGAAACAGAGTCTCCTCCAGCACCATAATTCAAAAGCATCAATTCTTTGGCGATCAGCCTTCTTTATGGTCCAGCTCTCACTTCCATACATCACTACTGGGGAAACCATAGCTTTAACTGTACGGACCTTTGTCGGCAAGGTGATGTCTCTGCTTTTTAAGATGCTGTCTAGGTTTGTCATGGCTTTTCTCCCAAGAAGCAGGCATCTTTTAATTTCATGACTGCTGTCACCATCTGAGAGCCAGTGTGGTGTAGTGGTTAAGAGGGGTAGACTCGTAATCTGGGGGACCGGGTTCGCGTCTCTGCTCCTCCACATGCAGCTGCTGGGTGACCTTGGGCTAATCACACTTCTCTGAAGTCTCTCAGCCTCACTCACCTCACAGAATGTTTGTTGTGGGGGAGGAAGGGAAAGGAGAATGTTAGCCGCTTTGAGACTCCTTTGGGTAGTGATAAAGCGGGATATCAAATCCAAACTCTTCTTCTTCTTCTTCTTCTTCTCCTTCTTCTTCTTCTTCTTCTTCTTCTTCTTCTTCTTCTTCTTCAGTGATCATGAAGCCCAAGAAAGTAAAATCTCTCACTGACTTCATGGATCACTGCTTTGTCGTGCCGAAGGGGCTTGAATAACTCAGAGAAGCTATGAGCTATGCCACCCAAGATGGTCAGGTCATAGTGGAGAGTTTTGACTAAACATGATCCACTTGGAGGAGGAACCGGCAAGCCACTCCAGTATCCCTGCCAAGAAAACTCCATGGACAAAAACAACAGGCATTGCCACAAGACTTAGCCACAAACAAGTAAGCTGTAAGCGTACTTTGTTATGCAATGTGTACGGGGTTCGTATCCTCATTGGGTCAGCCAAAAAGTATCAGTCAGATCAGCCACAGCCATCTTCAAAACCAATGTGAAGTGCTGTCAGGGACTGGGCAGAAGAGGAAGGGAGGAGGAGGAGGAAGACAGTATAGATTTACAACAGTGGTTTGAGGGAGGTCACAGCTCAGAGGCAGATGAGGGGGAAAGTTGCGAAATAATGGGAGAGGAGGAGGCAGGACCGGAACGGCAGCTGAGTGACACAGTGTCTTTAGAAAGCATTCCAGACCCTCCATCTCCCAGAACCCAGCGAGCCTTAAAAGCAGGAGAGCAAAGAGCTCAAAGACAGAGGGCACATAGCAGCACCTGTAGAGGAGGTGATGATGATGAATGAAGAAGTGGGAGAGACAGTGGGGTGGAGATTCACTTGGCACAATGCCATTATCCAAGAGGCTGGGTTCTATATCCCCTCTCTGTAATATTGAATTAAATAATGATGGTAGGAAACTTTTTTCTTGTCTTTCTACTTTCCTGGGCAACCAGCGGGGAGCCGCTGACAGCATCCTGACAGGTGCTAGGGGCAATCTCAGCGAAACCACAGAAAACGTAGTAAAGTTATATTCTATTCCCAATCTTCAAGGGCATGCTCACAGAAATTCTGAAAACTGAAGTACAAAAAAAATTTAGAAAATAAGTCTTCTTCTTCCTTTTTGGCAATCACTCGTAGCCGGGTAAGATTGTCTTCCATAAACACAGTTTTAACAGTGAGTCTCTAAGTGACTGTGGAGGCCAATTCTGGAGCCACACGTCCTTCCACAGTGGGAAGATAGGTTTCCGGGTGGGAGCTGATCATGGTGAGGGTTTGCCAAGTGTGCCTTTCTCTTAAAGTGGGCACCCTGCCCCTCAAAAACAGCCCAATGAAGACTGAGTGCACATTCAATGCTGACCAGGACCGACCCAACCACAAGACAAGGTGTAGTGAAGGCCTCAGGTGGCAGGATCCACAGGGTCCTGGTGGCAGGATCCATAAGGCTAGCAGTGGGTACAGCATGCTCCTTGGAGGTCAGATCTGATGTCTCCTCAGCAGCAGCACCCATGCTGCCTCTTGGCAGATAGAAAATGCTGCTGGTCTCTGGGGTCTCCTAGTGTCTATACCCACATTTGATTCCCAGTTCAACCTTCAGTTAAGGTTGATTTGATCCCCCTCTTGTTCCCAATGTCACTCACCCCTTCTTCCTTGCCCGGAGAGGTGGCATTTTGTGGTTTGCCTCAGGTACCAAAATGTCTTGGGCCAGCCCATTGGAGACTTTCTGAATTTTAACACCACACATTTTAAGCACGATGCAGCCAAGATTAACCCTGTTAAAGTTCCAGTGATTTCAAAGGAGTGTTAAGCACATGTTTGCAGCACAGTGCAGCTAAAAATATGAACTAAAACTTGTTTACTCAGCTTATTCTCCCTGGCTTGGGTGCAATGCCATTAACAGGGTTGAATGATCATCATTCATTTCCAATGTGCACTGATGTATCATTAATTGGTATTAATCAGGAAATTGCTGTATAAATACAAAGACTATAGGGACCCATATATGGCTCATTACGCTAATATGGCTTAAGAAAATTACTGGACTTTCATCCGCTAGCTCTGAACACAGAAAGAATAACTGATTAAGAGCCAGCTATCTATCTAAGGGCCACTTTGCATGTTCTGAGAAGCAACAGCAATTGGAAGATGCTGAAATCGCGCCTTTCTCCTGCGACTAAATGCATGAACCCCCATGCCCTCCAACATTTTTTTGGTGAAAATAGAAATGTCCCCTCCAACATTTTTTTCCGATGAAAATAGGGACATCCTAAGGAGAAGTGGGACATTCCAGAATCAAATCAGAAACAGGGACAGATTCTGTAAATCCGAGACTGTCCCTGGAAAATAGAGACACCTGGAGGGTGTGAATCCCAAATGCGAGGGAGATACACAAGTCCCTCTTCTACATGTTACCTAAATCCAGCAGCAGCTCTCGGCTTAGCATAAAGCACCTTGGAGGGGGCCCTTTGGTACCACTGGTCTCCTCAGTAGGTTTACTGAGCAGTGATGCTACTCTGATCAGTGTAGCCATCATTTTGAATGCTCTATAACAGGCATGTCCAACAGGTAGATCATGATCTACCGGTAGATCACTGGATGTCTGTGGTAGAACATCGGTAGATCAGTGGCTCCCCCCAAAGAAGCTAAAAAACTTTGGCTCTCCTAAAAAAACCCTCAACATCTTTGCCCTGAACCCCTAAAATGACCTGAACCACCAAAAACAGGGCTTTCCTTCCTAAAAAAAAAAAAGCTCAATGTCGCTTTCCTCCTCCCTAAAGAAGCTCAACAACTTTTACGTGAACCCAAAAAAGAGGGCTTTCCTTCCTAAAAAAAAAAGCTCAACAACTTTGACTTGAACCCCCAAAAGGGGGTAGATCACTGATAGTTTTTAACTCTGTGAGTAGATCTCAGTCTCTTGGAAGTTGGCCCCTCCTGCTCTATACCCTGTTTCCCCTATTTTAAGACGTAGTCATAAAATAAGCCATAGCAGGATTTTTTCGCATTTGCGAAATATAAGCCGTACCCCGAAAATAAGCCATAGTTATAGGCGCAGTTCTGGAGGGCGCCAAGGAAAACGCGGGGCTGGGCTTACGTAATAAAAATAAGACATCCCCTCAAAATGAGCCATAGTGCGTTTTCTTGAGGGGAAAATAAATATAAGACGGTGTCTTAAAATAGGGGAAACACGGTAATACCTCACCGCAAGACTGCATTGGGCATTCTGCAGAATTTTAAACTGTTGTTCATAGCCACCAACACAAGAAACAAGAAACTGGAATGTGGTTATGGTGTGCTAAAGTGGTTTTGCAAAAGAAGTAACTGATCGACTGTGCTTGAATTGCAGGCTGGTCAGATGGGGCCTGGGCTTCCTTACCTTTTGTGACAGCTCCCTCAGCTACTGTGTGGATAGTGCTATTATGTAGCTGAGTCACAAGGTGGCAGTGGACTTAATTTCAGTAGTTTCCTGTCATTTTGCTGTTCTCGTCCCCGAGAGATAATAACATTCATTTTCTTCCATTTATAGGCTGTCATGCTGGCCACATGACCCGGAAGCTGTATGCCAGCTCCCTCAGTCAGTAAAGCGAGATGAGCGCCGCAACCCCAGAGTCGTCCGCGACTGGACCTAATGGTCAGGGGTCGCCTTACCTTTATCTTCTATATTGTATCCATAATGTACATGGCTTTCCCAGGAGGTCACCCATCCAGTAACTAACCAGACCCAGACCTGCTTAGCTTCTGCAATGTAGACTTAGAGAATATACCAACCACTGAGGAAGGGCTATAGCTCATTGGGTAAAGAAGATCCCAGGTTCAACCCCCAGCATCATCAGGTAGGACTAGGGGGAAACTCAGTCAATACTGAACAAGATGGACCAAATGTCTGGCTTAGTGTAAGGCAGCTTCCTATGTTCTTATGTCCACTTCATGTGCATTTAGACCAGCCTTTCTCAACCCTGAGCTCCCAGATGTTGTTGGACTACAACTCCCATCATCCCTAGCTAGCAGGACCAGTGGTCAGGGATGATGGGAACTGTAGTCCATCTGGGAACCCAAGGTTGAGAAAGGCTGATTCAAACCATACTCTGGAACTCCTAGATTCCTGTTTGGTGCCTGCCAGGACACCTACTGTTTTTAGAATGCTACTTTGGAACATGAGCTAGCTAAATTTAGTGGGAATCGAGGGTGGGGCTTGTGGATTTCATTCAGGGCCCCATATTTTCCCTCCCCCACACCTCAAGTAATTTGACCATGCACCTCACAGTCTTTGATCCAATACATTGGTGAAGTTTTACTGATTTGTTGTTGTTGAAAGTTCCTATTGACCTCTCAAGACCCTTAAGAAGGTTTCTCAAAGCATGAGGCTAGATATAGCAGGTAGAAAAGTTACAAAACAGTCCTTGAATCTACTGCCTTTGGTGCTAAGAAGACGCTGCATTGGGGGGGGGGCTTTTTTCTGAAGGAAAAAAAAATCTGGTTACCTTCAACAATGCAAGACAGACTTCCCCATCATTTTGGCCGAATACCTGCCAAACTCATTTTTATGCAGACTGCAGACTGAATGTGTGCATCTCCATTTTGAGTAGGCTGGGGAAGTCAAGGGACTTTTTCACTATATCATCACATTAGAATATGTATCCAGTGATTACTGTTTTTCAGAATGCAGCCTATTAAGAGCAGCATGCCCCTGCTGTGTTAATCAGATACTTTCAAATTGTTGAATTAGCATAAATCGTTTGAATTAAGCACTTTCTCCGCATGATATTAGCCTTTCTAGTTTAAGGTTCAGAAATTCAATAAGTTGTCCCAGGAGCGTCAGTGGTATTTGTGGTGGGTGCTAAAGGGAGGCTACATGTGGGACTCAACAAATGCAGTATCTCAAGATAAAATGACGAGGGTAACTCATTTCATGATGCCTGACAAGGTGTGCAACTATATACAACTTTCCATAAAGTAAAGTAAGTAAGTAAATAAATAAATAGGTACTGCTACAGCAGGAAGGTAAATGGCGTTTCCATGCGCTCTGGCACTCATGATGGTGTCCTGTTATGCCAGAAGTGGTTTAGTCATGCTGGCCACATGACCAGGAAAGGCTGTCTTGTAGACAAACGGCGGCTCCCTTGGTCTGAAGCGAGATGAGCGGCTCAACCCCATAGTCGCCTTTGACCATAGCTGTCAACTTTCGGATTTGAAAAGAAGGGATTTTTTCAAACTTTCAGATTTGAAAATAAGGGATGCCGCAAGGGCGGTGCAATGGCACCAAGTAGCCTCGCCACCCTGCGCTCCAGAGGCTGCGCGCGGACGGGTGAGCGAAAGAGTGAGCACATAGACGGCAGGCAGGCTGTCTGTCTGGTTGGGCGTGAGGGTCTGGCTGCACAAGGCATGCAAGCTCCGCCCCCAGTCGGTCTCAGACTCCTTATTGGCAGCCGAGCAACACAGCTAAGGAGCCTCCCTGGCCGGCAGGGAGGGAGAGGAGCTGCTTCCTTTGAAATCTGGGAAATTTAAGGGATATCAACAATCCGGGATAGCAGCGGGAAACGGCATTGGAATAAGGGAGTTTCCCGCCAAAAAAAGGGAGGGTTGACAGCTATGCCTTTGACTGGACTTAACCATCCAGGGATCCTTTACGTTTACCTTTAAAAGTAAACAAAACATTAACCTAATGCTGCACCAAGGACAAACCTATTCATCTTCTCATATTTCCTACCCAAGCATACCTGTACTGCTTGAGTTCAGACATAACAGAATATTGTAGTTTTCTGCAACGAGCTGTTGCAAGCCTTCGATTCCCCCTCTCCAACTCCCATATCCTCTCCTCTTCTTTTACTCAGCAAAGGAGATCAGCATCTTCCCTTTTTATTTTCAAATTAACCACAGTCCCCAAAGGATGTGAAGCAAGTAGCACTATGGTTTGAGAACAAGCCGAGATCTGGAACAACAATTTGGTCCTGACTTGTTCTTATGAACCATAGCTTAAACAAACCACAGTTTCTTGAATTCAGATGTCAAAGGGAACCCTAGTTGGTTTAATATCAAAAATTGACACTTCTGGTCACCTCCTTACATGCATGATGAGAAAGGCGGTAGAGCACAAAGTCCCAGTGGTTACTGTAGCTTGTTCTCATAATGATAAACCTTGCCTTCTTGTTATATCTGAAGTGGGCCACTCTCAGGATTTTCAGCAGCCAGTACCTTATTCAGCCAGAAGAAAAATCAGGCAGTACGTGGAATATCCCATAAAAGTCTCTCTTAGTTCTAGGCCCTCAGAGCTGTTCACTCTCCCCAATAGGTTCACCTGCACTCTGCTTCTGACCCTGCTCCTTCCATGTCACCTTTGAGGCCACGTTCTACCTTCTGAGGGAGCATCTCCACCCCCATCGTTCTGCCCAGACTGAGGTCCAGCGCTGAGGCCCTTCAGGCAGTTCCCTCACTACGAGATGTGAGGTTACAGGGAACCAGGCAGAGGGCCTTCTCGGCAGTGGCGCCCGCCCTGTGAAGTCCCCTTCCATCAGATGTCAAAGAAATAAACAACTATCTGACTTTTAGAAGACACCTGGAGGCAGCCCTGTTTAGGGAAGTTTTTAATGTTTCATCTTTTATTGTGTTTTTAATATTCTGTTGGGAGCAGCCCAGAGTGGCTGGGGAGGCCCGGACGGGGTATAAGTAATATATTATTATTATTATTATTATTATTATTATTATTATTACTATTACTATTATTCTTATTCTTATTATTATTATTATTATATCCCCCACCAGAGTCTCCTCTGACTTCACATCTTGCGCCTTGTTGCTGGGACTGATGCCTGCAGTGAACTTTGCACACATAATAATAATAATAATAATAATAATAATAATAATAATAATTTATTATTTGTACCCCGCCCATCTGGCTGGGTCTCCCCAGCCACTCTGGGCGGCTTCCAGCAAGCATTAAGATACATTAGCACATCACAGATTAAAAACTTCCTTGAACAGGGCTGCCTTCAGGTATTTTCTAAATGTCATGTAGTTGTAGATCCCTTTAACCTCTGCTGGGAGGGCGTTCCACAGGGCGGGCGCCACTACCGAGAAGGCCCTCTGCCTGGTTCCCTGTAACTTGGCTTCTTGCTGCGAGGGAACCGCCAGAAGGCCCTCAGCGCTGGATCTCAGTGTCCAGGCTAAACGATGGGGGTGGAGACGCTCCTTCAGGTATACAGGACCGAGGCCTTCTAGGGCTTTAAAGCATGTGTCTGAACTAGACCAGTGGAAACAATGGAGAGCAGTGTGAATGGGATTTACCATCTCAAGAGCCTTCAATCCAAACAGGTTTATAAAAGAGTAGCAGGTTTCTCGCAGCGGCTCTTAACTTTGAGAGTCTCCCAAGCATCGGGGGAGAAGGACCAAGGAGTGCTTTCAAAGGCCTGTCTTGAGAGCCATTCCCGCCGCCACTGCCGCACCTCCTCCTCGCTAAATGTGATCGCTAAAAAGGAGGGGTAAATGGTGCTTTAGTTTTGACAGTGCAATCAGCTGTAAATATTCTTTTTTAATTACGTGCTAATGAAGCTTTAGAAGATAAGGACTTGACCTTTGTAGGATTCCTCCCCACCCAGAGAAAACTGTTTGGTGTGTTCATTAATTCACTCAAGAGGAAGCTCGTAGAGCTTAAATGCCAAGCGAGCAACTGAAATACCAAACTTTAAAGTGGAGTTTACACAGCTGCCAGAGTGGGTTTGCAACAGCCGAAGCACAGAGTTAACAGGAAAACAAAAGCAAGGGATCAAAATAACATCCTGGCTGTCGATGAGAACATCTTTGTCGTTACACACTTTGCCCTCTGGGCTTCAGTCCTCGATTACAGAATCCCTTTATGCTACTGGTTTGTCAAGCGTTGGTTGTTTGATTTGGGCAAGGGTGTCCGCTCTGCACTGTGCCAAATGCCAGGGCACTTGGAGAGAAGAGCTAGTGCAGCTGATAAGGAAAAGGTCGAAAGGGAACAGAACAGCAAATTGGAGATGACATTTTATATAGAAAAAGGGGTGAATGGTAAGAGGGGGGGTAATAGTTGAAGTGAGGTATGCGAGGTATGTGCATGTGATTATAATAATGTATAATGTTTGTATGTATAGGTGGAATGTATGATGGTTATGTATGGTTTTTATTTTTTTGTTTTGTTTATGAATGTATATGTGTATGAATTATTAAAATAAAGTTTATTTTAATACCAAAAAAAAACCCACCATCATCAACAAATTTATCCTTTGCAAATACAACAGGGGAGGGAGAAAGGAGGACTGTCAGCTGACCTGAACTCTAAAAATATCCCATTGATCTTGACTTATAAACAAACGAATCTATATAAGTGCTCCACATGTGCAAATAGGTTTCCAAACGAGATTGGCAAGCTATATGTTTAAACGTAGAAAGAGCAGCAAGATCTTGAGATGGTGGGTGCTTATCCTTCCAACCTTACTGTATAAGTCAATTTGCAATCATAAGAGCTCACAAGGTCTGTTTTGTTGTCCATCTGTTTGTCCCCATGCCATAGGAATATAATATGAAGTACATAATTCTCTCTTCTTCTTCTTCTCCACGCCATTTTATCTTCACAACAACCCATTGAGGTAAGTTGAGCCAGTGATAGGCAATGCAGTTCCCTCCAGCCAGTCAGAATGGCCAATAGTCAAGGGTGACGGGAGGGGAGAATTTTGCTTCCCTTCTTTTTACTTGAAACAAGGGACTGCTGCTGTGAACATGCCCAGAGGACTGGAGGGAGGTATCCCAACCCAGATTCCACCTGTCCATACTTCCATAATTTGCATTTGTTGCAGAACTTCTCATTTGTTATACAGGTATATTAAGCATTTTATGTTAGTTCTCTTGTGTCTTCATTATGGGCATGTAGGCAAGAGAGATTTCTGGCATTCCATTATATTTAATGGATATCAGCCCCAGCCAACATAACCAATGGTAAAAGATTGTGGGAGCTGTAGTTCAACCACACCTGGAGGATCACAAGTTCCCCCATTCCTGCTCCAGATCATGCTCATTAAATTGGAATGCGTGGAACAAAAGTGTCAGCTCCAGGTTCTGGAGACCCTTGGACAAGATGCTCTCAGGGGGTCCTCCTCCTCAATGTTATTGTCAGGAGGAAGTTGTACTACCAACCTTACTGTATGCTTGCGAAACATGTACCACTTATAGGCACCATCTCCAACTCCTCGAAAGATTCCATCAACAGTGTCTCCGAAAATTTTTGCACATCACTTGGGAAGACAGGTGAACTAATACCAGTGTACTGGAAGAAGCAAAGATCACCAGTGTTGAAGCAATGATTCTTCAACATCAACTTGGCTGTACTAGTCATGTTGTGAGGATGCCTGATTATCATCTTCCAAAGCAACTACTCTATTCCGAACTTAAAAATGGAAAGCATAATGCTGGTGGTCAACAAAAGAGGTTTAAAGACTCTCTCAAAGCAAATCTAAAAAAAATAAAATAGTATAAACACCATCAACTAGGAAACACTGGCCTGCGAGCGCTCCAATTGGAGAATAGCCTTTACCAAAGGTGTCATGGACTTTGAAGATGCTCAAACTCAGGACGAAAGGGAGAAATGTGCTAAGAGGAAGGCATGCTTGGCAAACCCTCACCATGATCAACTCCCACTCGGAAACCTATGCCCCCACTGTGGAAGGATTTGTGGATCCAGAATTGGCCTCCACAGTCACTTACGGACTCACTGTTAAGAATGTGTTTATGGAAGACAGTCTAACTTGGCTACAAGTGATCGCCAAAGAAAAAAGAAGTAGAGTCTGTTCTGGAGTGTGGGCTTTGGCAGATTCCCAACATTGCTGAACTGGCTAGGGATGGTGAGGAAATTTGATTCAGGATGCACTCGAAGCCAAATCGAACACATTCCAAAATAGTATGTGAACCAAAACAAATATATCCTTCGAAATGGACACTTATACGAATTTTGCAATGAAATTCTTCAACCACCACTCACAAAGGCACATATATTAGGGGGAAGTATGAAGTGAGTAGCAAAGAAAAAAGAAAAAGAATTATACTGGAGGAAATTGCTTGCAAAAATGAGTACATTTGTCAAAACTGCATATAAAAATGTGTTTTTAGGAGAAATTCACACTAAAATGCTGGTGGATTTCCATGAGGATGGAAAATAAGTAAATGGCTAAAAAAAAAATGTGGAGGAGTGAATTGAAGGCTGGAAAAATGAGAAAACGATAGAACCAGAATTGACCTTCCACCCCTACTGATCCCTGACTCCAGCCCAGGAGACCAGTATCCTCCCCCCTGTGTAATAAAATTCAGGTACTTCCACATTGAACACTCCACTCATGTGCAAGAGCAGTGAATCAGCCCCTGTGCTCCATAAGTTGGCTTTGGTGATCTTCATGTGCTGATTATGAATAAGTATGCACTCACTCAAAAATAATCCACTATCATTTAAGCTTCGTATATCAAGAGTGCAGTAAAGGTCATCACACAGACCAAAGCAACTGCCAGGCTCTGCAATTCCTGCTCCATCTCCTTATGAAGACAAATTGTGTTTTTAAAATCTTTTAATGAAGTTACATTCATCATTTGCCCAGCCGCCTTTTCTTTTTGTCCTCAGCTACAGCACTGTCATTTCACAGCTGATGTCATTGAACTTGTGTGTGTGTGTGTGTGTGTGTGTGTGTGTGTGTGTGTGTGTTTGCTTGAGTCATACCAGCCGCTAAGTGAGATGAATGAAATCAATATTCTCCCCTTTGCAGGTGAAATGAGTTTAGCAGCGCATAATAGTCATGTGCCTTCCCCTCCTTCTCCATTGCCGTGCTGCAATCTATCAATGTACTCCTTGGCACCTGAATGAGCATATCTTAATATGAGATTTCGAGCTGCAACTCCCCCTAATGTAATGAAATCTTTCAGCCTTTGATCCTGAAGATTTGCCCTGGTTCTGCCCACCTTTGTCCTCCAGAATTTATAACTTATGCCCATGTTGATTTACATGTTCCTTGAATGGCAAAACAGAAGTGGATAAGCTCAGCAGTACCAAAGCCTAACATTAGAAAAATGGAGTCATTCCACTGAATGTCAACAGCAAGCTTTTTTACAAATAAGCCATTGATTTTTCCACCACCATCACCCGAACCAGCTCTCTACTTCTATTGTATCCTATATTATACACTATGCTCCAATAAAGCACATTGACTTACTGTAGCAAATGAGCTGGTGCTTGACAGAACTGTAGCATGAGGGATCAGATCATTTAAATTAACTTTTACCACCCGACCGTCTCAGTCTTACAATGCAAGCATATTCATGTCTGCTTAGAAACAAGTCTCATTGTTTTCCATGGATGATTGCAGTCTTAGATATTAACAAGACACTGCTAATGAGACTTTTGATCCTGGGGGTATATGGGGTTAACCAATGCTTTATGTTGTAAGTTCCATAAAGGTAAAGGTAAAAGGTAAAGGTAAAGGTAAAACCCCTGACCATTAGGTCCAGTCATGTCCGACTCTGGGGTTGCGGCGCTCATCTCGCATTACAAGGCCACTTCTGGCGAACCAGAGCAGCGCACGGAAACGCCGGAGTGGTACCTATTTATGTACTTGCACTTTGGCGTGCTTTCGAACTGCTAGGTGGGCAGGCGTCGCGGGGATTCGAACCGCCAACCTTCTGATAAGCAAGCCCTAGGCTCTGTGGTTTAACCCACAGCGCCACCCGCATCCCTGTAAGTTCCATATTTTGATATAAATACATTTTTATTTTTTATTTTTTTTAAGAACGTGATAAGAGGCCTGCTGGGTCACATCGAAAATCTATAGTATTTCTCTCTCACACACCATTTATCCAGGTATGGGGGGGAGGGAATTGTTATCCATTTGTCCTCCCTTAGACAGTATCTCCTTCACCGACACATTGTGAAAAGAAGCAAGAATCCCATTTTTTCTGCTAAAAATAGTTGCATTTGAGCTCTTCTTCTTAGCATGCTATTGATTGTTTGTGCTTTAATATTGCAAGAAACCTTGTGTGTTTCTTGAGGAGTAAAAAAAGTCAGGCTATAAACTACCTTTGGAAGAGAACAGGTTGCCAGAATCCTGTTTCCGATGCCTCTGGGAGGGACTCAGGCAAGGCACAGAGGCCTCTCTCTGTCAGGGACTGGGCAGAGAAGGAATGGTGGAGACCGCCTTCCTTATCCTGACCCTTCCAGGGAGGAGGAAGAGGAAGACAGGACAGATTTACAACAGAGGGTTGAGGGAGGTCGCAGGTCAGAAGCAGAGGAGGGGGAAAGCTGGGAAATCATATGAGAGGAGGAGGCAGGACCAGAATGGCAGCTGACTGACACGTCATTAGAAAGCATTCCAGACCCACCATCTCCCAGAACCCGGCGGGCCTTAAAAGTAGGAGAGCAAAGAGCTCAAAGACAAAGGGCACTTAGCAGCACCCGTGAGGAGGCGATGATGATGACGAATGAGAAAGTGGGAGAGATGGGGGTGGAGATTCACTCGGGACAACGCCATTATCCAAGAGGCTGGGTTCTATAGCCTCTATAGCAGGCATGTCCAACAAGTAGATCGTGATCTACCAGTAGATCACTGGACGTCTGTGGTAGATCACTGGTAGATCATTGGCTCCCCACAAAGAAGCTGAACAACTGTGGCTCCCCTTAAAAAAGCTCAACATTTTACCTCCTCCCTGAAAAAACTCAACAACTTTGACCCAACCCCCCCCCCAAAATGGGCCTTCCTAAAAGAAGCTCAACAACTTTGACCTGAACCACCAAAAAGGAGGTAGATCACTGCCAGTTTTTAACTCTGTGAGTAGATCGCAGTCTCTTGGGAGTTGGCCACCCCTGCTCTATAGCATGAGTAGGCAAACTAAGGTCCGGGGGCCGGATCTGGCCCAATCACCTTCTAAATCCGGCCTGCAGTCTGGGAATCAGTGTGCTTTTACATGAGTAGAATGTGTCCTTTTATTTAAAATGCATCTCTGGGTTATTTGTGGGGCCTGCCTGTTGTTTTTACATGAGTAGAATGTGTGCTTTTGTTTAAAATGCATATCTGGGTTATTTGTGGGACATTGAAATTTGTTCATTTTTCCCCCTCCGAAATATAGTCGGGCCTCCACAAGGTCTGAGGGACAGTGGACCAGCCCCCTGCTGAAAACGTTTGCTGAACCGTGCTCTGTAGCCTGAAATAAGAAAGGACTGTAAGAAACTTTTCCTTATACTTTATACTTTCCTGGGCAACCAGCAGGGAGCCACTGACAGCATCCTAACACCCTCCCACAATTGCTCCCCAGCAGGCAAGATTCAGCCAAAGCATTGGATGCCCATAGCAGTTCGAGAGTATTACAGTCCCAGCAGTATCTGATGAGCTCTTCCTTGACCTTGAAAATCAGGTGCAAAGAGTGGACATCTCACACCACATTTTACCTATATTTTTAGCAGGTCTCCTTGATGGACAGCCTCTGGAACATTCTCTGAATGAATTAGCTGCCTTAGCTTTTACAGACTCTCCAAGTGTCTCTATTTTCCAGGGACGTCCCTGATTTAGAGAAGCTGTCCCGGTTTCTGATTTGACCCCGGAATGTCCCGCTTTTCCTTAGGATGTTCCTATTTTCATTGGAAGGGACCCAGGTGGCGCTGTGGGTTAAACCACAGAGCCTAGGGCTTGCTGATCAGAAGGTTGGCGGTTCGAATTCCTGTGACGGGGTGAGCTCCCATTGCTTGGTCCCTGCTCCTGCCAACCTAGCAGATCGAAAGCACGTCAAAGTGCAGATAGATAAATAGGAACCACTCTGGCGGGAAGGTAAACGGTGTTTCCGTGCGCTGCTCTGGTTCACCAGAAGCGGCTTTGTCATGCTGGCCACATGACCCGGAAGCTGTACGCCGGCTCCCTTGGCCAATAATGCGAGATGAGTGCCGCAACCGCAGAGTCGGACACGACTGGACCTAATGGTCAGGGGTCCCTTTACCTTTACCTTATTTTCATTGGATAAATGTTGGTGGGTATGGAGTTATCTCTCACACACACACCCCAAGCCGTCTAAAGGAAATCCAGTATAGGGAAGGTTTTTTAAAAAAATGTTTAATGTGTTATTATATTTTTATATATGTTGGAAGTTACCCAGAGTGGCTGGCACAACCCAGTAAGATGTGTGGGGTACAAATAGTAAAATTATCATTAAGGAATGGGGTGTCCCTATTTTCATTGGAGAAATGTTGGAGGGTATGCTTTTACAGTTTAGCCATCCGGGTTGTGCTGTTCACTATTCATCTGAACCAAGTCTTGCTGAAACCAAAGAAACACTACTGAAATCAATGGAACTACCTTAGTAAATTTCCATAGGATCGCAGCTTGGTTGGAACATCTCCCCCAAACAACCGTTTCCATAATTCTTTGTGGGAAACCATGTTGATTAAAGTGACATTTTAAAAAAACATGTAAGTTTGCGGGAAAGGAATAACTTGGCAGGACAAGACAAGACAGTCAAGTGGAGCAGGCACTCAGCCTTGCAATACCTGCAGGTAAAGTTGAAACTACTCCTGCACACATGGCCTCTTTAAGGCAAGGGGATTCTTAGCACTGCTCCAGCTTATTTTTTAGATTATTACTTTTTTTGTCAGCTGTCCTATCTACATTATTCTCAAGTTAATATGATTTTAATTCACACACAAAATGAGCAGTTGGATGACAAGAGGAGAAGAAGCATGATTATTTTAGACCAATTCATTATGCCCCCATGGCTATGAAATATTAAACTGGCCAGCTAGGGAGAAGCAGATAAAGAGGAGAGAGAGAGAGAGAGATCATATGAATCTCTGATCAAATGCCTGGGGACAGAAAGAGCATAAAGAGACACAAGCTGAGATTGTCAGGATCTATGATGTGCATTTTAGCTTTCAACGCTGAATCTATGCTACATCTGGCAACTGCCATAATCAAATGCAACCAGTCTGACAGTGCTAGCAAACTTGCATTAACTTTCAATACAAGATGTGATTCAGTTCCTTAAATCCCTAAAATGTGATTCAGCAGTAGGCTTGTCCTAATTGGGAAAATAGCAGCTGGGAGGGAAGAAGGACGATTCAGATCAAGAAAGTAGTAGAGAAGGGGAAGTGTTTTTAAAAAGCCAAGTGCCACCAGTCCAAGCCAATTTGCCCCCCTCTCCCTGCAGCTCAATTCAAAGAAATTTTAAAAAGATAGGAGACCTGAGATCTCCTCTAGACAAGCCTCATCTTGGGTGACCCTGAATCCTTGCATATACCTGACAGCAAAGCCCTTGATTACCAGAAAGTTATGAAAATTCTCGCATGTCTGATGTTTGAAGACTGTGGGATGTATTAGAACATTGAACAGACCCCAAACTTTCCAAACCAACTTTGCATTTTATGTAAGTAAAGGTTTTACAGGACACATTCAGTCTGTGGTCTTGCTCATCTCAAAGGAAGCTGTCAAGGATCAAGCTCAGTGTTGTGTACAGTGACTGACTGTGGCTCCCTGGGGCTTCAAAGAGAAGCCACTGCAAGGAGATGCTAGGGATTTAACCTGGGATATTCTGCAAATACTCTGCCACTGAGCTATGACCCTTCCCCAGCATGGCAGGCAAACCTTCCCAAGGCATTGTGCCCTTGCAGTGTAGTGTGTTGGGTTCAGCTTGCATTTAATGGTGAACTTAACTTATTTAGGTAAAGGGTAAAGGGACCCCTCACCATTAGGTCCAGTTGCGGATGACTCTGGGTTGCGGCGCTCATCTTGCTTTATTGGCCGAGGAAGCCGGCGTTTGTCCGCAGACAGCTTCCAAGACATGTGGCCAGCATGACAAAGCCGCTTCTGGCAAACCAGAGCAGCGCACGGAAATGCCGTTTACCTTCCCGCCGAAGTGGTACCTATTTATCTACTTGCACTTTGACGTGCTTTCGAACTGCTAGGTTGGCAGGAGCTGGGACCGAGCAAGGGGAGCTCACCCCGTTGCGGGGATTCGAACCGCCGACCTTCTGATTGGCAAGCCCTAGACTCTGTGGTTTAGACCACAGCGCCACCCGCATCCCTTATTTACAAAACAATGCACGGCCATCTTTCAAAATGTGCACTTCTCTGAATTTTGCAATCATAGAATTGTAGAGTTGGAAGTGATCTCAAGAGTTATTTAGTCCAACTCCCTCCAATAATGCAGGAATCTCAACTAAAGCATCTGTGATAGATGGCCATACAACCTCTGCATAAACGCCTCCAAGGAAGGAGAGTCCACCACTTCTGAACGAGTCTGTTCCACTGTCAATCAGCTGTCAGAAAGTTCTTCCTGATGTTTAGTTGGAATCTCCTCTCTTGTAACTTCAATCCACTGGTTCAGGTCCTACCCTCCAGAGCAGGAGAAAACAAGCTTGTTCCCTCTTCCATGTGACAGCCCTTGAGATATTTGAAGATGGCTATCATATCTCCTTTTAGTAAACATACCCAACACCTTCAGGTTGTTCCTCATAAGTTCCAGACCCTCGATCATCGTGGTCATCCTCCTCTACACATGTTTCCAGCTTGTCAATATCCTTCTTAAATGGTGGCACCCAGAACTGGACACAGTGCTCCAGATGTGGTCTGACCAAGGCAGAATAGAGAGGTTGGTAAGATGAAGCAGAGCACAGGAGATTAAAATATATGAAAGATGGCTGGTACAAAAGAGGCTATGATGTATTAAAGTGAGCAGGGAGAACAGTTTGGGCAGAAATGAAGTGTCCAAAAGTGATGAGGAGTTAAGGAGAAGATGGTGATAGCATAACTCGTTGGTTTGGCATTTGTGTTTACCATTTCTGCACAAGTTGATGGGAGCTTTTGGTACCCACGGCTGAAGCACTAAAGCTAATGTGCCTTTCTTCTCTCCCTAATCTTGCTTCTGGGCTATTTAATGCCTCACTAGACCTAAAAATAAACCCTAGTGTCCCATGCTCATTTCACTTCAATTAAGATATACAGCCTGAGCGAAATATACATCGATAGGGAGCCACATTTTCTGAAATAACTGCTTATCTCTGCACTTTCAGCTCATTATAAACAGACTCCTGGGATCTAGCTTTAAATAAAGGCTGTTGGTGAACAAAATTACAAGATACTATCAAGAGACTTCCTGAACTAGATATATTCCATTTTATTAAGCTTTTTGTATGTGTGTATGTCATGAATCAGCAAAGCATTCAGTCTCAGCTAAAACTCCGACCATGGTAGCACTTACTGTAAATCTCCAAGGCAAATATTTTCTACCAAGGGCATATTGAAAATCACCCTTCAGGCTTTGGAGTTCTTCCTGTTTATTGTTGATTCTGGCTCTTAAAACTTGATTGGGACACAATTGTTGACACCACTTTTGCATAGCTATTTAAATAATCAATATGAGAAGTGGAAAATACTTTTATCACATCACGACAACAGTGTTCTCAATCTCTGGGATTCTTAAGATGCGGAAGTCCAAATGTCGAACACTGCTTTACAATACTTTCGTTAAATATTCATTTATTTACGGTAACTGATTGATTGATTTGCTTTATTAGTCTAATAGCACAATAATCTCTAGGCAACTTACAAGAGGGGGGGACACAGAGTTTAAAACACAGCAATCAGCAAAGCATTTGAAAATCATCAAATGTTTCAGTCTGAATATTTTTGTAAGCTCTGCAATGGGTATTTATATCTCTACTACCAAATGCCCTTTTTCAGATTTGATCATTTGATTTGTTAAATTATGTATATCACTGGTAGCCTATGTGGCACCCTAAAAATGTTGCTGGACTACAGTTCCCATCTGTCCCAGCTGGCATGGCCAATGGTCAAGCATGATGGGAACTGTATTCCAGCAAATTCTGAAGAGCTCCATATTGGCTTCTCTTATCTATATACAGTAATACCTCGGGTTACAAACAGCTCAGGTTACACACACTTCAGGTTACAGACTCTGCTAACCCGGAAGTAGTACCTCGGGTTAAGAACTTTACCTCAGGATGAGAACAGAAATCGCCCGGCGGCGGCAGGAGGCCCCATTAGCTAAAGTGGTACCTCAGGTTAAGAACGGTTTCAGGTTAAGAACGGACCTCCAGAACGAATTAAGTTTGTAACCAGAGGTACAACTGTAAAATTTTGTAACTTTTTAATATTGATGCTGTGTTCTAAATATTATTCTAGGTTTAGGGTAAACCCTAAAAATTAATAAATGCTAGGATTTTGGTTATTTGCAGTGCTTTTTTCTGGGGGGCGCAGGGGTATGCATACCCTTAAACATTTTGTGAATCTAAGGTTGGTCTCATTGAGAGGCAGTATTTCAATATGAGTAGGAAAATGAGAGTACCCCTAAACATTATTTTGGGGGGGGGGGGGAAACAACGATGGTTATTTGTGATATGAAGGGAGAATGCAAGCTGCAAGGGCTAGTTTATGCAAAACCAGACTGGCTGGCTCAGTGAAGCAAAAACAACCCCCTGTGTTGCAATAAGAACTAATCACAACAATACAAACACAACACGTAGGTTAGCATGAATCTTACTTACATATTCTTTTGAAAAATATTGGCTGATGAAGACTATTACGAAACAGTAGCACCATTCCTTTTGAGGCTTTTGAGACATCTTCCGTTGAAACTTTTGAAAAACTATTGAGAGACTGTCCTTAGACATCTGTTTTGAACACACGGCTTGACAGTCCTCGCTGCCACTGTTATATTGTATATAAGAACTTTGATTGGCTTTCTCCTATAATTTGAATGATATTATTAGTCTATTATATATTTTCTACTAACTATTAGCCTATGTGTTGTGTTTGTATTGTTGTGGCTTAGTGAAGAGCAGACCTGTTAACATGACAAAAGGTGTCGATGGAGAGGAATCCTTTAACCTGGGGAGCGAGCTGTTACCAAGGTGATGGTACTCTGGGAAGGGAACCAATTTCAGTGTGATCTAATTTTCAGGGGTAGGCAACCTAAGGCCCATGGGCTGGATGCGGCCCAATCGCCTTCTCAATCTGGCGAATCAGCGTGTTTTTACATGAGTAGAATGTGTCCTTTTATTTAAAATGCATCTCTGGGTTGTTTGTGGGGCCTGCCTGGTGTTTTTACATGAGTAGAATGTGTGCTTTTATTTAAAATGCATCTCTGGGTTATTTGTGGGGCTTAGGAATTCGTGCATTTTCCCCCCTCAAAATATAGTCCGGCCCACCACATGGTCTGAGGAACAGTGGACCGGCCCATGGCTGAAAAAGGTTGCTGACCCCTGTCTAAGACAGTAATGTGATCACACCCACAGACTAGGACCAGGTATGGACCAGGTAGGAAGACTTATGATGGAAGAATACAGTGGGAGGAGGGTTACAGGTAGGTAGCCGTGTTGGTCTGTCATAGTCAAAATAAAATGAAAAATAAAAAAATTCCTTTTTATTTTTTATTTTGTTTTGACTATGACAGACCAACACGGCTACCTACCTGTAACCCTCCTCCCACTGTACTCTAAGCCTTAGCACCTTAGAGACCAACTAAGTTTGTTCTTGGTATGAGCTTTCGTGTGCATGCACACTTCTTCAGATACATAGGGAGGAGGGTTTAGGGAGGAGGGTTTAGGAAGCTGTAGGAAAGAAAATTTGGAAGTAGTGTGGCTTGAAGGAAGAGACACAGAAACAGGAATCTGGGGCAGGATTTAAGGCAGATTCTGCAGGACATTCTCAGTATTCACTGCAACAGGCCATGCAAAACCTAGCTGTGGTCGGCATGCCTTGAGTGTCATCTGAATATAAACATCCCCTGAGATTTTGCTTGTCACGTTTTAGTCCGCAGTAAGCTTGAATGGTATTGAGGAATTGATGCCTTGTTCAAAAAGAAAGAAAGAAAACAAAGGTTATGAAGGAAAAGCCCTTGATGGATCTCAAGGCAATAAACAAGTACAGCTATAATTAAGAGCAGTGACCCTTGAAGGGAAAAGGTTGCTACCAGGTAAATAATCTTCCAGGGCCTTGTTAAACAGAAATGTTGAGAAATGATTGGGAAACAGCATCAATCAATGTTCCTCCGGACAGCTCTTGTAAATGGCAGCTGCCTGCAGAGGGATAAATACAGGGCCCAGATTTAAAGCTACCGGTACCTTTGTTATTTACCTGTACTACGTCTCAAAGATCTGATCTTAACCACAAGGCCAAAAACTGGGATTATAATAGCAAGGTGGATATTTATTTATAGGAACTGTGCTCAGTTAAAATGTTTTTTTTAAAAAAAAATTGCCACTATGCCTATTGAGCATTTTACTGTGCTGTGCTGTATGGAACTGGGTGATAAACAGTGCTGTTTTTCTAGAAAAAGAGGTGCCGGGACTCACCCATAACACCTCCCTTGTTCTCTAACAAAAGAAGCAGCAGCAGCAGCAGCAGCAACAACAACAACAACAACAACAACAACAATTGTTTTTTATACCTCGCCCATCTAGCTGAGTTATTTGTGGGGCTGAGTTATTTGTGGGGCATAGGAACATCAAACATTAAAAACTTCCCTAAACAGGGCTGCCTTCAGATGTCTTCTAAAAGTCAGATAGTTGTTTATTTCCTTGACATCTGAAGGGAGGGCGTTCCACAGGGCGGGCGCCATCACTGAGAAGGCCCTCTGCCTGGTTACCTGTAACCTCACTTCTCGCAGTGAGGGAGCCGCCAGAAGGCCCTCAGAGCTGGACCTCAGTGTCCGGCCTGAACGATGGGGGTGGAGACGCTCCTTCAGGTATACTGGGCCGAGGCCGTTTAGGGCTTTAAAGGTCACCACCAACACTTTGAATTGTGCTCGGAAACGTACTGGCAATGACACCTACCTGATTGGTGTCGGAACTGAGTTCCGGCAAGTTCCAGCTGAAAAAAAGCCCTGATGATAACCAACTCTGGAAAGCAGCTTCTTAAGATGTTTTAGAATATTATTAATTTTGAAAACTGAGCTCTGCTTTGAGCTTGAATAGGTGTCAACTAAGGGATTGGCTCTTCTGGATAGAATGCAGAACAGACCGTCAACAAATTAGAAACACCACTTTCTCCATTGTTGTTGTTGTTGTTGTTTAGTCATTTAGTCATGTCCGACTCTTCGTGACCCCATGGACCAGAGCACGACAGGCACTCCTGTCTTCCACTGCCTCCTCTGTCGTCCCCTTCTCCTTGTGTCCTCAATCTTTCCCAACATCAGAGTCTTTTCCAGGGAGTCTTCTATTCTCATGAGGTGGCCAAAGTAATGGAGCCTCAGCTTCAGGATCTGTCCTTCCAGTGAGCACTCAGGGTTGATTTCCTTCAGAATGGATAGGTTTGATCATCTTGCAGTCCATGGGACTCTCAAGAGTCTCCTCCAGCACCATAATTCAAAAGCATCAATTCTTCTGCGATCAGCCTTCTTTATGGTCCAGCTCTCACTTCCATACATTACTACTGGGAAAACCATAGCTTTAACTATATGGACCTTTGTTGGCAAGGTGATGTCTTTGCTTTTTAAGATGCTGTCTAGGTTTGTCATTGCTTTTCTCCCAAGAAGCAGGCGTCTTCTAATTTCGTGACTGCTGTCACCATCTGCAGTGATCATGGAACCCAAGAAAGTAAAATCTCTCACTGCCTCCATTTCTTCCCCTTCTATTTGCCAGGAGGTGATGGGAACAGTGGCCATGATCTTAGATTTTTTGATGTTGAGCTTCAGACCATATTTTGCGCTCTCCTCTTTCACCCTCATTAAAAGGTTCTTTAATTCCTCCTCACTTTCTGCCATCAAGGTTGTGTCATCAGCATATCTGAGGTTGTTGATATTTCTTCCAGCAATCTTAATTCCGGCTTGGGATTCATCCAGTCCAGCCTTTCGCATGATGAATTCTGCATATAAGTTAAATAAGCAGTTTGCTTAAGAAATGCCTTTATTGAGTTGTGTTTCCAAGTAATGCCGACTACAGTCTTGGATGTACGCAGACAGGCTTTGCATTTGTGGCCAACTTCAGGAAGAAGGCATCTGTTAGTTTGCCCCTTATATAGAGAACCAGGAGATCACTTTCTGAAACCTTTGTTCACACAAGCAAGCAGGCAAACCATAGCAGAAATGGTTTGGTTTCTTTTGCAGGATCTAGGAGTCTTGGTAGACCACAAACTTGACATGAGTCAACAGTGTGATGCAGCAGCTAAAAAAGCCAATGCAATTCTGGGCTGCATCAATAGGAGTATAGCATCTAGATCAAGGGAAGTAATAGTACCACTGTATTCCGCTCTGGTCAGACCTCACCTGGAATACTGTGTCCAGTTCTGGGCACCACAGTTCAAGAAGGATACTGACAAGCTGGAACATGTCCAGAGGAGGGCAACCAAAATGGTCAAAGGCCTGGAAACGATGCCTTATGAGGAACGGCTTAGGGAGCTGGGTATGTTTAGCCTGGAGAAGAGAAGGTTAAGGGGTGATATGATAGCCATGTTCAAATATATAAAAGGATGTCATATAGAGGAGGGAGAAAGGTTGTTTTCTGCTGCTCCAGAGAAGCGGACACGGAGCAATGGATTCAAACTACAAGAAAGAAGATTCCACCTAAACATTAGGAAGAATTTCTTGACAGTAAGAGCTGTTCGACAGTGGAATTTGCTGCCAAGGAGTGTGGTGGAGTCTCCTTCTTTGGAGGTCTTTAAGCAGAGGCTTGACAGCCACCTGTCAGGAATGCTTTGATGGTGTTTCCTGCTTGGCAGGGGGTTGGACTGGATGGCCCTTGTGGTCTCTTCCAACTCTATGATTCTATGATTCTATGATTCTATGACAATAATAGAGACTGGCCCTCTGTGCACTGACTGGGGAAAAAGAAGTCAAAATGTGTTAGATAAATTATCATGGTGATTCAAATGCATAATCTGAAATCAAGCTGGATTTGAGTTTGTTGGTGTCTCTAGTAACTTCTCTCTCTTACCTCATGGATGTTGGATTTTTAAAAGGAATAACAACAGCAGCAGCAACAACAATTTATTATTTATACCCCACCCATTAAAAACTTCCCAATACATAATATGTCTACAGAATACAGAATAATATTAGAATTGGAGCTGTCAGAGATGCACAAGGGAAATTGAGTTTTAATGTTCAGGAACTCGGCAAAGTCTTTTTTATATTATGGATTTTTTATATTATGGATGTATGTTCTGTATTACTCTATTAATTCTATTGCCTAATACAAGTTTGCCATGATCTTTGGCTAGAACAATAAACTTATGGGGGGGGGGTGGCAGAGAGAGACTACAGTTTACATGATCTGTGTGTTGTTGTTTTTTTGCCATGGCAAATATACATATGCACCTGCAATTCAAAACATCACATAGAACAAAAAAAGCAATATCCAAACCAGTTAGGCTTCAATCATCCTGTGATATACTCCAGACATGCCAGCCTCTTTCTTCTACTGCCCATTCTCCCTTGCTTTACATTTCTTTTCCTATTCAGGGTGTCAAAGTAATTGTCTTTTTCTATGCGTACTTACAGATCCAGGCTCGTGGATTATTGCAATCTGTTAAACTCGCTTTGTTTCCCAGCCACAGCAATGTGCAGCCCTGAGGTTCTTTTGTTTTCTTCAGACAATTAGAATGGCAACCAAGCACTGCAAAAAAAAAAAACACCTCTAAATGTAGAATCAGCTGAAAACATTGGGAGCTGCACAGCTAAAGCCACATTTTACAAAAGGAACTTGTAAACAGAATATTTGCTGGTGGATTGGGAAGGAGAGCAGAGGAGGGAGAATAAGGTAAAGTTTAGTTCATCAACTTCATCACACTGTGGGTCTGTCCCCACCATGCAAACAGCATACCCTCCAACATTTTTGTCCCCAAAATCGGGACACCAAGACCAAAACACCAACACGGCTTGCAAATATAAAGAACAATTTTACTTGATTAAACACACTAAAGTGCAATGTGCATGTCAAAGCCTGGAGATACTTCTAGACAAACAGTCAACTAATGGCACAACTCTGCCAATAATGTATATAATAATAACGTCATAAAGGTCCAGTCGTGACCGACTCTGGGGTTGCGGCACTCATCTCGCATTATTGGCTGAGGGAGCCGGCGTACAGCTTTCAGCTCATGTGGCCAGCATGAATAAGTCGCTTCTGGTGAACTAGAGCAGAGCACGGAAACGCCGTTTACCTTCCTGCCGGAGCGGTACCTATTTATCTACTTGCACTTTGATGTGCTTTCGAACTGCTAGGTTGGCAGGAGCAGGGACCAAGCAACAGGAGCTCACCCTATGGCGGGGATTCGAACCGCCGACTTTCTGATCGGCAAGCCCTAGGCTCTGTGGTTTAATCCACAGCGCCACCCGCATCTCTTAACATCATAGCGCAGTGCAAACACGCAAATTTTCCTGCAGGTAGTTCTCTATTAGAAGCGCAAAGTCATATAAATGGGAACGGTCACAGGAAAGGATTCTTCACATAGCCATGTGTAGAAGCAGGGGTAATGCGTGAGTAGCAAACGCAGACGGACACCTCCTAACCGTCCCTCAGCGAAAGCAGTACAGTAGATCAGAAGACCTGTACTCCGGATGATAAGCTGTGCCTGTGAAGATCTTATATTCTTGATGTACATAGCTGTCAACCTTTTTTTGTGGGAAACTCCCTTATTCCAATGCCGTTTCCCGCTGCTATCCCGGATTGTTGATATCCCTTAAATTTCCTGGATTTCAAAGGAAGCAGCTCCTCTCCCTCCCTGCCGGTCAGGGAGGCTCCTCAGCTGCGTTGCTCAGCTGCCAATAAGGAGTCTGAGACCGACTGGGGGCGGAGCTTGCATGCCTTGTGCAGCCAGACCCTCACGTCCAACCACACAGATAGCCTGCCTGCCGTCTATGCGCTCGCTCTTTCGCTCACCCGTTCGCACGCAGCCTCTGGAGCGCAGGGTGGCGAGGCTACTTGGTGCCATTGCACCGCCCTTCTGGCATCCCTTATTTTCAAACCTGAAAGTTTGGGGGGAAATCCCTTATTTTCAAATCCAAAAGTTGACAGCTATGTTGATGTATCATATTAAGTACCGGTATATAGTATTGTGAACTGAAGAAGCTGTTGCGAAACCTGCTTATCATCCGGAGTACTTATGTGCTTTTTGGAGGTAGCAGTGGTACTGGCACACACGTGTACACACACATGAAAGTTTTTGTTGTTGTTTTCAAAAGAGAGAAAGGGGGGGCAAAGTCTGCTGCCACTTTTCAAACATACAACTCTGACCCTTCAATTCTGACCCTCCTCGTTCTTTTTCTGCCTCCTCCACAAACTGCAGAAATCCCCCCTCCCAGAAACACAACACTTTCATAGTCTGTGAATGGGTGTACAAAAATGGGAGGGCATTCTGGATGGTACTAAATTACCAGTGTGGTGGGGGGTAGATTATATATTGATTAACTTGGTTCTTTGATAGACCTTAGCCACTGTGAGATATTTACATTTCTCTGCTTTTCCTCAGTTTCATTCCATGCCAAATTTCAACGCTTAGACATTTTGTAGCATTACGGTGGTGATACTGGAGCAGCAATTAATATGATCTGTTCTGTTTTTTCATGCATATAGAAGCATTGGCACCGCAAAGGCACATGTAATCCTCCTTCAGCAGCTTTGACATTCTACCTCCTCTTCCACCTGTGAGATTTATGCAGTCAGGTGAAACGCTTGGTCAGATAATCACGTTTTCTCACAGACTATCGCTGCACCCTGATAAATGCTAAACTGATTCAAGGTATGTCTCTCTGCTTGTCAGAAATGCCAGTTTTGCCTATTTTAAGGGCCGTTTTTGTAGCTGATAACGGCAGGAAATGCTATGGGACACATGCTACAGCATGACATTTTCCTAATAAGCTTAGCCATCCTCCCCACTGAATACTGATCTACACTAGACACTGAAGGAAGGCTAGTTGTGTGCTCATTCTCGCCCTTGTCTCAGGACCAATTTAAACTGCCTGCTGTAGTGGTCGCTATCAAGTCACAAGTTCCTCGCTTGTCTTCCAGAGATGAGCACTTCAGTCATGTGATAGCAAGGCCCTGTCTGTTAAGGGGTATTCACATGTAACATGCAACAAGTATACCATTTGTGTACCTGCATGTTTACCTGTTGTGTGTACCCATTGAACTGCATAAATCAGCACATGTACACTCTTTTACACGGACGCGGGTGGCGCTGTGGTCTAAACCACTGAGCCTAGGGCTTGCCGATCAGAAGGTCGGCGGTTCGAATCCCCGTGACGGGGTGAGCTCCCGTTGCTCAATCCCTGCTCCTGCCAACCTAGCAGTTCGAAAGCATGTCAAAGTCAATTAGATAAATAGGTACCGCTCCGGCGGGGAGGTAAACGGCGTTTCCGTGTGCTGATCTGGTTCGCCAGAAGCGGCTTAGTCATGCTGGCCACATGACCCGGAAGCTGTCTGCCCTAACCCTAACCCTAACCCTAACCCTAACCCTAACCCTTGGCCTATAAAGCGAGATGAGCGCCACAACCCCAGAGTCGTCCGTGACTGGACCTAACGGTCAGGGGTACCTTTACCTTTACCTTTGCACTCTTTTACACAAACACTGGTATATGGGTAGAGAACGATTGTCCCTGTGTTCAGTGATACACATTGCAAAGGAAATGGACTATTTCTATGGACCTTGTTTGTATTATAGGAACATGTAAACTCTTGCTAAGGGTAACTTGCAAAATCTGCCCTACCCTGCAGTTCAAATGAGAAGGCGGCAGAATTCATTGAGGAAATTGAGGTTTTTCAAGTAGTTCGTTTAGTCTTGGGCTTAAAATCTCCAAAACTTCCTGATACCTATAGCTTGTAGAGCACAGCCTGGTATTCAGGAGTGGGTAGGTGGTGGCTATTTCTAGGGGGTTGTGTAAGTATAAAAATGAATGAATGAATGAATGAATGAATGAATGAATGAATGAATGAATGCATGAATGAATGAATAGGGGGGAAACTACCGGTAAGCAGGAAGGAGCTCCAAAACAGCCTAATGAGGACTGAGTTTGCCAAGTGGCTATGAAATGCAGACAATTGTTGGAGGGGAGAAGGCAATGCATTTATTGAATCTGTTTTTATTTATTAAATTTGTTAGTCATTTTATCTTGCCCAAAGCAACTTACAAAAAAACAGACAGACTGACAGACAGACAGACAGACAGACAAAAAGAAACCTGCCACTCCCATCAGCCCCAGCAAGCATGGTGGCCAGGGGTGATGAAAGTTGCAGTGTGGTAACATCTGGAGGGCCAAAGATTCCGCACATCCTGTGCCAAACTGTAATCTTACTTCACCAAAAGAAGGACTGAGAATGTATGTCTTTCTCAAGCTGAATGGAGTGGGGTGGGTTTGCCTACTTCCTGTTGCTCAGCCTGAACTGTGGCAGCAACATGGGATGCTATTTAACCTTTGGAGCAATAAGGGCCTTCTGAAGTCTGAAGGCCAGGAGTAGACGATGTAGCATCCTCAAGATCTTCTGGATTACAACTCCCATTGTCCCAGACCATTGACTGTGCTAGCTGGGGATAATGGGAGCTGTGGTCCAAAAACATATCGGGGGGGGTACCACAATGGCTATCACTGCGGCAGTCCTAAATAAAAGGGATGTTTTATTGTTCTTAAGGTGACCTCATTGGCAAGTCCTAGTCAGTCTGCCTCCCACACACCCCGGGACCCAATAAACAATTCAGCCCATTACAGATGCCACAGTCACATTCTTGCATGTTTTCCTAGCAAAATTAATATATAGATTAAATTCCTTCCAGCTTGCCTCTTGGGAATTGATCTGTGTTCTCTGAAATGGCATACTGGTTAATACCTGTTGTGTTCTCTGCTGTGATCTGAAACTACAAAGCTTAAGCCATCTATAATTTTGACCACTAAACAGGCAAGACATGGCTTCTGGAGGTTTCAGCACTTAATCCCCTCTTTTTTTCTTCATCTGCTCTTGTTTATCATACCAACTCGCTTTGATCATGATGCTTATCAGCAAGATTTGGAGTGAAGCAGCAGAGAATTTCAATATATTAAGGATGAGGCTCTCTGTTTCATCTTCCAGATCTGCTGGTGCTTTTAACTAAAGCAAACAGGAGAATTCTTTCTTTGCTTTTATTGCTTCCTTCCTTCATAATGCACCAGGTGCATAAATTATCCCTCATGTACCTCCCTGTGCTGACGCTCTCAATCAGTGTTCCTATATATTTCCCTCTTAAATATATGTTCCCATATATTTTCCTCTTAAAAGCGAATGCTTGTCAGAAATATTTGCATCTATTGGTTTTTCTTAATTTTCTGCTATGCCCAGAACATTTGACACCCTTATATGCATTAAGATGGAATGAAGGGATTTCAGACCACTTAATTTCACAAGCGGCAATAGGACAGGATTCAGTACAAGATGTTTTAAGTCCAACTTCTCTGGGGAAAAGGTCTAGCTAGCTTGTATGTGAGTCTGTCTGTTGTTTGGTACAGGGGTTTGTGAGGTGTTAAGGGATTGGTAGTACCTCTGGTGAGGGACACGTCATGCTCTTTTGGGGATAGTTTGTCCAGCTTTGGTCCCCACCCTGCACTCAGCGCTCACCTGTGGCTCCTAGACGTTGGAAAAACGTTCTGGGGATAGACGGCAAATTCCCCAAGACTCCGGAGCGTTCTCCTGATGGCCCTCTCTGGCTAGAACATCCCTTCAGTCCAGAGTGCCAGTAATCTGTGACTCTTTCCTTATGAAAAGAGCACACAGGTCTTCTAGCACCACGCAGCAAGAAGAAAGACTCATCTGTAGCTCTAAACTACGTTTATTTACAGTCTATGTACAGCAATTCCATTTCTACATCTGTGTTCTCTGAACAAGAGTACAGAACTGCGACACTGCAAAAGTGAAACTAAAATACAATAACACTCTTAAGGCGGAATGACCATTCCCCACATCAAATGGGGTGCGCATTTTGCGTGGTCGCGAGCAGCCCTCTGGGATCACGTTGCAGCTCCTGGCAGTTGGGTCTGGCACCGCCTTCCCTGGCTTGATACCTGTGGTCTCCACCTATTCCAGCAGCCGCCCAATCCCGGCTGGGGAGGTGTTGCCAGGGGGATTGGCCAGGTAGAGGGAGGGAACATACAGTACAGGAGACAGTCATTACCTGGGAAGCGGCCGTTGGATCCAGAGCTTCCCCACTCTCCACTCCCTCAATTAATGCTTGTTATGCAGATTAACCTTTATTTTCCACAGCCACACAGGCATGCAGACGCTGCTATGACAAGGTCGCTGTTAAAGGGCCGGAAAGGACTTTCCCTGCATTGGCAGGTTTCGCCTTTCCCGTAGCAATTAGTCACAACTTTGGCGGTTGCAGGCCTTGGGTGGAATCCTTTAGTCATCTACCTAAAATGGAAGGGGGCGTGGGGTGGTGACCCCCGCCCCCATTGCGGCGGCAATACCAGGGTTCCCGTTAAAGGGGTCTTAGGGGGAGGCATTGATCATACGCCCAGAGGTCGTCATTGCCCTCCCCCTCCAGTGGCGGTGAACAGGGGGGCGGGCTATCTGCTTGAACATATGTTCTCCAGAGCTAGCCCACTCCTCACACATGCTGGATAACCCTGAAAATTACCCAGAACCCCGGCTGGGGGGCTGGGAAGGATAAACGCCCAATGCCTGAGCCAAGGTCTCCCTACATCTGAATATTAATAAAGTTGTGGCCAATTTAATCCCATAGAACGTTGTCACGTGTCGTTATTTCCCTCAGGAGCTGCCCAGGGTTCGGGGAGACTCCGCCTGACAGAGCAAAAGATAAGAGACAGACTTGCTTTCCCACACTCTCTCAGACACTCATGAGATTTACACTAAACATAACATCACAGCAATCGTGCTGGAGCAGCAGAGGATAAATAAAAGTCCCAACAATCAGCATGCGACAGTGGCCACACCCCGAGTAAAGGTAGCCAATGGGTCTCAAACCTTAAGTACATTAGGAACTTCCCCTGCATGTGAAGACAGGGTCCGGCAGATTGAGCAGATGCACTGGAGGAAGGGCAGGGCGGGGGGAGCGCACTGCCCCCAGCACCATCGGGGAGGGGGGCACCATTGTGGCCGCCGCCCCCGGTGCCAGAGCATGCAGCTTCGCCACTGAGTGGATGAGACCAATAGTGGGACCAATGGTCAAAAAGGTGGTTTCTGCACATGCTGGAGAGGGAAGTGAGGGGCAGATGGGGCTCACCAGTCTGGGAAGGTAGCCCGTCTAGGAGAAGAAAAACTCAAATTCTAAACCTCCGCTGCCTTGCAGAATACCATATTTTTCGCTCTATAAGGCGCACCTAACCACAGGACGCACCTAGTTTTTAGAGGGGGAAAGCCCCATTTTTTTGAGGATCAGCTCAAATTTCTGCAGCTTCTTTTGCAAAGGAGAAAAGCCCCATTTTTTTAGGATCAGCTCAAAGTTGTTTAGCTTACTTTGCAAAGGTAAAAAAATCCTGTTTTATGGGGTTTAACTCACAGTTCTGCAGCTTCAGTAAAGGGAACCATTTCTACAGTTTCCAGACAGATAATCTAATCAGCCAGTCACATGTCGCTGGGGAAACAGCCTCCCTCTGCAAGGGGGCGGGGCTGGAATCTCTCTCCCTTATCTCTCCCCAATCGTTTGCTGAGCAGCTGCTCAGCGGGCTTCCTTTCAACACCCCCTTCTCGCTCTTTTTTTTAAAAAAAGCACAATCTGCTTTTGCCCCTGGGCAGTTCAGTTCCACATTCGCTCCATAATACGCACAGACATTTCCCCTTACTTTTAAGGAGGAAAAAAGTGTGTCTTATGGAGCGAAAAATACAGTATCTTTGGAGGAAGCAAAGGCTAAGGAGTAAGCCCTACACAAATCCAGAGATGTTTGGATGGCGTCTTGTATACCTCCTTCCTTCAACTCCTGCAGCCAAGCTGGTGCCAAACATTTTGCTCTGCTTTCCCTTGGACCACATCAGCAAGGTGGAGAGGGCGGCGCAGGGCCTCCATACACACTGCCCAGTCTTGTGCCCCAGGGAGGTCACTTTGGTGCCAACACAGTGGTTTGACTTCACCCCTGGAAGCGCAATCCATTGTCTCTCGAGGCAGACGGATGCCGAAAACTATTTGGTACGTTGCATCCAGACAAGCAAGAGGCAATATGTGCAGTTCAAGGGCACATCCCACCCAACTAAAAGTAAAGGAGGGCATGAAGAAAGCCTACAGAAGGGGCGTGATTTGGAGAGAGTCCAGATATAGAGACCCAGAAGACCACTTTAAGCCCCTGGGGCCGAGTTTCCTCACCCCTGCGCTAAACCATAGTGCAACCCATCCGGTTCTGTTTTTCCTTTTTGACCTCACTGCTCCCTTCCCATGTTGCATCTTCACTTAGGCTGTGAGGATGGACATTTTCTTTCTCTCTACCCCCCCCCCCGCCCTCTAATTCTGTGTCAGTCTAAGGCGCGAAGAAGAGAAGAAGAGTTTGGATTTGATATCCCGCTTTATCCCTACCCGAAGGAGTCTCAAAGCGGCTAACATTCTCCTTTCCCTTCTTCCCCCACAACAAACACTCTGTGAGGTGAGTGGGGCTGAGAGACTTCAGAGAAGTGTGACTAGCCCAAGGTCACCCAGCAGCTGCATGTGGAGGAGCGGAGACGCAAACCCGGTTCCCCAGATTACGAGTCTACCTCTCTTAACCACTACACCATACTGGCTATTGACTATTGACCAACATATTTAAATAGGGTCATTAGCACATGGAATTGTGAGCTGGTTTGTGGCCAAAGAGCATTGGACAAATACTTGGATTGGATCTTGTAAAAAAATAATGATGCGAATAACAGAAATCTCACAAAGGAGAGAGGGTGATAAACATGAGGCAACAGCGGAAGGCCGGCAGTTAATGCTGGATGCATTAGTGTGACTAGCCCAAGGTCACCCAGCAGCTGCATGTGGAGGAGGAGGGAAGCGAACCCTGTTCACCAGATTACGAATCTACCGCTCTTAACCACTACACCACACTGGCTAAAGCAATCCATCACCACCATCGCCATTTAGCAGGGTGGGTTCATTTTATGAATGCAAAGAAACTTATGCCCACAGTTAAATAAAAAGAAGTTGTCTAGGGGTTAGGGTTGCCATGTTGTTTTCTGCAAAGAGCTGTTGTGCGTTCCCTGGCTACATGGCAGCCAGAAGCTCAGCAAACTGTGTGTGTGGTGTGTGTGTGTGTGTGTGTGTGTGTGTGTGTGTGTGTGTGTGTGTCCCCAATGCCTGTTGTGCAGCTCAAAGCAAAGGAGCTCTTGAGAGAGAGGATAAACCCTATGGAAGGCAATTCTAGAAGCAGCCAAAAGGCAGACCTCAGGCCTTCCCATCTCTTCACGTAAGCAGACCTCATTTAATAAATCTGTTACATTGGCGCTTTTCCACAACAATGCTCTCAGTTCTGCCCACAGCACCACAAATCCTGTCTGCCACTACAAAAGGGATGTGGAGGTATGAAGTTCCCTCTGCGTGTAATCCAGCTCTTGAGGGGTTATTTCGAAACCTCAGAATTTGAATTTTTAAAATACCAGGTCACCCAGGCCCATTTCCACACCCGCCTCGAGGATCATGGTGTTTTTTTTCCACACAAAAAAGAGAGAAGCACCTCATTTTGAGGCTTTAAGGTTGGAGAAATCTGTCCGGCATCGTGGATGTTGCTTTTCTGCAAAATATTACATCCTTCCCTTCCCAAAACAACAACAACAACAACCCAACAGTATTCTCTGACAGGCAATGCTCCCTTTGACAAAATATCTTAACTCTTTCCTTTGAATTCAAGCAAAGAATGCATTTTGGGTTTTCAGAGACTGCACAGAGTTAATCCCTTCTACACAGAGGAAATACAAAAAAAAAAAAAACCCCTGCAGAAATGGCATATTCTGTTACACTGTCATCCATATAAAATATTGTTTGGACTCCAGGCCTATTGCTTCAGGAAATTATTGATGAGAGCAGCTGTTATTCCACAGTAAGAGGAGACAAGTTCTCTTCTCTTCAAGCAGGGCAATTTTGAGCTACCTTAACTTGATAATCATGCCACAGAGGCATGCAAGATTGGATTTTAAATTACGGAGGGTGGGGTGAGAGGAGAGAGAAAATGCTCAGGAAAAGCAACTCTTTATAGACTTCCCTTAAGAACTTCTGCAAAGGCTTTGGGCTGCCACCCTGCCCTTTAAAGGCTTCGCTGGAAACAAAAATGAAAATTCAGAGCGTAAGAGGTACACTACAATCAGCATCCAACTTTCAGATGTACTGCTGCTGAGCCGAACACTGTAATTACAATTATAACCCTGTGATGCTTTGTGCATAAATTATTCAAATTAAACCACATAGATTATTCAAATTTTATCTGCAAGAAACACTTCTTTAACACACACACACACACGTGCACTCACAAAATCCCAGCTAACAATAATGTGATGTACAGCTCGCTGCTACAAAATGTCAAACCATTAAAGGCTTGAGTTAAAGAGTAATCTGCTTTCAGAACCGGCGGTCACTACACAAAAGAAACTGACTTATTTCCAGTTGAATTAATTCCGCAATGGGCTTTCTTTCTTTTCGGCTTCAAAGCACAGACTGGCAATACCTGGGTGTTCAGAATAGAAATGATAATTTCATGGGAAGAGCATCGGAAGACCATGAACTGAGATGATGATGGGGGAGGGGGGAGAAATGGATCAGGTTGCATTTTAATGTGAATCTACCCACTTAGCTTTTCCCAAAACAATATGCAAACTCAAACACAGCTATCCTTTCAAATTCGCACTTCTCCAAATAATGGGCCCAGTGTGCATATTATTAACAAATACAACAATTCATCTATGGGAAAACTGCATACAATAATGTGTATATTAGCAAAAATGTGTACTAAAATACTGGTGAATTTTCGTGAAGATTTCTTTTTTGGAGGAGATCATAAACTGATGTGGAAAACTGAACTTACTGTTGGGAAAAAATTAGAAACTGAAACAAACCAAAATAGACAGAATTGTCCATCCCTGGTTGAGATTCTGATTCAGTTACAAGTTTCCTTTTGTGTCATTAGACTTCTACAATATATATCTTGTGCAACCTTGTTGTCAGGCTTCCTCCCCTTTGGCTGTAATGAGCAGATCAAACAAAAGGGAATTCTTACCAGTTAGATTCTTTAATAAACAAAGCAAAGGATGAAAGAAAGCATCTAACCAGAATGGCGGTGCTCCCAAGTAAGGTCACTCCCCCCTCCGTTCCTATTAATCTACGTCACTCCTACATTTTGTAATCTGAATTTATAACCTCTGCGCTTTATGTTCTGACACTTTCAGAGCTCTCCGGGACTTTGGGGAAGTGGGGTGGATGCTATCCAGAGACTGTGAATCTGTTAACTCTCTCTCTTCCAGTGTTTCTTCTCCTAGCTGTTCCCCATCCAGTATTTCCCAGCTTCTGCCTTCTGAATGATTCCCCTCTGCAAACCACTGTTCCAAATCTATACTGTCCTCCTGCTCCTAGGAAGATTCAGGATCAGGAGGGGGGTGGCTCCCACCAGTCTTCCTCAGTGCAGCCCTCCTCAGCATGGTCCCTGACATCTGTACCAGCTGTAATTCCTGCAACCATCAGAAATGCCACTGCCAATCACTGATCAGCATCAGTCCAGCCTGGAATTATTGCTGCAGATTACCAACAGGGCTGCTGAAGCATCAAGCACTTCCACCGTAAATATTTTGTACACAAATTATTTAGCAGCAAGAGGCAGAGAACACCCAGCTGTGTGTGAGAAAGAGATTACTTGTAAAACTTACAGTGCCTCATCTCCCAGGGTCCTTTATTGTTAAGCCTCAGTGGCAAGAGATTGCTTTCTCTTCCTTCCATGCCCTCTTCACTGGATGGATGCATGCAGTTGAGGCGTGTTGATGAAGCAATGCAGAGGGAGGACATACCCCTGTAAAATCAGCCAGTTATCGCTTTTCCACTTCTTGGTGTGCTTTCTTCTGCCATCTGCTTGCACATTTATTTTAAAACAACATGTAGCAAAAATAAATAAATGTTAAGGTCTCCAGTCAAGTGCACGGCGACAGATGTATGATGGCAGAAAGATCTGTAAATATCTCGATAAAAATGGAAACCAACATGTTTGTTCTCTACATAGATCAGGTCAGCACTGCTCGTGACCCGCCAAGCCAAACACACCTACCAGCGGCCTAGGACCCTCGTACCTAAGGGACCACCTCTCCTGGTATGCCCCATGTAGGACCTTGAGGTCCTCAAATAATAACATTTTGGAGGTCCCGAGCCACAAGGATGCTAGGTTGGCCTCAACCAGGGCCAGGGCCTTCTCAGTACTGGCCCCGACTTGGTGGAACGGTCTGTCACAAGAGACCAGGGCCCTGCAGGATTTGGCATCTTTCCACAGGGCCTGCAAGACGGAGCTGTTCTGCCTGGCCTTTGGGTTGGTTTCAGTTTAACCCTGATGTTTCATTCCTTTATGGTTTGATTGGTGGGCTACTTAAAAATGAGGCTTCATTTTAAATTTTAAATTGTGTTTTAACCTGCATTTTAATTGATTGTTTTGTATGTTTTGTTGTGATTTTATTGGTGTTAGCCGCCCTGAGCCCAGTCTTGGCTGGGAAGGGCGGGGTATAAATAAAATATTTATTATTATTATTATTATTATTATTATTATTATTATTATTATTATTAAAAGTGGCCTGGCAGATGCTTGACAGTCTCTGGCCTCTACTGTCCCCAGCAGAGCAACAAAAATAAGTGGTTTGTTGGGCTCGCCCAGCAGTGGGTTGGCATTCACAGTCGGTGGGGCTGCATTTTGTAGTGTTAAATCAAGCCCTGCCCCATGTTGTGATTTGCTAGGACAGGCTACTTCTGAAATCCCCCACTGAGTCTGAAAACACAACACAGGGAGTACAATATTGCTGGCTCTGGAGCTTTGATAGGAGAGAGGTAGCCGCCATCAAGGGGACGCGGGTAGCGCTGTGGGTTAAACCACAGAGCCTAGGGCTTGCCAATCAGAAGGTCCGCAGTTCGAATCCCCGCGACGGGGTGAGATCCCGTTGCTCGGTCCCTGCTCCTGCCAACCTAGCAGTTCGAAAGCACGTCAAAGTGCAAGTAGATAAATAGGTACCGCTCCGGCGGGAAGGTAAACGGCGTTTCTGTGCACTGCTCTGGTTCGCCAGAAGCGGCTTAGTCATGCTGGCCACATGACCTGGAAGCTGTACGCCGGCTCCCTTGGCCAGTAAAGCGAGATGAGCGCCGCAACCCCAGAGTCGGTCACGACTGGACCTAATGGTCAGGGGTCCCTTTCCTTTACCTAGGATAGAGTTGTTGAGCTTTTTTTCAGGGGGGAGGCAAGAGTTGTTGAGCTTTTTTAGGGGAGGAGAGGCCAAAGTTGGGGAGCTTTTTTAAGGGAGCACAAAACAAGCGCACAAGACAATAAAGCCAACTAACGCCGGTAGCACACTATTAAAGATTCCCCTTTTGATGCTATGTAGGGACAGTGCGAGGGGGGGGGAACGTTCTTCTTACATTGCTTTTAATCCCACGGTCGATAAGGATCCAGCGATCGACCTCAATCATCCAGGGATCTACCTGTCGATCGCGGTTGACAGGTCGGACATCGCTGACCTAGAACTATAAGGAGATCAGGCCAGACACAGCTCAAAAGGGAGGGAAATACATGTGCAAGGAGCCACCACTGAAAAGACCCTTTCCTGAACCCTCAAACCACATACCATTTCCTACCACCAAGAGAGCCTCATCTATTGATCTTAAAACATGTGAGGTGTATATGGAAGAGGGCTTTGTTGCAGATATTTGGGTTCTTGCATATAACAAAGTACTCCATATATGAAACTACCAAATCTTAGCTCTGCCTTGGGTGTGTGTTTCATGAAAACGTATTCCTCAAGGTCGCAGTGTCTCCTGTTCTAAACTACACCCCCCCTGCAGTTGTTTAGTTGTTTCCATAAAAGCAACTCTCCTTCGCTCCATCCCATCAAAGTTCTTTTCCATTCTGCAGTTTGCTCTGCTTCTTTTGGCAGGGACAAAGAGAGACTTTGTTTGTTTGTTCGTTTAAAAGAAAACACAAGGAAATGGAAGATTTCTCCCTCTTCCTAATAGTTGCAGCTGTTTCCTACCTAAAAGCACGAGGACTCTTCAAAATAAGAAAGAAGGGAGTTTTTCTTCCAAGAAAGCATCAATAATAAATCAACAAGAATAATAAATGAACATTGGGGAAAACACAGCTTTGCGAAGCTGGATTCCCTTCGAGGCTTAGCGGAGCATTTAAGATAAAAATTTCAGAAAGATTTGGACGTGTGATCTGATTATTTGTCTACATTATAGTAATTAGCATAAATAGCAAAAAAGAAAAAAAATTAGAAGAACGTGGCTCAAACAGCAGACAATAAATGCTTTCTCCTGCCATTTGTAACCTCAGAGTCAACAAGTTGCAGAGCCGCTGAACGTTTCTAATGCTTCAAATACAAATTAATTATCTTAACACATTTGCTGCAGTCCAACCACCAATACAGTCAAACCACAGTTATCTAACGTAATCTGTTCTGGAAGCCCGTTCGACTTCCAAAATGTTTGACAACCGAGGTGCGGCTTCTGATTGGTTGCAAGAGCTTCCTGCATTCAAGCAGAACCCGCATCGGACGTTTGGCTTCCAAAAAATGTTCCAAAACCAGAGCATTTACTTCCAGGTTTTTGGCATTCGGGAGCCAAAACGTTCCAAAATGGTGCTGTTCAGGAACATAGGTTTGACTGTATTTATCCAGCACCCAATGGACGTGCTTGGATTTCCCCCGTGTTGGACAAGCAGTAGCTTTGGAGAGATCTAAGGATGCATACATAGGGCTGGCCCGGGAGGTTTTCACACCTAATAATAATTATAATTATGATATATAACCATCTTAAATGCTGTAAGCAGATAATATGACCTTGGAGAGCTGTGATGGGTGTGTGTGGGTGTGTGTGTGTGTGGGTGTGTGTGTGTGTGGGTGTGTGTGTGGCCTTTTTTGGTGTGTGTGTGTGTGTTTTGTGCTGTTTTTTTTGCTTTTGTTTTTGTTTTTTCTTTCTGTTTTTTACGGGATGGCATGCAATTTCATTGCACTTGTATAGCGTTGTGCTTGTACTTGTGCAATGACAATAAATAAATTATCTATAGTAATAATAATAATTTATTATTTGTACCTCACCCATTGCCTGGGTGGCCCCAGCCACTCTGGGTGGCTTCCAGCATATGCAAAAACGTAAGAAAACATTAATTTTTTTTTTTTAAACTTCCCTATACAGGGCTGCCTTCAAGTGTCTTCTAAAGGTTGTATAGTTACTTATCTCCTTGACATCTGATGGGAGGGCGTTTCACAGGGTGGGCGCCACTACTGAGAAGGCCCTCTGCCTGGTTCCCTGTAACCTCACTTCTTGCCCCTGAGAAGAAACATTCCTCCTCAGCCCGCCCGCAATTTGTGCAGACTCATCAGTGGCCAGTCTGTGTCACCAGCATCAGGGAGAAGAAGAAGAAGAAGAAGAAGAAGAAGAAGAAGAAGAAGAAGAAGAAGAAGAAGAGGAGGAGGAGGAGGAGGAGGAGGAGTTTGGATTTGATATCCCGCTTTATCACTACCCGAAGGAGTCTCAAAGCGGCTAACATTCTCCTTTCCCTTCCTCCCGCACAACAAACACTCTGTGAAGTGAGTGGGGCTGAGAGACTTCAGAGAAGTGTGACTTGCCCAAGGTCACCCAGCAGCTGCATGTGGAGGAGCAGAGACGCGAACCCAGTTCCCCAGATTACGAGTCTACCTCTCTTAATCACCACACCACACTGGCTATTGACTATTGACCAACATATTTAAATAGGGTCATTAGCACATGGAATTGTGAGCTGGTTTGTGGCCAAAGAGCATTGGACAAATACTTGGATTGGATCTTGTAAAAAAATAATGATGCAAATAACAGAAATCTCACAAAGAAGAGAGAGTGATAAACATGAGGCAACAGCGGAAGGCCAGCAGTTAATGCTGGATGCCGAGATGAGCCTGTCATAAATCTGGCTAAGCAGTTCCTAATAGTGGCAGAAATCACTACAAACGAGGAGCTCTGAATTAGGGCAGAGATTAAAGTCGGGCACAAGAGCTCACCCATCAGCTGCTGAGTAATGGAAATGACGCTAATTGAAATTCTGGTCGCTTAATCCCCCCTCTCCCCACCACCCCCACCACAACTCTTTAATAGAAACAATTATAAAATGCAAATACCGACGAGCTGCAAATACCCCCACACTGCCGAAGTATAATTTCTGAAATAAAATGCTGGGCATCTTCCACAAATAAAGCGCTTGATGTCCATCTCCTGCCCATTGATTTAGGATTAGGTAAAATACTTGCACGGACATGTTGCAAAAGGGGCTTTACTCGGCGAATGAATTGCAGCTCACAAAAGGGGAAAGCAAGCTTAGTCCTTCTGAATGAAACATCAGGACATGATGAAAGACAGGGCTTGGAGCACGGAAGCCCTTTAAGAACACCTGCAAATCTAATTTCTCATCCTGTTTTTATCTGTGGATGAATGGAGGGCCAAATCCCGACTCCCATGAGGCCTCCTTTGCGTTCATTCAGCAAAAGATGATGGTCAGGGATCAACAGAAGCAGTGAAAGAGAGACAGCACCGTTTGCAGCTCTACCTCTCTTTCAAATCAGAACCAGTGAAGGCGGTGAAGGTCCTGTGTGAGTGCCTGGAGGCGGTTTGAGGATGGATGGAGGCTAACAGATTGAGGTTGAATCCTGACAAGACAGAAGTACTGTTTTGGGGGGACAGGGGGCGGGCGGGTGTGGGGGATTCCCTGGTCCTGAATGGGGTAACTGTGCCCCAGAAGGACCAGGTGCGCAGCCTGGGAGTCATTCTGGACTCACAGCTGTCCATGGAGGCGCAGGTTAATTCTGTGTCCAGGGCGGCTGTCTACCAGCTCCATCTGGTACGCAGGCTGAGACCCTACCTGCCCGCAGACTGTCTCGCCAGAGTGGTGCATGCTCTAGTTATCTCCCGCTTGGACTACTGCAATGCGCTCTACGTGGGGCTACCTTTGAAGGTGACCCGGAAACTGCAATTAATCCAGAATGTGGCAGCTAGACTGGTGACTGGGAGTGGCCGCTGGGACCACATAACACCGGTCCTGAGAGAACTACATTGGCTCCCAGTACGTTTCCGAGCACAATTCAAAGTGTTCGTGCTGACCTTTAAAGCCCTAAACGGCCTCGGTCCTGTATACCTGAAGGAGCGTCTCCACCCCCATCATTCTGCCCGGACACTGAGATCCAGCGCCGAGGGCCTTCTGGCGGTTCCCTTACTGCAAGAAGCAAAGCTACAGGGAACCAAGCAGAGGGCCTTCTCGGTAGTGGCACCCGCCCTGTGGAACGCCCTCCCATCAGAGGTTAAAGGGATCAACAACTACACGACATTTAGAAAATACCTGAAGGCAGCCCTGTTTAGGGAAGTTTTTAATCTGTGATGTATTAATGCATTTTAATGTATGCTGGAAGCAGCCCAGAGTGGCTGGGGAGACCCAGCCAGATGGGCGGGGTACAAATACTTAATTTATTATTATTATTATTATTATTATTATTATTATTATTATTATTATTATTATTATTGCAGGAGCCTGGCAAGCTCCCCACCTCTTTTAGAATGTGCCAATCTGGTCTACTGGACACCTTGCAATTGAAGAAAGGCAATGTTTACACCTTCATTGCCTCCTTCCATTGCCTCATGCATTTGAAACTAGGATGAGTATATTTTACCAATACGTAGGATGCAGTATAGCTGAAATTACATGATCTTAACTCTCCCACTAAAATCAACAGGGCTTAAAAGCATTTGACTCAGTCGAACTCCTTCTCTCCTGGTATGCTTCCCCCCCCCCCTGCCCTCACACCTGCCTGTTCTAATCCTGATACTTTTTAATCATCAGGACAGAATTGTCTCCTAGGATTCCCCTTTCTTCATTAGTCTCTCTTTCTATTAGCTTTTTATAACCTCATATCCCATTCTTCCTTCCAGACAGCTTCCATTAAATCCCTTCAATTAGCTGTTTCATCCTTCCTTCCTTATTTAAGATGATTGCATGCAAAGGAAGACAAAATTCTGGTCTCTTTAGAAGTTGCACATAGAATCATCGAATCTTCGAGTTGGAAGGGACCCAAGGGTCATCTAGTCCAACCCTCTCCAATGCAGGAATCTCAACTAAGGCATCCGTGACAGATGGCCATCCAACCTCTGCTTGAAAACCTCCAAGGAATGAGAGCCCACCACCTCTCGTGGGAATTTGTTCCACCGCCGAACAGCTCTTACTGTGAGAAAGCTTTTCTGAATATTTACTCAGAATATCCTTTCTTGTAACTTGAAGCCATTGCCTCTACTCCTACCTTCAAGAGCAGGAGAAAACAAGCATGCTCCATCTTCCATGTAACAGCCCTTAAGATATTTGAAGATGGCTATCATCTCTCCTCTCAGTCTCCTCTACTCCAGGCTAAACATACCCAGCTTCTTCAAGCGTTCCTTGTAAGGCTTAGTTTCCAGATCCTTGATCATCTTGGTTGCCCTCCTCTGCACACGTTCCAGCTTCTCAACATCCTTCTTAAATTGGGGTGCCCACAATTGGACATGGTATTCCAGGTGTGGTCTGACCAAGGCAGAATAGAGTGGTACTATTACTTCCCTTGATCTGGACACTATACTTCTGTTGATGCAGCCTAGAATAGTATTAGCTTTTCTTTTTGCTGTTGCATCACACTGTTGACTAATCCTAAACTTGTGGTCCACCAAGACCCCTAGATCCTTTTCACATGTACTGCTAGTGAGCCAGGTGTCCCCCATCCTATATTTGTGCATCTGGTTCTTCCTGCCTAAGTGCAGATCCTTACATTTGTCCCTATTGAATTTCATTTTGTTACCTTGTGTGGTGTAGTGGTTAAGAGTGGTAGACTCGTAATCTGGTGAACCGGGTTCGATTCCCCACTCCTCCACATGCAGCTGCTGGGTGACCTTGGGCTAGTCACACTTCTTTGAAGTCTCTCAGCCCCACTCACCTCACAGAGTGTTTGTTGTGGGAGAGGAAGGGAAAGGAGAATGTTAGCCGCTTTGAGACTCCTTTGGGTAGTGATAAAGCGGGATATCAAATCCAAACTCTTCTTCTTCTTCTTCTACCTTGCACCCAGTTCTCCAAACTGTTAAGATCATTTTGAATTATGATTCACAGAACAGAGACTTTCAGGTCCTGCAGTTACACATGGACGATGAGGCTTTCGGTGGCTGCTTAGATATGTTGCCTGTGTTCTGCCTCTGCTGTTGGCGGAGTCACAAGTGGGTTGTACTTAGGTCCTGCCTGTGGAGCTTCCCATAGGCATCTGATTAGCCATTATGAGAACAGGATGCTTGACAACGCGAGCCTTTAGTTTGAATTAGCAGGGCTGTTCTTAGGTTCTTAGGCAGTAGGACAGAAGGTGAAAAGCTGGACCTGCTAAAATCCCTTCCTCCTCACACCAGGAAGAGGAACAAGTGCCCTGTCTTCATTGCAGGTTGCTATTATTTTACCTCATCATCTATCGTGTTGCAGACCCACAGGGGTACTGGCAAGACTTGACAAGCAATGTGCAGTTCAGGACCCTGGCCAGCTCCTTGTGGAGCAAGCTGAACAGCACAGGGTAGAAAGGTAAGGATGTTGCTCCTTAGGGGAAGCAATTTTTTAAATACCAAACTACCTTGGAGGGAGTTCACGCCATCACTTCCTGTTGCTCACCAGAGTACAAAGGGCATTTTCACCCCCATTTTCAAAGCACACGGGTAGTGTGACAGTAGCTGCATTTTCGAACTGCTTCATAAGGTTAGAAATGTTGGACCTTCTTCGCCAACCAAGGTTGCGCAGCGGCTAGGGCGAAGGAATAAAAACTTGCCCGCAATATCTTTGCTTACTTTTATTTTTAAATAATAATCAAACAGCTGCAAAACACCCCTTCTCGCCACCTTTCCTCAACAGCATTCCCTAACAGTATTCCTATAACAGTACACACTATACCACTTGATCAACTTAAATACAGTTCTCAAATAAACAATTGCCCTATCACATTGCTGCATTCGGTGCAGCAGGTAAACTCCCCCTGCTAATTAGTTAACATTAAGATACCTCAGGTGTGCTGAATTGTCAAAAGCTCGCAGATGGGCTGCCATGCAGGTTATAATTACAAGCACACACCTCTGAGTAGCACCACTGACCACATTAATATCAAGAAAACCCAACAAGAAAAGCATGTTTAAGAAAGAAAGGAAAAACACAGGCAGCCCTTGGACCAGCTTGGAATCATAGAACTGTAGAGTTGGAAGAGAGTTCCATCTAGTTCAACCCCATGCCATTGTGGTGTAGTGGTTAAGAGCAGTGGACTCGTAATCTGGTGAACCGGGTTCGCATCTCCGTTCCTCCACATGCAGCTGCTGGGTGACCTTGGGCTAGTCACACTTCTTTGAAGTCTCTCAGCCCCACTCACCTCACAGTGTTTGTTGTGGGGGAGGAAGGAAAAGGAGAATGTTAGCTGCTTTGAGACTCCTTCGGGTAGTGATAAAGCGGGATATCAAATCCAAACTCTTCTTCTTCCTCTTCATGCAATGCAGGAATCTCAGTTAAAGCATCCATGGCAGATGGCCACCCAACCTCTGCTTTAAAACCTCCAAGGAAGGAGAGTCCACAACCTCCTGACGGAGACCATTCCACTGTTGAGCAGCTCTCACTGTCAGAAAGTTTTTCCTTGTCAAACTGTAAGTAGCCATTCAAAGCAGGGCAGACCAATCTAATCTTGTTCATTTTGATCCACCTTTCTCTCTGAGCAAGTTTCTTGTCTTCTGTTCACCCCACCCCAATCCCCTCTGCCATCAGGAATTGAATGACACCATCTTGAAATCGAGCTGATATTGCTCCCACAGCCTCTACACCCCTGGGGCTGATATCCTCAGGGTAATCACAGCAAAGGTCAAGCCCTCCAAAGTCTCTCGATATCTGCATAACCATGCCTCTCAAACTGCTGTAGAAAATCACCCCTGGATCATACCTGTCAACCCAGCCAGATGGGCAGGGTACAAATAATAAGTTGTTGTTGTTGTTGTTGTTGTTGTTGTTGTTGTTGTTGTTATTTGTGGGAAACTCCCTTATTCCAATGCCACTTCCCGCTGCTATCCCAGATTGTTGATATCCCTTAAATTTCCTGTATTTCAAAGGAAGCAGCTCCTCTCCCTCCCTGCCGGCCAGGGAGGCTCCTCAGCTGCATTGCTTGGCTGCCAATAAGGAGTCTGAGACCGACTGGGGTGGAGCTTGCATGCCTTGTGCAGCCAGACCCTCACGCCCAACCAGACAGCCAGCCTGCCTGCCGTCTATGCGCTCGCTCTTTCGCTCACCCGTTCGCGCACAGCCTCTGGAGCGCAGGGTGGCGAGGCTATTTGGTGCCATTGCACCGCCCTCATGGCATCCCTTATTTTCAAATCCGAAAGTTTGAAAAAAAATCCCTTCTTTTCAAATCCGAAAGTTGACAGCTATGCCCTGGATTCTCCTTGAAGGCTATTATTTGGCCATCTCTTCTCTATAGAATCCAGGCGTTCCATGGGACCTTCTGGTTTATCCCCCTCCAGACGCTTTCCCCAGTACCTTTGATGGCTTGATATTACCATCCCCATTTCTGGATTCTAGTCAAATGGCACTTGCACAATGTTGCCAGTGGTGGTGTAAGTGGCAATACTGTGTTCAGCCCAATGGTGTACACAAATGCAATTATTTCGACTGCATGCCTGGGGAACTGGGCTTCTTTCGGCTGCTCCAGGCAGGCAGCAGTGAGCGCTTTGATTCATTAGACAGGATCTCAACCGAAGAAACGAGGAAATCACTCAGGTACCTCTTGATCATTTTAAGTAGTTTTCCGAACATGAGACGGGGAATGGTTCAATGCCCCAGCAAAGAAAGCGGCCAGACTCACGGGCCTCAGAACAGCTGTGCGCTGAAGACAAGCCAGAGCAGTTGGGCACGGTAGGCAACATGGCACAATAGGAAGTTGGCATTCACAAATGGGGGATGTTTGTGAAGAACCATTGAGAAAGAGTTTAGCTTAATTCCCCGCTGGGCCTCCACTCACACAGCTGTATAGGTTTATCCTCATATCTTTCTTCGTGAAGTGCAAAGGATTGCATATCCCATCCGATTATTTTGCTCTCTTTTAAGGATTAACTACAAAGCGAAACAGGCAGCAGATGAATTCTTCATTCACCAGGAAAAAATATATCAGCTGTAACATTAAGGTTGCTTTAACAAACACCCAAGTGCTGATGCTGTTGTTTTGCATCTGGGGTCTTCAAAGCAGGATCTAGGATCTAATATCAAAGGCAGTATTTAGGACCAAGCTTTTCCCTAGAGCAGGGGTCGGCAACCTGCGGCCCATGGGCCGGATGCGGCCCATGAAGACCGTTTTACCGGCCCACGAGCCGCCCGCAAACTAAGCCACCTGCTTAGCAAGTACCCCTCGCACTGCGCTAAACCAGTGGCACCGAAAATGGCGGCTGCACATGCGCAAATACCAGAAATCGCGTCTGCGCATGTCCAGACGCCAAAAATCGCTTCTGCGCAGGCGCGATTTTCTGCATCCGGGCATGCACAGAAGCGATTTCCGGTGCCGTGGACATGCTGCGTCAGTCCAGCACATGGACGATCTCCATGGGAGTGATCCGGCCCCTGCCCTAGAGGCTGCCCCATGGCAGGGGGAGAGGGAATTCATTGGGGTCTGGACTTAAAATGAGCACTCACACTTTACACTGTGGGTGCCCTTTGCGGGATCGCATGCAGCGCTTCAGACCCCAGGGAACTTACCGGTTGTATGGGCTGGCCTGCCTCTCGGTGTTATTCTTTGGAGATTCACGCCCAGCCTCAGTTAGTCAATTTACACTGCTGGGAGGTGGGGCAGTCACATAAATAGGGGGTGGAGCCGGCAGCAGCCAGCAGCAGCCAGGCAGTCGGCTCAGGAGCTTCACCCGCCCAACCCTCCCTTTGTTTAATGTTTCTTGTTTACAGGTTAACATTTTTTCTTCCTGTTTAGCGGGCACTGCTACGGTCTCTTGGCTGGTTGCTGTTGAAGAACCGAGAATAAAAACAGGTGCCAGTATTCACCATGAAGTTGTTACAGTAAAGTGTGTTCTCCTTCATGGAGAGCACGTGTTGCGGTGGGGGCCAGCAAGATGGCCACTGCTGTGATTGGACCCAGGGTGTTGTTGGGGTGATTTGTATGTTGCAATTTGTTGATGGACAGCCCAGCGTATATATAAGGGTTGGTATGCAACATGATCCCCCTCTTGGCTGCGTGCTTTGGATCACCCACCCTCCCTCCCTATATTTTAGGCCTCTGTGTTGACCTTGCTATGCCTGTCATGGGGTCGTCTGCTGTTGGGGCAGGGGCCTGGTAGGAATTTTTCCATTTGGCTGATTGGCTGGTGCCATCTGGTTTTCGCCTACTGCGTAGCAAATAGTCACAACTTGTAAGGTTGGCGGTTAGGCATTGGTTATTATGTTGGTTGGAGGAGGGGTTATGATTGACTGCGTCTGCCCCTCCAATTGATCCTGGTGTATGGGGAATTCCGTTAAAGGAATCCAGGGGCTTGATATGCTTTTGTCCGAACCCCCGGTCGGGGGCCAGGGCCTTGCAAGAGCCCTGGGAGCCTGTGGGGAGAGGGGAGGGTCAGACCACCCGGCTCCCTTTATATATCTCCAGAGTGTTTTCCCCTTACTGACGGTCATCAGTTCTGTCCTCAGTGGGACAGATAGTCTTAACCAATGCCTAAGCAACCACTCACATTATTTGTAATTTTAATAAAGTTGTGGCCAAAATCATGCCAAAAACCAAACCTAAAATTCTGTCTGATGTGTGAATTATTTGAAGGGTGGTATGGGAACCTCGACACACAAGTGCCACATTTTTTAACAACAACGAAAAAGATGTGTCGGTGCTACGTACCCTTGAATACCCCCCAAAAAAGAAAAGGCACTGATAACTACCTTAAATAATAACCCCAAGTCATGGTAAGTGAAATCTAGGGATGGTATTGAACTGCATGGGTAGTGGAAGAAACTAAATCAATTCCAGTATATGCTTGTCTAATTCACAGTTTTTCCTCGCTGAGTGAAATGAATTATATCTACCAAGAGTTAAGTCTCAACCTTTGTGATGGAAGCAGCCTCCATATATTCTGCTGCAGAGACAAGCCAAAAATAAGATTTCTTAAATTTGATTCACAGCATAAATTTAGCACGCACTGCCCTCAAGCCTACTGAAGGCATTTGGACTTTTGGGGGAGAAATGAGATCCGAGTGCCTGTAGCAGCCTTGGTAGAGTGTTTCAATGGGGAAAAGGGAAAGTGGGGGCGCTTTGTGCAGCTTACGTGGTGTTTTGGGATGCCGCACAACATTAGAATGAATTCCTGAATGAACTTGCATCCTGTGAGGGAAGAGAGATGAATTCCTAGACCCTGCTAAGAAAAACAACAAGGGCTTTGGTAACATTCACCATATGGAAGAGATATTAAATATGTATTATCATGATGGCAAACACATCTATAATGAAGGGCCAGAGCCAAGCTCTCGTTATACATTTTTAAAATGCTTTCTAGGTATAAACCTGTGATAAAAAGGTTTTATATTGATGTGTGTGTGTGTGTGTGTGTGTGTGTGTGTGTGTGTGTGTGTGTGTGTTATTGCAATCTGGCTTCAGAAAGTGCACTGGCTTCTCTGCTTTTGAGGGCACTCGGCATATGACAAAGGCACGATTCCTCTTAGGGAAAACAAGGTTCTTACAAGAGTAGATGAGGTAGATGTATTCTAAGTTATTTTCATTTTATTTGTGCTGCTTTTACAGTTATCTGCCTCCAAGGAACTCAATGTGCTGTGCATGGTTCTCCCTGTTTTCTTCTTCTTCTTCAGACCATCCTTGTGAGTTAGGTTAGACGGAGAAGGAGAAGAAGAAGAAGAGTTTGGATTTGATATCCCGCTTTATCACTACCCGAAGGAGTCTCAAAGCGGCTAACAATCTCCTTTCCCTTCCTCCCTCTCAACAAACACTCTGTGAGGTGAGTGGGGCTGAGAGACTTCAAAGAAGTGTGACTAGCCCAAGGTCACCCAGCAGCTGCATGTGGAGGAGCGGAGACACGAACCCGGTTCCCCAGATTACGAGGCTACCGCTCTCAACCACTACACCACACTGGCTATTAAGGGCTGGCCCAAGGTCACCTAGGAAGCCCTGTGGCTGGGTAGTGATTTGAATCTGGGTTTCTGTCCTATCCCAACACTCTAGCCACTACACAACACTACCACTGACTCTAATTGTGGCAACACATGTGGGTTCAGTAAGGCATTGATCCTCACTCAAGATTAACAAGCAACCTTGTGGGCTCTCTGTTTCCCCTGTAGCTTTAAGCGTGTAAGTGAGAAGTCTGAAGCAAACCTACAACATACTCTCCAACATTTCTCCAATGAAAGTGGGGACATCCTATTGGAGGAGGAGGAGGAGGAGGAGGAGGAGGAGGAGGAGGAGGAGAATATTTATAACCAGCACATCTGACTGGGTTGCCCCAGCCACGCTGGGCAGCTTCCAACATATATAAAAACATAATAAAACATTAAGCATTTAAAAACTTCCCCATACAGGGCTGCCTTCAGATTTCTGCTAAAGGTTGTATATAGTGGTACCTCGGTTCTCAAACTTAATCCTTTCCATAAGTCCGTTCCAAAACCAAGGTGCGCTTTCACATAGAAAGTAATGCTAAATGGGTTAATCCATTCCAGACTTTTAAAAACAACCCCTAAATCAGCAATTTAATATGAATTTTACTATCTAACGAGACCACTGATCCATAAAATGAAAGCAATAATAATGCACTGTACTATTAAATAAATAAGACAGTATTGTAGATGATAAAAATTGAAATTGTTATTTTTTCTTACCTGCACTGATGATAATCATTGTTTGGATGGGGGAGGGGCTTTTATCCATTTCCGCAGTCACACAATCAATCAATCAATCAATCAGTAGCTGAACTGGGTTCCACACAGTCACAAAGACAAACGAACCGAAAAAGCCTCAAAAACAAAAACACAAAATAAATAGCAAAAACAAAAGCACCGAACTGAATCTGTTCCGGAAGTCCGTTTGACTTCCAAAATGTTCGAAAACCAAGGCACGGCTTCTGATTGGTGCAGGCGCCCTGGAAACAATAGCCGACAGCCGCATTGGACGTTCGGCTTCCGAAAAACGTTCGAAACCTGGAACACTTACTTCTGGGTTTTTGGCGTTTGAGTACCAAGACGCTTGAGAACCAAGCTACCACTGTAGTTACTGATCTCCTTGGCTCAGCGGTTGCATGACTCCATACCCTCCAACATTTCTCCTGACTGCTGAGAATGCCTGCTTCAGGTTTGCAGATGGATTTGTGGCTCTCCATTGAAAATCAAGGACACGCCGTGGAGTTTGGATAGCAGAGGACCGGTTAAACCTCCTCATGCTTCCCACTTGACCTGACTTATTTGTTCTTTGACCCATTCCTAGTTTCTGGAGGCTTTGCGCCTATTGCCCAATATTAATATGTCTCCAGACCTGAGCAGCTCCAGCTAATTAGCATGCCGGCGGTAAGAAAAGGAGGTGACCTTTCTGCGCCCTGACTCGCCAACGTTTGGTTCGACATGAGCCTCTGAAGTGCTGAGTAATTAATAAGCATGTAGAAAGAAGTAAAGGTCTCATTTTATTGCCGGAGAAATTCATTTTAGCGATGAGTGCGCATAAATATAGAAGTACTTAATATGCTTTCTGTCGCACTGCTACTTAATTGAGCCATTTCCCCGAGTTCTCTGCACGTGTTCAGACAAGAATCTATTTGCCAGTGTTTTGTGTTGCTGGGCACTTCTGAACTCCAATGAAAGCCGCATTTAATCCTACTACCACATGTGGTGGACCTGTACAGTCATTGGGAAATTTTGGGACAACATTTACAATGAGATGAAGAAAATGTTCAAAATTGCATTTAAAAAAAACACCTGAAATCCTCCTGTTGTGGATCTTACCATTAGAAATAAAATAAGAAATAAGACCGCTATTTATGTACGCTATCACAGCAGCTAGAATTCTTGTGGCTAGGAATTGGAAGAGCAAAACAGTACCAACGATTATGGACTGGCTGATACTCAAGTTAGACTACCTACAGCTAGCAAAATTGACGGGAAGAATTAGAGGAGAAACGAATCAGAAAACCATTGGAGAATGGATCATATTTAAGGAATACATAAAAATACACTATAATAATAAGACCATATTAGCAGAACTAGAGTGACACTTGTAACCTTTATAAGTAATAGACATGTTTGAATGCAGACGGAATATTATATAGGAGCATTATATTTTATATATATATATATATATATATATATATATATATCCTATATAATAAAGAGCCTGTGTCCCTCCGTAGCTTTCCGTGTGTCACTGGAATTCGCAAGTGGGCATGCGCTCTTCTGACACACGGATTGGAGCGCAGAGAGGAGGAGGACCCTGAGGTTGGAGCGCAGCCATTGCTGCTGCTGCTACCACCGCCGAGCCTCCAGGGCCTCCGAGGGCTCCGCGCCCACCGCATGGTCCGGCCCCGCCGCCGTTCGCCGGAGGAGGAGGAGGGCAGCCCGGCTGAGGAGGGGCGGGAGAGCTGAGGCAGGCGGCGGCGGCGCACTGAGGCGGCTCCTGCTCCTCCTGCTGCTGCTGGCTGTGGAGCGGCGGGCGCCGCCGCATGAATAAAGAACCGGCCTCCGAGGGCGCCTCAAAAACACCCTCCTTTCCCCCCTGCTTCCTCCTCCCTCGCCTCCGCTTTTCTCCTCCTCTGGGGTAGCGGCCGAGGCTGGAGCTGGCGGCGGGGAGAGGCTGTAGGAAGCGGGGAGTGGGAGACGCCAGCGGGAGGTGGAGCCAGGTCCTCTCCGAGAACGCCTCACTCACCTCACGGCCCCAAACGGAGGAGCCCGGAGGCGGAGGAGGCGTCGCCGCGCTCTTGCTCTCCCTTCGCCCAAGCTGAGCCCTGGTGTCAGCACCAGGGAGGTGGATTTTGACCTCCCTCGCCGCCGCCCGCAAACCAGCCTCGCCACCACCCCCTGCCCGCCTCGCGCTGCCGCACGGTCGCCGGGGATGGGGGGGAGGTGTGTGTGTGTGAGAGAGAGGTGTGTGTGTGGGAGGGAGGGAGAGAGAGAGAGGCGAACTGTGTGTGGAGGTGGGGGGATGGGGGGAGGGAGGCGAACTGTGTGGAGGTGGGGGGATGGAGGGGGAGGGAGAGAGAGGCGAGCTGTGTGTGGATGGGGGGAGGGAGAGGGAGGCGAACTGTGTGTGGAGGTGGGGGAGATGGGTGGGGGGGATGGGTGGGGGAGGGGGAGGGAGAGGGAGGCGAACTGTTTGTGGAGGGGTGGGTGGGTGGGTGGGGGTTTGACCGCGTGTTAACATGTTTCAACACATATCTAGCCCCCGTTATTTCAACGGGCTTAATTTACTAGTATATATATATATTATATAGGAGCAAAACTGTGCGGAAAAATAATGATAATGTAAAATGTACATTGAGAAAGATCGGAAGACCTGTATGTTAGAAACCTGTTTAAGTAAGTTTAATGTGTTTAGTTTTATGGGGTAGGTTAGAAACATGTTTATGTAAGTTGAATGTATTTTTTCTTTTTTCTTTTTTTCTTTTTCCCCCTTTTGTCTCTTTTCTTTTTCTTTTACTTTGTTCTCTCAGTATTTGTGATGTTGAGATTGTGAATTTTTTAAATGTGTAATTTAAACCAATAAAGATAATTTTAAAGAAAAAAGAAAGCCGCATTTAATCGTAGCTTCCCTGATTTTTGCTACATGGACTTATTTTGAATGGTCTGTTTGTTCCTTCAGAAAAGAAGCAGATTATGGCATGGAAATATTGGCGTGGCTGCCCATTTCTCCCTCATTCTGGGGGTGCAGCAGATAACACGCCCCTGGAATAAGGATGGGAGGGAATGCAATTCCGTTTACACTTAAAGGTGAACCTGCCTAATTTGCACTTCCTGAAACAAGGGAACGGAAACAGTCACCCTTTGGAAATTCGCGCTTTTCCAAATTTTGCAACAATGCAGTTCGCCAACACAACAATGCATGTACCAGGGTAAAGCATGCATAAAAATGCGTATGTTTGCCAAACGTGATAAACTGGGGGAAGTTGCTTAGCATAAAATATGTATATTCGGCAAAACTGAATGCATAAATTTGTGTATTAGGAGAAACCTGTGGGGTTTTTTAATATAAAAAAATTTAAAAATTCAGAAACTGGAGATTCAGAAACTGAGAAACTGATTTTTAAAAAGCATTTGACAGATTTACACATCCCTATCCCTAAATGCCCTCTCTCTGCCCTCCCTGCTGGTAGATCACTAGTGGTTCCATCTCCTTCTCTCTCTGCTACCTCCCTTTTCTCTTTCCCCCCTCCCCATCAATTTCCCCCATTTTTCTACTCCTTGCCACTCTTGTGAAATTAGGCTGCAGATGGAAAGAAATTAGGTCGAGGCCCACAAGTTGCCCAGTTCTGTTTTCTTGTGTATATTTTGCCCTATGGAATGCCCTCCCATCAGATGTCAAGGAAATAAACAGCTATCCGACTTTTAGAAGACATCTGAAGGCAGCCCTGTTTAGGGAAGTTTGTAATGTTTGAAGTTTTATTCTGTTTTTAATGTTCTGTTGAAAGCCGCCCAGAGTGGCTGGGGAAACCCAGCCAGATGGGCAGGGTAGAAATAATAAATTATTATAAATTATTATTATTATTATTATTATTATTATTATTATTATTTGTTACTAATAATGAAAGAGGAGAGCGCAAAATATGGTCTGAAGCTCAACATCAAAAAAACTAAGATCATGGCCACTGGTCCCATCACCTCCTGGCAAATAGAAGGGGAAGAAATGGAGGTAGTGAGAGATTTCACTTTCTTGAGTTCCATGATCACTGCAGATGGTGACAGCAGTCATGAAATTAGAAGACGCCTGCTTCTTGGGAGAAAAGCAATGGCAAACCTAGACAGCATCTTAAAAAGCAAAGACATCACCTTGCCAACAAAGGTCCGTACAGTTAAAGCTATGGTTTCCCCAGTAGTGATGTATGGAAGTGAGAGCTGGACCATAAAGAAGACTGATCGCCGAAGAATTGATGCTTTTGAATTATGGTGCTGGAGGAGACTCTTGAGAGTCCCATGGACTGCAAGAAGATCAAACCTATCCATTCTGACGGAAATCAGCCCTGAATGCTCACTGGAAGGCCAGATCCTGAAGCTGAGGCTTCAATACTTTGGCCACCTCACAAGAAGAGAAGACTCCCTGGAAAAGACCCTGATGTTGGGAAAGATGGAGGGCACAAGGAGAAGGAGACGACAGAGGACAAGATGGTTGGACAGTGTTCTTGAAGCTACCAACATGAGTCTGACCAAACTGCGGGAGGCAGTGGAAGACAGGAGTGCCTGGCGTGCTCTGTTCCATGGAGTCACGAAGAGTCGGACATGACTAAACGACTAAACAACAACAACAACTAATTCATTATGGGGATTTATATTCTGCTCTTTGATAAAAATTACAATGCACAGAGACAGTTGTTTCTGAGATCCATACTAAGCATCTGCCATCCTCTGCTTTATAATGTGATCAACTCCAAGGAGCTTAACCTCCCACAAAGTTGCCTTGGGAGGTTTTGTAGGCTTATAAACCTCGGCCAAGAAAAGCAGCCATTCGCTTTACTAACCCAATAAATAATTTTTTTAAATGATTCTCCCTCTTGTCTATACAGTAGCTGCTCTTAAAATACATATTAGATGGACTACCTGGAAGCGAGCAAGGTGAGAAATTCAACATAAAGCATGTGGTGACAGAGACATTTTAAGGAAACAAATCAATGAAGGGGGCATTAAACTGCACATTTCAACTTTACCAGATCTCAAGCCATTTTGGAATCAAACTCTTTGGAGAGTTGTACGCAACTGCTGCATGCACACACATTTAAAGCACCTTAAAGTATCTTGGGAACTGTAGTTTCCCCCTTACAAAACTAAAGTTCCCAGCTCAGTTAACAAACTACAGTTCTCACAATTCTTGGGGAGGGGGTGTTTTAAGTGTATGGTACATTTCCGAGCACAATTCCAGAGCCTCCAAATGTCCCTATTTTCCAGGGGTGTCCCTGATTTAGAGAAGGCGTCCCGGTTTCTGATTTGATCCTGGAATGTCCCGCTTTTCCTTATGACATCCCTATTTTCATTGGAGAAACGTTGGAGGGTAAGGAATTATCCAACCCCCGAACCGTCTGAAGACAATCCTGTATAGGGAAGTTTTTTTTAAATGTTTAATATTTTCTTATGTTTTTATACATGTTGGAAGCTGCTCAGAGTGCTTGGGCAACCCAGTATGATGTGTGGGGTATAAATAGTAAAATTATCATTATGGAATGGGACGTTCCTATTTTCATCAGAGAAATGTTGGAGGGTATGCAATTCAGAGTGTTGGTGCAGACCTTTAAAGCCCTAAACGGCCAGTATACCTGAAGGAGCGTCTCCACCCCCATCGTTTAGTCTGGCCACTGAGGTCCAGCGCCGAGGGCCGTCTGCTAGTTCCCTCAGTGCGAGAAGCAAAGTTACAGGGAACCAGGCAGAGGGCCTTCTCGGTAGTGGCGCCCTCCCTGTGGAACGCCCTCCCACCAGATGTCAAAGAGATAAATAATTACACAACTGTTAGAAGACATCTGAAGGCAGCCCTGTATTGGGAGGTTTTTAACATTTGATTTTTTTATTATGTTTTTAGATATGCTGTAAGCCGCCCAGAGTGACTGGGGAAACCCAGTCAGATGGGCGGGGTATAAATAATAAAATTATTATTATTATTATTATTATTATTATTATTATTACTATTATTTTGAAATGTTGGAGGGTATGCGGATGGAGAATTGGTCGGACTCAGGGTGACTCTAAACACAGGGGAAAATGCTATAAATAAGTCAGAAATTAGATTGTCATAACAAAAGGGGGAAAAATCTCTATGGAAAATCACGTTTTAACATTTCCCACTCTCTGGCGCCATCTGGTGTTGCATGTTTATTGCACATTTAGATCGTCATTTCTTTACTAATGGAGCCGAGTCTTCAGTGTAAGGCAGATAACCTAAGCTGCCATGTAAGATTCTCTGCAAGGTTCAAAGGCTCACTCTTGGGGAGATTCAAAATTACATTTTAAGGCAACCTGTTTCGGTTGCTATGGTTATTATGAGGCACAAATAGGCAATGTTAAGGACACATGAGTCAAGGAGCTACTGTTTTTGTTCTCTGCTAGGCCGGTTTAATTGCTTACACCAGCCACTCAATTGATACAACCAGCGAGTTGTCCAGAGATATTAGATACTCCTGGGGAATAAGCCCACATGCTCCGAAACCTAAGCAAGGGGGTTGCCACCGCCGCTCTCCCAAAAGGGCAACGCTGGCTCCTGCCAGGATCATTTCTGACAAGGATAAAGTCAAGCGTTTATATATAAAAAATGTTCAGTGAGCAGGCTAATGCTTTCAAGGGAAATGCCATCCTTTTTGAGTTTGTCGCCAAGCTCTTCTCGCGGAATGTTGTTATTTCGCTAGGTCTCAGCAAAGGCATCGCTCACCGGAGGCAGAGGCGTAGCAAGCCCAGGTGGTACCCGGGGGCGGAATTTTTTTTGTCACCCCCCACCACTTTAATTTTTAAAAAAATTAAAAAGTGTCACCCCCCCTCTGATGGTGCCACTTTGCGAGGTGTGGGGGTTTTGTGTGTGTGTGTGTGTGTGTGTGTGTGTGTGTGTGTGTGTGTGTGTGTGTCTATTATCTCTTTTTTTTCAATAAAGTTAAAATAATAAAAAATGATTAAAAAATGATAAAAATTAAAAAAAATAAAAAGTGTCACCCCCCTCTGATGGTGCCACTTTGTGAGGTGTGGGGGGTTGTGTGTGTGTCTATTATCTCTTTTTTTCAATGAAGTTAAAATTAAAAAAAAAATTAAGTGTCACCCCCCTCTGGTGTGGAACCCGGGGCGGCCCGCCCCCCCCCCCCATTGCTACGCCCCTGACCGGAGGAAACATTAAACAACGCGTAACTCCAATGCACATCCCTCTGGTCCTAGGCAAATGATAAGCCAAGCTAATCAATGTATTTTCATTCCCTGTATCTGGGTATTGCCCCTTTTTTAGCGCAACAGTAATACACCCACATCCCCCTGTTTACATGAATCGTATCAAGAGCTGAGGCAGGGGAGTAGGAAGTGGGAAGGGGGGGCGCCCCAGGTTCCATCATGGAGGGGGTGACAAATTATCAAGGAACAATTACTGCCCTACTAGGGTGGTTCAGATGGTGACAGCAGTCACGAAATTAGAAGACGCCTGCTTCTTGGGAGAAAAGCAATGACAAACCTAGACAGCATCTTAAAAAGCAAAGATATCACCTTGCCGACAAAGGTCCGTATAGTTAAAGCTATGGTTTTCCCAGTAGTAATGTACGGAAGTGAGAGCTGGACCATAAAGAAGGCTTATCGTCGAAGAATTGATGCTTTTGAATTATGGTGCTGGAGGAGACTCTTGAGAATCCCATGGACTGCAAGAAGATCAAACCTATCCATTCTTAAAGAAATCAGCCCTGAGTGCTCACTAGAAGGACAGATCCTGAAGCTGAGGCTCCAATACTTTGGCCACCTCATGTGAAGAGAAGACTCCCTGGAAAAGACCCTGATGTTGGGAAAGGTTGAGGGCACAAGGAGAAGGGGACGACAGAGGATGAGATGGCTGGACAGTGTTCTCGAAGTTACTAACATGAGTTTGGCCAAACTGCGAGAGGCAGTGAAGGATAGGCGTGCCTGGCGTGCTCTGGTCCATGGGGTCACGAAGAGTCGGACACGACTGAACGACTGAACAACAACAACAATGGGTGGTTCATAAAAAACTTTTTTTAAAAAATGCCTGCTCCAAAGGTCTTATCTTACTACACTAGGGATTATATAGCTATATATGAAATTTCATGCATATCAGTTAATATCTTGACCCTCCTCCACGAAAATAGCTGTTTACTTGGCTGTTTTCCTATGTTGTGAAGGCTGAAATTTCAGTTCAGTGGAGCACTTACTGTTCCCAACCCTAACCCTGCGGAAAGCCATCTAATTAGACTTTAATTTGATTTTGACATGTTTTTAGGAGGTAATTTATTTATTGTTTGATTTTATATCAATGTCTGATGTTTTATATCAATTTTGATTTTATATCAATATCTGATGTTAGCCGCCCTGAGCCCGACTTCGTCCGGGGAGGGCGGGATATAAATAAAAGTTTATTTTTACTTATTATTATTCCTTTGTAAGAAAATATGAAATAACGTAAAACCATTTTTGCAGGCAAAAAAAAAAAAATTGGGGGGGGGTGACAAGAAATTTTCCACACCGGGTACCACCTGACCTTCCTACGCCTCTGGCTGAGGGATACTTGTATATCTCCTCTCCGCCCCCCCCCTTTTCCTTCCCATGCCTTTGTGCCGTTTTAAAGAAATCTCTCATCTCCATCTTCTTTTTCCTATTTCCTCTGCACAGGAAAGAAAATACCGCTGTCACTTTCGGTGGGGCCTGCCTTTCATCTCACCGTCGCGCTGTTGTTCGGTGGCTTTCTGGGCCTCTAAGTGGTATCCAATTTATTTGTATTCTGATGCCACTTAGGTGGAGCATACCTCTCTGTCAGCCGAGTGGGAGCTCGGGGTGTTTTGCTCTCTCGGAAGCTACGGGACGAACAAATTGACAATATCAATTCTAGCCAATCATCTTGCAGGCAATTTCCACCTGTCTGCCGAAGAGCGTTATTCCTCCAATTCATCCAGCAGAACCACTTACTGTCATCAGAGCAGGGCTTCAGGTTGCTTCCTCTAGCTCTGTCAATACCCATGAGCTCAATTTCCAACCTCTTGCATCATAGGTAGGCCGCACGCTAAATGAGAAAGGAGGCTTAATTGTCTGGGCGACAGAAAGAAGTTTGCGCAGTAATTCCATACTGAAAGGAAATACACACCAAGAGCTCTGGCCAGAAATTTCAATACTAGGAATAAATCCTACTCGTGAGTTATAGTTAAATAAAAGTATGTATTCTGTTAAGAATTACAGTCTTAGGCAGAGAATGTCAATTCAAATATGAAAAACAGTTTCAAGTTCACAATAATATGTGTAGCTTCAAGTGAAAAATACAACTTCAAATTCACAGTAGTATGAGTAAACAATAATTCGTTACAGTATAAGAACATAAGAAATTTCAAGTAGCAATAAATGTATATCAGTTTGTATTCAAAAGTATTCAAAAGGATCATTTTATAAGTAAAGCCGGAGTGAAGAGGTGAGGAAACATATAACTATATGGTGCTCTAAATTAATAACTTTACTTTGATTCAAAACATGTAATTATTGTTAATACTTATTATTTCTAGACACTACATTTGAAAAACATAGAGTTACATGATACTTCCAAATGCACTCTACAAATTAACACGAACTCAAAAATTAGGTAAGGAACCAAATGTTATATAATACTGTAAAACTTAAATGTTATATAACACTGTAAAACTTAAATTTAGAATTTAGAATTTTGATGAAATTTGATGCATTGTTTGATATTACCAGCTGACAAAGACATCCGTATCAAAACAGGGCCCTGTCCTGATTGCTTTTCCTGAATCGACTCTTCACTCCGGCTTTACTTATAAAACGATCCTTTTCAATACTTTTGAATATGAACTGATATACATTTATTGTTACTTGAAATTTCTTATGTTCTTATACTGTAACGAATTATGTCACCACTATTTGCCATTCCTGGCGACCTTAGAACCCGATCAGGCTCATGTGAAGTAAGCTAATCCCAACTGGTTGACCGTCATGAGAAGCAGTTTGATAACTATATTTCTCAAGGCACAATAGCAATGAAACCACTGACCAAGCAGGGGTGGGAAACGTGGGGTGTTCAGTAAGAATTGCATTTCCCCAGATATGAAAGGTTATAGTCTGTGTGCTGGGGAAATGCAATATTCTCATGTCACAAAACCTCCACAAATCTGGAGTGGCATCCCTAAGATGGTTGGATGACACCTTGTATGCCTCCTTCTGGCAACTCCTGAAGCCAAGCTGGTGCCAAACATATTGCTCTGCTTTCCTTTGGACCTCATAAGCAAGGCGGAGGGAGGGGGCAGGTTTGGCACCTGGGCAGCCCAATCCAGCAGGCAGCAGTTACGAGTTACCAGAGTGAAGCCACAGCAGGCACTGTGATTCTCCAGCGGTTTGACTTCACCCCTGGAGGCACACTCCATTGTCTCTTGAGACAGATGGATGCCAACAATTGACAAGTTGAGCAGGGAGTGTGGGGGGGGTGTCAGCGGGGCCGTGGCGCACAATTTTGAGGGGGCACGGCCCATGCACCTCTACACAGGTGACCCCAGCATGGCGTGGCCTGGTGTTTTGCTCCGTGAGCCTTGGGGAGGATTTGCCCACCAAGGCCCACGGCGACCAGCTCAGCTTCTCCCTGCCTGGGAAAGCAGGTGGTACAGTGCAGGCCCACTTGGTTCCGGTGAGAGGGTCACTCCGGCAGCATCAAGGGCTGGGCTGGGCTGGGCTGGCATGGCGGGCTTCGTTCACCCTCCGTGCCCTGCCCCCCGCAGCGCATGCAGCCTCCTGGTGCACGCCTGCCTGCCCTGGGCACCAGCAACCCATGCTATGCCACTGTCCAGAAACATGGATATACAGTGGTGTATACCACTCTTCGAAGCAAAGATAAAGATTTTCATCCAGGTCCTTTATGCAATATGGACAAATTAAGCCTCTGTAGGCCACATGGGAATCAAATGCAGATTAGTTGTAACCTCCATTTTCCTACAGTATATATGTGATGTGAACAGATATTTTGCGATCTGAACTTGCTATAATAGTGTCTGAAGATCTGGATTCAGTCGAAATAGTTTGTTCTTCAGGCTCACCATAGCTAGAGACTTTTCCCTTTGTAACAACATTTCATCACTGCTATAATGTCTCTGTGTTGTAACACTTTGGGCAATTTTAATTGGGAGATTTTTCTCTCGCTCTTAATTTACACCCAAGAGTCTTATTAAAATTGTCCTACTGATGCCACTTGCAAACAAAATCCTCACAATTACTGTTCACAGAATCACCTGTGCTTAACCTTCCGTCTCCAACACCTGAACCCACTCAGAGTTCTGACAAATGAGATGGTCTATATATATTCCATAGTCATTTGGTTACAATGCTGGAGACATTGTAGCCCATTGTGCATTTTAAGCAGCCTGTTATCAAGGTTACACAAGTGCCTACTCCATGTGAAAGATGCATATTTGTAACTGATACAAGGAGGTTGTCATCAAAACACATGAGAACAGGGGTTTTAATTTACCTAAAATGTGATGGTCATTTCAGAGACCGGTTCTTAACCATTTGGAATTGTAATGAAGATAGACATGTATCAAGATTTAGAGAGTCTGGGTCAGGAGTGGGGAACTGGATCCTGCCAGCAGGCTAAATTCCCATCTCCTCCACCTTCTGCAGGTCAACTCTGACAGGCAGGTGAGGCCACAGACCTGTCAGTCACCTGGCATCATGCATTTTTTTGTGTCTGCATGATTTGAAATTGAACCGCTTTGACCAAAGGCACAGTACTAGCAACTGGCGGAGGAAGAGGAGTGCGGGGGGAGCGCACCGCCCCCGGCAGCACGATCCCGGTGGGGTGCCATCGCGGCTGCCCCCCGCCTGCGCTGGGCGCCACGCCACGTGCCAGCCCGGCCCCCGCGTGATCTCCGCCCCCCCCCCCCGGTGCCGGAGCATGAAGCTCCACCACTGATACTAGGCAAGCACTGGCAATCAGGTGATTGGCAGCACTTGCAAAGCCCTGTACCCCCTTGGCTGCAGGGAGGCAGGGTCCCCAGTGAGGAATTCCCTAGTGCAGCTGATTCCACGTGGGGTTGCTGTCAGTGAGCCACAGTTGCAAAGGAACAATCAGGAGCTCACTTTGGAGCAACTTACCTGCCCCACACTCTTACCTGCCCCACATTTGTCAGGGACTGGCTGGATGAGGAAGAGTGGTGGGAGCCGCCCACACAAGAGGCCCCCCCCCACCAAAGAAGACGACTTAGATTCTGGGTGGTGGTGGTGGTGGGACACTGAAGAACAGTCTGGGGAAGGGACGAGCTAGAGGTGCTAGAATATTAATTTGGCATTGGTTTTGTTATTGTTTTAAACTGGAACCAGCTATCCTACATTTATGGCCGGATGTAACCACATTGATCTGATAATGCTGATATTTGCTTCCTTATAATAATAATAATAATAATAATAATAATAATAATAATAATAATAATTATTTTTCCTTAGAAGTAAAGGCCAGAATTATTTACCAACTTATATGGCCACTGATCAATAATCGAACAAAGGATGGCCTTGAATTTCATGTAAGGCGTTGGGAGAAAAGAATGCTCTACTATAAACATCTTTTTCCATCGCAAGCAAGTTGTCTCATTAAAAAAAGTAGTTGCTTTAAGAAAGAAAGAAAGAAAGAAAGAAAGAAAGAAAGAAAGAAAGAAAGAAAGAAGATTCAGATGTTTTCAATGGCTCATGTGCCAAGTTCTCAGTTGGTTATAATTAGAGTTGTTGCAATGAAACAAGGACAGCTTCCTTTATTGATCTGGGTAGCCCAGCCAACCCAAGAAGAGCTGGAACAGAGTGATTTATATTGGGTGTCTTTAAACTTGCCTTAGAATTTCCAGCTTTATGCATTAAAATGATGGTGCTGAATGATAATGGTGATTTATTGACGACCACATCAGTCAAGCACAATGAGCGTCCGCAGTAAAGCATTTTGCACACGAAAACCAGACCTACTGCATGCAAAGCAGTGTAGCGAATGGCTACAGCCGCTCTGGGCAGCTTCCAGCATATACAAAAACCTAAGGTAAAGGTAAAGGGACTCCTGACCATTAGGTCCAGTCGTGTCCGACTCTGGGGTTGTGGCGTTCATCTCGCTTTATTGGCCGAGAGCCGGCATACAGCTTCTGGGTCATGTGGCCAGCATGACAAAGCCGCTTCTGGCAAACCAGAGCAGCGCATGGAAATGCCGTTTACCTTCCCGCTGTAGCGGTACCTATTTATCTGCTTGCACTTTGACGTGCTTTCGAACTGCTAGGTGGGCAGGAGCTGGGACCGAGCAACGGGAGCTCACCCCGTCGCAGGGATTCGAACCGCCGACCTTCTGATCAGCAAGCCCTAGGCTCTGTGGTTTAACCCACAGCGCCACCTGGGTCCCATATACAAAAACATAATAAAACGTTAAACATTAAAAACCTCCCTATAGAGGACTGCCTTCAGATGTCTTCTATCTCCTTAACATCTGATGGGAGGGCATTCCATAGGGCAGGTGCAACTAACCTGGTTCCCTGTAACATCACTTCTCACAGTGAGGGAACCGCCAGAAGTGTTGGGAATTCCATTCCACCCTTTGCTGCAGATGTGTATGGGATTGTTACATGTCACATGTCTGTTTGCATTCCAGCACTGATTCTTGGAGTCTTGTGGGCAGAAAGGGAGATACGCTGTTCCCGCTCCGTATAGCTTTTGCTTTTGTAGCTCTCTCTCCGAGGAAGAAAGACAGAGAGAGAGGCCATGTTTTATTTGTTCTGTTACATTTGATTTAATTTGCAATAAATTAGGCTTGGTGTTACTCCTCAAGGCTGAACTTTTGTTTTGAACTCTGCTCATCGTGTGCTCATGTCCCTGGATATGGGCCACATCAGTGTGACGGGAGACCAGAGTGAAGAATCCCAGGCGACGCTGCATTGGGGGGAGGCACCAGGCCTCAACATTGCGTGTTTAGACCTTTTAACCTCCCCCTTAAATAAATTCAGACAAGACTCAAATTTTGGTTTGGTTTTTGGCAGAATTTAGGCCACAACTTTATTGATTACATCAAGTGAGTGGTTGCATAGGCTCTGGTTCGACTAGCTCCCTGCACCGTGGCAGGTAGCGTTGACCCAGGGCACCAGCATAGGTCAGCCTAGGGTGAACACCTGGAACAGCGGAAAGCCGGGGTCAGGTTAGTCCACCACCCAGATGTCCCCTGGACTCGGGCATGGGCACAACCCCTCTCGGGGTTGACCAAACCATTGAGTCCCTGGATTCCTTTAACGGAATACCCTTCGCATAGGCATGGCCAGAGCGTTCTCCCATCCCTGTCACCTGAACCAGAGCCTATCCACAACCTTACAAGATTTGCTACACAGCAGGCGAAACCCAAATGGCAACAGCCAATCAGCCAAGTGGGGGAAATTCCTGCCGTGCCCCTGTCCCAATGACAGACGACACACGATGGCATAGCAAGGTCAAGCGCAAGCCCTAAATATAGGGAGAGGTGGGCGGGTGTTCCAATGCACTGGCCCAAAGAGGAAGCTCAGGGACATGTGCATGGGCCTTAAGTAGGTCCCTTGTTCCGTTTGGCTAGCGTCCCATTGGTCAGATTTCACCCAGCAACGAGGAACCTACCAATAGGGTGTTGTGGCTATCCAACAGACCCCACCCACAACACAGGGTTTGGTTGCCAGGTTGCACCGCAACACGTGCCCTCTTTGAGGGAGGACACGATTTATCACCAAACAAGAAGGCCCTCGGAGCTGGACCTCAGTATCCAGGCTGAATGATGGGGGTGGAGATGCTCCTTCAGTCTACTGGGCCGAAGCCGTTTAGGGCTTTAAAGGTCAGCACCAACACTTTGAATTGTGCTCAGAAATGTTCCCTTCTTATTTTATCCCCTCTTCTCTATATGCCCCATGCTTTTTTGTTACTTTGTTCTTATCAACATTCCTACAATGACCGCTCCCCACATCAAATGGGGGGTGCCTTTTGCGTGGTTGTGCGCAGCCCCCCGGATCCCAGTGCGACTCCTGGTAGTTCAGGCTGGCTTCATCCTCCCCAGGCTGGATACCTGGAGGTCTCCGCCTACCTCATCCAATCGCCCAATCCTGCCTGGGAAGGCGTCGCCAGGGGATTGGCCAGGTAAGGGGATGGAACGTCATGCCCACACAACTGAAGGTGAATCTTACCTGCGAAGCGGCAGTCGGCTCCAGAGCTTTTTTGTTACTTTGTTCTTATCAACATTCCTACAATAATACATTGGCTAAGATAATTATTTATGTAACAATGTCTAAGGGGTGCGGGTGGCGCTGTGATGTAAACCACTGAGCCTTGGGCTTGCCGATCGGAAGGTCGACGGTTCGAATCCCCGTGAGGGGGTGAGCTCCCATTGTTCAGTCCCAGCTCCTGCCAACCTAGCAGCTCGAAAGTACGTCAAGTGCAAGTAGATAAATAGGTACCGCTCCGGCGGGAAGGTAAACAGTGTTTCCGTGCACTGCTCTGGTTCGCCAGAAGCAGCTTAGTCATGCTGGCCACATGACCTGGAAAAACAGTCTGCGAACAAACGTCGGCTCCCTTGGCCAGTAAAGCGAGATGAGCGCTGCAACCCCACAGTCGTTCGCGACTGGACTTAACTGCCAGGGGTCCTTTACCTTTTAATGATGTCTAATGAACTCAACCATTCTTCTCATCATTTGTTTACAGCTTTAGGCACACCCCAAAAACAACAACGATGAGACAACGCTAAGATAATCGGAAGCACAAGATGACACGGAAGCATTTTGTGTGTGTGTTTGAGTGTGTTAATTTTTTTTAAAGACTCCTGTCAAATAGGAGTTGCAAATGCTGTACCCAACTTAGTTCATAGGAAACCATGCTCGATTTGATGCCTTTCCTCTGATATATTGTTCGGAAGACTTCCAATGCAGATACTGACAGTTTTACAAGGACCAGGAGGTTGCGGAAAAATGCTTCCCATCTTCATTTCTGTGTAGTCTATTTCTGGAGCCAGAGCAGAGACAGTCATTTGCATTACTCTTTCCTGCCGACTAAAGGGAGGCTGTCTGAGAGATATGGAAATTGGTATGCAGACGAGGAAGCTGTTTTAGCGCCTTATTTACAGTGTTGTGCTCTCTTAAAATATGAGTGTGACAATGAATGGAATTTATATTTGCCAATAATATGCTCTAAAAAATAAATAAATCTATGCCTTGAACAGAAGTTAAGGGAATGCATTATTTTTGGAGGAGAATAGCCTGTGGCAACAGGTGAGAATGTTTTCAGATGTCAAGATACCAAATGACCAGTGGACAGCTTGTGGAATATTTAGTATTACCTGCTGCTAAGCGAGAAATCTAGGGGGTTTTTTCTGCTGGTCAAGGGCAATACTGAAGCAGAAGTTCATGTCGATCTTTAATAAGACGGCAAATTCTAAACTCTTCCTTCTGACAACTGACCTCTTGCAAAGTCTTTCTTTCTCTGCCCCAATGTTATGCATGTTCAACCAAATGTAAAACCAGCCAAGCAACCATTTGAGCAACATTATACCAGCATCACGATTGCTCGGCTCCAAAATATTCTCTCTTTTTGCTTTATTTGATTAAATCATTCTATATGTCAAACATGATAGTCCATCCCTTTCCAGCCTCACATTTCAATACTTTAAATTCCAGTCATGAACCAAACTTCTCCCTGCAAAGTTAACATCCTGCATTCTGCCTGCTCCCCTATGAATCCATTCGGTCCATTTATAAGATTATTGCAGTTCTAAACATTTTTACCACCATAGGTGTTTCTACTTTCTTCCCCACAGTATCTTTCTGGCTAATAACAAAATCCATACTAGGGAAATAAGGTCTGCTGGTACTTCCACCTTGATCATGTTAAACATGACCAGCATTGAACATGATCCCAGGCATGTCCGTTTTATACTCAGAGCTGTCAACTTTCGGATTTGAAAATAAGGGATTTTTCCCACAAACTTTCAGTTTTGAAAATAAGGGATGCTGCGAGGGCAGTGCAATGGCACCAAGTAACCTCGCCACCCTGCGCTCCAGAGGCTGTGTGCGAACGAGTGAGCGAAAGAGCGAGCGCATAGACGGCAGGCAGGCTGTCTGTCTGGTTGGGCGTGAGGGTCTGGCTGCACAAGGCATGCAAGCTCCGCCCCCAATCGGTCTCAGACTCCTTATTGGCAGCCGAGCAACACAGCTGAGGAGCCTCCCTGGCCAGCAGGGAGGGAGAGGAGCTGCTTCCTTTGAAATCCAGGAAATTTAAGGGATATCAACAATCCGGGATAGCAGTGGGAAACGGCATTGGAATAAGGGAGTTTCCCGCAAAAAAAGGGAGGGTTGACAGCTATGTTTATACTGTGTGGCTGTTTGCCTCCAAACCTGAGTGCCATTTGACACTCCCTGCTCAGCTTGTCAATTGTTGGCATCCATCTGTCTCAAGAGACAATGGAGTGTGCCTCCAGGGGTGAAGTCAAACTGCTGGAGAACCACAGTGCCTGCTGTGGCTTCACTCTGGCAACTCGTAACTGCTGCCTCCTGGATTGTTTTTGCTACATTAGCAGCACCAAAGTGACCTTAATGGGGCACAATCCTGGCCAGTGTGTATGGGGGTCCTGGGCTGCCCAGGTGCCAAGCCTGCCCCTCTCAGCCTTGCTTATGTGGTCTAAAGGAAAGCAGAGCAATATGTTTGGCACCAGCTTGGCTGCAGGAGTTGCCAGAAGGAGGAGTACAAGGTGTCATCCAACCATCTCAGGGACTCCCCTAAGATATCCCGCAAGACAGCAGAGGTTTAGGATCAGAGTTTAATCTGCAGCACATGGAGAAACAGCCTTTTTGAACCTTGGACCCTTCTTGACCATTGAACCTCATCAGCTCAATCCACTGGAGCCTGTTTTCACATGCAGGGGATAGACAAGTCCCCAAGACCAATCAGCTACCATCACCTGGTTTAGATGGCCAATTGAAGCCGTTTCCCGGGGTGTGGCCACTGTCGCATGCCGACAGCTTTTAAGAGCCACAAGTGAGAGCTGAGTGCATAATCAATTCTAAATGTTTCATTAATTTAGTTAATGAAAGCAGAACAGAACAAAGTGCTAAGTCTAGTGTCCATCATATTTATGCACAGAACGCTTTTTTTGCAGCTGGGTGTCTTCAAGGTTAAATGCTACAACTTGTTGTTGAGTTCAGGCATTGCACATTCTCTGCCCCATCTCCCTATGTATGTTGTAAAGGAGCTTTTAGTTCAACAAGTAGCTAAATTTTCCCACAATATTTGACATACAATCCTGAACACAATTTCAGGTGTTCTTCAACTACAACTCCCATCATCGTTGACCTTTGGCCATGCTGGTTCTTTGATTATTAATGTAAACCTCCAAAATGTATTTTGTATAGTTAAGTTTTTACCTCTGTCTTCAGTACATTTTATTTTTTTATATATTTTATTTTATTTTATTTTATTTATTTTATTTTATTTTATTTTATTTTATTTTATTATTTTATTGCTATGGCTAGTGGCTGATGCAAATAAAGATTCTTCTGATCTAGTTAATATGCTTTCAAGAGAGGCAACACCTCACTGCCTCTCTCTGTATCCTCCAACTTTCCATCCAGAGCCCATAACTCACCACAAGCATATGCTGTTGCCTCTAAGCCAAATGAAAGTATTGGGGGAGTATATGTTTTGAGCCAACCTGCAAAAGACGTCAATGAGCATTAAAAGACAATGTTTCACATGCACCCTTAGTTGGTCTCTAACGTGCTACTGGAAGGATTTTTTTTTATTTTGTTTCGACTACAGCAGACCAACACTGCTACCTACCTGTAAATGCACCCTCCTAGACACATATCAGGAGCTTGGGGTGGTGGAACAGAACTGCTTCTTTTCTCAAAATAATCTCCTTCCAAACATGCATTACAAAAAGTGGCTGAAAAGCAACACATTTTGTTGGGGCTTTGTTGCATGCTCCTTGCTCTCTATTTCAGTTTTGCAGCATTGATTTTTAGGAGAAAGGTGCTGGTATAGTCTGTTTTCGTCCTTTAATTACCGGTAATACTTCAGAATTTAGTAATTCTAGAATATGTCTTCATTTTGTATTCATTGTATATTGTATGTATTCATTTTGGGGTCCAGAAGAGATACACTTTTTGCAAATTTAGTTATCCCAGCCACTTGTAGATAATCCTAAAATGTATTGATGCAGAATTATTAATGTGAAGTCGGGTTTGTTCTGTTTTGGCTTCCTTCTTAGCATTCACTTTATTACACTGTTTTGCTTAAAATTAAGAAGAAGAAGAAGAAGAAGAAGAAGAAGAAGAAGAAGAAGAAGAAGAAGTGGAAGAAGAAGAAGAAGAAGAAGAAGAAGAAGAAGAAGAAGAAGAAGAAGAAGTGGAAGAAGAAGAAGAAGAAGAAGAAGAAGTGGAAGAAGAAGAAGAAGAAGAAGAAGAAGAAGAAGAAGAAGAAGAAGAAGAAGAAGAAGAAGAAGAAGAAGATTAAAAATATTAAAGACATGGACATTCTCAAAGTTGTGTAATGGATACAGGGAACATGAAGTGTCCTTCCTGGCCCAAGAAAAAGAAGAAACAGATATCAATGTTCACTGTTTGTTTGCTCAAGCTATGTCAAGAGATTAAAAGGGAATCTCTGGCAGACAGACCAAAAGCTGTCAATTTGGAAAGCAGCTGTTTGTTCAGTCATGCTCACTATATTTATATTTTTTTAAAAAAAGATTGAACACCCATGACTACACTGACAAAATCCATTGATTTTGCTGAACAGCTTCAGAAATGAAGGCAGCCCCCTTTTAATTAGACTGCTTTTCAACAGAAGTTAAGCTTCATTTGGACTTGATATTTATGGTGTCATGAACTCTGGTTATAATACAGCCAGGGTTATAGAATGCCTTCAGTCCTTGCTAGCAAAATGCCCAATCATCAGCTGAGGAAAGGAGAGAAAGACCTTAGGTATCTCTGTGGACCATAAAGATACAATGCTTCTACTGCCCAGTGGACTCCCAGACCCTCCAAGTGTCCCTATTTTCCAGGGACAGTCCCAGATTTACAGAAGCCATCCCGGTTTCTGATTTGATCCCGGAATGTCCCCTTTTTCCATAGAACGTCCCTATTTTCATCGGAGAAATGATGGAGGTTATGGAGTTATGTGAAGGAGATAAGTAATTATACAACCTTTAGAATACATCTGCAGGGAAGTTTTTTAATGTTTAATGCTTTATTGTGTTTTTATATATGTTGGAAGTCGCCTAGATGGCTGGGGTATTATTATTATTATTATTATTATTATTCTGTCCCTTTTTCATTAGAGAAATGTTGGAGGGCATGGCTCAGTGTCCCAGGCTCTATCCACCAATATACTAGGTGTCAACAACCTATGGATGTTTCTGAACAGCTCCACAGGGTTACTGAGGACTTAATTTCTGCTTTCACCACCACAAAGTAGCCACAATTATGTGCTCTAGTGTATGTTTGGTAATCTCTACAGCAGGACTTCCATCATCTGTTATTGTTATTCTTATTTATACCCCGCCCTTCTGACTGGGTTTCCCCAGCCACTCTGGGCAGCTCGCAACAGAATATTATTATTATTAATAATAATAATAAAATGATGAAACATCAAACATTACAAACTTCCCTAAACAGGGCTGCCTTCAGATGTCTTCTAAAAGTCAGGTAGTTGTTTATTTCTTTGACATCTGATGGGAAGGCATTCCACAGGGCAGGCGCCACCACCGAGAAGGCCCTCTGCCTGGTTCCCTGTAGCCTCACTTCTCACCATGAGGGAACCACCAGAAGGCCCTCGGAGCTGGACCTCAGTGTCTGGGCTGAACGATGGGGGTGGAGACGCTCCTTCGAGTGTACTGGGCTGAGGCCGTTTAGGGCTTTAAAGGTCAGCACCAACGCTTTGAATTGTGCTCAGAAACGTACTGGGAGCCAATGTAGGTCTTTCAGGGCCAGTGTTTTATGGTCTCGGTGGCCAGGGGCCTGAACGTGCTTCACAGAGTCTCTGTGAGGGCATTCAGGAGTGTTCATATCTCTGGTCCTCCACATCTCACCATTCCAAAGTGAGGTGAGGGCCTCAGCAGGATCACCAGTTCCATCCACCAGAAAATCCCACAGAGCATTCTGGTACCCATCGGCATTCTGTCAGGTCATTAGTTGTTATGATCAGGAGCCAATGTTCTGTGCTCCCTTGCTTCTGTTCTCCCTCAGGACAGGTGGGCCTTAAATAGCCACAGAGAAGGGGGGGGCCTGTCCCAACTGTTCTCTAGGACCGTTGATGGTTCTTGTCAGAAACCAACAGTCAATGAATCCTGCCTGGCCTGGGCTTCTTCACTTCTGTCTTCCCTCAGGTCACACAACTCTTTATCCAAGTAGCTTCAGTGAGAGCCAGTGTGATGTAGTGGTTAAGAGTGGTAGACTTGTAATCTGGTGAACCGGGTTCGCGTCTATGCTCCTCCACATGCAGCTGCTGGGTGACCTTGGGCTAGTCACACTTCTTTGAAGTCTCTCAGCCCCACTCACCTCACAGAGTGTTTGTTGTGGGAGAGGAAGGGAAAGGAGAATGTTAGCCGCTTTGAGACTCCTTTGGGTAGTGATAAAAAAGGGATATCAAATCCAAACTTCTTCTTCTTCTTCTTCAGGGAAAGTGAGGGAGGGATTGGCCCCAGCAGTTCTCTCAGGCCATTGGTGTTCTGCCAGAAGTCCACAGCATGTGTTTTTTCAGGATCTTGGTGGGCAGTATTTTGACAGTATTTTGCTTAGTTGACAGTATTTTGCTTAGCATCAGAGGTGGATTTAAGGCAGTATGATTGGCTCCACCGCACTGGGTGACAAGACTAGGGGGCGCCACAGGGCAACTATAATGTGGTGAATTAAGCAGACTGGAAAGTGAGAGGTGGGGGGGGCACCAAATTCTGGCCTCGCACAGGGCACCGCTAAAAATTGAAAGATCCATGCCCGCTCCAGCTAGTGTTCACTGGTTCATTCCTCAGGTCGAGTTGGCATGTTAAATAATTGCAGATTTTTTAAAAAAATAAAAATAAAAATAAAAGCAATGGGAGAGAAAGCTGGCCAAGGGACTGATGAAGTCTCCTCTTTGCATTTAATAATCTGTCTGGAAACTGTCAGTTTTTGGTCTTCTAGGTAGACTTGATGTTAACTGCATCTATCTTGCCTAAGAACTCTTGGACAAATTCTTTGTGATAATATTTTCTCCTTTGGCATGATATGACTCTCTCTTTTTTTCCCCTGATGAGTCATAAACTCCAGGGGTCCTAAGTACTGTGATCTGTGGGGCTCCAGTGTCACTTTCTGCAAGAATAAAAATATTAAATCATTTCCAGCTATGTTTCATTGCGGGTTGCTAAATAACACTGCAGAGATCTGCAGTCTTTGAGCAGAGGTAGTATCGTGCTTGATTAGATTACATTTGATCCCGAAAAGATGCTGCAATTCACCTGCCAGAAGAGTTGACTTCTCTGTTCATTAAAGTTGGCAAAGCACCTTTATGTCCTCAGGAAAGTAAAACATATACTGCTCACTCTCGCTTAAATGGGTATTGATAAATCACTTAAGTTAACAAAGTAGTCTAATAGATGTTTAGCCTGCATTGACTTTTCTGAATTTCTGCCATTCTGAGAAATCTTGCAAACCATAGTAGAAGCGACTAAACCATAACTTGATCATTCTGTTTTGATTTTATATGTGTGAAATGTCTTCATCTCAACTGAAAGCTTTAAAACTTGTTGTAAGCCACGTAAAACAGGTATATTTCATGAATAAAGGGACCCCTGACCATTAGGTCCAGTCGCGAACGACTCTGGGGTTGCGGCGCTCATCTCGCTTTACTGGCCGAGGGAGCCGGCGTACAGCTTCTGGGTCATGTAGCCAGCATGACTAAGCCGCTTCTGGCGAACCAGAGCAGCGCACGGAAATGCCGTTTACCTTCCCGCCGGAGCAGTACCTATTTATCTACTTGCACTGGTGTGCTTTCGAACTGCTAGGTGGGCAGGAATTGCATGAATAATGGTATATAAATCTAGTAAATAAATAAGTTGAACAATACCATATGTGAATGACTATACAGTCGTACCTTGGAAGCCAAATGGAATCCGTTCCGGAAGTCCGTTTGACTTCCAAAACGTTTCACTTCTAAGGCATGGCTTCCAATCGGCTGCAGGAGTTTTTTTTTAAAAAAGGAGGGGTGCTCACAAAACTTTTTCGTTCAGTCAACAAACGTAACAAAATGTGGCTGGCACTGGGTGCCACACCGCGGGGGCCAACACCTACCGCAGGGCTTGCAGTGTGCCAGAGCCACGCGTCTCTCCTGGGAGTGCATAGCTGTCAACCCTCCCTTTTTTTGCAGGAAATTCCCTTATTCCAAAGCCGTTTCCCGCTGCTATCCCAGATTGTTGATATCCCTTAAATTTCCCGGATTTCAAAGGAAGCAGCTCCTCTCCCTCCCTGCCAGCCAGGGAGGCTCCTCAGCTGCGTTGCTCGGCTGCCAATAAGGAGTCTGAGACCAACTGGGGGTGGAGCTTGCATGCCTTGTGCAGCCAGACCCTCACGCCCAACCAGACAGACAGCCTGCCTGCCGTCTATGCGCTCGCTCTTTCGCTCACCCGTTTGCGCGCGCAGCCTCTGGAGCACAGGGTGGCGAGGCTACTTGGTGCCATTGCACCGCCTTCGCGGCATCCCTTATTTTCAAATCCGAAAGTTGACAGCTATGCGGGAGTGACATGGTGGCTTGGGCAACTGCAGGCTCCGCGCTGCCTGAAATGGTAGCGTGGGACTTGCGCCTGTCCACTGCCTCTCCCACAGCCACCGTACAGCTGAGGGGGAGGCAGTGGAGAGGCACCATGCAGTGCCCCCCGCCCCCATGGGCAACTCACCCCGCCCCCATGGACCTCCATTCATACTTCTCAGCCTTGCACCCCAGGGAAGTCACTTTGCTGCAGATAATGCAGCAGTTTGACTTCAACCACGGAGGCGCACTCCATTGTCTCTCGAGACAGGCGGATGACAACAACAACAGCTTCCCCTAGGTACCGTATTTTTCGCTCCATAAGACAAACTATTTTCCTCCTAAAAAGTAAGGGGAAATGTCTGTGCATCTTATGGAGCGAATGTTTGGCCAATCGCTGGCACCCTTTCCATCCCCACCCCCTTCCCCAGGCCTCCATTGTTGAATGTTCTGCAGACTGGCTGATTAGATTATCTGTCTGGAAACTGTAGAAATGGCTCCCTTTCCTGTAGGACTAGAAGCTGCAAACTGTGAGTTGAACCCCATAAAAACAGGGGGTTTCCTCTTTGAAAAAGAAGCTGCATCAATTTCAGCTGATCCTCAAAAAAGCAGGGCTTTTCCCTTTGCAAAAAAAGCTGCAGCACTTTGAGCTGATCCTCAAAAAAACAGGGCTTTCCCCCCATTCCTCCTCTAAAAACTAGGTGCGTCTTATGTTCAGGTGCGTCTTATGGAGCGAATGCAGTAATCTAAGCATGAGTGGCTTGCCAAAGGAGAGGCTCGGAGGTGATGCAGATGAACTAACCACATCTGGCCAAGGTTCCTTTAGTGAGACTCAGATGTAACCGGAACATCTGCAATGCAGTGCGCTGCCTTCAATTCAGTGACTGATGAAATCTCATTCCTACCACACATTTAAAAGCACTAATATACCACTTTAACAGGCACGGAGAATTCTGGGAACTCTAGCATAATAATAATAATAATAATAATAATAATTAATAAACAAACAAATAAATAAATTTTTATTTATACCCGCCCTCCCCGGCCAAGACGGGGCTCAGGGCGGCTAACACTGAATATAAATGCAGTGTTAATACATTAAAAACAAAACAAAAACAAAAACAGTTGATTAAAATATAAATTAGAATACAGTTTAAAATGCAGCTTAAAATGCAGCCTCGTTTTAGTGGTAGCCTATAGATCAAAGCCATAAGGGGGGGAAACGTCAAATATTCACCGGAGCCAACTATCCATGCTGGTCCTACATGGGCGAGCAAAAAGAGCCAAGGGAAAATTTATATACAAATCCCATATAAAGGGTTACATCAAATAAATAAATAAATAAATAAATAAATAAATGAGAGAGAGCGGGGGTTAGACTGAGTCCAGTCCAAAGGCGAGACGAAACAGCTCTGTCTTGCAGGCCCTGCGGAAAGATGTCAAATCCTGCAGGGCCCTGATCTCCTGTGGTAGGGCGTTCCACCAGGCCGGGGCCAGAGCTGAAAAGGCCCTGGCCCTGGTTGAGGCCAATCTAACCTCCTTGGGGCTCAGGACTTCCAAAGTCTTGTTATTTATGGACCTTAAGGTCCTCCACGGGGCATACCAGGAGAGCTGAGCTACACAGAGCTACAATTCCCAATACCTGTAACAAACTTCAGTTCCCAGGATTATCCATGCCTGTTAAAGTGGTACAGTGGTGCTTTTAAATGTATGGTGCGGATATTTCCTGAGAATGCCCATTTGCCTTTCTTAACAAATCTAGTTCATCATTTTAAAAGGGATTTGGGGTAAGCATAATGGCTGGCTTTCTGTACCTTGTCAGTTTCTGAACCTCTAGGGAGTTTGATGCAAATGGTTCTTTCTTTCAAAGGTGCACAGGACCTACCACTTTGGAACGTCTGAGGATATCATGGGGAGGCGAACGAAACAGGATGATGGAAGGTCTGGACATATTTGTAGCTGAAAGAAATGGACCTTGGGAGTGGGTGGAAAATGCTCCTGAATCCCTGAGGCTTGAAAAGAAACATATCCTCAGGATAGCTCAGAAAAGCTGGAGCTTTTTTGTTTGAAATGGTAATGAATAAATGTGCTCTAAAGACAAAGCCAATGATTTTGCCATTTTGAAAGTGAAAAAGGCAACTCAGATGTTTAATGCAGAACAAGGTAAGACACAGGCGTGTGCCGGGTCAAAGCCTGTACCATGAAAAACACCCACATTTATATCTTTCAAAAATAGATTAATATGAAAGTACAGAGTCGTGTCGTTTTCACTGGGTCTTTTTTTTTCAGCTGAGTTCCAAAGTGGAAATTGCACCTTTGTGATCCCAAGAGTCAATAAGTCGAGAATTGGTAGAAATGTTTTTTCTTCTATGAGATGTAAGAAAAAGTTGGCATTGGCGAAAATGTTTGTCAAAAAGTTATTGGCATCTCTGATTTAGTGACCGATTTTAAAAACAAACAAACACAAGCTAAAGAATAATGAAACCACCCAATATGGCATCAAAGGAGCAATAGTTAAAATTTTAGTCCAACAAACGTTATTTAATTAAAACAAGCTTAGAATAGCTAAGTCTTTGAGGGCTGTTTGGATGCAACCAGAAGGGGATATAGATCTGCATCCCATGGGAGATAGTGTTCCCCAGTTTATGGGACCATCACTAAAAAAAAGAAAGTCCTGCATCTTGTGCCCATCAGCCTGGTGGATCTTCATGAAGGGACTGTCTGCTGAATTCAGGGCCTAGGCAGGTTCCAACACTGATGAAGCTTGCATTTCACCTATGAAATCTCATTTTTAGTATCATTTAAACTGAAGCCACAGGACAATTAACGTCATACAAAAAAATGACAGTGGAAGAAAACATAGCTACAAAAGGATTAATATCATCTGTCAGGAATGAGCCAGCTCCCATTGAAGGTTTGCAGCCAACTGAAGAAAGCAGTCAGGAACCGAGAGAGTTAACTTTCAGGCAGGGTGAACAGCAGCTAGTGCCAACTCCCCCGCCCCTTGGAATGCCAAGCGATAAGGAAACGACTGAGAGTGGGCGGGAACCCATCCAAAGCTCTCGGGAAGCTCAAACAGGCACGAACAGAGACAGAAGTAGTGTGTCAGAAAGAGAGGAAGGGGGAGCTAACCCAATCTGTTGATGAATGAGAGGACTTTTAGATAGGAAGCAAAACAAGAGACGTAAGGTTTGTAAGTTCAATTTCTGCTTTAGAAGCCGGAAGGATTCTTTAGAAGGGTCATCTTGATTGATTATGTCGGAGGCTGTGTTAAAGCCATCTGGAGCTATCTGTTTGTTTTGACAATAAATCACCCTTTTTAATTAACTACGCTTACTGTGTTATCAAGCTGGAAACCTGGACTCCTGACATCATCCTTGTATAAATCAACTATAGAGGCATATTTCCCTCCCCAGAATAATATGAGATAATGGTGGGAATAAAATTGGGATGTGGGAATTGAGGAAGAGGCATGGAATGGACTGTGGATCAAAGTCCCGTATAAATCTATTTCGGCAATAACAAGAGAAAGAGCCCTCAAAATCACACATGGATGGTATTTAACACTTAGAAATCTTGCTTATATAAAACCCAACAGCTCTCCTATGTGTTGGAGAGAGTGTCCCACTATTGGGACATAGAGCAGCGTTTCCCAACCGGTGTGCCGCGGCACACTAGTGTGCCGCGAGACACCGGCTGATGTGCCGCGGAAAAAGGGACCTGCAGCCCAGGGCTGCACAGGACCGTGGCGGCGGTGCTGCTGGAGCCCGGCGGCGAAGCGGAAGCCAGGGCGGCGCTGCTCCCTTGGCTGCTGCAGCAGCAGCAACAGCAGCCTCGCGCACGCCGCGCTACAGCTGATCCCAGAGGTAACTCTGGGTCAGGAGACCCGGTGCAGCCGGGTGGGGGAGGAGCGGTGTGCCGCGAGATTTTTTCATTGATTCAAGTGTGCCGTTGCCTAGATTAGGTTGGGAAACACTGACATAGAGACATATGTGGTGGGAGTGTTCAAAAACAGAAAAATTCTGGGGAAATGTCTTTGGAGAGATATCTTTGATTACAAGGCAGACAGTTCCTATGTCCCCAGGACTGGCATTGCTTAATTTGTACAGTCAAGACTCACCAAGAATTAGAAATAAAGATCCTATAACCCTTTTATTGACCGCAGCAAGAACGACTATAGCCAGAACATGGAAAACATTGCAACTGTTGACCATGGATAAGTGGTATGAAGCGGTCTGGCAAACAGCTTTGTTGGAAAAGCTAACATGGAAATTGTGGGTAGCAAGAGGCCAAAAGAAAAACGATAACTAATCTACACAGTATGGGGCGATTTTATTGAACACACAGGTAGTGAGGCAAATGGAAAAGTACTGTTTGGAGTGGGTAACATAGTTTGGAATACTAGAAGTATACATTTGAACCTTTCAAATTGTTGCAGATATAATGTATTCCTTTTCATGAGAATGGAGCACATGATGTGTTATTTTATGGTTTTTAAGAGTATGAGAATGTTTTAAATATATGCTGTGGTGAATAAACTGTTTTTAAATGAAAAATAAAATAAAATAAATGACCTTGTCCCGGGGGGCGGGGGGAGAAATCTCTTCTTCTTTTTTAAGGAAAAAATACCCCAAATGTTGAGGTCACCAGATTTTTTTTAAAGATCCATGTTCTTTTCCACAGATGCATCAAAATCATCTTGAACATCTTGGTGGAGAAGGCATTCAAGGCAATAGTAGTACTCACACACTTCCCCCACGCTACGCTGCTGGCAGGACACAAACTGTTCTTAATCAGAATGACAAATTTCCAGCATAGAATTTTGTACAGAACTTTCTTTTTTTAAAAAGCCCTGCCATTCTCATCACACAGTTAGGGTTATACCCAAACACAGAGAGACACCATAACCCACCCACCCCTCACACCCACTCATAGGAAGCTGCTGTCTTATACCAGACAATTCTTTTATCTAGCTCAGCCTTTCTCAAACTTGGGTTCCCAAGGTATTGTTGGAATACAACTCCCATCATCCCTAGCTATCAGGACCAGTGCTCAGGTTGATGGGAGTTGTAGTCCAACAGTATCTTGGGACCCAGATTTAAGAATCTAGCTCAATATTTTCTAAACTGACAGGCAATGGCTCTCCAGGGTTTCAAACACAGAGCTTTATGATTCTGTGATACCACTGAGCTACAGCCCTTCCCCTTGGAATTCAAGCGAGTCTTTTCTTTTCATATCACCTAACCTTCCACTTAGCGCAGGACATGGGTGGCGCTGTGGGACACGGGTGGCACTGTGGTCTAAACCACAGAGCCTAGGGCTTGTCGATCAGAAGGTCGGCGGTTCAAATCCCCATGACGGGGTGAGCTCCCGTTGCTTGGTCCCTGCTCCTGCCAACCTAGCAGTTCAAAAGCACATCAAAGTGCAAGTAGATAAATAGGTCCCACTCCAGCGGGAAGGTAAACACCGGCTTCCGTGCGCTACTCTGGTTCGCCAGAAGCGGCTTAGTCATGCTGGCCATATGACCCGGAAGCTGTTTGCGGACAAAACACCAGCTCCCTCGGCCACTAAAGCAAGATGAAGGCCCTGTTTCGCTAATTCTTCGTCAGCTGGAATATTAAGACATCCTACGTTAGAAATAACTCTTATAATATTAATAAATGCTTATATACATTCTACTCTTTTGTGAAAACAATACATCCATAATTTACATCATGCAAAATTAACAAAAACAGTTTACCTAATTCTTCATGGTCAAAGTGTACCATGAAGAATTAGGTTGACCATGAAGAATTAGGTAAGCTATTTTTGTTAATTTTACATGATGTAAATTATGGATGTATTGTTTTCACAAAAGAGTAGAATGTATATAAGCATTTATTAATATTATAAGAGTTATTTCTAACGTAGGATGTCTTAATATTCCAGCTGACAAAGAATTAGCGAAACAGGGCCTTGTCCTGGAACAGAAATTTATTTCAACTGCAATTTGTTGCAATACCATAATATTAAAACTGTTTGAAGATTCAAAAACTGATCTACTGCCTGGCCAGAGTTCTTGCATTCTTCAATTTTGACTGCTGTATATTTCCAAGAACTCCAATTACTAAAGCAAGATGTGCATCGCAACCCCAGAGTCGTCCGTGACTGGACCTAACAGTCAGGGGTCCCTTTACCTTTACCTAACCTTCCAGGTGTTCCTGTCTAGTTGGGTAACAACATTATTTAGGATAAAACTGCCAAGCTTATCCAATCCCTGGTCAGCAGCTACTTTTTTCAAAACCATTTTGTGGACTTCACTGGGGCCAAATGTATATGTATTACAGTTCATCAGCCTGACAGTCGGGTCTTCCAAGAAAAAGTGATGCTCATTATGAGCCGCGGGTGGCAGACGCTGGCCCTTGGCAAGTAATGAAATCAGCCGTCTTGAATAGTAGCATTCTCCCTCCTCTGAGCAAGCGAATGAATACAATTTATTTGAGCATTAATCATCAGCGAATAATCTAGGGAGAGGAGAGGAGAAGGATTGCAGCAATCAGAGCAGAGTATTATTCAGGCTCAGTCTTAAGTCTCTCAGGAGCTTGAAAAATGGTTCGTCTCTCTTTGGCAGGGGGGCGGATTCTGTCCCTAGGGAATGTGTCAGTAACTCCCACTAACCTCTGGAGGCAGATAATGGTTTTCACGCACAGGCACCCCGTTTTGCCATGAAAATTTAAGTGACTTCTGCGTCTGTTGGCTTTCTTGTCTAGCCAACAGAATGATTGTTATTCTACTATGCACGACAGTTGTGAATCTGAATAAAAAACATCCAGTGCCCCTCTAGACTGGCGAGTTGTTGGGCTGCTGTTTTTTTGCAGATGTATTCTGCAACATATCATTGTGCATTAGCGTTGAATTAATGCAAGACAGCTTTATTAATTGTTCTATCATCAAAGCGATTTGTTAGTTTTTCAACGATAATTTCTGGGATAGCTCAGTTGATTAGAGCATGGTGCTGATAACACTAAGGTTGCAGGTTCAATCCCCGTATGGGGCAGCTGCATATTCCTGCATTGCAAGGGGTTAGACTAGATGATCCTCAGGGTCCCTTCCAGCTGTACAATTCTATGATTCTATGATTTGTGAATGGGCACTGCGCTCATCTCCTCAGCATTTCAGGGCTGTTTGGCTTCACTAGTTACCATTCCACACCACCTGTAAACCTGTGTACAGTTCATGCTTCTGCTGTAACAAATCTGATAGCTCTCAAGGCAAAATGGCCCTGAGCTCCAGGGGAAGCAGCCTTTGCAAGGGCTCATGGGACAGCTTTTCCCCATGAGCCCACCACACAAACAAGATACTGGGGGAAACCTTGCCCAGTATTTTGCTGTAATCTATGGGCCACAGCCTCACCGGGCAAAGGTGTCCTGCACTTATTGGACACAGAACAAGGTGCTGGAAGGGGGAGCAGTCTGCATCTTCTCACTCTACAGCTCTGGATGTGCACAATTGTGATCCTCACAGTGTGGTGTAGTGGTTAAGAGTGGTATACTTGTAATCTGGGGAACCAGGTTCGCGTCTCCACTCCTCCACATGCAGCTGCTGGGTGACCTTGGGCTAGTCACACTTCTTTGAAGTCTCTCAGCCCCACTCACCTCACAGAGTGTTTGTGACTCCTTCAGGTAGTGATAAAGCGGGATATCAAATCCAAACTCCTACTCCTCCTCCTTCTTTTCTTCTCCTTCTCCTTCTTCTTTGTGAGAAAAGATGTGACGTGTAAACCAGCATACTCACACACAGTGAAATCTCAATGTAAGCCACCAGATACAAATTATTTGCGGACTGCACCCTACTCATCACACTGTTAAGGCACACACATACGCACAGAGAGAGATCAATTCATTCCAGGAACAAGTTTCACTCTCTTTAGACCAGGGGTGTCAAACTCCGGCCCTCCAGATGTTTTGAGACTACAATTCCCATCATCCCTGACCACTGGTCCTGTTAGCTAGGGCTGATGGGAATTGTAGTTCCAAAACATCTGGAGGGCCGGAGTTTGACACCCGTGCTTTAGACACTTCTCCACATCATATGCCGCTCATCAGACTGCAGCCATTTCCTCTCTGCCATGACAATAGAGATGTATAATTTCATGGCCCACCTCCTTCTGTTTCCTAATTGGAGCTGCATTCATTAATTTAGTCATGCACTTTGCAAGTCAGATGGTGCCATGTTTTCCTGATTGAGTTTGAGTTAATAATTGAGTTTTAAAATCTTTTCTAAAAGTGCCGCCCTTTTTTCCCCTTTATGTAGATGCTGGCAGTGAAGATGAAAGCTTCTGCTGATTTATTTAAATTGTGGAGCCTGAATACAGGCACCTGCTCCATGAGCTGAACCCCTGCATGCTCAGCTGTGGCGGATCTGAAGTGTTTTGGCAACCGAGCTGCATATTCTTCAGTTTGATGTACTTCGGCAGCAAGAATATTGACAAATGTTACATATTTGCTGCGCCCACATGTGATATAGATCGCACTTGGCAGATGGAACTGAATCCTCTCCTAATCATGGGTGATGAATGAACTTGGTTCATTAGTACTCATTTGCATTATTCTCTGATTATGTTCCAGTAGCCCAGCCCTGAAGCGCCGTGCTATGTTGCCGATTCTGAAGAATTGTGTTGTGCTCTGCTAGAAGCGATAGAGACATTTCAGTTGTTGGAGTGACATCATTCCCCTCCTTACCCTGGTCTTGCACCCTCCCCTCCCCTCTCAGCTGCTTTTGAGGAGGCAGAAAGAGATATAAAATTATGGTTAACTTTAATCTTGAGGAGCCAAAAGTTTAAACACCTGCTATCAAAGATAACAAAAAGTATTGATTTCTAGAGAGCTACTCCTGTTGGTCTGTGTTGCAGCAAAAACAACATGGAGACACACACATTATTTTTGTAGGTAGTACCAAGACATTCTGAACTGTGGCACTCTTCATCTGGGGGGTATCAATTAACTCTTTCAAACAATTTTAACACTGCTCTCAAGTAGAGAGAGTTTCCCTCAGTGCTAGAGAATTGTGTCAAACATGGATCTCAAGAAATCAAACTAGATGGCGTGAGCTCCCATTGTTCAGTCCCAGCTCCTGCCAACCTAGCAGTTCGAAAGCATGTCAAAGTGCAAGTAGATAAATAGGTACCGCTGCAGCGGGAAGGTAAACTGCATTTCTGTGCGCTGCTCTGGTTCGCCAGAAGCGGCTTAGTCATGCTGGCCACATGACCCGGAAGCTGTATGCTGGCTCCCTCGGCCAGTAAAGCGAGATGAGAGCCACAACCCCAAAGTCGGTCATGACTGAACCAGAAGCGGTTTAGTCATGCTGGCCACATGACCCGGAAAGCTGTCTGTGGACAAACGCCGGCTCCCTCAGCCTGAAAGCGAGATGAGCACCGCAACCCTATAGTCACCAGGGGTCCTTTACCTACCTACTTTGTATATGGACTGAACATTAAGGTATAATTATGACAGAGGGAGATTATACACACACACACACACACACACACACACACACACAGTGGTACCTCTGGTTACGAACTTAATTTGTTCCAGAGGTCCGTTCTTAACCTGAAACGGTTCTTAACCTGAGGTACCACTTTAGCTAATGGGGCCTCCCGCTGCCACTGCGCCGCCATTTCTGTTCTCATCCTGAGGTAAAGGTCTTAACCCAAGGTACTACTTCTGGGTTAGTGGGGTCTGTAACCCGAAGTGTTTGTAACCCGAGGTGTTTGTAACCCGAGGTACCACTGTATATAATTTTGTGCTTTATTATGATTATGATGATTTTTGGTGCTATTCTTAATGTTCCTTATCTCTCTTTTTCGTTTTACTCTTTATCCTTTCTTGTTCTCTTCTCTTTCCTTTTTGTCTTTTTGATTCCATATTATTTCACTGTATTGTGAGAACTTTAATAAAAAAAATTGGGGGTGGGAGGAAGACAGAGAAAATAGATCAATGGTCTTGACTCAGCACAAAGCAGTGTCCTATATTCCTGTGATAGTGGGAGGGGGCTTGTCTAAAGACAGTGGGTGCACCACACAGGTGAGGTTTGAACCACAGGATCCCTGCCTGACAGCTCATGAACTCAGCCAAGACACTGCACCAGGTATCTATAATATGGGTGTTACCTGGGCAAATGACCTATTGTGTTAATAACACAGTACATAGACTGAAATTACAGAGAAAGGTGCAAGGAAAGTTGTTATGGTTTGCGGTCAATGCAGAGCACCTCAGCAATGCCCTTTTCCTATGGAGGGGAGTGGAACTGACACAGAGATTGACTTGAGGGTGACAACCCAACAAGCAGGCATGTCTGCTTGGGCTGACCAAACACTGTTTTCTTTATCCACAAGTCAAAGAAGACTGTCACTAGATAACTGGGAAGAATGCAAAAGAGGGTCTGTAGCTGACACTAGGCTAGGGAAATGTGGGCTGAGATAAAACACCAGGAATAACCTGAAAAGGATGAAGTGCTGCTGTTGTGGCTTCATATAAAAAGAAGCCAAGGAAAATAACTTCTGAACTGAAAAAGTGGGTCATATCAACGGCTAAGTACATAACATGACAGTAAGTAGAGCCTTCAGTAGGCAGAAATTGTAGGCACCGGACACAATTCTGCTAAAGCTGGGAATGTTTAAGTCCTATTAGTTCAGTGGGAGAAATATAACCATGTGTTTAGCTCTCCCATCAAAATCAGTAGGACTTACACATCAGAGTTGAAAAGTTCATCCCTAAAGAAAACTACCGGTAGTTCTTGCTCAAGGTGTCTAAAGGGGGACTAATTCCAGTTCATGTTCGTCCTTTTACAAAGCAATTTAGTTTGGTTTTTGTTCAGTTCACAATTCAGTTCTTCATCCAAACGATTGCCAGCAAAACAAAACGAAAAACAGTATTCAAAATGTTACAGTTGCTGTACTGAAGTAAAAAATATACTTAAGAAGACTAATAAAACATCAAAACACACAGGAATATGAATTGTTGTAATTAATTTCTCCCCAGTAATTAGGAACTTGAAGGCCAAAAGAGTCTAAAGAGTTAAAAAGAGATGTCAGAGAGTGAACTGGAGGATGGAGGATGCACTAGAAATATTTCATAGTTCTACAACTTTCAGGTGTATTTCAACGATTCAGTGAACTTTATGAAACCAAACTAGTTCATTCCATTGTTAAACCTAAGCCCACTTCAACGATAGTTATTTGTGGCCCTCAAAAAAAAAAAACCCTAAAACTTCTCATTTCTTTAAATCATTTGTTTTTTGTTTTTTTAAAAATAGACTGCTGCTATAACAGCTGTGCTGCTTTTGTGCCCAGAGGTTTTTTCTGGACCCCCAATGCACTGAAAAAAAATTAAAATATATATTTTTAAAGTGCACTTTTAAAAGAGAATGGCAGATGAAGTTGATGGACTATGCTGAAATGGCTAAAATGACCAGAAGGGCCAGAAATCAAGAAGACCAAAATTTTAACAAGGAATGGGGGAAATTTATAACTTATCTTAAAGACCATTGTAAACAGTTAAAAATCGTAAGTAGGATTAGAATATCACTTGTAGTTTAAGGTTGATTCTGGACATAATGGAAGAGGTAAAGGTTTTGGATGCGGGAGGAAAATCATGAATAATAGACCCACAAAGGGGAGGATGGAAGTCCAAGAGATTCCTTGTAAACTTGTTTTTATGATATATGTTTGATATATCTCTGTAAAATTTTAAGTTGAAAATCCAAATAAATAATTTTTAAAAACCCACACATTTAAATAAATAAAAATAAATATTGCCCTAGGTGAAAAATATACAGGGAACTTACAGACACAGTGACGGAAGGGCACACTTACCATGTTCACCCCTACCTGTACATCCAAAAAGGGCTAAAACAGCAGGATACAAGGGGTAATTTGCATTTATAATTAGTACAAATTATGAATGCAAATTGTGTGCTGCTCTGGTTCGCCAGAAGCGGCTTTGTCATGCTGGCCACATGACCCGGAAGCTGTACGCCGGCTCCCTCAGCCAATAAAGCGAGATGAGCACTGGAACCCCAGAGTGCTCAGCGACTGGACCTAATGATCAGGGGTCCCTTTACCCTTTATATATGGTGCTTAACTGTATTCTGGGACGCGGGTGGCGGTGTGGGTTAAACCACAGAGCCTAGGGCTTGCCGATCAGAAGGTCAGCGGTTCAAATCCCCGCGATGGGATGAGCTCCCATTGTTCGGTCCCAGCTCCTGCCAACCTAGCAGTTCGAAAGCACGTCAAAGTGCAAGTAGATAAATAGGTACTGCTGCAGCGGGAAGGTAAATGGTGTTTCCGTGCACTGCTCTGGTTCGCCAGAAGCGGCTTAGTCATGCTGGCCACATGACCTGGAAGCTGTACGCCGGCTCCCTCGACCAATAATGCAAGATGAGCGCCGCAACCCCAGAGTCGGTCACGACTGGACCTAATGGTCAGGGGTCCCTTTACCTAATTGTATTCTTTATTATTTTCATTGTACACTGCCCTGGGAGGCTTGCATTTATGTATTTTATAGGAATGCATGAGTAAGTACTATATTCTGTGCCAGCCACACAACTAATGTGTTGCTCCCCCTCCTAATCTCTCAGAGCTACACATCCTTCCTATCTGGGCAAGCGTTTTGTAATTGCTGATAAGGATGATCTAATCCTTTCCAACCCCGATAGTCATCAGATAGTTTTCTTGGTGGATCATCTAGCCGTTAAATGGTTCCTTATTTTAATTGCTATATTCTCAAATCCTCAACATGGATACCCTTTTTGAGGAAATCAGCCCAGAGTGCTCACTGGAAGGACAGATCCTGAAGCTGAGGCTCCAATACTTTGGCCACCTCATGAGAAGAGAAGACTCCCTGGAAAAGACCCTGATGTTGGGAAAGATGGAGGGAACAAGGAGAAGGGGACGACAGAGGACGAGAGGGTTGGACAGTGTTCTCGAAGCCGCCAACATGAGTCTGACCAAACTGCGGGGGGCAGTGGAAGACAGGAGTGCCTGGCGTGCTCTGGTCCATGGGGTCACGAAGAGTCGGGCACGACTAAACGACTAAACAACAACAAAGAAGTGTGAGGTAGCTTGCAGTTTAGTAAATGAATGCACTCTCCAATTGATCTACAGTGGTACCTTGGTTCTCAAGCTTAATCTGTTCCGGGAGTCCGTTCGACTCCTGAAACCATTCTGAAACCAAGGTTCAGCCCCTAATTGGCTGCAGGAGTTTCCTGCACTCAATCGGAAGCCGCAGAAGCCACGTCGGACATTCGGCTTCAGAAAAACATTCGCAAACTGGAACTCCCACTTCCAGGTTTTCACTGTTTGGGAGCAAATTTGTTCGGGAGCCAAGCCGTGCAACTACCAAGGTACTAAGGTTTCAATCCTACGTACCGTATTTTTCGCTCTATAAGGCGCACCTGACCATAGGACGCACCTAGTTTTTAGAGGGGGAAAGCCCCATTTTTTGAGGATCAGCTCAAATTTCTGCAGCTTCTTTTGCAAAGGAGAAAAGCCCCATTTTTTGAGGATCAGCTCAAAGTTGTTGAGCTTACTTTGCAAAGGGGGAAAAAACCCCTGTTTTATGGGGTTTAACTCACAGATCTGCAGCTTCAGGAAGCCATTACTACAGTTTCCAGACAGATAATCTAATCAGCCAGTCACATGTCGCTGGGGAAACAGCCTCCCTCTGCAAGGGGGCGGGGCTGGAATCTCTCTCCCTTATCTCTCTCCCCCATCGTTTGGCGAGCAACTGCTCAGCGGGCTTCCTTTCAACACCCCCTTCTCTCTCTTTTTTTTAAAAAGCACGATCTGTTTTTGCCCCTGGGCAGTTCAGCTCCAGGGACCACACATTCACTCCATAAGACGCACAGACTTTTCCCCTTACTTTTTAGGAGGAAAAAAGTGTGTCTTGTGGAGCGAAAAATACGGTACATGTTCAACTGCTGACATCCCATCAAAGTCCATGGTAATGAGTGGAACTGGCAGTGGGGCACCAATGTTTAGAATTAGACCCACTTCATTCTATTCCCACTCTCCCATCCTCACCCCAAGTTTTCTGTTTCCCCCACAAAACAGTCTGCTACCAAATTCACAACCACTGAGCATGCACAGTCCGCAATGGACTTCCATAACAGGTGCTCTCCCTACGGTCGTCATCCCCAAAATGTTTTGCCTAGGACCCTCGTACCTACAGGACCACCTCTCCTGGTATGCCCCACGGAGGACCTTAAGGTCCATAAACAGCAACACCCTAGAGGTCCTGGGCCCTAAGGAAGTCAGATTAGCCTCAACCAGAGCCAGGGCCTTTTCAACACTGGCTCCAACCTGGTGGAACGCCCTGTCTCATGAGACCAGGGCCCTGCGGGATCTGATTTCTTTCCGCAGGGCCTGTAAGACAGAGTTGTTCCACCTGGCCTTTGGCTTGGAGCCAACTTGACCCCCCCCCCTTTCCTTTTTCCTTCTGTGATGGAACTCCTATTTGGGGACTTCCCTGGCTTTTTTCTGGCCCACGTAGTACCAAGTTGGCCTTGGTGAAGATTTGACGCTTTCTTACCCAAACAGTTTGTTGATTTGAGTTTCTACTGAAATGAGGCTGCACTTTAATGTTGTATTTTAATCTTGTTTTTAAGTTGTATTTTAATCAATTGTTTTTATACCTGGTGTTAGCCGCCCTGAGCCCGGTCTTGGCTGGGGAGGGCGGGGTATAAATAAATATTATATTATTATTATTATTATTATTATTATTATTATTATTATTATTATTTTGCAAACTTTTGCATTCCCTCCTATGGGGAAGGTTCTCAGGCAGGGTGGAGGGTGAGAGAATTTGTCCATGCGATGTCCACCAGGTGGAAAGCCTTGTTCATATGGTTTTTCACTGTAAACTTTACGACGACCTCCGTCAGCAATTCCTGGACCGGCTCTGCATCCCTAGAAGGAGACCAGAGCGGGAGGTCTTACATTTCCTACTATCGGGGAAAGACCAGGAGCTCACCAAATTGGTGGCTCAATACCTACATTTGCTTTTTTCCCGTCGTAATATTCTGCAGTCGTCTGAGTTATCAGGAGTCCCGGAGACGTGACGGTGGACAGCAGAGTCTTTTCTCTTTTAGCATAGTCTGTGCCATTGTGAAAGTATTAATCCGGTTCTGTTCTGTATGTGTGTTTGTTTGATGCCAATAAAAGGTTGATGATGATGATATTATTTTGCAAACTTTTGCATTCCCTCTTGTCAGTGGTTAATACCATTTTGACTACGATGGCACTCATAGACCGAACACTGGAAACAGAGGGCATGATGGAGCAACCTTTGCATGGAAGAACGTCTTTTAACTTTTAGCCAATTAATTCTTACACACACACACACACACACACACACACACACACACACACACACCAAAAAGTGGTATGCATTATAATCACTGTAATTATCTGCTCCAACCCATTTGGTGGACAGCAAAAGATAAATGTCTATACATAAAACAAATGCATACACATGTAAAAGTTTACATCACAAATATATAATTCCAATAATAGCATCTGCTAAAAACATTGGACTCTTTCTGAATTTGGATATTTAAGGAAATGAGGTACTAAATTAATAGGTCCCCAAGCAATTATAACAAATTGTTCTTTTATAAATTACCAGAGTGTGTCGTTATCTAATGAGTCATGATGAATTTTAAAAACTGGGGCAAGTCCAGAAAGAATCTTGGCTAGAACGCGAAATTGTAAAAAAAAGCACTTCCTAATTAAAAGTCAAATAAGTTCAAGGACCTTCGCTCAAAGTCAAACTGAGGAATTAGAAATACCAGCTGTACTATCGCTCGAGGGAATCCTCTCTTATTCTAGCACAGTCTGGTTTTTTTTCTAGCAGTCACAAGGGATGCCATGGTGACTTTTTGAAACTCTGTGCAGTGGGCGAACCCCACTGAAATTGGGCCACAGTTCAGTTGTGGGGCACATGCTCTGCCTGGCAGGGGGTGGGGAAAGCCCTGGTTCTAACCCATATCCTCCAATTTTTCTCCGATGAAAATAGAGACATCCCATTGCATAATAATAATTTTACTATTTATACCCTGCCCATCTGACTGGGTTGCCCCAGCCACTCTGGGCAGCTTCCAACATATTTTTTGTTTAGTCGTCTTAGTCGTGTTCGACTCTCCATGACCCCATGAACCAGAGCATGCCTTGGAAACTCTCACTTTCTTCTCAAAGCTTCTCCTTTTTTATGTCCATGGTGTTTTCTTGGCAAAATATTGGAGTGGTTTCCCAGTTCCTTCTCCAGGTGGATCACATTTAGTCTAAACTCTCGGCTATGATCTGTCCGTCTTGGGTGGCCCTGCACGGCATAGCTCATAGCTTCTTGGAGTTATTCAAGCCCCTCCGCCCCAACAAGGCAGTGATCCATGAAGGGGTTCCAACATATATAATAACATAATAAAACATTAAACATTTTAAAAACTTCCCTATGCAGGGCTGCCTTCAGATGGCTCAAAGGTTGGATAATTCCATGCCCTCCAACATTTCTCTGATGGAACTAGGGACATCCTAAGGAAAAGCGGGAGGGACGCGGGAGGCGATGTGGGTTAAACCACAGAGCCAAGGGCTTGCCGATCAGAAGGTCGGCGGTTCGAATCCCTGCAATGGGATGAGCCCCCATTGCTTGGTCCCTGCTCCTGCCAACCTAGCAGTTCGAAAGCACGTCAAAGTGCAAGTAGATCAATAGGTACCGCTGCAGTGGGAAGGTAAACGGCGTTTCCGTGTGCTGCTCTGGTTCGCCAGAAGCGACTTAGTCATGCTGGCCACATGACCCAGAAGCTGTATGCCGGCTCCCTCGGCCAATAAAGCGAGATGAGTGTCGCGACCCCAGAGTCGGTCATGACTGGACCTAATGGTCAGGGGTCCCGTTACCTTTAAGGAAAAGCGGGACGTTCCGGGATCAAATTAGATACTGGGATGGCTTTTCTAAATCAGGGACAGTCCCTGGAAAATAGGGACACTTGGATGGTCTGCAATCCTCAGTATCTCCAGGTAAGACAGGGGGTAAGGAAAGGGGGAGAAATTTAGCTCTTTAGTTCTTTAGAGCTTTAGCTCTCAACGGGAGCAAACAGCAATCGAGTTTTCTGCAGATTGGCGTTTATTCCAATTTAGAGCTAAATAGCAGATTTCCCCTGGGAAATGAGCAGTGCAAGGGGGAAAGCGCTTGGCACCGTGCTTTCTAGGAATGGGACGAGCGGGTATGTGGACGAGTCCATAGTGGGCTGCAACGGCAGCCAATTAATTGTGCTTTTCCACCTTCAACGCTAGGAAGATTCTCAGACAATGACCTTCTTGATTGCAAAGCTGCTTCTGCAGCTGATGGTGGAGGCAATTTCATATGGGTGGCATAATTGGTCTGCTGGCATAACACCCATGTTACTTCAAAGGATGAAAATAAAATTATAATGTGCTGCGTATAGCCCGAAATGGCCACCTTTAAGTTTCATCTTCCCTTTAATGCTGCCGAGTCCATAAAATATGCATTAATTCCTGTTTTTAATAGCTTTTATCAATCCATCTTTCCTGCAGCAAATGGTTGACCATGTTAATAGGTAAGGCCGCTCGCTCGCTGCACTTTCAGCCCCATGATAAATCTTATTATCTTGCTTTGTTTTAGAATTACTTACACGGGAAGAAATAAACAGCGCCTGCACTGCTAAGACCACCGTGGCCAAAGCATTTAATGTACAGAGCAGCTCTATTGCTCCTGCCGGCTGGATATTAAGGGTTTGCTAAGAGCAAAATTAATGGTTCTTTTAAAAAGTTAAAATATTGGCCAGAGAGTCATCGGGATTCACTGTACGCCAATTAAATCTTTTATTCCAGTGATTTACTTTTCCAATTAACTAACTTCTTCATTTACTGGGCTCTTTTGAAATGCCTTTCATATTATATGTGGGGAGGGAGATGGTCTCATATAAACTAATATTGGGTCCCTTTATTTACAGGGAGTGGGGGGAATTAACACTCTCAGCGCCAGGCAGGAGAAGCTCCCGGTCAAAGAAAATGGTTGTAAGTTGGAGGGAATTATACTGGGCACCCCCACTGCTAACCGCAGCCTGAAACAAAGAGGACTAGATGGCTACCGATAAATTCACTCACCCAGATCCAGTACTTCTTGGCAGATGCAAGAGCTTCACTCCAACTTTGGTGTGCTCCGGTCCACAAGAGTGTCTCTGCTTGCACAGAGCTTTCTTCTACCCTGGAGTGAAGGCAACCGTCAGCCATTGCTAGGCCTGCTACATGCTATGTGTCTCTCATCCATCCAGTGGTGTAGTGTGGGTTGTCAGCCCCCGGGGCAAGGCAAGTATTGCACCCTCTAACCTATGTGCCCTGCCTGGCACAGGAGAGGGGCAGCGAGTCCCACAGAAGACCCAGCAAGTCCCCAGGGTTGGGGGAGCAAGGCTGCACATCAAAGTCTGAGAGGAGCCACTTGCCCAGTGTCAGGGACTGGACTGTGGAGGAATGGTGGGAGCCCCCCTGTAAGAGTGCTGTGGTGTCTCCTCGGGAGTAAAGAGCCTGAGAACGTCTGCATCTGTATTTACAGCTTTATTAACAACTATATACAAGCAGAGCTCTAAAGTTCATGACCGCTCGAGTCAGTACCAGAATCCGGGAGTGGCCGCTCACAGGTCCGCCCCCAACATAACAGTTTCGGTAGTCCAAATCTCCTCCTAGATTCCTTACGCTTCTTCCCTCTACGTACCTGGGGCGACGGAAGTGCCTGTGCACCCAGCTCCTCCGTTACTCCAGGCGTTGCTAGGGGTCCTGCAGCATCTCCTTGCCCTGTCTCCACCAAACTTCCTGGTTGCTCCTCCCCTTCACTGAGGGACATCCTGCTTCCCTCGCTACTGCCTGAGTGGTACTGTGGCTCTCCTTCCCTTGACAGCCCTTGCGCCTCCTCCCTGCCCAGCGCCATGTCCCTGACACACACACACACACACACCCCACACACTTTTTCTGAACCTTCCCAAGGGCAGGAGGACAGTATTGATTTAGAACAGTGGTTTGCAGAAGGGCATAGTCAATAGGGGGAAAGCTGGGAAATACTGGGTGAGGAGCAGCTAGAAGAGGAAACACCAGGAGAGAGAGAGCTGGCAGATTCTGTGTCCTTGGACAGCATTCCTGAAGCCCACCTTCCCTTCCCCTAAGATTAGACAGGCTTAGAAAGTGATGGAACAGAAAGCGCAATGGCAACAAGCTCAGATTACCAGATGTAGAAGTGATGTAGATTAATGGGGATGGAGAGGCTGAACCTTTACTGGGAGCAATGCCTTTTTCTTTTTCTTTTTTCCTTTTACGTGCTATGCCTTCCTTTGTCTCTCACTGTGATTATTAAAGAACTTATCTGGTAAGAATGCTCCTTTTGTTTGATCTGCTTAATTTTATTCTGTGAACCCCCTGAGACCCCCAAGTATAGGGCGGTATATAAATTCAAATAACAACAAACAACAACAACTGCCACATTCCCAGAAGCCTTACACCCAGTGAGTCCAACTCCGGCCTATGTCCTATGCATAGTAGAGCCAATTTTTTTGTTCCGCAATAAAGATTTATATTTATATATAAAAGCATAATAAAACATTACGCATTAAAACCCACTATGCACCAGTAGAATGGTGGTGGATTTGAAGCCCATTGAAATAAATGGGCCATAAACATTCATTATCATTTGTTTCCAAGGCACGTTTAATTTTTGTCGAATTGTACTCACTGCCTTGCACTGAGAGGCTAATTTTAATCCAACTGAAAACAATGCCCTGCCTTTCATAGTTAAACATTTGAGGATTAGATGACCCTCTTATGTCTGCATTGTTTGACAAATATCCTCCTTCATGGAAAATTGGGTTGTTCCTGTTTATTCTCTTTACTTTGCCACAAGGCTGAACAGAGGGTCACACATTGGATCTTGATAACTCAGAATTGCGCATAATCAGTTTTCCAATGATTGTGCCAGAGGAGAAGGGGAGGAATTTTTCTGCTATGTACCAATTTAATCAATTAATTGGTTGCTGGAAGGCTAAACATCTACAGCTTTGTAAAGAAACAAAACTGCAGTTAAATCAGCAATTAAGGCATCATCACCTTGGCAAGTTTCAGTTTTTGCTTTTATGGTTTTCACATTTTGTCTCCTCAGAAGTAAGCCTCACTGAGCTCAATGGGATTTACTCCCAGGGAAGTTCATATAGGATGCAGCTTCAGCAACTTGCACCTAGTGGCGTAGCATGGGTTGCCAGTGCCCGAGGCGCTAGACAGAGTATGCATGTGCATTCAACTGCCTAATGGTGTTTATGTCATGCAGGAGATCACAGCTGTATTGAGGCAGTACTGGGTATTGAAATTTTGTGCCCCCTAACAATTTTACACCCCGGGCAACTGCCCCCTCCCATGCTACGCCACTGCTTGCACCCGCTCCACACATTTGTGGCAGAATCTAAAGGTGGTAGTTTAGACCGCACCATTTTAGGCTGCTGGAAGGGGATGCCATTTGAATTCCGCACACAGAAATAAATAAAAAGTTCCCTCCAATGAGAAATCTAGCACACCAGGAAAAGAGGTTGTAGCCTAGAACTTTGTCTGATATTTTTATTTGTTTTTATTAGCTGATCTGTTTTTATTTGCAGGGAGTTTTTAACGTTGGAAAGCACTCGGAAATGCAATTCCCCAAATATAGAGGGCTATATTCAACTAACTCCCTGCATGTGTGGAACAACTTCTACTAGTACCAGAAGGTCAGGGGAACCCCCAGAACAGGTTTAGGGTGCAGGCTACAGGCAGAGGGAGGGGAGAGGGAAAACTCCCAAAACTTATCAACTCTTGAAAGCAAATCTAGTACCCGGTTGTAGTCTGGGACAGGAGTAGGAGATGGGCCTGGGTTATGATCCTGGAGGGAACCCAGATGTTGTTGGACTCCAGTTTCCATCAGCCCCAGCTAGCAGGTCAGAGATTATGAGAACACCAAACAATACCATCTATGCATGTTATCAAGGCACCATGATCAACACAACACATCCCAGACTACAACAACTGTGTAGCAAGTGCAAAGCCAGGACTGAAGTGCATCTCTACCAGATGCTTCGAGCAAGTGAGCCTAGCTGCAAACTGCACACCACCACAAGTCTGGGTCAACTACACAACTTGCTCTTTGTTGCTGCTCAGTGTTACAATTTCAATGAATTAAATTACTATACCTAACAATATCTACATAGCACATGCACATACACAGCAGGCAGAGCCACACACATTCCAGCTTCCTGGTCTTTGTGCATGGCTAAAGAGCAAAATAATCTAATTTCCCCCAAATAATAATATGTAACTCGGTGATAAAGAAAATGGAGTGAGGGGGAACAGCCTCCCCATTTGGAAGCTCTTCCTGGCAAATAGCTTTGTGAGGAACTTGTGGGACTCCAGATGTTGCTGGACTGCAACTCCCATCATGCTCCAGCCAGCATGGCCCATAGTCAGGGATGATGGGAGTTGTAGTCCAGCAACATCTGACAGGCCACACAGGTCCCTCAGCTCCATCTTAGATTATGAAAATTGGTCTATCTTGGCCTGGCATAGACAAACTCGGCCCTCCAGATGTTTTGGGACTACAACTCCCATCCTCCCTAGCTAACAGGACCAGTGGTCAGGGATGGTGGGAATTGTAGTCTCAAAACATCTGGAGGGCTGAGTTGCCTGTGCCTGATCTTGGCTATAAACAGAGTTGGCGATCCTATAGTCCATCCTGCTGCCTTGTTTTGCTACGAGTTGACCAGAGTTAAATTTGCCCAGTTTTCTTTTACCTTCTCTAATAATTTTTTTTAAAAGGTAAAGGTAAAAGACCTCTGGATGGTTACATCCAGTCAAAGGCAACTATGGGATGCGGCACTCATCTCCACTTTCAGGCCGAGGGAGCCGGCGTTTGTCCACAGACAGCTTTCCGGGTCATGTGGCCAGCATGACTAAACCGCTTCTGGTGCAACAGAACACCGTGATGGAAAGCAGAGTGCATGGAAATGCTGTTTACCTTCCCACCGCAGTGGTATCTATTTATCTATTTGCACTGGTGTGCTTTTGAACTGCTAGGTTGACAGGAGCTGGGACAGAGCAATGGGAGCTCACCCCGTAGTGCAGATTTGAACCGCCGACCTTCTGATCAGCAAGCCCAAGAGGCTCAGTGGTTTAGACCACAGTGCCACCCACGTCCCTACCCCCATAGTTGCCTTTGACTGGACTTAACCGTTCAGGGGTCCTTTACCTTTACCTTCTCTAATATGCTCAGTTAGCAGCTGAGGGTTCTTTCATGTCAACTGTTTTCTAGACTGCTCCTCATCACTTAATCCCAGGAGGATTTAGAATAATGAGATATGAAAGGCAATTACATGAAAATATATGGGCAACAATGAAAGATTAAAAACTTAAGAACTTAGAAGAGCGGAGTGCAGAGTTGCCGACCTTGACCCACTATTTAACAAGCGTAATGCACACCAAGGGACGCGGGTGGCGCTGTGGGTTAAACCACAGAGCCTAGGGTTTGCCGATCAGAAGGTTGGTGGTTCGAATCCCCACGACGGGGTGAGCTCTCGTTGCTCGGTCCCTGCTCCTGCCAACCTAGCAGTTCAAAAGCACGTCAAAGTGCAAGTAGATAAATAGGTACCGCTCTGGTGGGAAGGTAAACAGCATTTCCGTGTGCTGCTCTGGTTCACCAGAAGCGGCTTCGTCATGCTGGCCACATGACCCGGAAGCTGTACGCCGGCTCCCTTGGCCAATAAAGCGAGATGAGCGCAGCAACCCCAGAGTCGTCTGCCACTGGACCTAATGGTCAGGGATCCCTTTACCTTTAAAGGTAAAGGTAAAGGGACCCCTGGCCATCAGGTCCATTCGTGTCCGACTCTGGGGTTGCGCGCTTATCTCGCTCTATAGGCCGAGGGAGCCGGCGTTTGTCCGCAGACACCTTCCGGGTCATGTGGCCAGCATGACAAAGCTGCTTCTGGCGAACCAGAGCAGCACACGGAAACACCTTTTACCTTCCCGCTGGAGCGGTACCTATTTATCTACTTGCACTTTGACGTGCTTTCGAACTGCTAGGTGGGCAGGAGCTGGGACCGAGCAACGGGAGCTCACCCCATCGCAGGGATTTGAACCGCCAACCTTCTGATCAGCAAGCCCTAGAATCTGTGGTTTAACCCACAGCGCCACCTGGGTCCCTTCCCCTTTACCTTTAATGCACACCAAAGAAGTGCTTTCTTGGACAAGCGTCTCTGCCAATCCCAAAGCAGAGATTTACTGCACTTGCGTGCACTAGATCTCCCCCACCATGTAGACTGTCCTTCTGCTGGTTCTTTGCCTTGCCAGTGGGGCATTTGTGATGCAAGTTAAAAATCGAGATCCTTTGGGAAACCAGAAAGCAATCAGAAGAAAGTCAAAGACATGTCAAATGACTCAGCTTATAGGCTCCACTTCTTGTAGGCAACCAGCCATAGCAAATGGTAGATGTCATTATCTCCAGGGCCGCTTCTCTGGAGCTTGGTCAGGCTAGCCTACTTAAACCCAAGAGCGTCCAAATTCTGTTTCCAAAATAAGGGTGGTGGAATCCTTTCAAAGCTGCCAGGTTCTGTTATAACGGGCATATATTTCCTGCTGTCATAGAAACAAATCTTCTACAATCAAATGTGGAGAAAGAGAGACACCAAGTGGAGAGAAGGAATATTCCTAGGTGAATTCTTAGCTATATACTCTTTGGCTTCCATTGCAAACTTCATTTTTTTGGGAAAAAAAGAAAAACCAAATCACCGTGCTAAACATGCTACTTTAATTAATTTGCAAATGAGGATTTGTTTGCGGGTGCTGGCTTAAAACCACACAGTTGTTTACAATCTTCTCTATGCATTTGGGACTGCCTTGTTGCTATCCGCTGCAAAAATGTGTCTTCTGTAGAAGCGACAGATTTGACTATGAAGATCACGGCACTCTTGCAAAGTTGTCAAAGGAAACCTCCGCTACTATGGGACAAGGGATGCGGGTGGCACTGTGGCCTAAAGCACTGAGCCTCTTGGGCTTGCCGATCAGAAGGTCAGCGGTTCGAATCCCTGCAACAGGGTGAGCTCCCGTTGCTCTGTCCCAGCTCCTGCCAACCTAGCAGTTTGTAAGCATACCAGAGCAAGTAGATAAATAGGTACCACTGCAGTGGGAAAGTAAATGGCATTTCCGTGCACTCTGGTTTCCGTCATGTTGTTCCGTTGAGACAGAAGTGGTTTGGTCATGCTGGCCACATGACCCTGCAAAGCTGTCCGTGGATAAACACTGGCTCCTTCAGCCTGAAAAGCAAAATGAGCGTCGCAACCCCATATTCGTCTTTGACTGGACATAACCATCCAGGGCTCCTTTACCTTTACTTTTTACCTCACTAGGGAACACAGAATGCCAAGGAGCTAATCAATTTGTGTGTGCCACCATCTTGAATCACAGGCTTCCCCCTTTGCACCACCATGGCATTATCCGCAGATCTGCCTCATAACAAGAAGATAGTCGTTGCTTTGCTGGATCAGACCCAGCATCTGTCTAGCCCGGCATCTGACATACTGGGAACAAGTTTTGAATTTGAGCACTGACCATTTCTGATGTGTAAAGCGTCTACCTTGGCAAGAATCATTGACTGAATTGCTGACGTTTCTACCCCCATCTTTCTAGTTCTCAACTTTTTGCCTTATTACTTGGAACAACAACAACAGTAATATTTTTATTATTTATTTGCCGCCCATCTAACTGGGTTGCCCCAGCGACTCTGGACAGCTCCCAACAGAATATTAAAAACACAATAAAACATCAATGATTAATAGCTTTCCTGAACAGGGCTTCCTTCGGGTGTCTTCTAAAAGTCAGATAGTTGTTTATTTCCTTGACATCTGATGGGAGGGCATTCCACAGGGCGGGTGCCACTACCGAGAAGGCCCTCTGCCTGCTTCCCTGTAACTTCATTTCTCGCAGTGAGGGAACCACCAGAAGGCCCTCAGAGCTGGATCTCAGTGTCAAGGCTGAATGATACAGGTGGAGAAGCTCCATCAAGTATAAAGGGTAAAAGGCATTTAGGGTATTACTTGCCAATGCTTGGCGGAGTCAAAGGCAAAGGTCGGTGGGACGATGAATTTAAGTGTTACCTTTGTAAAGCAGGCTAGTTTCTACACACATACCCCTCTCTATCCTCTACCCAGGGAAACAAGAAGCATTAGAACAGTTCAAAGACACGTCCCGGCAAGGCAAGCACACTCAAGGAGGCTACAAAGAAAGTATTGTGAAGACAGAGACCTCAAGACAGAGAGCCAGTGTAGTGTAGTGGTTAAGAGTGGTGGACTCGTAATCTGGGGAACCGGGTTCGCGTCTCTGCTCCTCCACATGCAGCTGCTGAGTGACCTTGGGCTAGTCACACTTCTTTGAAGTCTCTCAGCCCCACTCACCTCACAGAGTGTTTGTTGTGGGGGAGGATGGGAGAGGAGAATGTTAGCCGCTTTGAGACTCCTTCAGGTAGTGATAAAGCGGGATATCAAATCCAAACTCTTCTTCAAGGCTGGATAGTGTTGGAGGGTTGCATTTGACTCCAAGGCTTGAGGTTCCCTGCCATTTTTTATTTTATTTTTTTACTGAGTGCAACTACTGTCAGTGGCCATTGGAGCTTTTGAAACAACAATTTGTTTCGACTGCGGCAGACCAACACAGCTACCTACCTGTAACTGGAACAATTTGTGTGGTTGTAGGTGGAAACTCGCCTCTTTCAACAGGCAGAGTGAGGCAACTGCCTCAGGTGGCAGATTTTGATGGGGGAGAAGAAAGCAGCAGCAATGCAATGCACTTCATAGCTTATTACCGCTCCATTTGACTAATAATAATAATAATTTATTATTTAAATTCTACCCATCTGATTGGGTTGCCCCAGCCACTCTGGGCGCCTCCCAACATAATTACACAAAACACAATACAACATCAACCATTAAAATCTTCCCTGAAGAGGGCTGCCTTCAGGTGTCTTCTAAAATAGGGTTGCCATACATCCAAAATTTCACAGACCAAAATGGTCAAAGGCCTGGAAACGATGCCTTATGAGGAACGGCTTAGGGAGCTGGGTATGTTTAGCCTGGAGAAGAGAAGGTTAAGGGGTGATATGATAGCCATGTTCAAATATATAAAAGGATGTCATATAGAGGAGGGAGAAAAGTTGTTTTCTGCTGCTCCTGAGAAGAGGACACGGAGCAATGGATTCAAACTACAAGAAAGAAGATTCCACCTAAACATTAGGAAGAACTTCCTGACAGTAAGAGCTGTTCGACAGTGGAATTTGCTGCCAAGGTGTGTGGTGGAGTCTCCTTCTTTGGAGGTCTTTAAGCAGAGGCTTGACATCTACCTGTCAGGAATGCTTTCATGGTGTTTCCTGCTTGGCAGGGGGTTGGACTGGATGGCCCTTGTGGTCTCTTCCAACTCTATGATTCTAAGACATATCTGGAATACTGTAGTCAGAAGCAGTGTCCGAGCGGAAATCAGTAAAATGTCCAGGAAAATCCAGATGTATGGCAGTATTGTTTTGGGCGATTTCCCTTAAAAATAGCTCAAAAACTTTGTTGTTGTTGTTGTTGTTGTTATTGTTGTTGTTGTTGTTGTCAGGGACCATGCTGAGGAGGAATCAGCCGTCACTGAGGAGGAATGGTGGGAGCCACCCCTTCCCACTGATCCTGAATCTTCCCAGGAGCAGGAGGACAGTATAGATTTGGAACAGTGGTTTGCAGAGGGGCATAGTTCAGAAGGCAGAAGCTGGGAAATACTGGATGGGGAACGGCTAGGAGAAGAAACACTGGGAGAGAGAGGGTTAACAGATACACAGTCGTTTGACAGCATTCCTCCACTGCCCTCCCAAGCTCGAGAAGAGCTCAGAAATTCTCAGAACAGAAAACGCAGAGGGCACAAGCTCAGATTACAAGATGTAGGAGTGACAAAGATTAATAGGGACGGAGGGGGTGTGAGCCTTAATTGGGAGCACCGCCATTTCTAGGGAGACGTGTTCTTTTGTCTCTCACTATGATTATTAAAGAATCTAAGAATCTAACTGGTAAGACGTTCCTTTTGTTTGATCTTATTTACTGCCACGGGGGAGGGTGCTGATTCCCCGAAGCCTGAAAATTATTCTCTGTCCGGATTTTCACTCTTTGAAACATGGCAACCCTATCTAAAAGCCAAATAGTTGCTGCTCTGTTTGAGAAGGCCCTCAAGAAGGAATTATATGTGATCCAGCAGAATATATTTATTCCTCAAGGAATGAATAGTGAGAAATAAATACATTCTGCTGGATCACATATAATATTAAGCCAAAACAGTGACTTAGCACTGAACCAGTCCACACGTCAGGAAGAACTTTAGGAGATTACTAGTTCTAAACCAAACCATCCCTGTAAATTTGCTTTCATCGGATAAACAGTCATAAGTCTGTGACAAAGACATCCTTCTGAAAAAAACAGGTCTTCCTTCCAGTGTTTCAGTTCTGATTAGCCTCTTTAGAATATTTGTGTCATAGTTCTTGTCAGCTTTTAAATAGATTTGGCCTTCAAGTAACAGACACTGTGAGCGTAAAAAAACCCAACAACAACAAAGTATGATCACAGTTCTTTTAAATTAGCAGTGACACCAATAAGTAGGGACGAAGTACAGGATCACCTTTACAGACAGAATCACTGCTTTCCCTGTGAAGATGGCTGCCAGCTCACGTGAACCTGGAATAGCCATACTTTAAATGTTGAGAATAATTTGCACCCAAAATAAAATCAAAGCTATAGAAATAGTTGCTTGCACTGGGGCGAAGGGGTGGCCAGCATTTTAGAAGACCCCTCACAGAACTACAATTCCCAGAATTCCCTGGGAAGAGAGAAATGTAGCTCTGTGAGGGGAACAGGAGCCCCCTTAATAAACTACAGTTCTTTGGGGGAAGCCACAACTATTTTAAACACTGGCATAGTGTGACCAGGGCGGAGGGGCGGCCCCGGGTGTTTGATTATGAGGGTGCAAGAGGGCACAACTACACACACCCCATGACAGGTGACCTTGCAAAGCCACACTCCCCTCTCTCTTTAGGAGAAAGAGGCGCCGTCCCAGCCCCAAAGGCCCAGCCCCAGCATGATTTGCCTCCCCGCAGAGCACCAGGGGGTGCCTGGCTCTGCCCTCTCAGAATCCGGTGGCATCAGTGGGCTCCATTCACCCTCCATGCTGCCACTGGTTTAAAATGGTATGATACTACTTTGCACGTATACTGCAGATGGGACCACAGCCTCTCCTCCAAGCAACCACTCGAACCCAAACCTGCCACATTCAGCAATGCTACAACTTGTGCCTCCACCGCCATTGTTCAGCCCGGACACTGAGGTCCAGCTCCGAGGGCCTTCTGGCGGTCCCCTTACTGCGAGAAGCGAGGTTACAGGGAACCAGGCAGAGGGCCTTCTCGGTAGTGGCGCCTGCCCTGTGGAAAGCCCTCCACCCAGATATCAAGGAAATAAACAACTATCTGACTTTTAGAAGACATCTGAAGGCAGCCCTGTTTACGGAAGTTTTTCATGTCTGATGTTTTATTGTATTTTGTTGGAAGCCGCCCAGAGTGGCTGGGGAAACCCAGCCAGATCAGCGGGGTATAAATAATAAATTATTATTATTATTATTATTATTATTATTATTACACCACCTACACATGTAGTTGCAAAAAAGGATTGCTGCCGAGCTTACAAAATAACAGGCCCTCCGTATCTCTGCAGCATTAATGTTGTCACCTTTATCGTTAATGCAGAGTTTTGAGGAGACCCTTTTCTCCTAAAAGATGCTTTCGAATTATTTTGTGACAGCTACCGAAGCTATTAAAATACAAAAATGAACCTGGGGACTAAATCAATGACAAGCATTTTGGTATCTCTCTCTCCTGCATAGTGAAAAGGCCAAGGGCTGCTTAATATTCGCTCACCTGCCAAGATGTGCCCACCTAATCAGGTGTGACTGAGTAACCATGAAATTTTAGAGTGCCATCAAGCAGTCTTTAGACGGCGAGATTTCTTTCCCCCTCACCTTTTGTGTGTTGTGTGTAAGGCAGCCCAATCGCTCCTGTACCTATTTGATAAGCTCCCTGTTGACCCTAGCAAAGTGGAGTACGACGCATGGAAGTTTCGGTAATTTGCGTGATTGGTGCTAGAGAGTCACTTTGACAGTCTCTCCAAAAATCAGAGAGTAAAAATGCACATTTGAAACGGCAACTTCTTCGGAGTGGAAGTGGGAGGTTATCAAGGACTCAGGTATCGCTCTCAAAGATTTGTTGGATATAATCTACATCATTTATATCACAGCTGGTGTAAATGCAGTAGCTAAGGCTCCAAAATCTCAGCTCAGACATGAACGCCCTGGGTGGCTGTTATTATGTCAGCAGACACACTCTCAGGCTCAGTGCCATTGCTCTTGTCTGCAACAGGCTTCTAATAATACTAGCCTGCTCTACAAAATGGTTGGTGAAGCAATCTGAGCACTCTGCGACACAATGTAAAAGTTTTTAAATAGGGCAAATGCTTTAGTATTGTGTTGCCCTCTCTCCAGGCAATTAATAAAATGCATATTTGTCAATTGCAGTTGTTGGCATCCATCTGTCTCGAAAGACAAAGGGGTGGGCTTCCAGGGGCGAAGTAAAAACCACTGCAGAATCACAACGCCCGCTGTGGCTGCAGAGACTGGTAACTCGGGCCTTCTGGCGGTCCCCTTACTGCGAGAAGCAAGCTTACAGGGAAACAGGCAGAGGACCTTCTTGGTAGTGGCGCCCGTCCTATGGAACACCCTCCCATCAGATGTCAAGGAAATAAGCAACTATTTTACTTTTAAAAGACAACTGAAGGCTGCCCTGTTTAGGGAAGTTTTTAATGTTTGGTGCTGTATTGTTTTTAATATTCGGTTGAAAGCCGGCCAGAGTGGCTGGGGAAACCCAGCCAGATGGGTGGGGTATAAATAGATTGTTGTTGTTGTTGTTGTTGTTGTTGTTGTTGTTGTTGTTGTAAATAGGTGAATATACTCTATTTCTTAAAGCACAACAGCCTCCGCTGTGTCTTCTGTTCTCCTGAGGGGACAGGCACTGGGGCTTTTGTAACAATGCTTTCAAAATTACAGAAGAATCTACAGGCACTGTGTGAAATTCAATCTCTCGCAGTTAAGAGCTGGTATCCAGACATGTGCAGCCGTTCAAAAGGTCTAGTGTGGATAAGTCAACAGCTTAGCCTCAAGGTGACTGCAAGGGGTGAACCATTCTTGTGGCATATTTGATAATGATGGTCCTTCAATAGCTACCCATTATTTTTCATTGAGGTGATTATGTACAAAGTCTAGGCAAACTGCCAAATGCAATAGACACTGCTGTAGATGTTAAAGGTAGGAGTTGTTTCAATGGCTGACAAGGATGAATGCTGCCCAGATAACTCACTCATCATCCATCACAGTTATGACTTCACTCATTGGCTATGAACACCAAAAGCTGGAAGCAGCTAAGCTGGTTTACCTCACAAAACGTATTGAGAAGGTTGCCTGCACATATTGCTTTAGAACTTTCATTCTAGTAGGATTTGAGGATTACTTTTTAAAGAATTGCACCATGATAACTCAATCCATATAGGGCAGTCTGGTAATGTAGGCAGTGAGCACCAGCAGGCAAATTGCAAGGTTTTAATCTGACACCCAGTTTGTCCTGTTGGAGTTGTCAAAGCCCACATGCACTCCATTTTAGAAGAGATTTTCTTATTCTTATTTTTCTTATTCAGTGTTGGTGCTGACCTTTAAAGCCCTAGATGGCCTCGGTCTTGTATACATGAAGGAGCGTCTCCACCCCCATCGTTCAGCCCGGACACTGAGATCCAGCACCGAGGGCCTTCTGGCGGTTCTCTCATTGCGAGAAGTGAGGTTACAGGGAACCAGACAGAGGGCCTTCTCGGTAGTGGCGCCCACCCTGTGGAACACCCTTCCAGCAGAGATCAAGGAAATAAGCAGCTATCCTATTTTTAAAAGACATCTGAAGGCAGCCCTGTTTAGGGAAGTTTTTTATATTTAATGCTGTATTGTTTTTAACACTTGATTGGGAGCCACCCAGAGTGGCTGGGGAAACTCAGCCAGATTGGTGGGGTATAAAGAATAAATTATTATTATTATTATTATTATTATTATTATTATTATTATTCTCAGCAAGATTTGGGTAGTCCTGCAGCCCAGGTTGACTTACAAACCCTCCAAGTGTCCCGATTTTCCAGGGACAGTCCCGGAATTACGAAAGCAATCCAGGCTTCTGATTTGATTCCAGAATGTCCCTATTTCCCCTGCCAGTGCACTTCTACCAAGCGGCGGCACTGGCATCCCATTGCCTCTCCATGGCCACCAATGCCGACCTCCACCCTGGGGCAACTCCTAGCGGCTGCTGGATAGCAGGAGAGGCTGTGGCCGCCAAGGCCTGGCCCCATTTGATACGCTGGCTCTGAGATGCAGGCAAAGGGCAGGGCCGCCCTGGTTGGGAAGAAAGGGGGAGTGGAGGGGAGTGTGAGGAGTCTTGATTTAAAAAAAGAAATGCTTTGTGCATCCACGTCTAATCTTGCCCCTCCCTGAAATCTCCTTACAGTGGTACCTCGGTTCTCAAACTTATTCCGTTCCGGAATTCCGTTCCAAAACCAAAGCGTTCCAAAACCAAGGCACGCTTTCCCATAGAAAGCAATGCAAAATGGATTAATCTGTTCCAGACTTTTAAAAGCAACCCCTAAAACATCAGTTTAACATGCATTTTACTATCTAACGAGACCACTGATCCATAAAATGAAAGCAATAAACAATGTACTGCAGTCACACAATCAATCAATCAATCAATCAGTATCTGAACTGGGTTCCACACAGTCACAAAAAAAGAGCCGCAAAAACAAAAATGCAAAATAAATAGCAAAAACAGGCAAACCTCAGCATAACACTCAAAACGAAAGTGTGGCACCCAAAACGGAAGCGTAACACTCAAAACGGAGCACGTTTGACTTCTGAAAAAAGTTTGCAAACCAAAACACTTACTTCCAGGTTTGCAGTGTTTGGGTTCCAAGTTGTTTGAGTTTCAAGGCGTTTGAGAACCAAGGTACCACTGTATTGGTATGTGTGTGTGTTTTGGTAAATCTACAAAAGAATAAAATAAAATAAATTCAGGATTAAGGGGTTTTCTCAGGATGGTGGAGAACATGTGTGCTGTGTCCCATGGGTGTTGTGGTGGTGGGACTCGCACTTCTCTTGATAGGAAATGCTCCAGGGGGGACAAAAATGGGGGGTCAAACAGGGTAAGTTGGGGGGAATGAGAAATATCTCTATTTTCATCTGAGGAATGTTGGAGGGTATGGAATTAGGTTGTTTCTAAAAGTAAATCCCAAATCGAATGCCACAGGACAGTTCCCAGGCCCTCCAGTGTGATATCCTTTTCTATCTAATTAAATTTCTAAGCATATCTTTCTCGGCAGTACAGCAACTACGCATCCCACACAACCATCAGAGCTGGCAGGAAAGTTAAGTTTGCCAAAGTGGCGTTGTGTGTCAGCACCAGAACTAAATCTAAATTGCTATTTTTAAATGTCTAAAAACATCCCCGCTGAAGCTCCCTTGTGAAATCACATATTTGCTGAAGTCTCATTTCCGTGGCCAGGGAAACCAGTTGCGTATTCTGCTGTATTTTACGGAGAGCTTCATAAAGCCTGGAGATTAATTTAGGTTTTTCTGTCACATTTTTGTAAATCCTTTCTTTGGGTTGGTTTGCCTTCGGCTCTCGCAAGGATTCCCACCCCCCCCACCCCCACCCTTCGACCGAGCTGCAAGAGTGAATGCAATGTCACCACCTGGTAATCGAAAACAATTTACATCTCTTGTGCTTGCAGTTGTAAAGCTTTCATACATTCCGTTAACAACCAGAAGACATGGCCGGCGCTGAGAAGCCGCTTGAGGGGCCACCATCTGAAGGAGGACTTGGGGAAGTGCAGCTAGAATTAAGATGCCAGAAATACTTCAATTCACATTTGCCTTTGATGGATTCTATTTTCTATTTCAGCCGACACCTTGCCAACAAAGGTCCGTATAGTTAAAGCTATGGTTTTCCCAGTAGTGATGTATGGAAGTGAGAGCTGGACCATAAAGAAGGCTGATCGCAGAAGAATTGATGCTTTTGAATTATGGTGCTGGAGGAGACTCTTGAGAGTCCCATGGACTGCAAGAAGATCAAGCCTATCCATTCTGAAGGAAATCAGCCCTGAGTGCTCACTGGAAGGACAGATCCTGAAGCTGAGGCTCCAATACTTTGGCCATCTCATGAGAAAAGAAGACAACCTGGAAAAGACCCTGATGTTGGGAAAGATTGAGGGCACAAGGAGAAGGGGACAACAGAGGACGAGATGGTTGGACAGTGTTCTCGAAGCTACCAACATGAGTTTGACCAAACTACGGGAGGCAGTGGAAGACAGGAGTGCCTGGTGTGCTCTGGTCCATGGGGTCATGAAGAGTCGGACACGACTAAACAACTAAACAAAACAACAAAATTTTAGCAGTTGCCTTTGGGCTGCTACCTGCCCCATATCCTAAGTCATGCTTGAGGGCACTGTCTATCCATTGGATGGCTGTGGCATCAAATGAATCGATAAAGTGGGTTTGAAAACATTGCTAAGAAGACATGCTTAGATTCCTTCCAAGGGACACAGGTGGCGCTGTGGTCTAAATCACTGAGCCTTGGGCTTGCTGATCAGAAGGTCGGCGGTTTGAATCCCCGCGATGGGGTGAGCTCCCGTTGCTCTGTCCCAGCTCCTGCCAACCTACCAGATTGAAAGCATGCCAGTGGAAGTAGATAAATAGGAACAGCTGTGGCGGGAGGGTAAACGGCGTTTCCGTGCGCTCTGGTTTCTGTCACAGTGTTCCATTGCACCAGAAGCGGTTTAGTCATGCTGGCCACATGACCCAGAAAACCTGTCAAACGCTGGCTCCCTCGGCCTGAAGGAGAGATGAGCGCCACAACCCCTTAGTCATCTTTGACTGGACTTAACCGTCCAGGGGTCCTTTACCTTTTTTTACCTTATAGCAACATGAGTCCTTTTTGTGGAAATTAGACTTTAGTTCCCATTTACAGAGTCTGTAGAAGACAGTCCTGGGTTGTCTGACCCTTTCGTTCTCTTTTCTCTCATTTAAAGCTTAAAGAACAAATAACTTTTGCTTAGTGTACTTGCAGTTGCAAATTAAATATGCAATGCAGGTGGATGTTTCTTAAGTTGCCAAAACATCTTACATAGATTAAGCTGTTACAGACTAACTAACATTTACAGACTGACTGATACTGTGGCTCTGAGGCAGACAGCAGCACAACACAACATACCTGCTCCTCTAACTGTTAAGACTCACAAGATGTTAATAACTGAACCAACTGAAATAACTGCCTCAGGCATATGACATCACAGGGTTCTACAGCGCTTTCAAACATCAACATATGAATTTTGGGTGCTAACATCCCACGCTTTTGCCCCTGAGTCATTTTCAGGCTGTGTTCCACACAGCCTCAAGACACATTTCATTTAATGGCCTCCCCAGTGACTGGGGAGAAATTGCATCCACGTTTAAAACTATCAAAATTTGCACTTTCCAAAACAATATGAGAACCGAAACACAACCATCCTTTGAAATTCACAATTCCCTGAATTTTGCTATGCTGTTTTCCAGTCAAAATGTTCACAAAAGTGCATATACTGCATACAAGTGAATATGTTAGTGAATATAACAAACAAAATTGCATTATGTTGGGGAAAATCCCTTGCATAAATGGGCACATTGGTCAAAACTGCACACAGGAATGTGTTTATTAGGAGAAATGCATCCAAAAATGCTCATGAATTTTCATGAGGATTTTTCTTAAAAATCACAAATTGCTGCAGCAATATGGGGGACCAAATTTAAGGCTGAAAGCATGAAAAACTAAGAGGACCAAAAGTGACAGAGCCATCTGTTCCTAGCCCTCACTTGCTTGATTTCCCTTTCTTCCTAACCCATGTTTAGCAGCTACCTGCTTCAAAACTGTCCCTTTTCAATTCTCTCAGTACTTGGCTAGGATTGCCAAATGTGATTTCATCAGGAACATTTCAGGAAATACATCCTTCCTCAAATGAAGAATTATGCCTTTCAGGATAGAAAGGGCAATGCATTCTTTAGGAACATATATTCTCCACTGAAGGAACCATGTGTTCTCTCGAGCCATTTTAAATGTCCCCTGTATTTTCAACTTCCGTGTACAACAAAATTATTAAAACAAAATTATTACCACTCGCTCGGCGGCTCATAAGGTTGCCGCGGGAGCAGCAGCACCAGCACAAACGGACAGGATGAATGGCGCATATGCGGAATGGCAGCACATGCGCCGTTCGTCCTGTCCGTCCGTGCTGCTGCTCCCACGGCAACCTTACGAGCCGCCAAGCAAGTGGCAACTCTTAAGGCTCCCGGGCTCGAAAGGCTGCCCCGTCCGTGCTGCTTTTCGCGCGCGGCAGCCTTACGAGTTCCACGCGAGCAGCCGCCACACGGATGGGGGAGCCGCTCGCTCCCGGCCCGGCAGCCCGGGCGGTCTGCGCTCCGTAGCGCATGCGTCGTGATGTAGCTATTAATATATCGTGATATAGCTATTAATGATAAATTAACATGTGCCATTAAGGTAAGACGGGGAATATGCAGGAGAAAAGATTTAGAGGAGATATGGAGGGTGTTTGTAGAATTTGTACTGTTAAAACGGAGAGGGGTCAAACCATCGCAAGAGGTGTTGAAATTCTGGGAGGTTGGATAGTTACAATGGAATGGTCTCGGTGGTGGGGTGCACATTTTTATCCTTATTTACCGGTATGTATGGTTATTACTTTGTCAAAATAAAATTTTAAAAAGGTCACCTTGCTACCTGATTCTTTTAATCTGAAAATACTGGGAACTGAACCTGCACTGTCTGCATGCAAGTATTTGCTCTACTGCTTCTGAGCTCTCCCATGCTTGTTGGGATGATGCGATAGCTTCGCCGCAAGTCAAAACCCCCACAAGTCACGCCTACCATCAATATAGGCAAGTCCCATCAATATAGGCAGTGAAGCAACTATAGCATGGCTCCAGCGTGAGCACAAATCATCTCTGATCTGCTCAACCCACCACGGCAATTTGATTGCACAAATGGCCATTTGTCTGCCCAGTCCAGTACCAAGTGTCACTTATAGCTGGCATTTAGGGCAGTTGCTTCATATTTTTCTAAAATGGCTGCCCGTGGCAGATTAAATCTACTCTCTGGCCTCACCCCTTTTCATTTGGTCATTTCATTTGAAATTCATGGGACAAATAAATTTCTGTGTCTTGGCTAATCTAAGTCCTGTTGATCTCTTTTAGATATATATATTCTATTAAATTTTCTGTTTTACAATTTAAAATACTCATTTTACATCTTTAAGATATCAATGACTTCACTTCTTCTCTTTTCATGGTTCATTTTATATATCATAAATCCCTTCATATTTTATTAAAACCATACCATTCAGTATTCCATTATAGAATAGAATAGAATATATTTTATTGTCATTGTCCCCTTCGGGAACAACGAAATTACTTGGCTGCTCCATCCACCCAGATAGGGCACTCCACGCAAAAATAAAACAACTACAAAAACACTGATTAAAACCATACACACTGATTAAAACCATACAATGACAAAACATAACAGGTAAGATTAGATGACTTCAAAGTCCAGGCTTCCCATTCAAGGCCGAGATCGCTCTGGAGAAGAAGCTGTTTCTAAGACGGCTTGTTCTTGTCGACTTGTTCTTGTCGGCTTGTTATTGCATCCATCAAAACTGTTGAATTTATCTTAATGCTGCCAGCGCATTCAGCTGTACACAATTATTTCCCATATATTCAATAAACATTTTCCAAACTTCTTTAAACATATGTTCTTCTTGTTGGACTAGATGATGGGGGCTGGACTAGGTGATCATCAGGCTCCCTTCCAACTTTATGATTCTTTTAAAAAAATCATTTTTATTTGATTTTACAAATATAAATTTATAACAATACCAAATACATAGTCATATAAAGAGATTTCTCTGAATCTTGAGACTCCTCACCCCATCCCCTCCATGGGTCCTATTGTCAACATTATCAACTACATCTTATTTCATAATCTATATTTTATATCTATCCATATTGTCCACAGTGTTTGTTCCATTACAAGCAAGATTAAATTATTCTAAATACCACCCCTTCATCCAAAAATCACAGGGCAGTTTGCAATATAAAAACACAAAAATACATGCCACAATAACAAACGAAAACAATACCCCCACACAAACACACATACACAGTTGTAAAAGCCAGGGAGAAGACGGATGTTTTTGCCTACCACCTAAATACAATAAACACATAACAAAGCTATATTAAAAAGTTAACATGGACATCAATAAACCATTGTGGAAAGACATATTCTTTTCTGAGATGGCAGAGACGGACATGAGAGAGAAAGGATTCTGTGTACAATTTGGAGTGAATTTAGAGGGAGGAATCAAGCTTGCTTTCTGCTGCTCCAGAGAGGAGGACCCAAACCAGTGGGTTCAAATGGCAAGAAAGGAGATTCTGACTAAACATTAGGAAGAGCTTTCTGATGGTGAGAGCTGTTTGAGGGTGGGACAGACTCCCTCAGAAGGTGGTGGACTCTGCTTTGTGGAAGGTTTTTAAGCAGAGGTTGGATGGCCGTCTGTCAGGGATGCTTTAGTTGAGATTCCGGCATTGCAAGGAAGTGGAATTTGGGACCCCTTTCAACTCTAGTTTGGTGATTCAAAAAAGAACTCACAACATACATTCTGCTGGGTTGGGACACCTGAGATGGCCTATGACTGGATCGAACAGTAGTGGTTCTAAGGGGAGCAGGTGGCGCTGTGGTCTAAACCTCTGAGCTTCTTGGGCTTGCCGATCAGAAGGTTGGCGGTTTGAATCCCCATGACGGGGTGAGCTCCCGTTACTCTGTCCCAGCTCCTGCCAGCCTAGCAGTTCGAAAGCACGCCAGTGCAAGTAGATAAATAGGTACCACTGCAACAGGAAGGTAAACAGTGTTTCTGTGCACTCTGGTTTCTGTCACGGTGTCCCATTGTGCCAAAAGCGGTTTAGTCCTGCTGGCCACATGACCCGGAAAGCTGTCTGTGGACAAACGCCGGCTCCCTCGGCCTGAAGGCGAGATGAGCGCCGCAACCCCATAGTTGCTTTTGACTGGACTTAACCGTCCAGTTTTGAGAGTCCCATGGACTGCAAGAAGATCAAACCTATCCATTCTTAAGGAAACCAGCCGTAAGTGCTCACTGGAAGGACAGATCCTGAAGCTGAGGCTCCAATACTTTGGCCACCTCATGAGAAGAGAAGTCTCCCTGGAAAAGACCCTAATGTTGGGAAAGGTTGAGGACACAAGGAGAAGGGGACAACAGAGGACGAGATGGTTGGACAGTGTTCTCGAAGCTACCAACATGAGTCTGACCAAACTGCAGGAGGCAGTGGAAGACAGGAGTGCTTGGCGTGCTCTGATCCATGGGGTCACGAAGAGTCGGACATGACTAAACGACTAAACAACAACAAACCATCCAGGGGTCCTTTACCTTTACCTTTTTACCATTATTATTATTAATAATAAGGGACCCAGGTGGCACTGTGAGTTAAACCACAGAGCCTAGGACTTGCTGATCAGGAGGTTGGCGGTTTGAATCCCTGCGACGGGGTGAGCTCCCGTTGCTCGGTCCCAGCTCCTGCCCACCTAGCAGTTCGAAAGCACGTCAAAGTGCAAGTAGATAAATAGGAACCGCTCTGGCGGGAAGGTAAACGCCGTTTCCGTGCACTGCTCTGGTTTGCCAGAAGCGGCTTTGTCATGCTGGCCACATGACCCGGAAGCTGTACGCCGGCTCTCGACCAATAAAGCGAGATGAGCGCCGCAACCCCAGAGTCGGACACGACTGGACCTAATGGTCAGGGGTCCCTTTACCTTTACCTTATTATTATTAATACCCCTAACCCCGCTCATCTGGCTAGGTTGCCCCAATCACTCTGGGCGGCTTCCAACACTTATAAAAACATAACAAAACATCAAACATTTAAAACTTCCCGATACAGGGCTGCCTTCAGATGTCTTCTAAGGGTTGTGTAGTTCTTTATCTCCTTGACATGTAATGGGAGGGCGTTCCGCAGGCTGAAAGCGAGATGAGTGCTGCAACCCCCATAGTCGCCTTTGAATGGACTTAACTGTCCAGGGGTCCTTTACTTTTTTTTTTTTTACTAGTGGTTCTGGGATATTTCCCACATCAGCCCTGGAGCACACTTTTGCTGTTGCTGTGTCTGTGTTTATGATCAGAGTGAAGGGCTCTCTTAAATCACATGGAAACCTAACTCTCATTATGCTCTGTTATTATTATTTTAAAAAAATATGGAACTTGGAAAAATACGTTTCAGCTACCGGTATTTGCACGTAAATATGTAACTACCGTGATGAAAGGGTGCTCCATCCACATTTGTGCCATTGCTATGGTAACGTGCAATGAAGGAAGAAGCAAAAAAGATATCCTTCATAAATACATAAACCATCCATTTAGAAAAGATTTAGTTGTACCAATGACTGATTTGTGAATATTTCAATCATGGAAATAATGCTTCTCATAGAATTTTTTCTTTCCTAAAAAAATAAAAAAAATAGTGCAGCTGTCTGCAGTTTTTCATAAGGGCCTAACTCCACAGTTTTGTTCTTCTTTGTACGACAGCTCTCTTTTAGAGGCTTAATCTGCATTTGATTAATATGGCTTTTTAATATTCCACTGTTCCCTGCACTATTAGCTTTCTCCCATATATGCTGATGATACAGGACTTTCTTTTATTTTCTTTCTTTTTTTGAAAAGTACACAAAACCCTATTGATGTGGAGTGTAACTTTGCCAGCTGTCAGCAGTGGCAAGTTCAGAAATGCAAATTCAGTACATAACGTCCCCTGTAATTTCAAAAACCGAAATCAGATCAAGTGCAGGGTTTCATTAAAAAAAAAAAAACATGTTTATTTCCCAATTTTTGCACCTGATATTAAGAAGGACGCACTTCAGCAAGATACAGAGCAGAATATTCCACCAAATGAAAGGAATGAGATGTCTGTGGCTCATTTCACTTAGCTCAAAGTTGTCAAAGCTCAAGTGGTAAACCTGTGATAGGACTGTACCACTTAAAACTGACGTTGGCAGGGTGGCTGGGGGAGTTCACATGATTGAATGCTCCTTCATATATCAATCAATCAACCAACCAACCAACCTTTATTGGAATACAGAAAAGACAGGAATATATGAATCAGAACATAAAATTGACATCTGTTCACAGGAGGAGATGCTTTGTGATAAAACCATACAGGCCTAATAAGGCTAAAAAGTATCACTCAGGTTTTATGATGATGTAGTTTCATGGCGTTGCTCAGATATTCTGCTACTTTCTCCATGCCATCATGCCCACAGCTATCCAATAAAAAGGAAACCCTGTAGGAGTCAGAGCACTTTAACCTCTCCTTCAGCATGAGCCTCAAATATTTGTTGCGGATTACAGCATAAAACGTGGAGTGTAGATGGGTTCCCACGAGGCAAGACACAGTGATAACAGCAAGAACCTTTATTGAACTAACAGAACTGGACAACAGGGGCAAAGCAACTGCTTATATACATTTCTGCAGGCCTGGGCCACTCCCACTCCCAACATGATTGGCTGTCTAAACTTCCAAGCTGCAAATCATGATTCAGAGTTCAAGGGCCAATGGCAGAGGCCCAAATCCTGAAATGTTCTGTGACTGGATATCGTTTATCGAATCAGAACACAGGGGCTCAAAATCCTTAGTCCAGACTCAAGCTCAGGCAAACACAGACCACTGACTACATAACAAAACGGACAGTAGAACAAAACAAATGCAGTGGTCTCGATCCGCCCAACACCACAAGGAAAAATACCTCTCTGAATACGGAACCTTTGAGAAATTTCCCTGCAGAATTGCAGACGGCATAACGCTAAAACTTGCAAGGGAAAGCTCTATATGTTGGTGAGGATTGTATAGTTGTTGTAGGTATGGAGCGGCCTTGCCAAACAAAGGTAGTATCCCTAACCCCAGTGGAGAGCAAGAGTCATTGCGTACACACACGCGAAACCCTGTCTGTGGTGCCCACCCCTTTCCCAAGAAAGAGTCAAGAGACCAGAGTATGGGATTAAATAGGCCACAACTTTATTGAACTTCAGAAGTGGGAAACTTGGCTCAGGCCTTGGCAGGCAACCCTCTCAGCCCATGGCTGAGGATATGCAGGATGAAGAGGTACAGTGGGAGGGGACTGCAAAGCGCACACTTACACAGCATGCCCTCCCACTAACCTCGGTCCGGGAGTTCGACCTACACGCCGCCGCTTCCTGGCCAGAGACTCCCGGTGTACCCTTTAACGGGTCCTGCACGCGCCGCCGCACGGGCTGGGAGCATGCCAGCATCCCACCCAACCAGATGATAGACTAAAGACTACCTTGTCAAGGCCTAAAACCGCCAAAGTTGTGACGAAATGCTGCGGGGAGGGCGAAACCTGCCAATGCAGGGAAATTCCCTCCCGGTTCCGAATACGGCAACCATCATAAGACCACAGCAGCGCCCGCAGACCTGTAACGCAAATTGTTAGGCTGTAAGAAAAAGCATTATTAGCGTGCTGACCACTGCCTTCGGACGGAACTGTAAGGAGAAAAGAAATAGTATTAGTTTTAGGGAGGGTGGGTGGGTAAACCTAGAAAGGAAAGGAAACAAAGAGGGCTGGCTGAGGAGCACAGTCCCTTTTCTAACACCTTGACCCCACCCCCGGCCAAAAGTCCATTGTCCACCTGGCCGGGGGCGGGTCCAAGGGGTCAGCCTAAGCCAGGTGGGCAGCTCCCGCCCAGGGGACCCCTGCTCGGTGTCGCAAACCCGCCCACCTGAGAAGGGAGGGCGGAAATTGTCTGTGCTACTGAGATTTTGAAATTCAGCCTCCTCCATATAAAAATTTCCTCCAGACTGAAAGCTAGCATATAAAAAAAAAGTGTTTCTAGCCTAGTTATTATTATTATTATTATTTCAGTCTGTTCAGTTCATTAAAATACACATAAAATACACAGAATGCCCGGTGCGAGGTGCTGCACCAACTGGGGTCCTCAGGTGGTGGGCCATGGGGGAGATGGTAGGGTTCTTGGGCCTACCTACAGGACCGCCTCTCCTGGTATGCCCCATGTAGGACCTTAAGGTCCTCAAATAATAGCAATTTGGAGGTCCCGAGCCACAAGGATGCTAGGCTGGCCGCAACTAGGGCCAGGGCATTCTCAGTACTGGCCCCGACTTGGTGGAACGGTCTGTCACAAGAGACCAGGGCCCTGCGGGATTTGGTATCCTTCCGCAGGGCCTGCAAGACAGAGCTGTTCCGCCTGTCCTTTGGGTTGGTTTCAGTTTAACCCTGATGTTTCATTCCTTTATGGTTTGATTGGTGGGCTACTTAAAAATAAGGCTGCATTTTAAACTTTAAATCGTATTTTAACCTGCATTTTAATTGATTGTTTGCATGTTTTGTTGTGATTTTATGGGTGTTAGCCACTCTGAGCCCGGTCTTGGCTGGGAAGGGTGGGGTATAAATAAAAATGTATTATTATTATTATTATTATTATTATTATTATTATTATTATTACCACCTGTGGTTAGGTGGATGTTGACTCCAGATAGCCTGCCCAGGCATTGTTGATGAGGAACTCTCCCAAGTCACTCTTTTCCTTGAAGGTCCTTCAAAATCTGAAGAACCAATATCATGGCTAGTTGAGGACACTTGTGACACATCATCCTTCTTGTTCTCCAGATGCTCAGAACCAAGTCATAATCCTTTAGACTGGCCAGTACTAAGCAGTCCATTCACGCCTTTGAGACTCCCATTAATGCTGCCTCTTCAGCACATTCTTGGACTCCTTTAGTGATAAGTCAATGACTTTTCGTACCACCCTCTCCTCCGACCAAGGAATCCCATCAGTATCATCAGGCACACCTTTATTTGTCAAAAGGAATTCCAAGCATGGCTTTTGATCAGCTCATGTAGACACTTCTGCAGGACTTGAAATGGGAGTATTTGATACCAAAGGAAGAGGGTGGAGACCTTCCAGAGACTTAGAAAAACTCCCATGTTGACTAGAGTTGGCCTCCCAAATCTTTGTCCGCAGATTTCCAGAATTACCTCTTTTAGTCTTTACAGTTCAAAAGATCTAATCTCTATTTCAAAGAGAAAGAAAATCTAAGCCTTTATTAAGTTGCCTTTGATTTATGTAATTCGCCACAAAGTTCATTAAAGGCTTCATTATTTTTCACCACTTTGGAAGAGTCTTATCACTGTCACGGTTATTAGCCAAGAGATAATTAACCAGGTTTCCTGTTTTAATTGGGGAGCATGTCACTCACCTGCCCCATCACCAGGATTATACTAATTACAATTTGCTATGTCAAAAAGAAGGCAGTTCTATTACTTCCCAATTGGTTCCAGTAATTAGGAGTCAACTCTAATAGTGAGCGTTTCTGAGGGTCCTTTTTTGGGGGGTAAGATCTTTATATCCCCTTCCATTATGCTGACTGTAGTGAGTGATACATACAGAAGAGAGCTCCTTACTTTTGGTCTGGGACTGGGGTATTGTTTAGGAGGTTTTATTTGGATGGCGAGCAGTTGTTGCTGTTGTTGCTGTTAATTTTTTGGACCTTGATTTTGGATCTGATGATTTATGTGGAAATGGATCAATTTGGTTGTGTGCTTTTCGGTGTTTCACTTATTGTTTATGACTACTGTTGTTACATTTGCAGTTAGGTGGTTTTTTAATATGTTGTAAGCTGCCTTGCCCCTTCATGGATCACTGCCTTGTCGGGGCAAAGGGGCTTGAATAACTCCAAGAAGCTATGAGCCATGCCATGCAAGGCCACCCAAGACGGACAGGTCATAGCCGAGAGTTTAGACTAAATGTGATCCACCTGGAGAAGGAACTGGCAAGCCACTCCAGTATTTTGCCAAGAAAACTCCATGGACATAAAAAAGGAGAAGCTCTGAGAAGAAAGTGAGAGTTTCCAAGGCATGCTCTGGTTCATGGGGTCACGGAGAGTCGAACACGACTAAGATGACTAAACAACAACAAACAACAAAGAACAGTTTTAATTTTAGGAAGGCATAAGGTAAAGGTAAAGGGACCCCTGACCATTAGGTCCAGTCGTGTCCGACTCTGGGGTTGCAGCGCTCATCTCGCTTTATTGGCCGAGAGCCAGTGTACAGCTTCCAGGTCATGTGGCCAGCATGACAAAGTTGCTTCTGGCGAACCAGAGCAGTGCACAGAAATGCCGTTTACCTTCCCGCTTGAGCGGTTCCTATTTATCTACTTGCACTTTGAGGTGCTTTCAAACTGCTAGGTGGGCAGGAGCTGGGACCGAGCAACGGGAGCTCACCCCGTCACAGGGATTCGAACTGCCGACCTTCTGATCAGCAAGCCCTAGTCTCTGTGGTTTAACCCACAGCGCCACCTGGGTCCCTTTGTTAGGAAGGCATAATACAAATCAAATGATTGATTGATTGATTGATTGACCCCAGTTCCATCACAAGAAAGCTTAGGAACGTAGGAAATTATACCAAATCAGACCCATCTAGGGCAGTACTGTTTGGTATGAACAGAATAGCAGCGTCCCATTCAGGAGTTACAGAGAGGAGACCTTCCCAGAGATGGCAGGGATTGTTACAACCTGGGAACTTTGGCATGCAAAGCATAAGTTCTGCCACTGAACTTGCATCCCTTCCAAGGAGCCAGATGGAAGTCACCCAATGATCATCATGTCCCTTTCCTAGGTCAGGGGGCTTCCAGATCCAGGCACCGGTCATTGAGTGATGACCAGTCTTTGCCATTCCACTTCAAGGTGCAAATGGAATGCCAGTTCTAGAACCCCAACAACATTCTGTAGTTGAGCAAGCAATTTCCATTTTTTCTCTGCCCCAAACATTGAAGAGTGGGGATTTTGTTGGGAATATGGTTGGGGGGAGAGGATTAAACACTCCTTCTCCTATAGGTACAGTCCTGTGACTGGGCTCCTCTGTGACTGTGGTTAGGCAGGGGGCGGGGGGGAAATTGATTCAGGAAATGTTGTTGAGAAAGGGGAGGGTTAAAATGGTAGAGTTGATTCCTAGAAGGAGGTACATGACAAAGACAGATATGGCTAGCTTAGCCTTCTCAAACTAGTGCCCTTCAGATGTTTTTGACCACAATTCTTATCTTCTCTGACGATTGGTCATCTTGACTGGGCCTGATGGAAGTTGGAGTCCAACAACATCTGAAGGGCACCAGGTTGGGGAAGGCTGTGCTGTGGCAATCTATACAAGCCATCACTGGAGAGAGAGGGGGGGTGTTATTTGGATACCGCTCCCCACGCTGCTCTGACCATCTAAGCACTGGCACTCCATCTGTCTGTGTCTATCCAGCAGATAAGGAAACCTTATCAAAGTAAATTACCATTCAGTTGACAAGTACAAAACAGGAGACAATGTAATCTCGTTGCAAAGTGTTGTGAGTCCTTTTCAAAGGACCAGCGTTAATCCTACAAAGCAGGATCACCCATCTGTATATAGATTCCATTGTAACTGCTTGGGTGCCTATGCAAATAGTAACAAATGTGACATAGTAAGCAGAAATGAAGAGGAGGACACAGATTGGTGGTGGTGGGAATGTTAAGTAGAACATAATCGAGCACAATGCCACAAAGCCTTAAGTCTTTCCACCACTCAGGACCTTAGAATCCCAAACCAGTGTTCACTCCAAATCAGGCTTCCACAACCTCGGCCCGCCAGATGTTTTTGGCCTACAACTCCCATGATCCCTAGCTAGCAGGACCAGTGGTCAGGGATGATGGGAATTGTAGTCTCAAAACATGTGGAGGGCTGAGTTTGAGGAAGCCTGCTTCAAATATATACTGTCCTTGAAAAGCACTGCTCTCAAAATCACAGAAGCTGATAGAAACTTTCTGCCTGCGGTAATTCACATATGACAGCCCATTCGCAAATGCAACATGTCACTTGTCAAAGTCACAAATACATATGTGCGCACCACCCTCTCTGATGTTAAATGCAGCATCTCAGCCAGGTAACCTGAGAAAACCTATGTGTTGTTGCGTGCCACCCCAGTCCCCGAGCGTTGAGAGGTTCCAAGGGTTCCAGGCATTTAACCAGAGTCCAGGTTTCCTTTTCGAAATGAGGCACAGCAGAGACTGTGGTGTCTTTATGATATATGGTTTATTTACACCACTGCCTTCGGGCAAGAGATATAGAACAATTAGATCAAGAACAAATAGATTGAAGAATAGTTTCTACCCAAGAGCTATAACCATCTTAAATGCTGTAACTAGATAATATGACCTTGGAGAGTTGTGATGGGTGTGTGCGTATGTGCATGTGTGGCTGAAAATGTGTTTTTGTTTTGTTTTTTGTGCTGTTTTTTGTTTTGTTTTTATGGGATGGCATTCCATTTCGTTGCACTTGTACAATGTTGTACTTGTACTTGTACAATGACAATAAAGCAATCTTAAACTTAATCTTAATATACTACCTGAGCCTATGCTGGAAGGGTTCACAGCATTAACACCCCAAGAGGATCTTTTCTCATCTCCCTTAGCTGAAGTCTTGGATTTAAGCACAAATCAGCCATGGCACTCTCTGCCTTTTCCAGTCTGCAACCTTCCTTTTCTAGGTCACATCATAGCAAAAACTCAATTCTGCTTCAAACTCTGGCTTTGTCTTCTATCTAAAAGCTGGTGGAGGGCCCCCACTCTCTCTTTTTTGCTTTCTTAATGGCTCATCACCTTTCCCTTTCTTTCTCTCTCAATGGCTCATCTCCCATGCAATTGCCTCATAAGGAAGCTGGCCTGGCTTATATTTTAACCCTTGCTGGATCCAGCACTTCAGGAGGCTTGATTAATTTCTAACACTTACTGGGTCCAGGAATTTAGGGGGGTTGGCACCCCCAAACACATAACAGTATGTTTCTGCTCAGTACAATGTTTTCCTTTGTCCTCTTCCAGTTCCTTCCTCTTGCCTTCCCCTTCACCCGTGATTTTGAGCTCAATGCCTACACAAAATGCTTTGACATTCATTAGCAGATTGCTGAAGCTCCACTCTGAACCAGACAATGCAACATCGAGCATCTGAGACAAATTCCTCCCATACACTGAGTAGAGTACCGGTAATTAATTCTGCAAACCTAAACAAGAGCAGAGCAGAAAGCGAATGTCACTGCATGCAGAGGGACCTTGGGAACTGGCATATTTCTCATTAACATCTGAAGTTCAGCAGTTTTAATTCTCCCCTCTATGCAGTGTCTGACAAACCATTCCTCTGAAGAGCTTCTGGGTGTACAGGTGACCCCCAGGTTCAGGCAGCTATTTTAAGAATCTGTTGCCGGTGTTTATTTTTTAAAAGTTAAGGAGAATACAGGGGGAGAAGCTGAGGAGAACCTTTTGAGGCACACTAAAGGAGCTGTCCTTTCAGGAAATTGAATGTTTTGACATTTAGAAGCAAGAGTTTATTAAGGGATACTTTTCCTTTGTACCTGAAGATTGATTGATGGCAGAGAGATTTGGGTCACATCCAACACCATAGATTTAATGCTCGCTTACCCAACTTTAGCAGACATGGAGAATCCTGGGAGATGGGGTTTGTTAAGGGTGCTGGGAACTGTAGGTCTGTGAAGTCAGTACCTTTAATAAACTTTGGTTCCCAGGAATCTTTGTGTGGGGGAGCCATGACTCCAGTATACCTGAAGGAGCATCTCCACCCCCATCATTCAGCCTGGACACTGAGGTCCAGCTCCAAGGGCCTTCTGGTGGTTCCCTCACTGCGAGAAGCAAAGCTACAGGGAACCAGGCAGAGGGCCTTCTCGGTAGTGGAGCCCGCCCTGTGGAAGCTGAATGGGGAAACTCTTTGCTCTTTGCTCTCCTACTTTCAAGGCTCGCTGGGTTCTGAGTGAGGGGGGTCTGGAATGCTTTCTAAATACACTGAATCCGTCAGCTGTCGCCTTCCTGGTGCTTCCTCCTCCTCTCCCATTATCTCCCAGCTTTTCCCCTCATCTGCCTCTGAGCTGTGACCTCCCTCAAACCCCTGTTGTAATTCTGAACTGCCTTCCTCTTCTCTGGAAGGTTCAGGCTGGGGAGGTGGTCTCCACTGTTCCTCCTCTGCCCAGTCCCTGACAGTACCCAGTGCATGTCCACCATTCACACAGCCCTAAATCCGCCCCTGTTCAGAATGAAGACCACTGTGGCACAGCATTCAGACCCTCCAAGTGTCCCTCTTTTCCAGGGACAGTCCTCGATTTACAGAAGCTGTCCCGGTTTCTGATTTGATCTGGGAATGTCCCAATTTTCCTTAGGATGTAAGCAACTATACAACCTGTAGAACAGTGTTCCCCAACCTTGGGCCTCCAGCTGTTTTTGGACTACAACTCCCATCATCCCTCGCTAGCAAGACCAGTGGTCAGGGATGATGGGAATTGTAGTCCGAAAACAGCTGGAGGCCCAAGGTTGGGGAACACTGCTGTACAACACATCTGAAGGCAGCCCTGTATAGGGAAGTTGTATAATATGTTTTTATATATGTTGGAAGCCACCCAGAGTTGGCTGGGGCAATCCAGTCAGATGGGCAGGGTATAAATAATACAACTATTATTATTATTATTATTATTATTATTATTATTATTATTATTGAATTGGGCGTCCCTATGTTCATCAGAGAAATGTTGGAGGGTATGCAGCAATTGCAACCAATTTTATCATGCCGTAGCTTGTTCAGTGAGAACCCCCTTAATGGTTTAGAACTTGCTAGTTGGGGGGCGAGGAGGAATTATGATATGTGAGAGTGTTTGCTTTCTGAGGTGACCTTGAGTAAACTTCACAGCTCTTTTCCCTCACACTCCAGCAATAGACATTTGCCAAGCTATGCCCTTTCTCTCTCGCTTGTTCTCACTCTCTTCTCCACCGAAAGGAATTTGCTCGGAGCTCACATGCGCACAAGGAAGCTTTTAACAAGTTGGATTTAAAGCCAGGTTAACAGAAGTGACAGCCTGGTATATTAATCTACTGTGCCACATAACCCCATAATAACACAGGCGTTTCTTCAAAGAACAGTTTTCTTCACGTTTGCAGGCTTCTCTCTGAGCTTTACTCAGTGTTCTTATGAATATTTTATTCTGGCTTATACCTGCCGTACTTCTTACACATATTATTTCCCCCGAGGCCCAGCGGACCATTTATATGCCATTTATTTGCACACATTTTGCTCTGACTGAGTAGAGCTACACATTTGTGAGATACCTAAACATTTCCTGTTCAATATACAGTACTGCCTTGGGTTGCACTTTCACTACATACGAGCACCCTGACAAGAAAGCAGAAACACAGAAATAGTGTGTGTCTAAGACGGGAGGCGAGGGAAAAAATGAAAATATTTCCTGCACTGAATTGTAGAGATTTCATTCAATTGTTCTGATATTACATTTTGGTCTTCTACTTAAAAATGAACACGTTTGGCATGCCTTACACGCCATGTGATGCAGGTGGAGCGAGTGTCCTCTCAGATTATGACTACACACGTGTCCATATTTTAGAAATGCTACAACACCTGTACGTATGAAAATCAAAATACAAATGCTGCTTGCATAGAGCGACAGCGACAGCTATGTAAAAGGAACAAAGAGAGCCAGTGTGGTGTAGTGGTTAAGAGTGGTAGACTCGTAATCTGGTGGACCAGGTTCGCGTCCCCGCTCCTCCACATGCAGCTACTGGGTGACCTTGGGCTAGTCACACTTCTTTGAAGTCTCTCAGCCCCACTCACCTCACAGAGTGTTTGTTGTGGGGGAGGAAAGGTGCCCCTCTAATAATTGATCACCACTGTCTCCATGATCTCTCTGGTTTTGAAGGCACTTCACAGCAATGGGGCTTCTAGAGAGTAAGGAAGTAACACTTCTCAAGTCTGCCAGTCCCCACCAGCCAGACTCAATCCAGTTATCCCCTTTCCCTCTGCTTACAAATCTATACAGCATGAACCCAAGTCATGTCAACAAGTACCTGTAGGTGAGATGATCCCGAGTTTTGTAAAACACTTCATCACTTCCAAGGTTCTAATAGAAGTGTTGTGTTAAGTCAGCCTTCCAGGAGCTGCTGGATTCCCCAGTCAGCGTAGCCAATAGTCAGGGATGGTGGAAGTCCAAAACATCTGGAAGACAGCAGGCTGTGGAAGACTGTGTCAAGGATTCAAGACAGAGGGCCTTCTCAGCAGTGATGCCTTCCCTGTGGAACGCCCTCCCATCAGATGTCAGGGAGATAAAGAACTACGCAAGTTTCAGAAGACATCTGAATGCAGTCCTGTATTGGGAAGTTTCTAATGTTTTTATGTGTATTGGAAGCAAACCCAGAGTGGCTGGGGAAACTGAGCCAGATGGCAGGGTATGTTATTAAGACAATGCGAGAGGAAAATGTTGTTCTTGTTTAGTGGTTTAGTCGTGTCAGAGAGCCAATGTGGTGTAGTGGTTAAGAGCGGTAGACTCGTAATCTGATGAACCGGTTTCGCATCCCCGCTCCTCCACATGCAGCTGCTGGGTGACCTTGGGTTAGTCACACTTTTTTGAAGTCTCTCACCTCACAGAGTGTTTGTTGTGGGGGAGGAAGGGAAAGGAGAATGTTAGCCGCTATGAGACTCCTTCGGGTAGTGATAAAGCGGGATATCAAATCCAAACTCTTCTTCTTCTTCTTCTTCTTCTTCTTCTTCTTCTTCTTCTTCTTCTTCTTCCGACTCTTCGTGACCCCCAAGGACCAGAGCACGCCAGGCACTCCTGTCTTCCACTGCCTCCCGCAGTTTGGTCAAACTCATGTTGGTAACTTCGAGAACACTGTCCAACCATCTCATCCTCTGTCGTCCCCTTCTCCTTGTGCCCTCAATCTTTCCCAACATCAGGGTCTTTTCCAGGGAGTCTTCTCTTCTCATGAGGTGGCCAAAGTACTGGAGCCTCAACTTCAGGATCTGTCCTTCTAGTGAGCACGCAGGGCTGATTTCTTTAAGAATGGATAGGTTTGATCTTCTTGCAGTGCATGGGACTCTCAAGAGTCTCCTCCAGCACCATAATTCAAAAGCATCAATTCTTCGGCGATCAGCCTTCTTTATGGTCCAGCTCTCACTTCCGTACATTACTACTGGGAAAACCATAGCTTTAACTATACGGACCTTTGTCGGCAAGGTGATGTCTTTGCTTTTTAAGATGCTGTCTAGGTTTGTCATTGCTTTTCTCCCAAGAAGCAGGCGTCTTTTAATTTCGTGACTGCTGTCACCATCTGCAGTGATCATGGAACCCAAGGAAGTGAAATCTCTCACTGACTCCATTTCTTCCCCTTCTATTTGCCAGGAGGTGATGGGACCAGTGGCCATGATCTTAGTTTTTTTGATGTTGAGCTTCAGACCATATTTTGCGCTCTCCTCTTTCACCCTCAGTAAAAGGTTCTTTAATTCCTCCTCACTTTCTGCTATCAAGGTTGTGTCATCAGCATATCTGAGATTGTTGATATTTCTTCTGGCAATCTTAATTCCGGTTTGGGATTCATCCAGTCCAGCCTTTCGCATGATGAATTCTGCATATGTTAAATAAGCAGGGAGACAATATACAGTCTTGTCGTACTCCTTTCCCAATTTTGAACCAATCAGTTATTCCATATCCAGTTCTAACTGTAGCTTCTTGTCCCACATAGAGATTTCTCAGGAGACAGATGAGGCCGGACTATATATATATATAGTCCGGCCCACCACATGGTCTGAGGGATGGTGGACCGGCCCACGGCTGAAAAAGGTTGCTGACCCCTGGTCTTGGTCTTTTTCAGATTTCACATGTACATTTGTTAGCCTATGGAAAGAACCTTGAGGATGTTTAAAGGTCAACCATCTTTTCCTGGGTAACTCTCAGGCAAGATGGAGTCAGGGTGGGGGGGGCACCATTTTGTGTATTTTCCCAGTTGTGTCTGACAGAGGAGATATCCAGGTTTTTCTCAGGAACAAATATTACTTCTGTCTGTCCTACCCAAAGAACCATTTCTGGAAAGGGAAAGCTTTAGCATATTCATACGTTAAAATTAAATGTTGTGACTCGGTTATAACAAAATTCCCTGGGTAGAACAGAGTCCTATTTTGTGACATGCTTGTTGAAAGACAAATAACTCTGTTAACTGGGGGCGGGGGTGTACGGGGATCAGATTATCTGTAAAACAAACACCAGCATAATGCAGGCATGGTGCCGTTTTAGAAACAGCCGGTTTCACCTAAGGCTAAAAATGTGGAATAAAACTGAAGTAATCTTCTTGGTCATTAATGTTCTAATTATGCATTTCATTATGTAAAGTTTTATTACAGAGGAATTCATTAATAACAATTAGCCTGCCAACCTATTCTAATTTATATGCACCTGTTCCTAATTACAATGCTTCTAGTATCAATACTGAAACACTTAACCCTTTTGTGTAATGTAGCCATGGGCACAGTCCCGAGAATATTAAGTGAGCTTAAATCCATAAACATCAATGGAACCTACATGCATTTAACGCGCTTTAGAGTGCAGCCTTGGAGGCCTGCAATATATAATAATGGGTTTAAGTTGTTGTTTTTTTAACGACAAGGCCATTTGCTCAGGGTCGACTCCATCCAGAATTCTAGGCACTAAATAAATAGTTCTCTTTCTATGCTGTTACATGAGTTGATGTCTTGTAGAACCGCGTAGGACAGTTAGGGTGGAAAGGCTTAAAGAAAATCACCAAACTGGTGTCTGAGATACAGTGGTACCTCTGGTTACGAACGCTTCTGGTTATGAACGCTTCAGGTTATGAGCTCCGCTAACCCGGAAGTAGCTGCTCTTGGTTGTGAACTTTGCCCTGGATGCGAACAGAAATCGCGCGAGCAGGGGAAGCACCACTAAGCTATAATAATAATAATAATAATAATAATAATAATAATAATTTATTATTTGTACCCCACCCATCTGGCTGAGTTTCCCCAGCCACTCTGGGCGGCTCCCAATCAAGTGTTAAAAACAATACAGCATTAAATATTAAAAACTTCCCTGAATAGGGCTGCCTTCAGATGTCTTTTAAAAATAGGATAGCTGCTTATTTCCTTGACCTCTGCTGGAAGGGCGTTCCACAGGACGGGCGCCACTACTGAGAAGGCCCTCTGTCTGGTTCCCTGTAACCTCACTTCTCGCAATGAGGGAACCACCAGAAGGCCCTCGGCGCTGGATCTCAGTGTCCTGTTATAAAACCTGTTGGTATTTTATGCGCTATGCTTTGTAATATAAATAGTAGGTATTTGGGGAAGAAGCACTTCTGGGAATGTCTGGACTAGGTTAAAAATGTCAAAAGTCACATTTTCTGCATCACGAAACATTTCACTTTATCCATCTTGGGCTATATTTATTTACTCTTGGCTTCTGAACCCCTTCTGCTCTCAACACTGATGAATATTTTGGGATGTGAAAAGGGGGCTTTTCAATGGTGGCACCCAAGTTGTAGGATAATTTTCTCCATCTAGGCCAGGGGTGGAGTAGAGACTGCGATCTACTCACAGAGTTAAAGACTGGCAGTGATCTACCCCCTTTTGGAGGGTTCAGGTCAAAGTTGTTGAGCTTTTAGGGAGGAGGGAAGGCCTTTTTTGGGGGGGTGAAGGGCCAAAACGTTGAGCTTTTTTTAGGAAAGCCAAAGTTGTTCAGCTTCTCTGGAGGGAGCCACTGATCTACCAGTGATCTACCACAGACGCCCAGTGATCTACCAGTAGATCACGATCTACCTGTTGGACGTGCCTGATCTAGGCCCTTCATTACCCACTTTAACAGAGCAGTGAAGCCACTTTTCCTTTTTCAGCTGGAGACTTTGAGTGGTTTGCGGTTCCATGCTTTTACTTCTGTTTTTCGCTGCAGCTTTGGCTGTTTTATTGTCTGCTATCAGTGATGTTACTGCATTTCAAAATGGATTTTATTTATATTCGCATACTGTCTTGTTTTCAAGTTGCAGTAAGGCACCTTGAATGTGCGCTGCATAAAAAGGCGAGTATACATTTAAATAGACATAAATGAATGTCTGTTCCTTCACTGGAATCATTTGTATTTTTAAGGCGTCTGCAAAGGCATTGGTCAGGGGATGGTCTTCATGGTTTGCATGATGACTCAGATGTGTGAGTCTCAACAGGCTTTACTCCCTAAACACACTTCTTGGGAAGTAAAACACCTTGAACATAGTGGTACTTACTTCCAAGTGCATAGATGAGAGTTGCGTGTCGAGGTCCCCAAGCCACCCCCAGAATAAATTCACACTTCAGACATAATTTTTGTTTGGGTTTTTGGCATAATTTAGGCCACAACTTTATTAAGATACAAATCATGTGAGTGGTTGCGTAGGCATTGGTTCAGACTAGCTGTCCAACAGGACAGAGCTGACCACGTGTCAGCAAAGGGAAATCCCATCTGCGGAGAGTTATGGAGGCTGGGAGCAGAGCCCTCTGTGAGTGGATCCTGAGCTTACAGGGTTAACAAGCACAGGAGAGTACGTCCTGCCCACTGGGGAGGAGAACATCCGGGGATGTTTCCATTGTTCTCTTTGTTCTGTATTGTTGTGTACGTTTAGTTTCTGGTTTCGCTTTCGCCGGAGTGAGACGCAGAATGGAGCTGAGCTCCGATGGAGATTGTTTTTGACTGTAAATAAATGCTAGTAGTTTAGAAAAAGCTACGGACTGTTTTGCATTATTTACTGAAGCTCCTTGGGCATCAAGCAAACGGACTTTCGCTGTGTGCAACTCTGCTACTGAAAGGCTTTGGGAAGCGTCTGGACCCAGTTCAAAGGTACCGTGTGTTTCGCTTTGAAGGTATTCTGGGGACAAAGCCAAATATAAACACACAGGTTATGGAACCATGCCAGCTCGTTAGCAAGAAGAAGCCGTTTCTTGCCAAGTTTGCTAAGCCCGGAAAAAAAGGAGCCGTTTAAGCCGAGGCTTGAGGTGCCGGCTGCTGGAGATGGCTGTTGTATGCTGAGAGCAGCCAAGCTGATCCAAGCCCAGTTGAGGTCCTGGGGCAACCCAGTTTTGCACCTCCTGGTGAAGAGAAGCCCCATCTTGGACGCCTGGACGCCAGGAGCTACAGAAGTGTGAGTAAGCTACCCTGGGGAGGCAAAGATGGCGGAGGACCCTGAGACGGGAGAAGTCAGAATAGTCCCATTTGAGAAGCTAAATGGGGGAAACTACGTAGATTGGGCTTTCCGTGCCAAAGCTTGGTTGGAGGCGCTGGGTTTGTGGAGCTGTATAGAAAAGCCCCAAGCCACTGCTACATCACAGGCTGATGCAGACGCTGCACAGCAGGGAGGGAGGACAGGCTTGAGAAGCATCTCATCCCCAAAGCTTGCTGGCAAAGATCCAGAAGCAGAGAAAGTAGCAGCAGCAGCACGACGCAGAGAGGAGAAAGCCAGGGGTTTGCTGGCACTGAGCGTCGAGGCCTCACAATTGCAGCATGTAAAAGGTGCTGAAAGTGCCCAAGCGATGTGGCAAGCACTGGCACGAGTTCACAGGTGCGGTGAACGGCCAGGAGAGGCGCTGGAGAAGCAGCCCCCAGTTCAGCTCAGAGACGTGTCGGCCAGTCTGGCTGTAATGGAGCCACGGCGACAGGAGAAGCAGGGGGGCCAGCTGGCAGCTGCGAGTGGCAGAGGGGGATCTTGTGAGTCCAAAGTTCCCAGAAAGGCCTACGCAGCGAAGCTTTGTTATGGTTGTAGCAGCCCAACCCATCTGCGAGCGCAGTGTACAGCAAAGGAAGCTGCCAAGGTCGTCGCCCCTAGCAACGAGATAAAGAGGAGCAGCAGCAAGGGAAGCAAGCGTGGGAATCGGCGCGGAGTGAGCTCCAGAGGCGGCCGGAGTGATAACCACAGCTATCAGCTTTCAGCTTCCATGGCAACGCTGAAGCCTGCTGGCAAGCTGCGATTCATCATCGACAGCGGAGCATCCCACCACATAGCGCCACCTTGTGGTCTTGTGAAGAACTGCAAGGAAATTTCTTCACAGCAGTTTGTGAGAATGGCTGATGGATCCCAGAAGAAGCTGTCAACAGTTGGGACAGTCTTTGCTGAGTTTCTTGGGACAGAACTCGAGACTTATGTGTTGCATGGCATGCAAGTGTGTTTGTTATCTGTGTCCACACTCCTAAGTGATGGGTTTAAAGTGTGCTTTGAGAATAACACCTGTTCTATTTTCAGGGGTCAGAAGAAGCTTGTCAGTGTTCCAAGAGGTGAAGACAGGCTGTTTGCTGTTGAGATGCATACCACAGGTACCCCAGCTACAGGTGAAGGTGACACTGGTGCAGAGCAGGCCCAGTGTGCAAACATTCCACCTCATGACAAATGTGCCCATTTGTGGCATCGTAGATTCGCACATGCGCATTGGGGGAAGGTGAAAAAGCAACCAGAAGTTGCTGAGGGGTGCAAGATGAAGTCATGTGGCACATATCTTGACTGTAGGGCTTGTAAGTCAGCCAAAGTCAAATCTTGCTCATACCCCAGGTCAGACAGGGTTACCACCCGACCATTTGAGATAGTCCACATGGACATCACTGGTCCTATGAGGGAGCCTAGTCTGGGAAAGTCCCGTTACGCTCTAACCTTGGTTGATGATTTTTCCAGGAACAGCTGGACTTTTCTGCTGAAGGAGAAGAGTGAAGCAGCAGAGCTGATCAAAGGTTGGGTCATAGAGATAGAAGTACGGTATGACACACACGTGAAGTGTTTTCAGAGTGACCGCGGCGGAGAGTTCCTAGGGTCATCACTGAAAGCATTTTTTCGCGACAGGGGGGTGGTGCAAAGGCTCACAAATCCTTATAGCCCCCAGGAGAATGGGATAGCCGAACGGAAGAGCCGTACTCTGCAGGAAGCGACGGCGGCCATGCTCTTCGATTCTGGTCTTCCAAAGCGTTTTTGGGGGGAAGCATGGCGGTGTGCGAACTTTGTTCAGAACAGAGTTCACAATTCTGTGGTAGGGGACACGCCCTATTTTCTGTTGAATGGCAAGAAGCCAAAGGTCCACTACTTTCGGGTGTTTGGCTCGGAAGCGTTGGTTTCGACAAGTGATGCAAGGTCGCAGAGGATGATTTTCTGCGGGTACGAGCTAGGTACGAAAGGGTGGAGGTTCGCGCATCCTAGTGGTGATCAGTCCAAGATCACAGTGAGCAGGAGCGCTGAGTTTTGTGAGCAGAGTGGATGGTCACGCATTCACGGAAACACTGATGTGCTAGCGAGAGAAAGTCTCGATTTTGATGTGGAGGAGATAGGTCCAGCAGCACCAGCTGGACAACCTGACCAGGGCCAGATCCCAGTGTTAGAGGGGGGTTCACCACAGGTGAAGCAGGAGCCCAAAAGCGCGCCAACATCACCCGCAGGCAGTCCAGTGAGGGTCAAGAGGCGCAGTAGGTCAGTAGGTGAGGAACCTGAAGGCGGAGACATGCAGGCCGAGGCCAGCGGTGCAGGTTCAGAGGGGGAACTCGGGCCTAGGCGTTCTGCTAGGACCACGAAAGGAGTTCCACCAGCTAGGTTCACAGCCACTAGTGTGTGGGCTTGTCTGGCTCAGTGTGAACCAGAAAGCTATGAGGAAGTTCAACAGTTGCCTCAGGAAGAAGCCGAGAAGTGGCGGGAGGCAATGGGTAAGGAGTTGGACTCAATGAGGTCTTTGGGTGTGTATACTCCCACGACACTACCTGCAGGCAAGCAGGCGGTAAGTTGTCGTTGGGTATACAGACTCAAACCCACAGCATCTGGAGGCGTGCAGTACAAGGCTAGGTTGGTAGCCAGAGGGTTCACGCAGCGGAAGGGGCTGCATTACACCGAGGTGTATGCTCCCACTTCACGCAGCGAAACCATGCGTTTGCTGTTAGCAACTGCTGCCCAGAGAGGTCTCCAGGTGAACCATTTTGACGTAGATGTTGCTTATCTGAACTCAGATCTCGAGGAGGAGCTATACATGCGTGCTCCACCAGGGTTCGAGGAAGATAAGCCAGATCAGGTATGGAGGCTACACAAGTCCATCTACGGTTTACGGCAATCTGCGAGGAACTGGAACTTGTGTTTGCATGGAGCTTTGCTAGAGCTTGGTTTTAGTCAGAGTCAAGCTGACAGTTGTCTTTACCTGGCTGGAGCAGGCCAGGGGCAGGAGTTAGTGCTCATCTTTGTAGATGATATCATTTATCTCTCAAAGACTCAGGAGCAGGTGCAGAAGTTTGCAGAGGAGCTTGGTGAGTTCTTTAAGCTCAAGAATTTAGGTCCTGTGAGTGTTTATCTAGGTGTGCAGATAGATAGAACCGAGGACGGAAGTTTCTTGCTCAGTCAGACGGGCAAGATTGAGCAGTTGTTGGAGAAGTTCAGAATGTCTGAGTGTGCGGGTGTCAGGACGCCCATGGAAACCTGTTTTGTGAAGGACAGTCAGTCCGGGGAGTTCTGTGAGGGTTTGTGCCTTGGGTAAGTGGTAACACTTACGCGCCCCAGTGGACGGGACGAGAGGGGGTGTGAGTGGATCCTGAGCTTACAGGGTTAACAAGCACAGGAGAGTACGTCCTGCCCACTGGGGAGGAGAACATCCGGGGATGTTTCCATTGTTCTCTTTGTTCTGTATTGTTGTGTACGTTTAGTTTCTGGTTTCGCTTTCGCCGGAGTGAGACGCAGAATGGAGCTGAGCTCCGATGGAGATTGTTTTTGTCTGTAAATAAATGCTAGTAGTTTAGAAAAAGCTACGGACTGTTTTGCATTATTTACTGAAGCTCCTTGGGCATCAAGCAAACGGACTTTCGCTGTGTGCAACTCTGCTACTGAAAGGCTTTGGGAAGCGTCTGGACCCAGTTCAAAGGTACCGTGTGTTTCGCTTTGAAGGTATTCTGGGGACAAAGCCAAATATAAACACACACCCTCCCTCTCCCCAGAGGTTCCCAGGGGCTCTTGCGTAGCCCTGTCCCCCGACCGGGGGTTCGGACAAAAGCATGTCGAGCCCCTGGATTCCTTTAACGGAATTCCCATCACACCATCATCACTTTGGAGGGCGACCGCCCTTCCAGCAACCAACATAACCAATGCCTAACCGCCAACCTTACAAGTTGTGACTAGTTGCTATGTAGTAGGCGAAAAGCAAATGGCACCAGCCAATCCGCCAGATGGAAAAATTCCTACTAGGCCCCTGCCCAACAGCAGACGCCCCCATGACAGGCAATAGCAAGGTCAATACAGAGGCCTAATAAAACAGGGAGGGAGGGTGATCCAAAGCACGCAGCCAAGAGGAAGGTCGCACAATGTGCTGACCAATATATAGGACGCTGGGCTGTCCATCACAAATTGCAACATATAAATCTCCCCAGCAACACCACCAGGTCCAATCCAAGCTGTGGCCAGCTACCAACTCACCCCAGCTACAGGGGAGGTGGCTTGCTAGCCCCCACCGCAACACGTGCTCTCCGATAGGGAGAACACGCTCTCCCACTTCAAATATCTGTCCAATCTTCCCTCCTCAGTGATACATCAGTAGGGCTGGCCTCAGAGGTTGGGTCACCTGCTGTGTCCCATCCTCCATTAGAGGGTCCATTGTCAACATATTTTAATAAAAATATGTTAAAAAAACAAACTACAATATCTTCCAAATTGTCCAAATAAAGGTCTCCATTCTTGCGTAGCAATTTCCCCTCCCCGTGGAAATAATGACACTGACACATCATATAAGTTTAACGGGCGAAAAGGCCACAACTTTATTGGTTACGGATGTTGAGTGTTATTGGCTTAGGCATTGGACCCTAACAGATTATATCCGACCCCAACCCGTGTGTTGGAAGTCCAGGAAGGGTTAACCACTAGTAAGGAGCCCAGTGATGCACATCGACTAGAACTCCCCCTGTGCTCACCGTTAGGGGCGTGCCTTAGGCCCTCACCTCCTTAGGCTTCGGACAGAGCCACGCCCCTGGAATCCTTTAACGGAATACCCTTCAAAATGAGAGGCAGGTGATGGCGCTACCTCCCCTCCTCCCCTCTACAGAAATTTTCCAATGCCTAACCGCCAAACCAAGAGTTGTGACGAATTGCTACGAGGTAGGCAAAAAAAACCCTTTGGCTAGTCCAAGTGGGAAAAAGTCCTACCAGGCCCTCTGGCCAACCAAGGCGACCAACCGAGGTCCATAGCAAGGTCAAGAGCTAAACCTAAAGGGCGGGTGGGCGGGTGAACCTATGCAGCTGGGTAGCGGGGCAAAGATGGAGAAATTCCCACCCGTCTCTTGCTTAAAGGAAGCAAGACACGCCCTCCCGGCCAGCCGGGATGGTCGGCCCACAAGCGATGCGGGCGGGAATCCCACCAATCGTGCAGGGGCTGAGCTCTGAGCCCCAGCCCGCGTGATCGGGTCGTGATGCCCGCAATTCCACCTCCTGTTCAAGGGCAGAAGTGGGCTTCCATTAAAATTCATCCGTTCATCAGAAGACAGAAAACGCCGGAACAGCAGTTACACTCACACAACTGAATTTAAAAAAATTGGTGACAATAAAATTAGTGGCAATAAAAGACTTAATAAATATATATATATATATATATACAAAAATAATGTGAATGTTGCTTCCAAGCAATTTCAATTTCCTACTAACAGTCCATTACGTCTCTTGTATGTCAGAACAGAAGTGAAATTTTTTGCCATTTGTAGGGTTACAAACTGGTCAGTATCTTGCAATAAAAAAGCAAGAAGGAAGTCAACCGGGTGACCAGACAATTTTTGGATTAATGGTAGCACTAAATTCTTCCGGCCAACATCATATAGAGGGCAGTTGAGCACTATATGGTGAAGTGATTCTATTGTTCTGTTATCACAAGAGCCTAAAACCGAAATTTGACCCATAGAAAATCTATTAAACAGGACATTTGAAGGGAATACATTAAAACGCGCTTTGATAAAAGCAAAACAGTGGTTGGCAATAGAGAGAGATGATAGATAGGTTGGCACATGAGATGGCGGAGCAATTCCCAACTGACTCGGGGAGCATGTCCCCCCACCGAGCATAAAATTACGTTGCCACTCTATATCGTCCAATCTTTGATTAATATATTTTGTGGCTGTGGTAAAATCATAATTCAAGACTTCTATGGGCGAAATTCCAATGGATGAAAGCTTAGAATGAATCATACTGGCCCATGGGCTGGTAAACTCATCGTGCCAAAGGCATTGGGCTAGGTAATAATTAGATAGTCTCAACCAAAGTGTTAGCCAATAGCTAAAGACGCGTTTCCACAGTAGAGTCTCTAGGGAAGGCATCCTTAATTCAACACGAATAGCCGCATTGCTCACACAGTTTGGGACTTTCAGAAGACAGCGTAGAAATTGATTTTGAATGACCTCAAGAGGGGAGAGATTTGCCAAGGCAGCCCAAAGTGGGGCCGCATAAGCAAGTGGGGCCGTTACCCTACTTTTAAACACCTTCAACCCCGAGGGCACATGCAGAGCGAAAATTCATCCGTTGATCTCTTCATTTGCTATCACCTTTGCCTCCCCCCACAAATATTTTCTGAGAGTTCCCCCAAACCCTCCTAAGCAAATGTTGGGGTTTGCACACAGGTGAGGAGAGGAAATCCAGTTGCACTAGTGCTAATCCTTGCACCAGCACAACTATTTAATAGAATACCAGCCACTACCTTGGCTCACAGAGCTCTCCAACCAGGAACTGACTGCACATCACCATTAACCTGTGATTACCCAATGAGCGTCTGCTGAGGGCCTCTCCTGAGTTATCTTCCTGTCACTCTGAACTGTTGGGGAAGGTTTGACTCATCGGTGCTCAAGCCTCTATAGCATATCAATATCCTTAGGGGAGTGACACAGTGCGAGGCCTTTGTCCATTTCTGGATTGATCATCAAGACTCCACTGCCATAAAGCAGCGAGAGATCTCCATTAATCTTCTGCACCAATAGTTTTATCTTTCATGAAGTAAAATTGATTCCCTTATCTCAGCTGGTGAAGATGGAAGAACAAATGTCTGCCTTGACTCACGGCCCAGACAAAGCCTGCGAAAGCATTTTTGAAGTAACCAAAATAAAAACTTTTAGATATGGTGGCATGCTGTGTTGCCTCGGCTTTTTTCCCTTTTTTCTTTGAGTGCACATTTTTTTTTGTAATTCAGAATGTCTGAGTAGACTGAAAGTGATTTAAAAAACATACACCCAAAAAACCACTGAATGATTTGGAAATACCTTAGCCTGAGACTTTCTGACAGGATTTGTCTGTCAGAAATAGCGTCCGGGCTATAATGGTGGGGCTGTTTTGAGTCTAGGAACACCTAGACTGCACCCTGCCGGCTATTCTTGTCCTAGTCACTACACCACACTTGTTTTCATTTAAAAAAAAAAAAGGCTATGAGTCTAAGGTTACTTGAAAAACTTCCCCTTTAGCATTTCCTGTATTGGAATTCTTGACATTAAAAAATGTTCAAAGTACAGATTATGTATTGAATTATTCATCAAGTAACATTTCTACAAGATGAAAGGAGAAGTCCTTTTATTTTATTTTTCCCCGGCGATGTCAAACATCGAAGTGACAGCATGCCCAATTATTAGTGCAAGAAAACATCCCAGATTATAGGTAAGAATCAATGAGCAGGGGTAGCTGTTTTAAAATCCTATTAGTTTAATGAATCACACTTAAGAAGCCCCTAATAATTGTATTATAAAAAAGCAGCCGGAGCAATGTAAAACCACCCATCGTATCATATCCAGCGTGTCAACTTTATTGCTGCAGTTACTGGAATTTAATAAGAGAAATGCGACACATAGGGGAATTAATTGAGATAAAAGAGAGTCGGTTAAGTTAATAATGTGCTGCATTATGTAAGAAGCTACAATTGTTCATCTAAATGCATAAGAACACCTGTTTGTCTCATTTCCACAAATAATTGTTATGTTAATTGAATAATGTAACCCCGAATATCAATTTGCAAATTGTTCTTATATCGGAAAGGTTGAGTTGGCGAGGAATGTTAGAGAAAGGCAATGGTTTCCTTTCCGCTGCAAAACTGAATGTGTGAAATTGCCATAAGTTATCACACATTGGTCTGAGCCTCTTCATAAAGGGTTCGTCTTTACTTGCATTATTAATCCCCACAATCAGTGAACTACACCAGGGGCGTAGCGTGCCGCTTGGCTACCGGAGGCGGCAAGCCAAGTGGCACCCCTGGGGGTGGGGCGTTGCTCCGTGTGCATGACGTCACGACGCGCATGCGCACAGAGTGACGCCTCCATGCTGCAGCGAAAAGAGCTTGCGGCGCCGCGGCAAGGCCCATCCCACCCCTCCATGCCGCGGCTCCGCCCAGGGAGCCCAGCGGTTTTTTTCGGCGCTGAAAGGGGGGGAGGAAGATAAAGCTTTAAAACGCCTGCTTTATCTTCCTCCCCCCCCCCTTTCAGCGCCGAAAAAGCCGCTGGCTGGCTTGCAGCGCCGCGGCAAGGAGGAGAGGAGCGGGCCAGCCAGGAGGGGTGTCACCTGGCTGGCCCGCCCTTCTCCTCCATGCCGCGGCTCCGCCCAGGGAGCCCAGCGGCTCCCCCCCCGCTAAAAGCGGGGGAAGCCTATTTTTGGCGCTGCCGGGGCGGCCAGCAAGGGGGGGTGTCACGTCAATGAAAAGCGTGACACCCCTCCTTGCTGGCCGCCCCTGCGGCTCCGCCCCGGCAGCGCCGAAAATAGCCTTAAAAAAAAAAAAGCCCAGGACGGCTTTGCAGGTGCGGGGAGCACCCAAGTGTCACCCCCACTAGGGGGCACTGCCCGGGGCGGCCCGCCCCCTGCCCCCCTTGTTACGCCCCTTTACTGGGACTTCTTTTATCATTCCTTCCAATAGCAAACTCAAGTCATGAATGCTGTTGGGCTTATGGGCCAAAAAGGGCCACAGAGAAAAAACAGGGAAGGATCAGCATGTTTGCATGTTTGCGTGTTCACAGAAGGAGCACATTTCTCCAATGAAAATAGGGACATCCTATTCTGATGGTAGGAAGGACTGTGTCTCATGGTGATGGGCCACAGCTCAGTAGTGGTGGCCAGTGTGGTGTAGAGCCAGTGTGGTGTAGTGGTTAAGAGCGGTAGACTCGCAATCTGGTGAACCGGGTTCACGTCCCCGCTCCTCCACATGCAGCTGCTGGGTGACCTTGGGCTAGTCACACTTCTCTGAAGTCTCTCAGCCCCACTCACCTCACAGAGTGTTTGTTGTGGGGGAGGAAGGGAAAGGAGAATGTGAGCCGCTTTGAGACTCCTTCGGGTAGTGATAAAGCAGGATATCAAATCCAAACTCTTCTTCTTCTTCTTCTTCTTCTTCTCAGTAGTATACCACACGTTTTGCATGGAAAAGGTCTCAAATGGCGTCCTGGCATCTCCAGATAGGGTTGCAAAAGACCCCTGTCCAAAACGCTCGAGAGCAACTGTTCTGTCAGTGTAAACAGTCCTGAGCTGGAGGGACTCAGTAATCAGGCTGTTTCCTATGGATCAAGCCAGGTATAGCCTGAGTGCATTGCTCAGGATGACTCAGCAAAACAGCAACCTGAGTCCATGACCTATGAGAGAGCTCAAGCAACTTCAGACTTCATAGCCACATGTAAGGTGGTGTCAGTCTTCGGGGAATCGGCTTCCTCCCCCGCGGCCATAAATAAGATCAAACAAAAGGAACATCTTACTAGTTAGATTCTTTAATAAACATAGTGAGAGACAAAAGAACACGTCTGCCTAGAAATCGCAGTGCTCCCAATTAAGGCTTACCCCCCCTTCTGTCCCTATTAGTCTACATCACTCCTACGTCTTGTAATCTGAGTTTGTACCCTCTGCGCTTTCTGTCCTAACACTTTCTGAGCTCTCCATGTCTTTGAGGAAGGCGGCTGAATGCTTTCCAGAGACTGTGAATCTGTTAACTCTCTCTCTCTCCCAGTGCCTCTTCTCCTAGCTGTTCTTCATCCAGTATTTCCCAGCTTCTGCCTTCTGAACTATGCCCCTCTGCAAACCACTGTTCCAAATCTATACTGTCCTCCTGCTCCTGGGAAGATTCAGGATCAGGGGGAAGGGGTGGCTCCCACCATTCTTCCTCAGTGCAGCCCTCCTCACCACGGTCCCTGACAGGTGGGCGAATATCAGCTTCCATTTCTGACATGTTTCCTCCATCTTCGAGTCCCTCAGTCAGAGGCTGGTTTAGCAGATGGACATACCTCCACGGTCTTTGTCCCATCATGTGAGTAGTTTGGTTCCTCTCTGAGGTCACAGTTATGAATGTAAGTAGGCTATTTTCAGACTTTCTTGGCCAACAAGAGGTCTTATACCATTGATGTACGCAAGCCTCAACTTTCTAACTACTGCACAAGTTCCAGAAAGCTACTTCACAACCTTGGTTGAGCACAGACTAGTGGGCCTGAAGCACAAAAAGATTAATTTTTAGCAATGCACATTTTAAAAGTCATAAATATGATAAAACGTGTAGAATTAGCATAACCAAGACAAGAAATGCCACATAATTGGCCGCCAGATTTTATCAGTCTTTCGCTCAACGATCCCCATCTTCCATTTGCTTCATTGACTTTTAATAACATTTGCCATTCTTCCCGAAATGAAATCATGTTAGCATGACAAACATTTGAAAAGAAATCTGTTCGCTGAATTATGAGCGTGATTCCTGGGGAGCGTTTCTGCGCTCCTTTCAATAGAGCCTCATTTTTAGCAATGAGGCTGCTGCGGTGATAATTTGAGAAAGTTCCAGTGTTAAATTTGTTGAAATCTTTAGAAGCCAAGAACCAAGTTTCAGGCAAGTACTCTTTCATGAGAGAACCCCAGCATGAGGCCCAGTGTGGGAATATAGACTGTTAAACCTTAACATGTGCCATTTCCAGTGAATTCCAAAGTATCCCACTTTAAAATCTCCTCCCAGAGTTTCCCACTTCCCCTAGCATACAGACAGACCACATGTTTGGTAAGTTTTAAAAATGGTTTACTTACAAATTCTCCAAAGGTCAGATTCATGTGCTTTCCCATGCAGCAGTCAGAAAAGTTGCACAGGCAGTGAGTGAAATGTTGCTTGGTTACAAAATAGTAAAAGTTCCTAATAGGAAAACAATAGTTTCAGACTCCATTCTTGCCTTAAACAGAAGAGGCTGGTTAAAGCCATGAAGCTGGAGAGAGCAGCTTGGAGATCCTCATGCACCATGTAGACTGAGGGAACAAAGGTTTGGCTACCTATTTCTTCCCAATGTGAGGGGAAGTCACATATGCTAATCCTGGCAGGGCAACTTACTCTATGGCATGGGTAGGCAAACTAAGGCCCGGGGGCCGGATCTGGCCCAATCGCCTTCTAAATCTGGCCCACGGACGGTCTGGGAATCAGTGTGTTTTTACATGAGTAGAATGTGTCCTTTTATTTAAAATGCATCTCTGGGTTATTTGTGGGGCCTGCCTGGTGGTTTTACATGAGTAGAATGTGTGCTTTTATTTAAAATGCATCTCTGGGTTATATGTGGGGCATAGGAATTCGTTCATATTTTTTTTCCTTCAAAGTCCAGCCCCCCACAAGGTCTGAGGGACAGTGGACCGGCCCACTGCTGAAACAGTTTTCTGACTCCTGCTCTATGGCATAAACCCCTCCATGCTTTAACTAGACTCAAACATGCTGGTTATATGAGATTGGTTTAGCCTACAAAATTTAAGTAGGTCTGAAAGACAAGAAATGCAAAAGAAAGAGAAGCAAGAGCAAAGGAAGAAGAGGTGCCATTTCAGGAGGACAATGAGACACACACATCCACTCCATGTTTCAGGCCTCAGGTTATGTTCAGAAGCACTTCACTCTTCAGTCAACTCACTTGGAAAGGCCCCATATGTGATACACAGTTGAAGCACTATTATAACCACTTAAAGCAGTTGTGGCTTCTCCCAAGGAATCCTGGGAACGATCATTTGTCAAGAGGGCTCAGAGTTGCTAGGACAGTGATGGCTAACCTTGACACTCCAGATGTTTTGGAACTACAACTCCCATCATCCCTAGCTAGCAGGACCAGTGGTCAGGGATGATGGGAGTTGTAGTCCCAAAACATCTGGAGTGTCAAGGTTAGCCATCACTGTGCTAGGAGATGCCTATTCACACAGCTGCAATTTCCAGAGTTCCTTGGGAAGAAGAATTGACTGTTAAACCACTCTGGTAAACTCTAGCTCGGTGAGGGTCTCCTGAGAACTCTCAGCCCCCTTCACAAACGACACTTCCCAGGATTCATTGGGGGAAGCCAGGACTGTTTAAAGTGGTATGATATTGCTTTAAATGCATTGTGCCGGTGGGATCTCAGATTCGAATCCGCCATGTAAGAGAGCCACTTTAAACTAAAATGTACTAATTTGATAATTGTATGATTTGGGAAGGGACCCAGGTGGCGCTGTGGGTTAAACCACAGAGCCTAGGGCTTGCTGATCAGAAGGTCGGCAGTTTGAATCCCTGCGACGGGGTGAGCTCCCGTTGCTCGGTCCCAGCTCCTGCCCACCTTGCAGTTCGAAAGCACGTCAAAGTGCAAGTAGATAAATAGGAACCGCTCTGGCGGGAAGGTAAACGGCGTTTCCGTGTGCTGCTCTGGTTCGCCAGAAGTGGCTTAGTCATGCTGGCCACATGACCCGGAAGCTGTACGCTGGCTCTCGGCCAATAAAGCGAGATGAGCGCTGCAACCCCAGAGTCGGACACGACTGGACCTAATAGTCAGGGGTCCCTTTACCTTTACCTTTACTATGATTTGGGAATTAATTGTTATTGTTATAATTTAGCTATTATTGGGGGTATATTGGAAAACTAATATTAAAAATTATTTTTTAAAAAAATGATGCTTCTGACCTTTACTCAAAAACAGCAGCAGCAACAACAACAACAACAACCCACAGCCTAATACAGTCACCACACTGCAAGCTAATGGGTTTAGGAGAGAAGTATAGATTATTTTACAAAAGAGCCCTAGGTCGACGTACAGTAAAATAATTAAAAGTCTGTTCACTTCTTTAACGAGGCTGCTGTGCTAATGTATTTTCCCACTAGCTCCTCCTCTCTTTCTCTCCCCATTGATCCAGTGGCGGAGGAAGGGGGTGCAGTGGGGGCGGTCCACCCCGGGTGTCATCCCTGAGAGGGGTGACATCGCCCCCCATCTCCCCTGGGACACTCGCCACAGGCAGCACCACCCTGGGACGCTTGACGTGGGCAGCACCCCCCTAGGACGCTCGACACTTGCTGTGGGTGGCAACCCACTGGGACGCTTGATGCAGGCAGCACCCCCCTGGGACACTCAACGCTTGCTGTGGGTGGCAACCCCTTGGGGCGCTCGACGCGGGCGGCAACCCTCTGGGATGCTCAACGCTTAACGTGGGCGGCACCCCCCTGAGATGCTCGTCACTCGCTGTGGGGGGGAACCCCCTGGGACGCTCAGCGTGGGCGGCACCCTCATAGCTGTCAACTTTCGAATTTGAAAATAAGGGATGCCACGAGGGCGGTGCAATGGCACCAAGTAGCCTCGCCACCCTGCGCTCCAGAGGCTGCGCGCGAACAGGTGAGTGAAAGAGCGAGCGCGTAGACGGCAGGCTGTCTGTCTGTCTGGTTGGGCGTGAGGGTCTGGCTGCACAAGGCATGCAAGCTCCGCCCCCAGTCGGTCTCAGACTCCTTATTGGCAGCCGAGCAACGCAGCTGAGGAGACTCCCTGGCCGGCAGGGAGGGAGAGGAGCTGCTTCCTTTGGAATCCGGGAAATTTAAGGGATATCAACAATCGGGATAGCAGCGGGAAACGGCATTGGAATAAGGGAGTTTCCCACCAAAAAAGGGAGGGTTGACAGCTATGGGCACCCTCCTGAGACACTCACCACTCAACGCGGGCGGCACCCCCCTGGCACGCTCCTTGCGGGCGGCAGCACCCCTGGGGGCGGCTAACCCCCGCCTCTGCATTGATCCCAAGTCACAGCATGTGCTGCTCCCAGCTGGCTTGGCCACTTACGCTGTACTAGTGTAAATAACTGCTTATATCCATGATAGACTTGCATGTCGAACATAATTAATGGCAGTCCAAAACACTTACTAGTTTTTTTTTTAAAAAAAAAATCCTTTCACTGCATGAACTGCATTCTCGACAGTAACTGAAGTAGGTTTATCTTTTCCTCTAAATGAAAACTTACTGGTTGGGGAGAAGGAGGGGAGGAGGGAGAGCTTCCCGTAATTATTTACAACTGCAACATCATTAAATAATTAGGCAATCAATAATAAATGTGCTGCTTTGATACCTTTTTTTATTACAGGAGGGAAAGGCAAGTGCGTGCAAAATCAGCCTCAGCGTAGCTCGAAGAAATCATTAAAGGCTTCCCGAAGCACGTGAAACTGTTCTGTCTTTTTATTTAGCCTTTCAGGGCACTTAGCATTTTCCTTGAGCTTTCATTGGTTCAGTGTTCCCCCTACACACACATTCCTGCTTTTGTGTGCCTTATGGAATTATGCAGTCAGAGGCTGTTCTAAGTAATAAATGAGCATTTGCACCTCTAAATGCATGGCAGTATAGCTCATTCATTAGCACAGTTACTGACCTTGCTATAATTAAATGAATGGCACATTTAATCTAATACGCTCCAAACAGCGATATATAGGGGGACGCACCCGGCAGTGTTACAGCATCCATTTGGCTGGAATAAACAAACGCTGAACAACGCGCTCGACAGCCCGATTCGAGCATAATTCTCTCAATGTGGTTTCTGAATCACAGGAAGTGTCTACATGCACTCAGCTGAGCCCCCTACGCATGGGCAGTGTGAAGGCAGCGTCTCCACCCCCATCGTTCAGCCCAGACACTGAGGTCCAGCTCCAAGGCCTTCTGGCAATTCCCTCACTCTGAGAAGTGAAGTTACAGGGAACCAGGCAGAAGGCCTTCTCAGCAGTGGCGCCCAGCCTGTGGAACGCCCTCCCATTACATGTCAAGGAGATAAAGAACTACACAACCTTTAGAGGACACCTGAAGGCAGCCCTGTATTGGGAAGTTTTTAACATCTGATGTTTTGTTATGTTTTTATGTGTGTTGGAAGCCACCCAGAGACACTGGGGCAACCTAGCCAGATGAGAGGGGTTAGGGGTATTAATAATAATAATAATAATAATAATAATAATAATGGTAAAAAGGTAAAGGACCCCTGGACGGTTAAGTCCAGTCAAAGGCGACTATGGGGTTGTGGCGCTCATCTCGCTTTCAGGCTGAGGGAGCCGGCATTTGTCCACAGACAGCTTTTCAGGTCATGTGGCCAGCAGGACTAAACCGCTTCTGGCACAACGGAACACCGTGACGGAAACCGGAGTGCACAGAAACGCTGTTTACCTTCCCGCCGGAGCGGTACCTATTTATCTACTTGCACTGGTGTGCTTTCGAGCTGCAAGGTTGGCAGGAGCTGGGACAGAGCAACAGGCGCTCACTCCGTCGCAGGGATTCGAACCGCCGACCTTCTGATTGGCAAGCCCAAGAGGTTCAGTGGTTCAGACCACAGCACCACCCGCCTCCCTAATAATAATGGACAGAATGGTGCGCATTACCTTGCATGGGCAAAGTAGCTCGCGAGGCGATGGGATGAAAGCACCTCAGCTCCCACGATGAGAGCTGTGGCAGTTTCACACGGCATCTCGCTTCTTGGGGCCAATGCAGCTTTTTTAAACATCGCGGTATGTTGCCAAACTGTGGTGTTTGGCTGGCGATACACCGCGATGTTGAAAACCCAACATCAGCCAGCCCTGGTGTGGAATCTGGCAAAGGGTTAGCAGAATGTGGAGAAATATTGCAGTACTACTATTTACCAGTCAGCAGAAGGCAGATCTCTGGATGATCAGCAATATGTTTGGAGTGAATTTTTTAAACCCAATTGTTTAATTGGAATAGTTTTTTTTCAATGATGTGCTTACTTATTGGCATTAGCCTTCTTTGTAATTATTACTTGACGGGTCCTTTTAATTGCTATATATACCATTAATTCATCCGACAGCTTTCCAGCTGCAATGGTGGGTTTCACACAATTGTGTGTGGGAAAACGGCATACAAATAAACACATTAATGGCCAATAGTAGCATTGAGAAAATGACTTTCCACCACATCTAAATTAGGCAGCAGAAACGAGGAAAGGAGTGGGCTTTTTGTGCTGAAGGACACTTCCGTTTTGGTGCTGAAAACAAATCCCTTTGGTTGAGGATGTGCTCAAGTCTAACTCTATGTCTTTTGCACCGGGTTCTAGTTGGTAGATTCTGGGGTTCTAGGAAAAAAAGACACAAACTAGATCTGACAAACCTGGGTTCTTGTGCTTTGTCTGTTGTGTGTGGATTAACAGGAAAAATGGAGAATTTATAGGAGGCATGTAGACAGTTTGGGATAGATCCAGCAGATGGCAGTCACAGAGCCAACATCTGTCTTTCGCTTTGCTGAAAACCAGGAAGAAGTTGAGAATGTTGCTATGGATCTCTAGGTATCTTGGTCCGGAGCATAGCTGTCAACTTTCGGATTTGAAAACAAGGGATTTTTCCAAACTTTTGGATTTGAAAATAAGGGATGCCGCAAGGACGGTGCAATGGCACCAAGTAGCCTCGCCACCCTGCGCTCCAGAGGCTGAGCGCGAATGGGTGAGCAAAAGAGCGAGCGCATAGACGGCAGGCAGGCGGGCTGGCTGGTTGGGCGTGAGGGTCTGCACAAGGCATGCAAGCTCTGCCCCCAGTCGGTCTCAGACTCCTTATTGGCAGCCGAGCAACGCAGCTGAGGAGCCTCCCTGGGCGGCAGGGAGGGAGAGGAGCTGCTTCCTTTGAAATCCGGGAAATTTAAGGGATATCAACAATCTGGGATAGCAGCGGGAAATGGCATTGGAATAAGGGAGTTTCCTGCAAAAAAAGGGGGGGTTGACAGCTATGGTCCGGAGGTGTCCTCAGAGAAGGAGACAGGGTTAGTGACCTCATACCACCCATGGGGAAAAAGTCCGTGCTCTGCCAACTATCATCAGAATAAAGGCAAATCCTTTTCTAAGAGGAGAATGTCCCCCAATACTTCATCCACCCATTCCTGAAAATGAATGGGAGACATGCAAGAATTCTCAATGGGGGTGGGGGTGGGGGGACACAGGGGAACTTGATGTTAGAATGAATCCAGGGTAAGCAATGGCATAGCCTCCAACATTTCTCCGATGAAAATAGGGATGTCCTAATCCATAATAATAATAATAATAACACTAATAATAATAATAATTTATTTTATTTATTATTTATACTCTGCCCATCTGAATGAGCTGCCCCAACTACTCTGCGTAGCTTCCAACATATAAAAATAGATAATAAACATTAGACATTTTTTAAAAAAACTTCCCTATACAGGGCTGCCTTCAAATGTCTTCTGAAGGTTGTATACTTACTTATCTCCTTGGCTGGGGGGCGGGGGGGTGCATAAATCCATACCATCCAACATTTATCTGATAAGAATAGGAACGTGCTAAGGAAAAACGGGACATTCTGGGATCAAATCAGAAACTGGGATGGCTTGGAAACCCTTGGAAGGTCTGCAGTGGGGGGGTCAGGTTCTTTTCCCAAAATCATAAACAAGAAAAAATGAATGCATACATGCTTATTATATATATATATATATATATATATATATATATATATATACATACACGTGTTTATTACCATAGCTGTCAACTTTCAGATTTGAAAATAAGGGATTTTTTCAAATTTTCGGATTTGAAAATAAGGGATGCCGCGAGGGCGGTGCAATGGCACCAAGTAGCCTCACCACCCTGCGCTCCAGAGGCTGCGCGCGAATGGGTGAGCGAAAGAGCGAGTGCATAGACGGCAGGCAGGCTGTCTGTCTGGTTGGGCGTGAGGGTCTGGCTGCACAAGGCATGCAAGCTCCGCCCCCAGTCGGTCTCAGGCTCCTTATTGGCAGCCGAGCAATGCAGCTGAGGAGCCTCCCTGGCCGGCAGGGAGGGAGAGGAGCTGCTTCCTTTGAAATCCGGGAAATTTAAGGGATATCAACAATCCGGGATAGCAGTGGGAAACGGCATTGGAATAAGGGAGTTTCCCACAAAAAAGGGAGGGTTGACAGCTATGTTTATTACCCTTCCACTTTTTCTAAAACTACATAGCCACCGTGGGGTGAGGAAAAGCGCTTTTAAAGCAAGCGGGAAGGAACTCTGATGGGATGAAAGAATGGAGCTGCTTCAGAGGCTGTGTGGAGGGCCACATAAAATGAGGTAGAGGGCCATATGTGGCCCCTGAGCTGCAAGTTGCCCACCTGTGCCTTTCCTTTCCTTGGGGGATGAGGACCCTATCACACTTCTCAGCATCATAGAATTTGAAAAGGCCCCCACTGGCTGCATACACTGTACGTGCATTTAAAGCCCACAACCCCAGAAAAGAGTCCTGGAAATCGAAGTTTCTTCAGGGTACTGGGAATTGTAGTTCTGTAAAGGGTAAACTACAGTTCCCAGGATTTGGGCTGGGCACTTTAAATGTAAGCAAGGCTTCAGTGGGAGGGGGAGGCTTCCTGTTTCACCTCAGGCGGCAGAATGAGACGGGCCGCCCCTAGTGAGCTGTGATGCCGCATTTCAAATGATCTCAACTAGTTTTTCAAGATTAAGAAAATGAAGCATTAATGTTATCTTTTCATCCAATGATGAGCATGCAGGTGTTCTTAAGAGACATGTGACCCTTTAATTTAATGCCTTTTGTTTCTGCCTTTCTTCTCAAAGGGAAGAATTTGAAAGGAGATTCAGTTCTAAGAATAATCAGAACTGCGCTCTGTCAGAAGGCTGGCGTACTACTTCCATAGACGACTTCCGTGTAGCCTTTCAAGTTACAGAAGAAGAAAAAGGAGTAATTTTTTTTAATTTACAAAAGCGGGGGGTGAGGGTAGAGAGAAAACCAGCAAGGCCAAAAACAGGAGAATGAATTGGCTGGAAACAAATGCTCATTACTGACAAGGGGAACTCTCAGCTCCTTCTGTAATTCTGAGGCACTATTTTGAGGAACTGTTGTACTCAAGGCTGAACTATTCTTTCGACGAAGCAAAATGTTTTCTTGCAGATTAGGAGGGAAGGAGAGTGAAATAGATAGAAGCACAATTCTGTGCATATCTCCTCCGAAGTAAATCCTGTTCACTTCCCTAGGGCTTACTCCCATGTAAGAAGAGAAGAGTTTGGATTTGATATCCCGCTTTATCACTACCCGAAGGAGTCTCAAAGCGGCTAACATTCTCCTTTCCCTTCCTCCCCCACAACAAACACTCTGTGAGGTGAGTGGGGCTGAGAGACTTCAAAGAAGTGTGACTGGCCCAAGGTCACCCAGCAGCTGCATGTGGAGGAGTGGAGACTCGAACCCGGTCTCCCAGATTAGAGTCTACTGCTCTTAACCACTACACCAGCGTTTCCCAACCGGTGTGCCACTACACCACACTGGCTCTCATGTAAGTGGGTACAGGATTGCAGCCCTTATGTAAGTGGGTACAGGATTGCAGCCCTTATGGTTTGAGATAACTGTTGTCAAAGGTCAGGATCCATGGCTCTCCCTACTACCCCAGTGTTATCGGGGAGGGGGAACTCGTATAGAGTCCTTAAGTAGGTTCCTTATCGGTAGGAGAAAATAACAGAGACCAACCAGAGAATATTGAGAAGCAAAGCAGCTAGTAAGCCTAATCTTTATTATACTATTGCAACAGGGTGCCCACTCACCACTCGCAGTAGGGAGGAGAACCCTGAACAATGGTGTGCAAGCCCTTATATAGACTTTTGAAATTGCCCACCCTGTAGCCTAAGACACCCCCCCCAAAAAAAAAAAAATCACACATACATCATGGAAGGAGGTGGTCAACAGCAGAAATACATCACAGGAGGTGGTCTACAGCAGACCAAGAAAAAAACTTGTTGTTGTTCAATCATTCAGTCGTGTCCGACTCTTCGTGACCCCATGGACCAGAGCACGCCAGGCACGCCTATCCTTCACTGCCTCTCGCAGTTTGGCCAAACTCATGTTAGTAGCTTCGAGGACACTGTCCAACCATCTCGTCCTCTGTCGTCCCCTTCTCCTTGTGCCCTCAATCTTTCCCAACATCAGGGTCTTTTCTAGGGAGTCTTCTCTTCTCATGAGGTGGCCAAAGTACTGGAGCCTCAACTTCAGGATCTGTCCTTCTAGTGAGCACTCAGGGCTGATTTCTTTAAGAATGGATAGGTTTGATCTTCTTGCAGTCCATGGGACTCTCAAGAGTCTCCTCCAGCACCATAATTCAAAAAACTTAGTTGGTCTCTAAGGTGCTACTGGAAGAAATTTTTTCATTTTGTTTGGAGCAGAAATCCTGTCTGCCAGGATACCTGATAATGGTCACTGATTGCATTACCTGGGCAGCCTGGGCATTCCTTTGTGATGGTAAATACTTTAGTTCCTGAATCCAGGTCACAGGTTCACCCTATTCATACACAAATATGCCATTAAGACAGGATTTGTAAGGAAAAGACAATGGGGAGGCTTTCCGATTTCCTTTCTGCTTGCAGAGAAATATTTGAGGTCAATTTGGGAGAGTCAAAATGGCTTCAGGATTGCTCTCCTGAACTATTTCAGACACGTGGTTTATGCATGTGTTTGCCTTGTACGTCTATGAACATTTAATTTAGATTTGAGACCTTAGAATTCTTATAACACCAGCGAGACTTAAGAATGTTGTAAACCTGACCATCTCCTGTGTTTGGTGGGATGATGCCTACCGCCTGCTTGCTTAAAAGCACCCTTTTATTTTTCCCTTTTAACTTCACTTGCAACAGGATTCATGAGGCTACATCATGGACTGATTTCAAAATACCGTATTTTTCGCTCCATAAGACTCACTTTTTTCCTCCTGAAAAGTAAGGGGAAATGTCTGTGAGTCTTATGGAGCAAATGTGTGGTCCCTGGAGCTGAACTGCCCAGGGGCAAAAGCAGATCGTGCTTTTTTAAAAAGAGAGAGAGAGAAGGGGGTGTTGAAAGGAAGCCCGCTGAGCAGCTGAGCAGCAAGCGGGGGAGAGAGATAAGGGAGAGAGATTCCAGCCCCGCCCCCTTGCAGAGGGAGGCTGTTTCCCCAGCGACATGTGACTGGCTGATTAGATTATCTGTCTGGAAACTGTAGAAATGGCTTCCTGAAGCTGCAGAACTGTGAGTTAAACCCCATAAAACAGGGTTTTTCCCCTTTGCAAAGTAATCTCAACAACTTTGAGCTGATCCTCAAAAAATGGGGCTTTTCTCCTTTGCAAAAGAAGCTGCAGAAATTTGAGCTGATCTTCAAAAAATGGGGCTTTTCTCCTTTGCAAAAGAAGCTGCAGAAATTTGAGCTGATCCTCAAAAAATTGGGGATTTTCCCCTCTAAAAACTAGGTGCGTCCTATGGTCAGGTGCGCCTTATAGAGCGAAAAAAAGGTATATAATTCCAAGGTGAGTGCGAGGCGGAAGCAGCCCCTGTCCTTTGCTTCAGGCCTTTAAAACCTTTCTCTGGATGAAATGGTGCTTCTTCTTTCGCTTTGCGGATCAAAGGGAACTGGGAGGTTAAAGAAATATACAGATTTGCAAAAGCAGACGAGAGATATGTGTCAAAGTCAGTGCACAGCACAGATATTTCAGCAGGTGTTGGTTTTCTGCACTTTCCTGGTCTACGATTTAAGAAAAATGGCTCAGCTGTAATGGAACCTAATGTTGTCGTGCTGGGCTTTGCTTTCATCTTGAAAAGCAAAGTAGATTCTTCCTTTGCAGCCATAGTTTGAAGTGTGAGTCGCCTGACAGCAGATGATGTCAGTTTTCTACACTTGACATCGTTATTTTTTGATTGGAAGGTGACAGTCCTGCCCGTCTGTCAAAGTGGCCCACCATGAACTCTGGGACTTACTGCTTGAAAAAGGATTTTGACTTTGAGCTATGCCCTACCTCAGCTTAAGCACATTCCTTAAAACATATTCATTTAATAAAAGAAAACCAGCCGTTATTAAGGGTCCTCTTCATTTCACTTTCTTTTCGAGCTTTAAAGGTAAAGGTAAAGGACCCCTGACAGTTAAGTCCAGTCAGTCTTCCAGTCCTGGAAGACTTAGAGGCATTCCTTATCAGAACAGACTCTGCACGTGTGGCCAGAATGTGCCCGATTCTTTAGACCACATAATTCTGGAATGCCCTCTCTTTAGCACCTTTCGTGCTGACCTTATAACGTTCCCTCCATGGCTTGAGGCTCTACCTAATAATCATCGTAAGGTGCAGTTTCTTTTGAGAGACGTCTCTCCATCATCCACCAGAGCCCTGGTACAGTTTTTGTCCAGAATCTTCGAAGTCAAATCTGGGGGAGCTTGGTCTACATAATAGGCTGAGGAAGTTTTTCTTTTTACTGTATGTAACATAAATATGTTGTTGTTTTATATATGCCAATAAAGGTGCTGAACTGAAGTCCAGCCGCAGACGACTCTGGGGTTGCGGCGCTCATTTCGCTTTACAGGCCGAGGGAGCCGGCGTTTGTCCGCAGACAGTTTTTCTGGGTCATGTGGCCAACATGACTAAGCTGCTTCTGGCGAAATCAGAGCAGCGCACGGAAACACCATTTACCTTCCCGCCGGAGCGGTACCTATTTATCTACTTGCACTTTGACTTGCTTTCAAACTGCTAGGTTGGCAGGAGCTGGGACCGAGCAACAGGAGCTTGCCCCGTCGCGGGGATTCGAACCGCCGACCTTCTGATTGGCAAGCCCAAGAGGCTCAGTGGTTTAGACCAGTGTTCCCCAACCTTGGGCCTCCAGCTGTTTTTGGACTACAACTCCCATCATCCCTCGCTAGCAAGACCAGTGGTCAGGGATGATGGGAATTGTAGTCCGAACATTGGTTTAGACCACAAATTTCCTCCTCCGCCCTCCTTTGCGAGGGGGATACAAAAACAAACAAGTTCAACCACTGTACCAATTTTCAGGACAACATGAAAGACCTGTACAAAATCTTGAACGGGAATGAGATTCCTCAGAGTACAAGGCCGGCTCATTAAAAGTGACAGCTTCTGAGAAGGGTGAAGCTCTTTCATCTCGGCAGACACACTCGATTATTAGCAAGCAGCTCTATGCATTAAAACTTTGCCTTCTGCCTGGAAATAAAAGAGGGGCGCAAGGTTATCTGGCCTCGTAGCCAACAACCCAACCACAAACTGCAACTGGGGCAATTTTGATAAGAGCGACTTGCAGAATTTTGCTCAAGTCATCATCCACCCCCAATTCCCTCACTGCCACTACCAATGACAGTCAAGAGGCGCTGCTGGGCTTTAAAGAAACGCTTTAGGTTTCTTTAAGGTCCCCCTCAAATAATTCACATGTTTTGGTTTTTGGCATGATTTTGGCCACAACTTTATTAAAATACAAATAATGTGAGTGGTTGCTTAGGCATTGGTTAAGACTATCTGTCCCACATAGGACAGAACTGACGACCGTCAGTAAGGGGAAAACACTCTGGAGATATAAAGGGAGCCGGATGACATGACCCTCCTCTCTCTCCACAGGCTCCCAGGGCTCTTGCACGGCCCTGGCCCCCGACCGGGGGTTCGGACAAAAGCATATAGAGTCCCTGGATTCCTTTAATGGAATTCCCCGTACACCAGTATCCATAGGAGGGGCATACACAGGCAACAATACCCCTCCTCCAATCAACATAATAACCAATGCCTAACCGCCAACCTTACAAGTTGTCACTATTTGCTACGCAGTAGGCGAAAACCAGGGGGCACCAGCCAATCAGCCACGTGGAAAAATTCCTACCAGGCCCCTGCCCCAACAGCAGACAACCCCATGACAGGCATAGCAAGGTCAACACAGAGGCCTAAAATATAGGGAGGGAGGGAGGGAGGGAGCTTCGAAGCACTCAGCCAAGAGGGAGATCACGTTGCACACCAACCCTTATATATACGCTGGGCTGTCCAGCATCAATTTGCAACATACAAATCTCCCCAACAACACCCTGGGTCCAATCACAGCAGTGGCCATCTAAACGTTCCCGCCCAGCACCAGAGGGGTGACTTGCTGGCCCCCACCGCAACACGTGCTCTCCATGAAGGAGAACACGCTTTGCCGAGCTTGCATTGTCACCCGCGTCGCTTTTCGGCCTGCAGTCCGAGGCGTTAACTTGAGACGAGGAGCTGTGCGTAGACCTCGGCGCATTAGTAGCTGCGCTCTCAAAGCCTTTGAAAAGGTTTCCCCTTAACAAACTTAGGGCCGTTGTACTTCTGAGGCAAACTAACCTTGGCAAAGTCTCTCCGCAAATCGTATGCTTGTGCAGGGGAGGGAAAGTTAAACCCGCTCTGTTGATGGAGAGATGGAATTTCGCATTAGCTGTGCCTTCAGCTGTTCCTTTACATTAGCTGAGTTGCCTGCCTTGTGATTAGCAGAAGCTCACCATGCCAGGAAACATAATTTCACTTGAATGCACCCCCCACCCACCGCTGAACTTTTGGTGTTACGTAATCAATACTGAGAAACGTTCCTTTTAAAATGTGCACTCGTTTTGAAGAGTAGGTTCAATCAGATTATGAATCCGTTTTGAACCTCGTGCACGGACTGCATTTCAGTACGTTGTCACAAGGAATTCTTCCTTGCATAAGGAGGGCTTTGAACTTCGAAAGAGTACGGCACAAAGGAACACATTCCTTCGGAACACGGCACAAATTGTCCTGTATAGCATTTTGCATCAATCACAGATATGAAAGTACCTATGCTAAACTTGCAGTGGCAGGAGGAGGAGGAGGAGGAGAGGAAGAAAAAGAAGAACTAAAAGCAACTTTGTTGTTGTTTAGTCGTTTAGTCATGTCCGACTCTTCGTGACCCCATGGACCAGAGCACACCAGGCACTCCTGTCTTCCACTGCCTCCCACAGTTTGGTCAGACTCGTGTTGGTAGCTTCGAGAACACTGTCCAACCATCTCATCCTCTGTCGCCCCCTTCTCCTTGTGCCCTCCATCTTTCCCAACATCAGGGTCTTTTCCAGGGAGTCTTCTCTTCTCATGAGGTGGCCAAAGTATTGGAGCCTCAGCTTCAGGATCTGTCCTTCCAGTGAGCACTCAGGGCTGATTTCCTTCAGAATGGATAGGTTTGATCTTCTTGCAGTCCATGGGACTATCAAGAGTCTCCTCCAGCACCATAATTCAAGAGCATCAATAATTCAAAAGAATTAAAAAGCAGCTTAGAATCATATAATTGTAGAGTTTGGAAGCATCCCATGAGCCATCTAGTTCAACCCCTGAATAGCTCAGTCGGTAGAGCATAAGACTCTTAATCTCAAGGTCATAGGTTCAAGTCCCACGCATTGGACTAGATGAGCCTCGTGGTCCCTTCCGACTCTACAATTCTATGAAATCTAGTCACTTTTTAAACAAAAGTAACTCAAAGCAACATAACAAAATAATAGCACATACATTAAAAGCAGAAGAAAAGAAAACAGAAAAACGGGGGGGGGGTTAAAACTCATTCATATTTTTAAAAGGCAGGACTAAAACATCCCACTTGTTGAGGGAGGCCGCAGATAATTAAAAACCAAAGGCCTGGCGCAAGAGAAACATTTTTATTTGATGCCTAAAGACATGCAATGTCTGTGGAATTGGCACATGCAGAAGAGCCTCAGATGATGGTTGGAGGGTCCAGGTTGGTTCCTATAGGCCAGTGATGGCTAACCTTGACACTCCAGATGTTTTGGAACTACAACTCCCATCATCCCTAGCTAACAGGATCAGTGGTCAGGGTTGATGGGAGTTGTAGTCCCAAAACATCTGGAGTGCCAAGGTTAGCCATCACTGCTATAGGCAGAGGTGGCCCTTAATTTTATTTAAAGTGCAGGGATACTATGTTATGTACTGGCTGTGTAATAGGTCCAGTAACAGAGGTGGTGTGCCTCTGAATACCAATTGGTGGGAAACACAGGTTGCACCTGTAAATCTTCCCTGGGTCCTTATAGGTAGGTCTCAGGCCCTACCATGCTCCTCCAAGGGAGAGGGGGGAGCCCAATGAGAACTGAGCATGCTCAGTAGCCACAGGATGTTAAATGTCAGCTGAGGGTGGAGAACAGGGGTCAGCAACCTTTTTCAGCCGTTGGCCAGTCCACCGTCCCTCAGACCATGTGCTGGGCCGGACTATTTGGGGGGGGGGGATGAACGAATTCCTATGCCCCACAAATAACCCAGAGATGCATTTTAAATAAAAGCACACATTCTACTCATGTAAAAACACGCTGGTTCCCGGAACGTCCGTGGGCCGGATTGAGAAGGTGATTGGGCTGCATCCGGCCCATGGGCCTTAGGTTGCCTACCCCTGGTAGACAACATTGAATGCCATGCTTTGAGGAGGGGGGAGGCTTATATTCTTTTGTATAGTGGACGTGTGGGGTTTTGGGTAGGTTCCCTTTCTATGCGTTTATTACATTTCCTTGATTGTGGGGTGTATCGGGGGTGCTGGAGGAGACTCTTGAGAGTCCCATGGACTGCAAGAAGATCAAACCTATCCATTCTTAAAGAAATCAGCCCTGAGTGCTCACTAGAAGGACAGATCCTGAGGTTAAGGCTCCAGTACTTTGGCCACCTCATGAGAAGAGAAGACTCCCTAGAAAAGACCCTGATGTTGGGAAAGATTGAGGGCACAAGGAGAAGGGGACGGCTGAGGATGAGATGGTTGGACAGTGTTCTCGAAGCTACTAACATGAGTTTGGCCAAACTGCGAGAGGCAGTGAAGGATAGGCGTGCCTGGCGTGCTCTGGTCCATGGGGTCACGAAGAGTCGGACACGACTGAATGACTGAACAACAACAACAATCGGGGGGCAGGGTGAGGTTGGTTGTCTGTGGTTGGCCGCAGTGGGGTTTGTTTGCATTTGTGAGAGGGGGGGGCCTAGTTGAGTCAGGTAAACCAGATTGATTCTTATGCTGCTGGTACATTACACCGGTCAAACTAGCGAAAATATATAAGACTGATAATAAGTGTTGGAAATGCAAAGAGAAAGAAGGTACATTCTATCATATGTGGTGGGAGTGTAAAAAAGTGAAAGGCTTCTGGGATTTGATATATGGTGAAATTAAGAAAATGTTGAAATATACATTTGTTAAAAAACCAGAAGCATTTTTACTGGGAATTACAGGTACAGACATTAAAAAGCAAGACTTTAAGCTTTTCCAATATGCAGTGACTGCGGCGAGGATTTTAATAGCACAGAAATGGAAACAAGAACAAACACCGACCAAGGAAGAATGGATTGTAAAACTAATGGAGTATGCGGAACTGGACAAGATGACGGGGAGACTCTGAGAACAGCGGGACCAGAAGTTCATCAAAGACTGGACTAAATTTGTAGACTATTTAAAGGAAAGTAGTACTCAATTGAACACGTTGGTAGGATTGCAAGAAGCTTTGTAGAGTAAAGAAGAAATATTGTTGTTAATACGAAAATACAGTGATAAATTTTTAGAAGTAATAAGGTAAAACAATGATTGATTTAGGAAATATAGACATAAGAAATAGATGTTAGATATCATAAGGAAGGTTTGACGGAAGTCACGGCCGTAAAAAGCCAAAACGGTACAAGATGTGAAAACGAATATGTGAATGTATTATTGTATTTTTATAAAATTAATAAAAAATGATTATAAAAAGAAAGATTCTTATGCTGCGGGTGGATTCTTGTTGTCGTCTTGTTGGGCTATGTATGCAATAAAGGGGAGCCATACTGGGGTGAAGGCGGAGAGGACATGCATTTTGTTGCAGTTCTCCGTTCGTCCCTCTCCACAAAGGAAAACGGAGACAAAAACAGACTTGCCAAAACCTAGTGAACAGGGACAAGTCGGGCACACGCAACATCTTTCTTCCTTGTATATTGCAAAGGTTTTATAAAGCACCTTTCACGCTCAAGGTGTTTCCAAATGCTTTACTGGGTAATGAGTTAGGGACTGGCGTTCCGGCGGCTGCTAGCTCATTCCGCATGAAATAGTGCGCACACAGCCTTGCACAGTAAACCTGCCTTTGCTGTGAAGAGATATTGCTTTGAAGAGCTTGTTCATTTCCCTTTCTTCTGAATAAGTGCTGAAGGATTTTATTGGCGGTAGACAGTTTGGCTCAGCCTGCCTGCGAGCACATCTGCCCACACCTATATCTCTTAAATTGCTGCTGTGCTGGAGCTGGGAATGGTGCAGAAATCGTGAAATATGCAAGCAGGGATCAAGCCTGGTTTGGTTGTTTTTTTTTGTGCTGTGAAACTAAATCTGTGGCCGCACTGGCAGGATACCTCCCCCCACCCTCCCCACTCTCTCATTTTTTTTCTTTTCTGCTTGCAACTGTTCTTCCAAGATATCCACCACGCCTGGCTTTTTGGTGCAGTCATAGTTCATGCATGAAAAGATCAGCACAGAAATGTTCTTCTGCAGGCGGTGCAGCGCTCTGCCTGACATGGAAGCTGGGAAGGTTGGGGTGCCAAAAAGGTAAAGCTAAAGGACTCCTGGTCGGTTAGGTCCCGTCAAAGGCGACAGTACTGGGTGACTGAGGAGTTGATAACTATAGGAGGAAAAACTCTGATGCATTGTCTGATAGATTAAATGGCTGTCACTGAGATACCTACGATAGAAGAATGGCAAATGAAGATGATGGAGCTGGCAGACCTGACTGGACGAATCCGTGACCAGAAGGAGGAGACGGTGGAGGAAGATTGGAAGAAATTTAGAAATTATTTAAAGAAATACTGTAATATTTGAACTTAGTATGTTTCAGAAGAGTAAAAGAGGCTCAGAGTAGAATAGATGTTCAGTATATGGGAGGCGCTGTGGGTTAAACCACTGAGCCTAGGGCTTGCTGATCAGAAGGTCGGCGGTTCGAATCCCTGCGACAGGGTGAGTTCCCGTTGCTCGGTCCTAGCTCCTGCCCACCTAGCAGTTCGAAAGCACGTCAAAGTGCAAGTAGATAAATAGGAACCGCTCTGGCGGGAAGGTGAACGGCGTTTCCGTGCGCTGCTCTGGTTCGCCAGAAGCGGCTTAGTCATGCTAGCCAAATGACCCGGAAGCTGTACGCCAGCTCTCGGCCAATAAAGCGAGATGAGCGCTGAAACCCCAGAGTCGGACACGACTGGACCTAATGGCCAGGGGTCCCTTTACCTATATAAGATATTAAGTATTTAGAAATTACGATATAGAGACTATGAGAAATAAGTTTTATAAAGAAGGATTAAGAGAAGGTAAGATAAAAATGGGAGATAATAAAGAGTAAAGAGGGTAGGAAAATATGAAGTTGGATAACTGCTAATGAAGTAAGGAATGGAACTTTAGTAAGGGAGACTTTGAGGAAGTCAGTTTGAGGTGATTGCAAGTAGACAATAATTGAGGTTTAAATATATCTTTTGTTTTGTTTGTTTTTATATGTGTTTAAAGTGTTTATGAATAAGAAAATATGTGATTGTTATAAAACCTGGAAAATACCAATAAATTTTTTTTGGGGGGGGGGGATAGATTAAATGGCTGACTGTTGCTAGAATCTCCAGTGCTCAGTAGTGACTATGCACATTTTCTAGAAGAACGGAGGCCTTCTTTGGACGAATCTAAAAAAGCACTATAGTCAAATGAAATCGCGGGCAGGATTTGAGATAGGAGCAGCAGGAGAAAAATGATAAAGTATATGTCAGGCTTTGGGGGATCTGATCCCTCCCACAGTGGCAGCCAAGAAGCAGATAAACAAAAGGAGTTCTTACCAAGTCTTTTATTCAATATTCACAGAGAGAGAATGTAGAAATGCCGTCTCTCTTAGATTATGCCGTTGCTCCGAGTAAAGTCCCGCCCTCTCTGTCTCTCCGATTATAGTGGTACCTTGGGTTACATACGCTTCAGGTTACAGAGGCTTCAGGTTACAGACTCTGCTAACCCAGAAATATTACCTTGGGTTAAGAACTTTGCTTCAGGATGAGAACAGAAATCGGGCAACGGCAGCGGAAAGCCCCATTAGCTAAAGTGGTGCTTCAGGTTAAGAACGTTTTCAGGTTATGAACGGACCTCCGAAACGAATTAAGTACGTAATCAGAGGTACCACTGTATATGTCATCCCTGTGTCGCCTGATCTGTGCTTTCTGCCTCTGAGCTTTCTGTTCTACCACTCTCAATGCATGCTGGGTCCTGGGGGGGCAGGAATGCTTTCCAAAGACACTGTCAGCTGTCTCTCCCCTGGTGTTTCTTCTTCCTGCTGCTCCCCTCCCAATATTTCCCAGCTTCTCCCCTCTGCAGCCTCTGAACTATGACCTTCTGCAAACCGCTGTTCTAAGTCTATACTGTCCTCCTCTTCTCTAGAAGGTTCAGGAAGAGAATGGGGGGCGGTCCCCACCATTCCTCCTCAGTCCAGTCCCTAACAGTATCATTGTATGAGAGAGATTTCTGTAACAGACAGCAGTTTGATATATAGCGTACTTTTCCGTGTATAAGGCTATTTTTCTACTCTAAAATAATGTTCAAAACCGGGGTTCGTCTTATACACAGATATCTCCCCCCCTTTTTTTTCTTAAATCAGAGTCCCCCAAAATAGGGCATGTCTTATACATGGGGGCATCTTATAGACGGGAAATTACGGTGATGCAGTTAGAATAGGGTTTGAACAAAAACACTGTGGAAGTGGCAGGTGGGACATTAATGTAACTATTTAATTTGAAGTCGATTTGTAAAAATTTGAAAATTCAAAAAGAATTCTAGTTGAAGGGAAAATGCTGACTGTGTACACATTACTGCTTGCACCATCTGCAGTGTGTTCCTACCCCTGGTATTTGAAGCTGAGTGCACATCCACCTGTGTGTATCTTGAGGTGCGTCGTTTCAGGCAGCCATTGGGCTTGTGCAGATGGCAGCTCCAGTGAAGTGGAGTTTGGTGTGGGGAAACAAATCGGGTAATAGGTATCTGGTGAAGACATCCCTACCCCCTCTCTGGCCTGTACAGAAATGTAATGGTTGAGTGGGGACTCACCTCACTGTGTTTCTAGCCGCTCATTTGAATTTTACAATTTTAAAGCCCTCCTGAAAGTTCATCAGCATTCTCGTGCAAATTTCGCTCTACAAAAGTATGCACGTTTGTATGCAATAGTTCCCAATACACACATTATTATTATTTTGCAAAGCAGCTCTCCAGAATGTAACATGTTTTGTATATTATTTTTAAAATTCAAATTCAATAACCTTTATTAGGCATAACAGACCAGACGATTTCAGAGCAAACATTGTACAACAGGTTTGCACGTACAAAACAATCCTTAGTGACCAAAATAAGGTATGTATTAATTAAATCTTTAACACTAAAATTAAGCAACTAGCAATGCAGACCGGTGTTATTTAAGTTTTTTTTTTTATTAATATAGTCCAAAAACTATGCTCTCTCTGGTCCCAGAGAGAGAGTCAGATAAAGCAAGTTACCATATTGGCCCGAATATAAGCCACCCCACCCCACAATTCTGACTGAAAAGTTGAAGTGTGGCTTAAACTCACGACCTTACAAAAATTGTATGCATTCCTCTACTCATTTATGTACACGTTGCCCGGCTAGAGCACCCTCCCAACCTCGGATGGCTATGTTCCACTTCTGGGTTTCTCCATTCAATTCAATGGAGCAGGGTGGGTTGCCATGTGCCTCCCAGGCTCCATTCGCCCTCCACACAGGCTCTGTGCATGCCACTCAAGTGCGTGCCTCCAGCCCAGCTGCCCAGTCCACCAGGGGTGCACAACAGTTGCCACGCACTGGGCACCAGCAACCCACGCTACGCCACTGGTCTAACATCCTTCACCGTTACAGACGCCTCATCTCAACCACTTGAAAGAAAAGGCTCAAGCTTACAGAGATCCAGATTTTTTTCTCTCCCTTTCTGGAGCCCTGGACTCTAAAGAAGAGCATGGGACACAAACGCCCAACTGTGTGACAGAGGCGGACGCAGCCCATGGTGTGCTACTGCAGCACATCATACACAGCACATAGTTCATGGGTAGGCAAACTAAGGCCCAGGGGCCGGATCCGGCCCAATCGCCTTCTAAATCCAGCCCGCAGACAGTCCGGGAATCCGCATGTTTTTACATGAGTAGAATGTGTGCTTTTATTTAAAATGCTTCTCTGGGTTATTTGTGGGGCATAGGAATTTATTCACATATTTTTTTCAAAATATAGTCCGGCCCCCCACAAGGTCTGAGGGACAGTGGACCGGCCCCCTGCTGAAAAAGTTTGCTGACCCCTGAAGTAAGTTTGCTGTGTCTCCTTCCCTCTTGCCAGACCAAGATTCCACAGTCGGCAGGAGCAAAAATACGGGTTTTGCATTTTTAAAACTGGCTTCAAGAATCACAGAGTCTACAGCAGGAGCTGTCTTTCAAATCTCTGTTGACTTTCTCCGCTGATCAGTTTAAAGCTTCAGAAGTATGCAGTGTCTGGATTCATTAGATAAGGGAAAGTGGCCGTCTAAACCATGTCAAATCTTAGTTGCTACAAAGGTTTGCTGTTGCAAATTAAATTTTTTTTGGGGGGGGGACACCACTAAAGTGACACTGTCAGGGTGTGGGTGTGCTCTTGGCTATTAGACAAAGCTCTTGAAACAGTTGTTTAAGTCAGTGTATCAAAAAGGTTGTGTTTAAAAAATAGCTTTGCCTGAGAATTCAGTCGTGCCCTTAGTTTTCCAGCAGTGCTGGTGGGTGTTTTTCTTTTCTGAGGGCAGCCGGGGTTAAGCGGATGTATACACATATACAGTGTGTTTTGCCCCCCCCCCCAAAAAAAACCACCAATATTTTTTTTAAACAAAAAACAAAAAAAAAACAACCTCCTTCCCTTAACGATGCCAGCTTCTGTTTGTGTAGTGACAGTCTGATCCGGATACAGCTCTTGGGCGTGTTGACATTGCTCCAGATAGTTAAGAAGCATAATTAAAATCTCAGTGTGGCATATTCCAAGGGATAAAATCACAGCACAGACTTTGGCAATACTTTTTTGCATAGTGTGTAAAGAGTAAAAATCTATCCCTAAACTTAACCACCAAGTTACTCAGAGTTATGGCAGGGGGTTTCTAGGAAGGAGGCACAGCGCAGAAGTCAGGTTGCAAATCTAGTGTTTCTGAGGCTGAGTCCATGGTAGGTAGACGCGGGTGGTGCTGTGGTCTAAACCACTGAGCCTGTTGGGCTTGCCGATCAGAAGGTTGGCGGTTCGAATCCCCGTGACGGAGTGAGCTCCCGTTGCTCTTTCCCAGCTCCTGCCAACCTAGCAGTTCAAAAGCACACCACTGCAAATAGATAAATAGGTACCACTGCAGCGAGAAGGTAAACGGCGTTTCCGTGCGCTCTGGTTTCCATCACGGTGTCCCGTTGCACCAGAAGCAGTTTAGTCATGCTGGCCACATGACCCCATTTTAAAGGACCCCTGGACGGCTAAGTCCAGTCAAAGGGGACTATGAGGTTGCAGCGCTCATCTCACTTTACAGACCGAGGGAGTCGGCGTTTGTCCACAGACAGTTTTTCTGGGTCATGTGGCCGAAACCAGAGTAGCACATGGAAATGCCGTTTACCTTCCCGCCACCTATTTATCTACTGGGAGCTGGGACCAAGCAATGGGAACTCACCCCATCGCGGGGATTCGAACCGCCGACCTTCTGATTGGCAAGCCCAAGAGGCTCAGTGGTTTAGACCACAGCGCCACCCGCATCCCTTAGGGGTCCTTTACCTTTAAAGTGGCACCCGTCTGTGGAACGCTCTTCCACCAGATGTCAAAGAGAAAAACAACTACCAGACTTTCAGAAGACATCTGAAGGCAGCCCTGTTTAGGGAAGCTTTTAATGTTTTTTTAATATATATATATATATATATATATATAATTAAAGAAATTTATTATTTAAAATTCACGTACAAAATCCTTTCTACATACAAAAACATACATTAACAATCTTTATATCATTATACAGAAATTCATGTCTCTTCAAAATTGACCCTTCCCCCCCCACCCCAGCTTTTAATGTTTAATAGGTTATTGTATTTTAATATTCTGTTGGAAGCCTCCCAGAGTGGCTGCGGAAACCCAGCCAGATGGGCAGGGTATAAATAATAATTTATTATTATTATTATTATTATTATTATTATTATTATTATTACCTTTACCTTTTTTAGGTAGAGGATGCAGCTCTGGTTAGCAATCTGGGCAAATGGGGAGGACAACAGAAAGCAGAAAGGTGGGGCTCAATCTCACATCAGGAGTGCCTTTAAAGACCCCAGATAGAGGCTGCATTCCCACGTAGGTTTATTGTAAAATAATGTATGTTCAATGTGCATAAAATGTTATGTGGAGGTTTGCATCTGCAGAAGGTCTGCTTCGCAGAGAACTGCAGCAAGTGCAAAAGGTGCTTGTTGCGCAGCTAAAGCTGCAAAAAAGAAGGCGGAGTCTTAAGTTTCCATGTTACATAGTTGATTACTCATCCCTGGGAGTCTGGGTCTCTCTCAGAAGCTGCCTGAGTATTGAAGAAGTACCGTATTGGCCCAAATATAAGCCGTTCCCTTAAAATTCCACAGGCACTCCCGCCCGTAAATGGCAAATGTAGAAGAAAATCCTACGGGTACTAGAGAGGACCCGCAAGTGAGTTAAACACCTGTTCGTAGCACCGTAAATGCAAATGAAAAAAATCAATACTGCACTGTAAAATACGGGGAAAGTGATGAATGACATTAGAATTAATTGTACAACAGTCTCAAGCTCGCAAATCGGCAATAAAGCATTTTATTGTTCCATTTTACCACATGTCTGTTTCAGCGGCGATATCGTAAAAGCCAATTTTTGTAAGGTCGCGAATTTAAGCCACACTTCAACTTTTCGCAGTCAGAATTGGGGGCTGGGGTGGCTTATATTCGGGCCAATACGGTAACTTGCTTTATCTGACTCTCTCTCTCTCTGGGACCAGAGAGAGCATAGTCCTTGGACTATATTAATAAAACAAAAAAACTTAAATAAAACCGGACTGCATTGCTAGTCGCTTAAGATCAGTGTGTTGAGCTGCATTTACAATGGGAGTTTTTTGTAACTAGTTTAAAGACGGTTTGCAGTAAAACTTTGGAACTCCTTTCTTGGTGTATAGAGGTTATTGATTTATACTCAGCACAAAGTCCAGATCAAGTAATTCCACTCCCATAACTCTAACATTTATTGTGTTAGTTTAACTGATTACAAGGCGGTACAATTTGTTCTGTCCCCATTTTCTATCTCTCCTTTCACACTGCACACGCAACGTATTGTCCATGTGACAGTAAATGTTAATCACGCACGTCATTCTCCCTCTGTCTACATTCTGCCATTCTTCCAGGTTTCCCCTTTTCTATGCTGAAACATCAGCATGCTTTCTTATTGGGAAAAAGAAGAAACATGAGCCTTGAAATGCGCAGGGGATGCAGCGCATACCAGCATGCTGTTTCATAGCTGTCAACTTTCGGATTTGAAAATAAGGGATTTTCCCAAACTTTCGGATTTGAAAATAAGGGATGCCGCCAGGGCGCTGCAATGGCACCAAGTAGCCTCGCCACCCTGCGCTCCAGAGGCTGCGCACAAACGGGTGAGCGAAAGAGCGAGCGTGTACACGGCAGGCAGGGTGCCTGGCTGGTTGGGCGTGAGGGTCTGGCTGCACAAGGCATGCAAGCTCCGCCCCCAGTCGGTCTCAGACTCCTTATTGGCAGCCGAGCAACGCAGCTGAGGAGCCTCCCTGGCCGGCAGGGAGGGAGAGGAGCTGCTTCCTTTGAAATCCGGGAAATTTAAGGGATATCAACAATCCGGGATAGCAGCGGGAAACGGCATTGGAATAAGGGAGTTTCCCGCAAAAAAAGGAGGGTTGACAGCTACCGGTATGTGTTTCACAGCTCGTCGCATGAATGGCTGCAGCATTGACCCATGAAAAAGGCAGGAAAATTTCTGCGCCAAACTCCCACGGTTTTCCTGGTTGAGGTGCCTGCAAACAAACAAATCAAATCAAATAACATGCAGAGGTTTAGACCTGCAAGCCTGACCTAGTGGCTCAGCCGGACGTCCCAAAGCACTTATTCATGCCAAACCTTTGCTTGGCATAGAAATCACTAGCAGGAATCACCCAAATCTTTTTTTTTTTTAAGGAGCAGGATAATTGGTCCCTTAGGCCATGTCCAAATGGAGCTTTTCAAATAGACACTGAATTAAAGGGGAGCCATTTTTTTTAGCAGAAAGGAGCAATTTATATATGCAGGGAGGATATAGAGAGAGATAGCAAATAAATAACAGGCCATTTATTGGCTACGTTTCAAAGGCAATGGATTCTTCGGCATCTTATCCTACATTGGATCTTGCTAAACAAAAACAGATTGTTACTGGCCATCGTTTAGAGCGCTACCCGAGACATTTTTCTTTGTTGTCTAAGGACTTGTCTGTTTTGCATGCTTCCTGCAGGTCAGAGCTGAGTTAAGGATGGATTAAGAGTGTAACCAGACCATCAGTTCAAGGCAACGGGTTGGCCACCATGAGAACAGGAGGCTGGTCTAGATCAGGGGTCGGCAGACTAAGACCCGGGGGCCGGATGCAGCCCCCCAGGCTCGTAAATCCGGCCCGTGGACTCTGCCGACTGCTCGGTCAGTCCCCATGCCTCACTGCACGGGGACTGACTTCCGCGACACTGGCATGGCTTCTGGGCGGGCTGTGACGCTGGCGCAGTTTCGGATTGGCTGCAGGAAGTTCCTGCAGCCAATCCGAAACTTCGCCGCCCGCAGCTGAGGTAAACCTGCGTGGACGGAGAGGCCAGCGGACGGGTGGCGGGTCTGGGTCGCGCAAAGGGCATCGTGACGGGTGCGTCGTGGGGCTTCAGCCAGAGCTTGGCACGCCTGCTAGCCCCGTGTCTGGCGCCCGGCTCGGCGCTGCTGGTGGTGGCGCGCTCGGCGGCCATGCGGGGACAGAGCAGCTGCTGCTCGTCAACAACACCAGTGAGCAGGCAGCGCTGAGACACGCTCCTGAGTGCATGCAGAGTGCGTTCCTCCTCCAGGTCCGGAGGCAGCTGCGGCACCAGCTTGCAATGTATTTATATTTTTCAAAATATAGTCCGGCCTCCCACAAGATCTGAGGGACAGTGGACCGGCCCCCTGATGAAAAAGTTTGCTTAATTCAACTAGTAGAATATATTAAAGAACACTGTAAAAATCTATAAAACGTTAGCAGGATTGACATAGCACTTGTAATTTAAAATAACAAAGGATAAAAATGAAGTATAATTCCGTAATTTGGATAAATGCAATTAGATGCAGTTAAAAAGGGAAGATAAATTTTGGAAGCGGCGGGAGGGAAGTCTGGGGGTCAGAGAACCCCATAAAGGTACTGATATGGACTATGGTTTAATGTAAATGTGTGTGTGTGTGTGTGTGTGTAAACAAATTGTGGGGTTTTTTTTTTCTTTTTCAAACTTTGAAAATAAACAAAACAAAATAAAAATCTGACTTCTGCAGTCATCTCTGAGAGATGCCACATCACTGGGCATCCTTTCTAATGACACAAAAGGGGGCAGTAGCTAAATCAGTGGTCAGTAAACTTTTTCAGCAGGGGGCCGCTCCACTGTCCCTCAGACCTTGTGGGGGGCTGGACTATATTTGGGGGGGGGGGGAATGAACGAATTCCTATGCCCCACAAATAATGCAGAGATGCATTTTAAATAAAAGCACACATTCTACTCATGTAAAAACACCAGGCAGGCCCTGCAAATAACCCAGAGATGCATTTTAAATAAAAGGACACATTCTACTCATGTAAAAACACGTTTATTGGCCCGGATCTGGCCCCCGGGCCTTAGTTTGCCTACCTATATGCTAAATCAACAGGGCCTGATGGGGCCCAACCAAAATTTATTTAGGGTCACTGTTATGTCGTGTAGCGGTATTCCGTGACTTCCATCGGTGAGGATCAATAACTGGAGGCGAGCATCAGGTACAACATCTCTTTACTTCAGAACCAGGGAGAGACAGCCATAGGAATGGGGAAAACCGGGGTTTTTATAATAACAGCAGGCTAGTAGGGAGAAGATACATTTTGGCGGGAACCAATGGCACGGATTCCCTCCCCCGGAAACCAATCCGGCAGAGGATCCAAATCCTGCTCTCTGAACCATCAAATGATTTCCGCTATAACTCGTACATTCAAATAAGGTCTGTAATACAACACAATACTCGACTGTGTACACAATCTTGACTGTGTTATTGCTTAATACACAACAGTCACATCCACACCATATATTCAAACCACCTTTAAAGCACCTAGCTTCTCCCAATAATTCTGGGAACTATAGTTTACCCTCCCATGCACTCCAGTTTCCAGCACCCCAAGAGATAATTTCCAGAACTCTTTTGGGGGAAGTCACAAACCCTCCAACATTTCTCTGAGGGAAATAACGACGTCCTATTCAATAACAACAGCAGCCATTTTATACCCCACCCATCTGACCGGGTTGCCCCAGCCACTCTGTGCGGCTCCCAACATATTTAAATTCAATAAAACATCAAACATTTAAAATCTCTACTGTACCGACTCATGCAAGACATCTGAAGGCAGCCCTGTTTAGGGAAGCTTTTAATGTTTAATACATTATTGTATTTTAATATTCTGTTGGAAAGCCCTAAACGGCCTCGGTCCTGTATACCTGAAGGAGCGTCTCCACTCCCATTATTCAGCCCAGACACTGAGGTCCAGCGCCAAGGGCCTTCTGGCGGTTCCCTCGCAGCAAGAAGCAAAGCTACAGGGAACCAGGCAGAGGGCCTTTTCGGTAGTGGCGCCCGCCCTGTGGAACGCCCTCCCATCAGAGGTCAAAGAGATAAACAACTATCTGACATTTAGAAAATACCTGAAGGCAGCCCTGTTTAGGGAAGTTTTTAATCTGTGATATTTTAATGTATTTTGATATTTGTTGGAAGCCGCCCAGAGTGGCTGGGGAGACCCGGCCAGATGGGCGGGGTACAAATAAATTATTATTATTATTATTATTATTATTATTATTATTATTATTGGAAGCCGCCCAGAGTGGCTGGGGGAGCCCAGCCAGATGGGTGAGGTATAAATAATAATAATAATAATAATAATATATTATTATTATTATTATCATCATCAACAACAACAACAACAACAACTAGGCCTATAGGAGAGCATCCCAAACTAACAAATTCCAAAGCAATAAGCATCTGTGCCCGCTTTGAATGACAGCTCCACAAACTGAAAGAGAAGCATTGAATCGACAACCTGCTGGCACTATTTTGCTGCTCCTTTAAATTGAGCGAGAAGCGCCTGAATCTTAGGATCTTTCCATTTAATCTTAACACTATGCAAAGACAGCATTCCTTTAAACTGTCACACTGCAAGATGCAGTTTCCTCCGGGTTACCTTGCAGTACAGAAACAGTGTTCTAGAGACGTGTGTTTTAGCCCATAAATCTCCCAATCGGTAGATGCCCCTCTCTAAATGATGTCTTTACTGCAGAGTTCATCTGTGACAACATCCCGCACGTGGTTGGGGGGAAGCTGGATTGATGGAGCTGTTAGCGGCTTCCCGCTCTTTCCAATTTCTCTGTGGGGAGGAGAGCAGCTTCAAGTGGAATTAGTGACAAAATAGGATGCAGCAGGAGGAGGAGAGAAGGGGGAGATTTTATGGTGAGCACCAAATGCCTTTCCCCTTATATTCAAATATTCATTTGCATCGCAGCTGAGACACAGATGTTCTTGGAATTGCGGTTATTGACAAACGGGGTTTGTAGGCTGGGGAAGCTCTTTGTCTTGGTAAATACAGAGACAAAATCGCAACTGCAGAGGGGCTAGTACCCAAAGCTTTAGCTTATCTAGACAATTAAATAAGCACTAGTATAGAGGTAACGCTGATGTCCTGTTTGTGTTTAATACTTCGGGGAGGTGCCTTGCTGTTCAAGAGATGGTTTTTGAAATATACTCGGAGTCAAGTGTGTATTTCATGCTCTTTATTCAGCTCACAGTAGCAAGGAATGAATCTTTCCCCAAAAAGTCTGCTATATATACATTATTTACACAATGGGCCCCACGTGATTGGCTAATTCCGGGCTACTCCTGTAGGCCAATCAGGTTGCGGATTCACTTCATCCAGGAGCCTGATTGGCTGCTCTAGCAGGCCAATCAGGTCGCTGATTCACTTCCACCTGGAGCTGGATTGGGTGGCTCCTGCGGACCAATCAGACTGCTGCGTTCTGGATCCTATTGTTCTAGGACCAATCAGACTGCTGCATTTTGGATCCTATTGTTCTAGGATTCAGCTCAGTACATAACAGTTTTGCTACTCGAAGAATACATTTTTGCCACTGTGAAAATAAAAAAGTAGGAGGTGTGCATTCTGGCACTGTAGATAAAAAATGTCATAGAATTATAGAAATTCCAAAAGGAGTGGGGAATGTACAGAGATTACCTAAAAAAACAGTGTCCCAAAATCAAAACCTGGACTTGCTTTGAGTAATTTTTGCAAAGCAAAATATGGCTTACAAGTATAGTATAGAGAGAAGGGTTGAAATGATGAAATGAGAAAGAAACAGTTTATCAAACAGGAAATCAGACCAACTTTGAGGAGGAAGGATGTTAGAATAGAATAAGAATCGGAAATAGAAAATAGGGTAACATCAATCCATGGGTGAGAACTTTCGGATTTATGGTGATATGTTTGTCATTTGTTTTGTGTTTTCTTTTTAGCTTGTTTCTTACGTTTCGTGTGATTGTGTGCTGTATTAAAAAGTTAATAAAAAGCATTTTTTTTAATGTCATAGAATTATGGAACTGAAAGGAGGCTTTGTAGACATCTGCCAGTCCAAACATCTGCTTGATGCAGGCAATCCAGAGGTAGAGCATCTCCAGCTGATAATAGTCTACCCTCTGCTTGAAGACCTCCAGTGAAGAAGACCATCATCGCCCTGCAGGTAATATTCGTCATTGTTGATCTGCTCTCTTAATCCTCAACCAAAAGTCTGTTTCTCCTGACCTTGCCACAACTCCATTGAGTCAAGAAAAAAGCAGCAGTAAGTACATTTACAGAGCATGAAGTTTTATATACAGTGGTACCTTGGGACACGGGTGGCGCTGTGGGTTAAACCACAGAGCCTAGGGCTTGCTGATCAGAAGGTCGGCGGTTCAAATCCCTGCGACGGGGTGAGCTCCCATTGCTCGGTCCCTGCTCCTGCCAACCTAGCAGTTCGAAAGCACGTCAAAGTGCAAGTAGATAAATAGGTACCGCTCTGGCGGGAAGGTAAACAGCGTTTCCGTGCGCTGCTCTGGTTTGCCAGAAGCAACTTTGTCATGCTGGCCACATGACCCGGAAGCTGTACGCCGGCTCCCTTGGCCAATAATGCGAGATGAGTGCCGCAACCCCAGAGTCAGACACGACTGGACCTAATGGTCAGGGGTCCCTTTACCTTTACCTTTACCTTGGTTTTCAAACTTAATCCGTTCCAGAAGTCTGTTCGACTTCAAAAGCGTTCCAAAACCAAGGCGCACTTTCCCATGGAAAGTAATGCAAAACGGATTACTCCCCTAAAACAGCAACCTAAAAACAAAACAACCCCTAAAACAGCAATTTAACGTGAATTTTACTATCTAACGAGACCATTGAACTGGGTTCCACACAGTCACAAAAACAAATTAACCGAAAAAGCCCCAAAAAACAAAAACGCAAAATGAATAGCAAAAACAAAAGTGCCAAATATAAGCTCCAAATATCACCTCCGTGTTGTGTGGGTGCTCAGGACTCACCAGCCGACAGACCTTAGCGTGGCACTCAGAAGAGAAGCGTAACACTCAAATCAGAAGCGCAGCACTCAAAACGGATTATGTTCGGCTTCCAAAAAAAGTTCGCAAACCGAAACGCTCGGCTACCGAGATGCTCGAAAACCGAGGTATAGGGAAAGCTGCTTAACTCTGGAAATGACTCAGCTGCTAAATATTAAAAGAAAAATGCAGAAATATAGGCATGCAAGCTAGTGTGTCTCCATTGTATAGAACATGGGTCAGCAACCTTTTTCATCAGGGGGCTGGTCCACTGTCCCTCAGACCATGTGGGGGCCGGACTATATTTTTTGGGGGGAATGAATGAATTCCTATGCCCCAGAAATAACCCAGAGATGCATCTTAAATAAAAGCACACATTCTACTCATGTAAAAACACGCTGATTCCCGGACCATCCGCGGGCCGGATTGAGAAGGCGATTGGGCCGGATCTGGCCCCCGGGCCTTAGGCTGCCTATCCCTGGTATAGAAGGCCATTAGGAAACAAGAATCTTTACATTCTATCCTGGCATTTCCTCATACATTTTCAATGAAATCAGATTGATCTGATATTATTCACTGCTCTGTAGTCTGGATGCAAAGCTGACTTCAAAGTGAGTGTTTACTAATGAGCCCGAGACACTGATTCTTACAGACACCCACTCACGACAGATTTGCATAAAACTGGTGTGAATAAAACCTCAGTAATTGGAACCTTGCTTGAAATATGGTACATGCACCCCAGCCGCTACATATGCTATAACAGATTGCTGGAGCAGATTATAGGTTTTCAAATGAAAGCATAACATTTGTGCCATTTGCCAGTAAATCCCCCCTTCCAAAAAATAAAATAAATAAAATAAAAATTGATTACTAGACTCAAAGAATGCTGGTTTGTATAATGAGCAGCTGGCAATGTGAAGATTGTGACGTCAATATTGCCACCTTCAAATATCAAGACTCAGACCCTCAAAATGTCATGGTTTTGGTTTTTAAAAAAATCTATGTTAGCCTTCAGAACAAGCCTCCGAGGGGCAGCAGAACGTTCGAAAAATAAGTACAATACAAGCTCGACGCAAATCATTACAAGCAGCAGCCATAAAAAGCAGCAGATCCCAGAGGAGCTGCAAAAATGATACTACGGTCGTACCTTGGATCCTGAACGCCCTGGAACTCAGACATTTTGGCTCCCAAATGCCGCAAACCCAGAAGTGATTGTTCTGGTTTGCGAACGTTCTTTTAGAACCCGAATGTCCCACGATGCTTCCGTGGCTTTCGATTGGCTGCAGGAGCTTCCTGCAGCCAATCGGAAGCCGCGCTTTGGTTTCCAAATGTTTTGAAAGTCAAATGAACTTCCAGAAGGAATTATGTTTGGCTTCCAAGGTACGACTGTAAAACCAGTTATGAAGAGTGCTGGACTGCCGGGGCAAATGAAGTCTTTCGCTGGCACTGAACGGGCATCAGAGTTGGCACTAGGCAAGCTTCTTCAGGGAAGGTGTTCCAAATATGAGGTGCCAAAACAAAACAAATAAATCCTACAATTTATTTTATTGTAGTGACTGGTGTATCATATGGAACAGCGCCCTCTTCAGGACCTGGAGGCAGGAGACATGGCAAAACGCTTCCTTCACAAGTCCAATACTTTAGGATAAATAAGTCACTACAATAAAAAAAGAAAGAATACACATTAATTTTCTGTTCCTGGAGGAGGCTGGTGGAACTGGGGGGAACTTAATGTTCTGATCATATTTTATTGAAAATCAATAAGAATCAGGGAGAGAGGGAGAGAGAGAGGGAGAGGGAGAGGGAGAGGGAGAGGGAGAGGGAGGGAGGGAGAGAGAGAGAGAGAGAGAGAGAGAGAGAGAGAGAGAGAGAGAGAGAGAGAGAGAGAGAGAGAGAGTTCTGGAGGACTCACATGAAAGGTGACCCTCAAGTAACCAAGGGTTTTGTAGGTAGACAACTAGAAGAAGAAGAGGAGGAGGAGGAGGAGTTTGGATTTGATATCCCGCTTTATCACTACCCTAAGGAGTCTCAAAGCGGCTAAAAATCTCCTTCCCTTCCTCCCCCACAACAAACACTCTGTGAGGTGAGTGGGGCTGAGAGACTTCAGAGAAGTGTGACTAGCCCAAGGTCACCCAGCAGCTGCATGTGGAGGAGCGGGGACGCAAACCCGGTTCCCCAGATTACAAGTCTACCGCTCGTAACCACTACACCACACTGGCACATTCAGCCCTGGGATTTGGATCATGGCTGGGGCACATCCCTCGTCTTCTTCTCTATGGCTCACACCCCTTCTCCATCCCTTCCTTCCATACTTCAGGAAGGAGCCATGGCTCAGTGGTGCAGCCTCTGCAGCATCTCCAAGTAGGGCTGAGAATGTCCTGTCTGAACCCCTGCTGCCGGTCAGTGAAGACAACGCTGAAGTAGATGGACTAGGGGTCTGACTCAGTGTAAGGCAGGTGCTTATATATTCCTATGTTCTAGGACTCAGGCCAAATTTTCATCTGTGATCCGTGCTAATTCCACCAATAATCTGCCCGAGAACTCAAAGCAAGTACTCTTAACAGCAAAGTCCAGGTACTTCGTTGCATAGGAGCCTGCCAAGGGTTTTTGATTTGGCAGGTATCCGCTATGAGCTACAACAAATCTCTTTTGCATGTCGCCTACCAAGTACGTGCCAAACAAGAATGGCCTTGCATGCCAACTACCAAACACTGCACAATAGAAACCATCCCCGTAATCATAGTTTCAATCAAATGCAATTGAATGACTAATGTAGCGATCAAGCATTCTGCAAACGTTTGAATGTTCAGAGAGCAGTGGAATCACTGCTCCACTAAAAGCCTCCCTAACTTAAGAGGGAACAATGCATGAGGCTTCAGGACAGACTAAGCCCACTTTGTAACTCACTCTACGTGGGGCTGCCCAGAAACTCCAGCGGGTGCAGAATGCCACGGCGAGGCTCCTTGTGGGGTCCTCGCCATGGGATCACATTCACCCAGTACTATACCAGCTGCACTGGCTCCCGGTGGAGTACAGGATCAGGTTTAAGGTGCTGGTTTTAACCTTTAAAGCCCTCTACGGCCTAGGACCCTCGTACCTACGGGACCGCCTCTCCTGGTATGTCCCACGGAGGACCTTACGGTCTTCAAATAAAAACGTCTTGGAGATCCTGAGCCACAGGGAGGTTAGGCTGGCCTCAACCAGAGCCAGGGCTTTTTCGGCTGAGGCCCCGATCTGGTGGAATGCTCTGTCACAAGAGACTAGGGCCCTGCAGGACTTGACATCTTTCCGCAGGGCCTGCAAGACGGAGCTGTTCCGCCAGGCCTTTGGCCAAGGCACAGTCTGACCCCCTCTCTCCTTCTGTAATCCTCATAGAACTCTAGCCCAATGGTTGCCATTAATTTGATTCTGAATTGATTTTAGAATGTATTTTAATTAATTGACTGTGTGATTTTATGTACACTGTGCTATTTTTACTTGTTGTTAGCTGCTCTGAGCCCGGCTTTGGCCGGAGAGGAAGGGATACAAATAAAAAATTATTATTATTATTATTATTATTATTATTAATAATAATAATAACTGCCCCTGTGGAGAATGCCCAATGAGAAGCATGCATGAATGTGCCTCTAAGGCTTCCCACTTCCTGCTAAGTACATCGTGGGGAGAGTTGTCTGTCCCCCCGCCCCCGGCTCCACATAATGCAATATTAGTCCACCAGTTTCTGTTGTGCTAGGATATTTGGGGGGAGCTCTGGTTCCTGATTTGGCCCATGGGGAAGGATTTTTTGCTGCAGGGTTTTGCCTTCTCTGCCTAGTTGGGAGAAACCAGGAATGGATTTAACGGATCGCTTTGCTTCCCAGCATAGTTTACAAATGGCATTTGCAGGGCAGGTAGGAGAGAAGTAGAATACAATGGTTGCATATCCTAAAGACTTGCGAAGGAAGCGTTTTGCCATGTCTCCTGCCTCCAGGTCCTGAAGAGGGCACTGTTCCATATGATACACCAGTCACTTCACTCAGGGTGAGGGAGCCCAAGATTGTGGCTCTTCACTCCTCCTTGGAATGTGAGGCCTCTCCTGCTTCACCCTCACCATGCAAGATCACACATCTGTAGAATAGGGAACAGGCCCTTTGGACACTGCAAACAGCTCTCATGGGTTGTGGAGTGGATTAGCACCAGCCTTTTAAAGAACAGATTGCTCCAAGGATGGGAAACTCTGGCCTGCAGGCCACTCTTGACCCATAAGCCATTTCCCCCCAAACCAACCAACCCATCCATCAGCAGATGATGATCCCCGTCCATCAGTCTCATCCCCGCCAGCAGGGAATGCCCTGGCAAAGCAGATCCCTGCTGGGATCAGGATGGAGCCCTCTGTTCATCAGTTGGGGAGCAGCAGAGAGTTCAATCCTGCTGGGTGCTGCTTCAGCAGTGCACTTCCTGTGGGGAACGCACCAATGAAGCAAATGCCTTCCTCCACCACAACCACTTTGTGGGTCAACTCTGATAGGGCAGCAGGGCAGCCTACCTGCCAGTCGCCTGACATCGTACAGCTGACAAGTGGGTTGTCCCACCTTCTGTCAATACAGTGGTACCTCGGGTTACAGACGCTTCAGGTTACAGACTCCGCTAACCCAGAAATAGTACCTCAGGTTAAGAACTTTGCTTCAGGATGAGAACAGAAATCGCGCAGCGGCAGAGCGGCGGCAGCGGGAGGCCCCATTAGCTAAAGTGGTACCTCGGGTTAAGAACAGTTTCAGGTTAAGAACGGACCTCCAGAACGAATTAAGTTCTTAACCTGAGGCACCACTGTATTAGCTTTTGGGGGAAGAGATAAAGATGTTATGATATTTTCTCCAATTCCAAGTGGCTTAGCTGCAAGAGAATTGGTAAGACGTTTGTCTCTCTCACACAGAAGCGTGAGAATGCTGCTATGTAAACATCCTGTGTTGTACAGTTGTACAGTCTGAGTCTGCGCGCTCAGTTTTTACTTTCACTACTCCCTCTTCCTGCTTGTATGCAACAGAGAAGGAGGCATTATGCCGGCAGAGACATTTCTGCTCAATAAAATCTAATTAGCTGAAAAAGGCTTGAGTATGTTGTTTTCTGGCAAGGAGATCAACTGCTTATTTTCAGCACTCTGGACTATCTGAAGTTAGCCAGGAAAGTGCTTAATGGAGATCTCTGGCTTTGGGGCACCCCTGACAGTTTGCCCCAGGTCGGGAAAATTCATAACAAAAGATCTGTCCCAACCCTAGCTTTAAGCCTTTGCTGAGTCAACATCTTTCCAAGTGAGCAGAGCCCACTGGGAGCTGTCCAGGGTGCTGACTTGCACTGCCCTCACCTGGACTTGAAAGAAGCTCTGGTTATAGTTGGGTACTGAACTATCGCCGACTGTTTACCAAAACCAGAATAAATGTATTTCCATCTAAAGTTCTCAGCGGCAAACTGATCGGTATACCTTATCAGAATAGACTTTGCTAAGTTTTCAGGCTGTTGACACTATGAAGCATATCCTACTACACTGTGGGTCAGAGATCAATTAATTGAACCCTTAATGGCAAATTTACCTGGACATTCTGAAACCTTCTATCTCAAGTATCTTCTCGAAGATCAGAAAAATTATATTAACCTAGCTGTGGCAAAAAAAATTCTCTTGGAGGTAACAACATGCTCCTGGTAAAACATAATGACTGTCTTGGAATTTTCTCTTGTATTTCTGCTATATTTTGCTTTAAAACTGCTTTTGTGGGTCTTTGGACCGTAATAAAGAATGTGTGTGTGGTATTCATCACTTTCAGAGTAGGCCTCAAACTCCAACAGAACTGGACAGGATTTCCCCCCGATTTCCAACCAACCTTTTATGGGTTATCAAACTGAGATAATTTGGGACAGGAAATATCCTTCAGCTTCGTAGCCTCACTAACTCTAAGGCTTGCTAGCTGGTGATGGGGATTGCTAGTGACACTGTCAAAGTCTCCATTCGCACATCCTATAGGGCAACCTCCTGCAACCCGGTGCTTCCGCCATCCAGTTGCTTCCACCATCAGCCTCCGCCAGACGGGCTGGAGGGCATCAGGTTGGGGAAAGGCTGCTTTACAGTGAGTGGACAGTGAAGAGCAAATAACTATATAACTAGCTAGGGCTCCATTGCCTTGAGCCAGGCTAGGCATCTGTAGATGCTGGAGGCATTTAAGATGAGTTTGGATGGTCACCATCTGTCAGGTACTCTGTAGCTACAGATTCCCCCATTCAGCTAAAATAGATGACTCCTGATGTCTCATTCAGCTATGAAATAAAATTGTTTCTATAGCTCTCATTTCAGCAGCAGCTGCATGTGAACTGATGAGCACTGAAAGGGCAAGGAGCAGTGAGCCTTTTTAACTACCAGAATGCACTGGGCTTACTACTGGCATGAGCCTACTAGTGGAACGAGCAATTTAACTGCTGCGGGAATGCATTGCGGTTTGGTTTAAAGAATTTGATAAAGTTGTAACCCCGAATATCTATCCAGCTGATGTGTCTTATGTTTTCATTCCTTGGTGTGGAATAAATATATCTGGTGCATCTTCAACAACAACGTTCACAAAAGGAAAAAGAAAACCAGGAGTTAAACTTACTCTTTTCCATTTTTGCTCTTTAGCGCATGGACTGTTGTGAAATCAGGAGTTGCTAAAAGATTTATCAAGTGAGCCGACTGCGTTAGTTAGAGAGCTCACCAAATGCTTTCGCTCTGTAGGTGTTGCTATTCTTTATTTCATATCCAGTTGCCCCTTGCCATCTTTTATTTACATTTTGAATGCTCGAAAAGCATCTGCCAGCTTGCAATAAAGATAACAAACCAATATGCCAGAACAGTTATAGCTTCGTTCGCTGGGAAGAGCCTAGGCTGTCAAGTGCTGCTTGCTTCAAAGTCTCCAGCCCTGGCCGTGTGAATGAAGCCCATTTCCAAGGACATGAAAAAAGAGACTTAATCTGATGTGAAGAATGTTGTGATGTCCTCCTTCAAATGGAAAGCAACACAATACCTTAGTCTGAGAGCTTTTCTTCCCTTTTTAAAAAAATGCATTAAAACAGGTGTCAGCAACCTTTTTCAGCCATGGGCCGGTCCATTGTCCTTCAGACCATGTGGTGGGCCGGACTATTTTTTTTGGGGGGGGGGTGGAATGAATGAATTCCTATGCCTCACAAATAACCCAGAGATGCATTTTAAATAAAAGGACACATTCTACTCATGTAAAAACACCAGGCAGGCCCCACAAACAACCCAGAGATGCATTTTAAATAAAAGGACACATTCTACTCATGTAAAAACACACTGATTCCCAGACTGTCCGTGGGCCGGATTGAGAAGGCGATTGGGCCACATCTGGCCCATGGGCCTTAGGTCCCCCCCTGCATTAAAACTACCACAAAACATCTTTAGAGACTTCACGGTTTAAATTCATGATCTTGCCAGGAATTCTGTCGGATGACATAGGCTGAAATCCTTTGCACCCTTACCTGGAAATAAGTCCCACAGGAGCTCGGACAATGCATCCCCCACCATCAATGCACCCCCCACCAGTGCCGGATTTACGTATAAGCTAAACAAGCTATAGCTTAGGGCCCTACTCTCTTGGGGCCTCCCAAAAAAATTAAAGGAAAAAACAACTGGATGTACATTTTCAAAATATAAGATAATAAACAAATAAAATAAAACCTTCATACAGCAACAGTGTTTTGTGTTGTGTTGGCTCCTATGATGTAAGTCATGGGCCCTGCCTGCTTGCCTGCTCCCTAAAATATCACTGGTTTTCTCATTTCTATATAAATATAGGGTGCCTATATTCTGCATGTGCAAATGGCTTTAGATACCTATTTGGTCCATAAATTACCATATAGCATATTTTCAACACAAAAAAGCAACAATTTGTTGTTGACAAAGGACAGCTGGACATATAAAGGGCCCCATTATCTTCAGTAGCTTAGGGCCTCATCAAACCTAAATCCGGCCCTGCCAAGGGGACAACCTTGCATCTTGTGTGAAAGGGCCCTGAGCCATCAGAAAGACGGAAGTAAAACTGACCATTTTCACAATTCAGAATGTTCGCCTCAGTAGTGACATAGACTGTGGTTCTTGTTAGACCAGGCATAGGCAAATTCAGCCCTCCAGATGTTTTGGGACTACAACTCTCATCATCCCTAGCTAACAGGACCAGTGGTCAGGGATGATGGGAGTTGTAGTCCCAAAACATCTGGAGGGCCGAGTTTGCCTAGGCCTGTGTTATATGAATAAAGGATACATTCAACAAGATCCTAGCTGATCAACTAAAAAAAACGTGATTTTTAAAAAATCATACATTATCTTTTGTTTATAATAAGCTCATTGAATATTTTGCACAAGGAGGCTGCTGTCTCTATCCGTTTCTCACAGGCTAGAATCCATCATTCCAATCTATTTAAAAGGCTGTTTATCTGTTTATGTTGAAAAGAGATAACCTTGAAAAGGGAAGTTAAGCCTTGTGGAAACTAAAGCATTATTCAGCCGCCGTCACACTTTGTACTGTTCTCCCAGCATCTTTTCATTATTGCATCTCAGGGTGGGCTCCAGGTTTGAAGCAAAATGTGTCTTCCCCATCAGCAGGCTCTAGTGGGCTTAGCTGACAGCAGTGAGATCCACCTGCCCAGTGCTGGGGGGGGGAATATGAAAGGGGAGCCCCAGCAATTGCCCAAGGATACCAGTAAGAATCATACTAGAATCACAGAGTTGGAAGGGACTCTGAGGATCATCTAGTCCAAACTCCCTGCAAAACAGAAATATGCATCTGTCCCATACAGGGATCAAACCTGCAACCTTGGCATTATCACCACCATGCTCTAACCAACTGAGCTATCCAGGCAAACCTCTTATACCTACATTGACTAATATATTTACAATTGACCCCTGAGAAAGGAAGGAGAGAAAATCCCCAGCACTTTCAATAAACTATAATTCCTAGCAGCCTCAGATCCAGGATTTGGGGGGTTGGGGCTTAGGCAGAGCAACCTCATGGACCCTAGAAGCATAGAAAGCCACCTTCTTCTGAGTTGGCACTTTGGGTGCATCCCGTTCAGAGTTGCCTACATTGACACCAAGGAAGTTATCCTTGGCAAAACTAAATGTGTGGTATGGTTGGTACATACCTCCACATGTGGTGGGGTTGCCCTCAGATGCAAGTGTTTTGGAAGCTGCTATGCCAGCAGAGCAGTGTGATTACTGGTCAATGGATATATCCAATACTGGTATTGTTAAATATGTTTCTAGGGGAGTTTACATCTTATTCATAAGATGTAAGTTGAGTCATTTACTTTTGTCTGCATGAGCAGCTGTAGCTCAGAACTGGAAGAGATTTCAGAACAGAAATAATGACCGGTGAGACCAGGAAGTTTGGCAATGTGCCCTTTTAGAGAAATGAACACCAAAACTATAGGTAATCAGGAGACAAAAGGCAAAGGAGTCATATGTGAAAATATGGAAAACGTTTATTCAACAGTAAAGAGCAGGTTTTTTGTGGGGGAAACACTGGAGGGGTTTAAAGCGCAGAGTCTTTATCTTTAAATGAAACTTAGACCAGAGAGCCCTTCAAACAGAGGTTTTCAAACAGAAAACAGCCCTCCTTAAAATTGAGAACCATCCTCTGTAATGTAGGAGAGATAGCCACCTTGTAAGAGACTAGTATCTGATGTTGAAGCTTATTCCTAGGATTCGTTGCGGGGACAGGCACTCTGAAAATAAAACTGATATATGTTCCCATCAAGTAGAATTTCCTTCTGGTGCCTTATAAATAAATAAAAAACAATGAGAATCATACTAGCTGTAAGTAAACTAGGAAGGTGGGGGAACAATAGACTATGTCAATTCTGCATTGGGGCAGATTAGAAGCTAAGACAGGGGTCAGCAACCTTTTTCAGCCGTGGGCCGGTCCACCATCCCTCAGACGGTGGGTCGGACTATATTTTTTGGGGGGAGGAATGAACAAATTCCTATGCCCCACAAATAACCCAGAGATGCATTTTAAATAAAAGCACACATTCTACTCATGTAAAAACACCAGGCAGGCCCCACAAATAACCCAGAGATGCATTTTAAATAAAAGGACACATTCTACTCATGTAAAAACATGCTGATTCCTGGACCGTCCGCTGTCCGCATTGAGAAGGCGGTTGGGCCGGATCTGGCCCAGGGGCCTTAGGTTGCCTACCCCTGAGCTAAGATGACAAGATAACTATGTGGAGCTGCCGAAACAATATTAAAAGCATCTGACTCCAGGGTCTCCATAGAGGAGGATGCAAAGCAGGTAGGAGGAACTTTTCAAGATGATCAACGGCATGGATTTTTGTTAGCCCTAATCTATATACATATTCATTTGACTGTTTCATTTTACCGGCAAGGTCATCCCGGGAAGTAAAACTCTGGAGCTCAGTTGCTGAGCAGCTTCTATTAGTATTAATGGGGATTGAGCTGCAGGATTCGTGTGAAAACCTAACCCTGAGACGCTCACACCAGTCACAGATGCCTTCAAAATATTATTCCAGGTTATATGAATAATCCACTTGAGGGTGAGTTAAAAAATAAAAGTTGAAGAACTCCAAAGCAGGAGGGAGAGTCTGAAATAATTGCTTGCTGTTCTTTTTCCTCCCCGATGCAACAAATGTGCTGCTTTTCCAGAAACGCTGTGCTAGTGCTTTTGGAACAGTTGCTGACAAAATACAAGGTCAAACTCCAAGGGGTTTCCATCTCCCGTAGAGTTTGCCGGTAAGAAAACCTCAAGCAAACTGCCAAACTCGGTGCATAAAATTCACTTTTGCCGCCTTTGTTTTGGTTGTAGGGCTTGTCCTACTGATCTATGCAAGGTCCCTGCTGTGTGATCCTGTTGATTCATAACCCTGGCCTCATATAACAAAATGCAAGAGTGGCTTGTGTGTGTGTGTGTGTGTTTTTCTCCCCTTCAGTGTGTCCCTACCCCTGGGGCACACATCCAAAATGATTAACTGGGTAGGTCAAGCTCAGCTACCATAATTCCTAACACCTGCCTCCATTCTAACAAAGTTTGCTCCCCGGGAGATAAGAGTCTTGGTAGAAGCTCTAGGGGGACAACAAAAGAGGAATATGAAATAGGTAAGTGCGTAACTTCTTTGTAATGCACATGAACAAACCATGCGGAAAAGGCTCTCATATGCGGCAAATAAGATGGAACAAATGCTGGCTGAACACAAAAGCGATGGACACGTTTTGCAGGAGAAGGCAAGACTTCTAAAGCCACATGATGATACTGGCTTGAAAACAGAATGGTCCCTTTAGGGCAGGGATGGGGAGCAGTGGTGGCTTGCGCCCATTAGGACTGGTAGGACAGAAGACAGAAAGACTAGCAGTGAGTGGAGCCAGAACCAATGGCAACTAGAGGCATCCCTTACTGGTTGTACATGAGAAGGCAGGTAGGTCGGGTCTGACTAAGACAGGCTGGTGAGGCAGTGCTCCCTCCGCTCAAATAGACCAGCCTCCACTGCTTCCAGAAGTTGCTGGGCTACATCTGTCATGAACATGCTAGTTGGAATTGATGGGAAGGGCTACAGTTCCCTGTCTTCTCCTTTTCCTTTTCCTTTTCCTTTTCCTTTTCCTTTTCCTTTTCCTTTTCCTTTTCCTTTTCCTTTTCCTTTTCCTTTTCCTTTTCCTTTTCCTTTTCCTTCTCCTTCTCCTTCTCCTTCTCCTTCTCCTTCTCCTTCTCCTTCTTTGGCAATCACTCGTAGCTGAGTAAGATTGTCTTCCATCAACACGGTTTTAAAAGTGAGTTCGTAAGTGACTGTGGAGGCCAATTCTGGATCCACACATCCTTCCACAATGGGGACATAGGTTTCTGGCCAGGAGTTGATCATGGTAAGAGTTTGCCAAGCGTGCCTTCCTCTTAGTGTGTTTCTCCCTTTCGTCCTGAGTTCGAGCATCTTCAAAACCCACGACACCTTTGGTGAAGGCTGTTCTCTAATTCGCAGGCCAGTGTTTTCCAGTTGTCAGTGTTTATACTACATTTTTTTCAGATTTGCCTTGAGAGTCTTTGAACCTCTTTTGTAGACCACCAGCATTACGCTTTCCATTTTTAAGTTTGGAATAGAGTAGTTGCTTTGGAAGACGATAATCAGGCATCCGCACAACATGACCAGTCCAACGAAGTTGATGTTGAAGAACCATCGCTTCGACACTGGTGATCTTTGCTTCTTCCAGTACACTGGCATTAGTTCACCTTGTCTTCCCAGGTGATGTGTAAAAAATTTTGGAGACACCGTTGATGGAATCTTTCAAGGAGTTGGGAGATGGCATTTGTAAGTGGTCCACGTTTCACAAGCATACAGTCAGGTTGGTAGTACCATAGCTTTGTAAACAAGCATTTTGGTTTCCCTGCGAATGTCCCGGTCCTCAAACACTCTGCACTCTGTCAACATTCCTAGTTGGGGTTGATAGGAAGAGCTACAGCTTCCTGTACCTGCTTTAGGGCAAGAGTAAAAGCCAAAGTAGAAGTTACTGCAGCAGATCTAAGTGCTTTCAGCACAGAACTGCCAGAATTACATAGAGAAATACCGGTAGGGGTAGGGCCCGGTTTTAAATGCAGAGCGGCTTACCTCCTCACAGCCTATTCACAAATTTATGCTTTTTGCCTATCAGAGGTCACTTTCACTTAGGTTGACCTTAAGTCTCTTTGAAGAGTCCTCTGCTGGTGGGGCGGGAGGGCGGCTGTCTGGTCCGAGTCCAGTTTCAAGATATAAGAAGGGACAGTAGGAGGGGATCTTGAAGTTGCCCAACAACAGACACACCTGGGGAGCAGACTGAGCATGGGCCAAACTCAGATACAGTAATTATTTCCAAGGTTGTGTACATGCCGTACATTGAGAGCACATAACTTCTCCTAAAGAACCTGGGAACTGTAGTCTTCCCCTTGCAGAGCTACAATTCCCAGCACCCTTAACAAACTGCTTATTTATATGTAAAGGCACATTTTTTTACACAATTGCTGTGTGCCCAACTTGGGCTGCAGTCTAAGACATTGGTCTTGAACCAGGCAGCCCTTCAAGTAGAGCTCTTATTCAAATAGAGGGCTGTCCTCTGTAAAGAAGGATGCCCACATCCATCTTAATTGGATCTATGTAGGGCTTTCTAGGATGTTCCTGCGATTTCCGCCCGGACACTGCTTACAACTGCCATATACAGTCGTACCTTGGATCCTGAATGCCTTGCGAGTCTAATGTTTTGGCTCCCGGAGCCACAAACCCGGAAGTGAGTGTTCCGGTTTGCAAACAATCTTTGGAACCCGAACGTCCGACGCGGCTTCCCTAGCTTCCGATTGGCTCATAGCTATCAACCTTCCCTTTTTTGGCGGGAAATTCCCTTATTCCAGCGCCGTTTTTCGCTGTTTCCCTTTTTTGGCGGGAAATTCCCTTATTCCAACGCCGTTTCCCGCTGCTATCCCGGATTGTTATATATCCTGTAAATTTCCCGGATTTCAAAGGAAGCAGCTCCTCTCCCTCCCTGCCGGCGAGGGAGGCTCCTCAGCTGCGTTGCTCGGCTGCGTTGCTCACCAATAGTTACAGAGAATAGGATGTCATTAGACAACAGCACTGTTTGTGCTTTGCTTGCATGTAAAATCAACCACTCTGGCCCAGCCCACAAATACACTCCTTCCAAAAGAGTGTTAAAGGATGCAAAGTATGCAACACGTTTGTATAAGAAGTCATTATTTGATGCCAGAGAGCCAAAAGAGTGAACCTGATCAATCCCCCCATGAAGAATTGACGCTTTTGAATTGTGGTTCTGGAGTCCCGTGGACTGCAAGAAGATCAAACTGATCCATTCTGAAGGACATCGGCCCTGGCTGCTCACCGGAAGGACAGATCCTGAAGCATCGCATGAGAAGAGAAGACTCCCTGGGAAAGAGACCCTGAGGTGGGGAAAGATGATGGTGTGTAGCCTGGTGTAAATTAATTTGTAGCCTGGGGGGATTACCGCAGCGTGGACTGTCTCTGAGAACCATAGACTGTTCCCGGGACAGGTGAGGCTGCTGATCCCTTATTTTCAAATCTGAAAGTTGACAGCTATGGTTGGCTGCAGGAGCTTCCTGCAGCCAATCGGAAGCCGCACCTTCATTTCTGAAGTTGTACAGACTTCTGGAACGGATTCCGTTTGACTTATGGGAAATTCCGAACATATGGCAACCCTAGATCGATACCCATTTTATGCAGAGAAGGCAGCACTGCATCTGATGTAGTAAGGTCCGGCCTTCTGAGATTCATGCCACAATCAATATGGGGTTGCTTTTTAAAGTGCTCCAGTGAAATTTGTTATTTTTACACAGCTAGCTCTTCTGGAATTTGAGATTTTCTCCTTTTTCAGTGTTGCTTCTTGCCCCGAGCCTTCGGGAAAACTGTGGGTTAAAAATGGACTGTAGCGTAGTAAATATATACATACACACACAAAATAAGCTTCCAAGGGTAATTAAGAAATGTTGCAAGTCCTGCTGAGCAGCAGTTTCCTGTCTTGCCTTCAGAGCATCTTATGTAAATGAGGAGTTACACCTCCAAACCCAGCCAATGGCATGTGCAGACCAGTTACTAAATTACACAGTAGCAGCTGTGGTGAATGAAGGATTTCGCTTAGCACCTTGATTAGAAGTTGTTAGTACTTAGATCCATGTGGTGTGCAATTTGCTTTGTAGTGAGGCAGTTTGGAAAAGGGGGTCACGAAGGAATGCTTAAACACATAGGTTCATAAATATATATAAATGTAATGCTGGGGGGGATCCTAACAAATGAGAGGGTCATAGTAACAACACTTTTCCCTGTCTTTTATTATTTGTCTTGGACTAGATAATCCTTAGGGTCCCTTCCAACTGCACAATTCTTATTCCGAGGCATTTTGAGCAAGGAGGAAACATGATCAGAAGCAGAGGGGGTCGGGAATAGCCATACCTTTTGTCAAGTTGCCGACGTCAGATTCACTGCGAGGAAATCAGTCCCTGGTTTCAAAGCCTAGAGCAGCAATGTCCAACAGGTCGATCGCGATCGACAGGTCGATCCCCGAATGATCGTGGTCGACCTCAGAGATCGTGGGCTCCCTTTTGACTGCTGGCTGTAAAAAGAATTGTGTTAGAAGTCTCCGCCCCCCGCCATCCTCGTTCAGTCCGCGAAATGGGCGGCCGTTTCTGATACAAAGCTTGCCTGTTTCGCTGTGTCCGTTTGTTATCATCAATGGTTTTTTTTAGCGCTTTGTGACTCCCCCCCCCAAAAAAAGCTGAACAACTTTGTCCTCCCTTTGTCCTCCCTTTAAAAAAGCTCAAAAGTTTCATCTCCCCTAAGAAAAGCTCAACAACTTTGGCCTCCAGTGTGAGTAGTGGTTAAGAGCGGTAGACTCGTAATCTGGGGAACCGGGTTTGCATCTCCGCTCCTCCACATGCAACTGCTGGGTGACCTTGGGCTAGTCACACTTCTTTGAAGTCTCTCAGCCCCACTCACCTCACAGAGTGTTTGTTGTGGGGAAGGAAGGGAAAGGAGAATGTTAGCCGCTTTGAGACTCCTTCGGGTAGTGATAAAGCAGGATATCAAACCCAAACTCTTCTTCTTCTTCTTCCTCCATAGAAGCTCAACAACTTTGTCGTCGTCCCCCTCCAATGACAATCACTGCCCGTTGTTTTATACTGGTGGCAGATCACTGTCTCTAGGGAGTTGGACGTGCCTGGCCTAGAGGTGCTGGAGTTCAAACTATAGAGTCACGCTCTATAGATGCTTCTTCCTAAAGCCAGGGGTCCTTGGGGAGATAGACTTACCACAGAAGTAAGGATGTTTCCAAATAACCCATAGAGTGAATATTTCTCCTGATTTGTTTGCAGGGGGATTAGATGACACTGGCTTTTTAATGAAACTTCGTTCTGTGAGGAGGTTAGGCGACATTATATCAAAGCAAGTGTTATCAGTGGCATAGCATAGGTTGCGAGCACCCGGGGCTGTGCAGAGGGGTGGGTGGCAATAAACAGACGGACAACAAACAATTTTGCAATCCCTTATGGTGGCTAATGCAAGGAAGGATAAATACCAACCGTCTATTACACAATGGTCTGAGGACCTCACTACTCTGACTACATTTGAGCATATTTCATATAGGTGTCAATTTCTTGAGGATACCCATTTGGGCATCTGAAGGGCTTAAATTAATTTACATGTTTAATTTGTGTACTGTTGGTCAACCAGTGTTGTTAGTATTAGGTAAAGGGACCCCTGACCATTAGGTCCAGTCGTGTCCAACTCTGGGGTTGCGGCGCTCATCTTGCTTTATTGGCCGAGAGCCGGCGTACAGCTTCCAGGTCATGTGGCCAGCATGACAAAGCCGCTTCTGGCTAACCAAAGCAGTGCACGGAAACGCCGTTTACCTTCCCGCTGGAGTGGTTCCTATTTATCTACTTGCACTTTGACGTGCTTTCGAACTGCTAGGTGGGCAGGAGCTGGGACCGAGCAACGGGAGCTCACCCCGTCGCAGGGATTCGAACTGCCGACCTTCTGATCAGCAAGCCCTAGGCTCTGTGGTTTAACCCAGAGAGCCACCTGGGTCCCATGTTGTTAGTATTATTTATACCTTATTATTTATCATGATTGTTATTATTTTCTCTCTTCCCTTTTTCTTTAATTTTATTTCATCTTTTTTCCCCTTATTAAATTGCAAATAAAAATAAAAATTTAAAAATGCACTCAGCCAGAATCTCCTAATTGCCCGAAGATTCATAGACTCAGCGACATGAAGACAGTAACTGATTCACTAATTGCCTTTATATTATCTTTTCTCTTCTCATGTTGTAGAGCTGAGCCTGGCATTGCAAGTAAGTCCCAGAGCCATGCTTTGCTGACTCAGATGAATAACCACATACACAAACCCCAATTTTTCTTTCATGGTGTGCGGTATTGCATAAGGCATTTTAAATGCAAATTTTGCTTTTGCTTGCAGTAAATAATAATAAAAATGTGAGAATAAGGTTCAGTATGTTAAAGAACTACAGTGCAGTTCAGCCTAAGATATAGTGTTACTAATGGAGGAGGACATTGCCGGTATCTTCACCCATGCAAAAGGCTTTTGTTTGACCTGAGAGTGGATCAAACCACTAATATGCAGCTAAGGAATCAGAGCACTATGCAATTTTATGCATAGTGCAATAATCTGCAATAATCTATGCAATAAACTGCAATAATTTATGCAATAATCTGAAGATCTGCACACTCAGAACAGCAGAGAGTAAGTTACACCTGCTGTGTCATCTTCCTGAAAAAGCATCAACATTGATCATGGAGTCTTTCATCCAGTTCTAGACAATGCTTCCAGAAGTCGTTTAGGATTAGGTCTCAGTGAAGCATTTCCACTTCTTAGTTCCCAGTACTTAAAAACAGTCAAAAAAAGAGCTCTGTGTGATTACCCTCCTTCATTGTCTATCCATCTCCCCTGCATTTCAAATTCAGAAATGGAGTTTTCAGTCTTTGTCTTAAAGCCAGTCCCTGCAATCAATCTCCTTTTCAGCACCAACAATCAAAAACTCCAAGATTACAGACTCCCCCAGGCAACCCACTAAAACTCAGAACTGAAAAGCAGCTAGCTTTTCCATTTCTTTTGCTCAGCCTTCAATTTTCTTCATCTGAGGAGTGACATATAGTCCTGAGCCCATTTCAAAACCCTTGTGTTCTTGCCAAAATATATATTCTCAGTTTTTGATCAACTCTGAGATATTTGGAGTACAAGGAAGCTATACATCTTACCAGCACCCCAGCCCCTATAATAATAATAAATACCTCTCCCAACCCGACCTGGCCACAGTGATCCATGTGACGGTCACCTCCAGGCTTGATTACTGTAACTCGCTCTACGCAGGGCTGCCCTTGAAACTGACCCAGAAACTCCAGCGGGTGCAGAATGCTGCAGCAAGGCTCCTCACAGGGTCCTTGCCGTGGGAGCATATTCACCCAGTGCTTTACCAGCTGCACTGGCTCCCGGTGGAGTATAGGGTCAGGTTTAAGGTGCTGGTTTTGACCTTTAAAGCCCTTTGTGGCTTAGGGCCCTCGTATTTACGGGACCGCCTCCCCTGGTATGCCCCGCAGAGGACCTTAAGGTCCATGAATAACCATAGCTTAGACGTCCCAGGCCCTAAAGAAGTCAGACTATCCTCCACCAGGGCCAGGGCCTTTTCAGTGATGGCTCCGACCTGGTGGAATGCTCTGTCCCATGAGACTAGGGCCCTGCAGGACTTGATCTCCTTCCACAGGGCCTGTAAGACAGAGCTATTCCGCCTGGCCTTTAACTTAGCCTGACCCTTCTTTCCTTTTCCCTTCCCCTTTTTCTATGAAGAAACCCCTACTGAGATTCCACATTAATTTTCTTCCCTGTACTCCTTGCTGGCCCTAACAGGACTAATCTGGCCAGTTAGCCCTGGTGATGCCACATTTATGTTGTATTTATGCTGTTTTTTAAGCTGTTTTTAAAATCGTTTTTAATCAATGTTTTTATGTTTGTTGTTAGCCGCCCTGAGCCCGGTTTTGATAGGGGAGGGCGGGGTATAAATAAAAATTTATTATTATTATTAAGCTTCATTATCTGTGAGGAGAATTTGAACCTGGACTCACCTACCCATTTATTTTTTACTAAATTTCTATGCCGCTCTTTATGCGAGGATCACAGGGCAGTTTACAATAAAAAAACAGAAAAATGCATAACATAATAACAAACAAAACAATAGCACCCCTCCCCCTAGTAGAGGTCCCACACAACTGTCATTAGAAAACAAAATTTTCACTGCTGTTCTCCTCTGTTGGCACAGCAACCAAGAACCACCATGATGTCTTAACAAAAGACCTACTGTTAAGTAGCTCTCAATTCAAAAATATCTTGAATGGCAAACCTTCTGACTGCAGATGGGAGCTCACATTCTCACATGCTCTTCCATGCCCTTGAACAGGCTTCTCTCCTTTATGGTTTCTATGTGCCAGGAACATGCAATCTTCATTTTGCAGATATGATTACTTCTGAAATACACTGTGGAGATCTAAGACTAAGTTCCGTTTTTCTTTCCTTTGCAGATTTCACCTTTAAGGCCCTAAGGAAGGACAATGGCAAAGACACGAGTGCTAGCTTGACCCCGCGACCATGGTTGCCCGGGGCTGTGGGTGCCATGCAGCATACATGGCTCTGGCACTGAAATCTGTGGCTACCCAGCCCATTCCTGGGGAATTTTGTGGGTTCTTGAACACCCAGGGCCCCAGGAAACAGGCACCTATGGGCAAGGACAACAGTTATGACCCAACAATAGGCTCCTTTATAAGTAGTACAGTACTTAGCTCCTTGCTGCCTTGCGGGACATCTTTGGAGAAGGAAAGGCTAAGCAGTATACCCGACACAAATCCAGAGTGGAGTCCCTGAGATGGCATCTTGTACGCCTCCTTCCAGCAACTCCTGCAACCAAGCTGGTGCCAAATGCTTTTGCTCTGCTTTTCTTTGGACCACATCAGTGTGGCCGAGAGGGGTGGTCTTGTCGTCTGGGCAGCCCAGGACCTCCATACACACTGCCCAGGTTTGTGCCCCGGAGAGGTCACTTCGGTGCTGCTAACACACAGCAAAACCAATGACAGAGCCACCAGTTATGAGTTACCATTCTCTGCATCCACAGCAGGTGCTGTGATCCTCCAGCAGTTTGACTTCACCCCCTGTAGCGTTCGTACGGAGCCCCCGGTCGTTTCACGGACTATTGACCCATACACCACTAACCCGCTGCCACCAACCAGGTTCTCCCCAGTAATATATTCAGACTCAGTCAGGTTGTAACGTATTAACAAAGCTTCCAGTTTATTGTGAACGCAAACAGTTTTAAATACTTTGAAACACTGTAATCCGATTCTCTCTCTCTCTGTCTCCCCTCTGTCTCTAACTCACTCTGACTCCTATGCCTCCCACCCACAAGAAACCAACCGAACCAACTGTCTCTCTATTTCCAACTGTCTTCCAACTGCTTTTTCCCAACTGTCTAAACCTCTGGCCTTTTAAAAACAGGTAGGCTCCGCCTCTGGGCTTTTCTATTAGTCTACCTATTAACCCTTTCTCTCCCCCTGTACAGACATTTCCAAAAGAACGGGCAAACGCCACACCCCCGGAGACACAGCCCATCGTCTCTTGAGACAGATGGATGAAAACAGTTACCTAGCTCAACCCTGCGTTTGGGCTGTACCATTTCGTACTGCCGGTGGAAGTCCGGAGAAGACCCTTATCATAGCATTAATGGTTCAGCCCAGGTACAGATTGAGAACTAGGCTTCGGACAGACCTGATAAAATAAATTATCTTTCCAGTGGTACCCTTATCACATCGAGCAAAAGGAATATCCCACTCAGCATTTTTAAGCTGACAGTGCAAAGGTAGCTGGTTGATTAACCTGGAGCCAAGAAGGATTTTTTCTGTTGAACCCAAATTGACTCGGGGAGAGGAGGGTCGGGTTGTTGTTGTTGTTGTTGTTGTTGTTGTTGCCTTCTCCTCACTGCTTTTCTTGTGAGTTGCTACACCTTGCCTTGTAACTCAGAAGGAGTTCAAATGGGGGTGTTTCAGGGGTTAGCTACTAGAACATCATTGCCATCTTGGTTTCATAAAGTTGAAAAAGCTTAAATACACATAATTCTGCCTTGCCTTTTCTCCCAGGGTTTTGAGGCCAGTCTCTAATCTTAGTTTGGGATGAAGTAGAAATCAGTGGAACTTCAGCTACATGCACACCATGACCCCCCCCCCAAAATAATCCTGGGAATTGTCTTTTGTTAAAGGTGCTGGGAATTGTAGCTCTGTGAGATGCACAACAATTAATCGTACTAATTACATCTAAACTGGCATCTATACCTTTAAACTAGCTTATGCACACTTTGTACAAATCTGTGAGTCTTATTTTGCCCTCCTTTTTGGCCATACATCAGTGACCCCCCGCCCTGCTTTTAAGAGGAATACAAACAGTACTGCAAATAGCCTTGCAGCATTAGAAGAATTCCAGCAATCCACAACTGGGTAGTTCAGGACCAACTGAAATGTCACAAGACAGGGAGCAAGTTTTTTTAGGTTTTCCCAAAAAAAAATCATCAGGCTGCATGTATTCAGCAGAACATGTGACATTATTTTTTTAATAAAAAACAACAACAGCACTGGCTGCTCTGCCAAGTTCAAAGTCTTTGTATCAATTTACAAAGCCCGGGACAACTTCTTAGATCAAGCATACCTTACAGGGCTGCCTGAACCCTTATATCCCAGCTCAACTAGTAAGAACATCTGCAGGAACGTCACTAGTTGCCCCCTTGTCCTGCCCAGTTGGTGATGTTCATTTGCCACAAACCCCAAACCCAGCCTTCAGAGTTGGTGGTCCACCCTTGTTGAATGCTCAGCTGGTGCCCTCTGTGCTAACATTCAGACATCCACTGGAAACTTCTTTCCCACCAGGCTTAAGCAGACAATTAAGAAATAAACATTTCCCAGCATAGCAGTTTCACAAGGATCTGCTACCTGAAGGCACAAGCTTCATAAACCTTCATACTGAGGTCCAGCTCCGAGGGCCTTCTGGCAGTTCCCTCCATGCAAGAAGTGAAGTTACAGGGAACCAGGCAGAGGGCCTTCTCGGTGGTGGCACCCGCCCTGTGGAACACCCTCCCATCAGATGTCAAGGAAATGAACAACTATCTGACTTTTAGAAGACATCTGAAGGCAGCCCTGTTTAGGGAAGTTTTTAATGTTTGATGTTTTATCGTGTTTTTAATATTCTTTGGGGAGCCGCCCAGAGTGGCTGGGGAATAAATATGTTGTTGTTGTTGTTGTTGTTGTTGTAGCAGCAGGAACAAAATAAAAAAATTCCTTCCAGTAGCACCTTAAGAGGTAAAGGTAAAGGGACCCCTGACCATTAGGTCCAGTTGTGACCGACTCTGGGGTTGCGGCGCTCATCTCGCATTATTGGCCGAGGCAGCCGGCGTACAGCTTCCGGGTCATGTGGCCAGCATGACTAAGCCGCTTCTGGTGAACCAGAGCAGCGCACAGAAACGTCGTTTACCTTCCCACCGGAGCTGTACCTATTAATCTACTTGCACTTTGGCGTGCTTTCGAACTGCTAGGTTGCCAGGAGCAGGGACCAAGCAACAGGAGCTCACCCCGTCGCAGGGATTCGAACCGCCGACCTTCTGAGCGGCAAGCCCTAGGCTCTGTGGTTTAACCCACAGCGCCACCCGCGTCCAACTACTAAGTTTGTTATTGGTATGAGCTTTCGTGTGCTTAGCTGGTCTCTAAGGTGCTACGGGAAGGAATTTTTTAATTTTGTTTCGACTACAGCAGACCAACACGGCTACCTACCTGTAACTAGTTGTTATAGCAGGGTTTGCCTTGCCATGAATTAATAAAAGCTGCCCATTCCTTTGCTCAACTTTGGCTGGCTAGCAAAGTTTCCAGCACATCCTGTCCCCCTCCCCCGCCAGGTAATCTCCCATTCCTTCCACCAAGATTAACTCTGACAAAATCCATAAGCTTTCTCCTTTGAGTATCAGCTCTATTTTCCTCTGTCTACAAGTCTTTACACAACACAAAGGGACCTGCATATTTCTACTGTTAAGCTTAAAAGAAGGGAGCTTAGTGAGGCTATTCAAGGTGCCAGGGTCCTTTTTGTCTCCATTCAGGGGTTGTGATGCCTCTGCATTAAAGACACTTAATCAGCAGCCAGGAACTTTCAGCGTAAGAGTCTCTTTGAATGCCTGGTTTCCATTCTACCCTTCTGTCTCTATTTTTTCTCCACTAAAAATATTTTTGGGGTTGCTTAAAGTAGAACACCTATTGATACCTGGAGACTGGGGGCTTCCCAGGCACAAGGATGGAGTTAATCCACCCACTGGGAGAATACTACAAATGTTACAACTCTGAATCAGGGCCTTTTTACACTTTTGTTGTTGTTGTTTAGTCGTTTAGTCGTTTAGTTGTGTCCGACTCTTCGTGACCCCATGGACCAGAGCACGCCAGACACTCCTGTCTTCCACTGCCTCCCGCAGTTTGGTCAGACTCATGTTGGTAGCTTCGAGAACGCTGTCCAACCATCTCGTCCTCTGCCGTCCCCTTCTCCTTGCGCCCTCAATCTTTCCCAACATCAGGGTCTTTTCCAGGGAGTCTTCTCTTCTCATGAGATGGCCAAAGTATTGGAGTCTCAGCTTCAGGGTCTGTCCTTCCAGTGAGCACTCAGGGCTGATTTCCTTCAGAATGGATAGGTTCGATCTTCTTGCAGTCCATGGGACTTTCCAGCACCATAATTCAAAAGCATCAATTCTTCAGCGATCAGTCTTCTTTATGGTCCAGCTCTCACTTCCATACATCACTACAGGGAAAACCATAGCTATAACTATACGGACCTTTGTCGGCAAGGTGATGTCTCTGCTTTTTAAGATGCTGTCTAGGTTTGTCATCGTTTTTCTCCCAAGAAGCAGGCATCTTTTAATTTCGTGACTGCTGTCACCATCTGCAGTGATCATGGAACACAAGAAAGTAAAATCTCTCACTGTTTTACACTTTAGGTGGAGGCAAAGTTGCCTACAGTCAACAGCCAAATGTACCTGTATTATCCCCGGCTGAAGTTTCAGGGTATCTCCAGAACTTATCTGGAGATGCAGAACAGAAGCATGGTCCTTATTTTTTAGGAAGGATTGCAGCCACTGCACCAATAAAATGTACTCTTGGTTACAGCCACCACTTTGGTGAACAGATTGGATCCAGAGCATTCTCATTCTGTGACATTTAGGAGACAGGATGTGACCTTCACCTGGGAGGCATACCCACTGCCTCTCTGGGTGGTGGATCACCAACCCAAACATTATCCATCTTGCCCTGATATGAATTGTCTTTCATTCACCTTTAAAGCCCTTAACAACCTCAGTTCTGTATACCTGAAGGAGCATCTCTGCCCCCATCATTCAGTTCAGACACTGAGGTCCAGGTCTGAGGGCCTTCTGGCAGTTCCCTCATTGCAAGAAGTGGAGTTCCAGGGAACCAGGCAAAGGGCCTTCTCAGTAGTGGTGTCCACCCTGTGGAATACCCCCCCCCCATCAGACTGTAATAAATTGCAAGAAGATGACAAGGAAATAAACAACTATTTGACTTTCAGAAGACATTTGAAGGCCAGCCCTGTATAGGGAAGTTTTTTTTTAATGTTTTATGTTTTACAGTCATACCTCGTGTTGCGTACGCTCCGTGTTGCGTACATTCAGGATAAGAACGGCGGCGACCTGGAAGTCCTCCGCAGAGCGCGTGCGACACGCGGGTGCGCAAAAGTGTTCTGCGCAGAAGCGCAAGAAACGCGAACTTCCGGGGGGGGGGGTTTCCTCGTGCGTTCATGTTACGCACACCCGGGTTACGCAGCGCAACCCCGGAACGGATCCTGTGCGTAACCCGGGGTTCCACTGTATTGTATTTTTAATATTCTGTTGGGAGCCACCCAAAGGGGCTGGGGCAACCCAGTGAGATGGGTAGAATAATAATAATAATTGTGCCCTTCAAAACTGTGTTCACTCTGGAGGAGCTGGTGCAACTTGTGGGCAACGGGGAGGGGACCTTTTGACTGCCTGGCATGCCCTTATATGTCTTTTTAAAAATGACTGGGAAGGAGGAATCTGAGCTCTGTTATGCCACCATCTTCACCCACTGTGATGCATCACAAATAGATGCAAGAAAGCAGGGCTTTTCAGAACATTTTGAAAGGGTCGACCTTTCCCAGGTAGGTCCGTCCCCTTATTTATTTTTGTGCGAGAACCCCATGGCTTATCATTAGTGTTTGGCTCAGTGTTGCTTATGCATATTTCATTTAAGTTACTTTCCCCAGATGTGGAAATCTGCCCCAGCTGCAATGGGAACCACATTCTCACAAGTCACCTCACCACCTGGCCTCCCTCTAAGCCACATCTGTGTGCTGTGCTACTTTGGCCTGATAGGGCTGCCTATGTACAGATATAATGTATATATTATTTGCAGGAGCTATGAATGCCTTAATTCAGTACTTACTCAAGCAAAAGCTGGCTGGTGTGGGCCCACAACTGTACTTAAGGTAGCAGTTGGCCTAACGTTTACACTAATAATAAACATTAGCTTTTATACATTGCTCCAGAGCTTTCGGAGTGCTTCGTATCCTTCGCTTTGGAAACCCTTACCCCAGCCCTGTGCGATCAGTATTATCGTCCCCCACATTGCAGCTTGAGTGCTGGGGCTGAGAAATCACGGTTCCCAATGGCCATATGAAACCCAGGCCTATACCGTTTTTTAAAAAAAATGTGTTTATTAGATTTTGCAGAATGTATAAAATACACCGATAAAACAACAACAACAACAACAACAACAACAACAACACAGCATACGTGGGAAGGACAAGACCACGAATCAATCAAAGAAATGCCAGCCAGAAATGAAAATATAAATAAAAGGGATCAGTTCCGTGCGTCAGCATAGTCAATATAGTTCTCCATAATTTTCCATTGATACCTACACGTATTTACAGGAGTAAAGTCTCTCTGATCTTCACTGCATTCAAAGCACGTGGCATTCCCTCAAAGAATTCTGGGAACTGTAGTCTTCCTCACCCCTAGGTAAAGGCAAAGGTACCCCTGACCATTAGGTGCAGTCATGACTGACTCTGGGTTTGTGGCGCTTATCTCGCTTTATTGGCCAAGGGAGCCGGCGTTCAGCTTCCGGGTCATGTGGCTAGCATGACTAAGCCACTTCTGGCGAACCAGTGCATTGCACGGAAACGCCGTTTACCTTCCCGCCGGAGCAGGGCCTATATCTCTACTTGCTCTTTGACGCGCTTTCGAACTGCTAGGTTGGCAGGAGCAGGGACCGAGCAATGGGAGCTCACCCCGTCGCGGGGATTCGAACCGCCGACCTTCTGATTGGCAAGCCCTAGGCTCTGTGGTTTAACCCGCGTCCCCATTCATTACTCCCCATTTAAAAGCCATCTCTGGAGAATTACAGAGCTGGTGTAGCTAAGGGTGGGAGGATAAGGGCTGGTTAAATACTGGCTGGCTGGCTGTTGTTGTTTTTAATTCTATGTACAGAACAGGCTGCAAACATCCATTACCCATGTTTTGCCCTAAGGTGGCTTTTTGAAGTGACCTGTAATGTATTGGAGAGATGGAGAGGGAGGGCAAGCAATTACCAATAAAATAACTGGTATTTAGCCCATAGATCCAAAGGGGCCATCAAAATGAGGGCAAGAGGAGCAGAGTGGCTCTAAGGGTGAAGTCTCCCTCCCATGCTACTGCCCTTCCTCCAATCATAGCTGTCAACCCTCCCTTTTTTGCGGGAAACGCCCTTATTCCAATGCCGTTTCCCGCTGCTATCCCGGATTGTTGATATCCCTTAAATTTCCCGGATTTCAAAGGAAGCAGCTCCTCTCCCTCCCTGCTGGCCAGGGAGGCTCCTCAGCTGCGTTGCTCGGCTGCCAATAAGGAGTCTGAGACCGACTGGGGGCGGAGCTTGCATGCCTTGTGCAGCCAGACCCTCACGCCTAACCAGACAGCCAGCCTGCCTGCCGTCTATGCGCTTGCTCTTTCGCTCACCCGTTCGCGCACAGCCTCTGGAGCGCAGGGTGGCAAGGCTACTTGGTGCCATTGCACCGCCCTCGCGGCATCCCTTATTTTCAAATCTGAAAGTTTGGGGGAAATCCCTTATTTTCAAATCTGAAATTTGACAGCTATGCCTCCAATTGCTGGATACTCCTGACATGAGATAGAGGTTCTGTGTATTATTCACTAGTTATGGTAAATGGGAGCAGGGTAAGGGGAGGACTCTGTCAGCACCGGGAAATTATAACTGAATCACAAATTAGAAATTAAAATAAGGCTGAAGTCCTAAGTGTGCTTCCTTGAGAGTTAACTCCATCAAGATGAACAGGACAGAAGCAGTGGTGGCTGTGGCCAGAGACAAATGTGGGTGGAGCAATGAATGTAAATTTTAACTTTATTCAGTAGGGTAGTTTCTACACCCCTACCCATCTCTACCCATTATCCAGACAAGTAAGACGTGTTATCAGAGTTCAAGGAGGTGCTCCACTCAGGTCAAAACACTCCTGGTCTAACATATTTGGCCCACCTCCAGCAAATATTTTTACTGGTGCCACCACTGCATTGATTTCCCATGATCCTTTGCAATGAACTTTCTCAACAAGCAAAGATGACTTCTTCTTCTTTTCCCCTCCAGTACGGCTCCTATCTACTGCCTAAGTGCAGGCAGGAATTTAGCCGCTGAAGAATCTCTGCCTCTCGCACATGCCTGTCAAAGGTACGGAAAGCCCAGCCTGGGAAAATAAAAGTGGCTAACCTACACACGAGTGAGGCAACTTCTGGCTCCAGGTCCTTTGTGAAAACCAGTTCTCAACGCATCTATTACTCAGGAGAAGGTAAATGATCTCATTAGAATCAAAAGACTGTAATCAAGCTAATTATTAAAAAGGTTGCAAGAACCAACGTGTAAGATTCCCAAGGTTACACCCAGCCCATGTACTGTATCGATAATTTGAAGGCATGTTCTCAAAATGCAAAGGCGTCGCTGCACCCTTGTATTTGAGAAGAGGGAGTATGGAGATTAGATTCTTATTTTAAAGAAAAACACTGTTGTTTTTTCAGTAGACTAGCCCAGCACTGAAATTGACCCTGGTTTGGTTTCAAGGTACAGTTTAACAGTATACTTGGGGGGGGGGAGACCCTCATTATATCACAACCTTAGGAATAAGGTTTTCATATATTTGGGTTGTATCCAACTAAGCCATACTCTGAGTAGACCCATTAAAATAAAACAGCATGACTAACTTGCCCACTGATTTCAATCTGTCTTATCTCAGTTGGATATATAACCTAATAATTCATTATGGGGTTGGTGTAATTTTGTATCTGTGACTGCTTAGAGCTGAAATTCTAGTCCTAAAACATTTCAAAAATGTCTTCCAGCAAGATATTATAGAAAGTTGCAGCCAAATTCTTATTGTTTTGGAGTTCATATGAGTTTTTGTTTTACTTGAGTAGTGAAATGAGTGTGTCAATTTGCATGCAAAGTGTATGCATTTGCACTAGATGGTCCATGGGGTCACGAAGAGTCGGACACGATTAAACGACGAAACGACAACAAATGCTAAACCCTAGCTAAGAGCTCTCATCTTCTGTTTGGGATGCAAAATCATTCTATGCAAATGTCAGTATCTGCAGGTAGGTCCCGGGATTATGCCTTATTCCAGAATATCACCATTGGGTGGCCCTTGTTTGGGATGGATGGTCCTAATTTTGGCTGCCAAATATTCTTCCTAATTCCCCATGAGTTCCTTAATAACCTGGAGAACTTTGACCTTGAACCAGCTGCCATAAAATGAGCACATATTCTGCTGAAAATCCATTCATATCATTAATTTCATTTCTTGCCTCGGTTTGGAAAAAGGTATTCAACAGTATACGGGGGATGCGGGTGGCGCTGTGGGTTAAACCACAGAGCTTAGGGCTTGCCGATCAGAAGGTCGGCGGTTCGAATCCCTGCGACGGGGTGAGCTCCCGTTGCTTGGTCCCTGCTCCTGCCAACCTAGCAGTTCAAAAGCACGTCAAAGTGCAAGTAGATAAATAGGAACCGCTCTGGCGGGAAGGTAAACGGTGTTTCCGTGCGCTGCTCTGGTTCGCCAGAAGCGGCTTAGTCATGCTGGCCACATGACCTGGAAGCTGTACACCGGCTCCCTCGGCCACTAAAGCGAGATGAGCGCCGCAACCCCAGAGTCGGTCACGACTGGACCTAATGGTCAGGGGTCCCTTTACCTTTACCTTATTCAACAGTATTACTTACAAGAAAGCTGTCCAGGTGGAAAAGAGGGCGGGACTCCTCCACCTTTAAATTTTTTTGGTCAAATGATCCTCAAGTACTGCTGCTGGACGATTAAAGGATATAGAGCTTAAAACTGATTCAGAAACTATTATATATTTGTGAATAGCAAAAATAATAGTTGCAAGATCATGGAAGAAAACCAAAGCACTATTTATTCTAGACTGGTTCTAAAAAAAATAAATGGAACATTGTTGCACTGTATTAGTGAAGCACACATATTATAAAAGAGAACATAATCAGCAAGTTTACAGATTTATAGAGAGATGGTCTTTATCATAGCATGGAATGATAAATATCTAAAGAATAGATTTCCATATTATTTGTTTGCATTCTTATAAAAGGACATATAATAAGATGTTACTTTTGTCATATAATATTTTGCTTTCTCTCCTTTCCCCTCCTCTTTCAAAATGCATTATGTTGCAAATGAGCAACTGATTGAAATAATCATTATTTTACAAAAACAGTGGCGCAGAAAACAATTTCAGCGGGGTTAGCTTGGCGCAAGAATTTGTACCAGCTGAAATTCCCTCTCCCTCCTACAGTAAATCTCTATAGTTTTGACCATGAGTCACAACAGAGAGCAAAGAAATAAAATAGCAATAATTAAAGCAAAATGAAATGTTCACAATAAGATCTAGCTGTGCAGGTATTCCATTGTCTTCCACCACCACCCATTTTAGATGTGTTTTATATCCTCTCTCGCAAGGATTGGCAGAAATGTGTAACTAAATATGTGCACAGCCTAAAACCTGTCCCTTCTGGAGTATGATTAGCTGTAACCAAGGGAAAGTAGACCATGTTCTTTTCCATATTTATTTTGTGCACTTGACCTGTAAAATCCCTTAAAGCCCGTAAGACTGTAGAAATAAAAGTCTATTGGTTTTCCGACAAAAGGGTATTGTTATTTCAATTCAAGCTGTGTTGTTGTGCTTTTTAAAATACACCTTTCCCCGAGATTCCAGCTGTCTCGGGTTGTTAAAAGTGTGTGTGTGTGTGTGTGTGTGTGTGTGTGTGTGTGTGTGTGTGTGTGTGTTTTAAAGAAACCTTTATGCTTTTGTATAAAGTACAAACTTGGGAAAGTTTTCTAGGTCACCCATTTGACTTCAGCCTGGACTACAAAAGACTTTGAAAAGAAGCATGTGACTCTCAGGGTGAACTTGAAACTAAAATGCTCCTGGGGACGTGGGGTGTGTGTGTGATGCTGAAAGGATCTCTCCTTATGATTTCAGGCAAGAGCTATTTTAAAATAGAAAGGGCCACGCAAGAGGTGAAAGCGGTAGTAGCCAAGCTTGTAGAATCGCGTCTCTGCCTCGCTCATAAATAAAGTGGAGCAAAGGGTCGGATTTCAGCATCAAAAGTGTTGTGTGGGTCAAAGTCTGTTGCTCAGCAGCAGAGGGTTCCCACTGGGACTCTTGGGGTGGAAGGCAAGAAGCCCCAACAGAAGGAAGCCAGTGACAGGGAGAGCCAACTAATTCCAGCTTCGTCCCCGTCCTTTCCCCCACTGAGTTCTACAAGGGCAAAACAGAGACTAAGTAGGAAGGAAGCTGACAGGCAAGGCCCCACATGGACTGGTGGTAGCAAGCTCCATTTTCTCTCCCGTGGAGTAAACAAAGCTGGGAGGAAGATATCTAGGATGGCGAACGATGTGCGGGGCAGTCCGGACGCCCTCAATAGCACGCCTCTTGTTAAAATCCAATCCCCAGCTCTCTGCTTCATGCATGAATGGAAGAGGCCAGTGGGTCAACAAACATGGCTTCCTCAGCCGTGTCTGGTTTGACCCAGAGGCAGCTCAGAATACCATGAAGCATTTGATCTCCCAGTGAGGGAATCCTTCTGACTTACTGCAAGAAGCAACCCTGTAGCACAATGAGGTAAATTAGGCATAAGAAGAAGAAGAAGAGTTTGGATTTGATATCCCGCTTTATCACTACCCGAAGAGGCTAACATTCTCCTTTCCCTTCCTCCTCCACAACAAACACTCTGTGAGGTGAGTGGGGCTGAGAGACTTCAAAGAAGTGTGACTAGCCCAAGGTCACCCAGCAGCTGCATGTGGAGGAGCGGAGACGCGAACCCGGTTCACAGGATTACGAGTCTACCACTCTTAACCACTACACCACACTGGTGTCATGGCCGAGGTAAAGTCGACATTGAGGACAGCACTGCATACCTGGCTTTCCAACCCCACACATTATTGCTGGTTTAGGAGGGAGGGCGAGGCAGCAGGCAGCTCAGCACAGTGCAAGAGCAGCAGCGGAGCCAATTTGATGCTTCTGCAGTACATGAGAACAGGGCCTTTTCTGCAGTGGCTCCCTGTTTGTGGAATGCTCTCCCCACTCTCCCCAGGGAGGTTCACCTGACACCTTCATTATGCAGCTTTAGGCGCCAGGCAAAAAAGTTCCTCTTTAACCTGGCCTTTGGCTGATTCACATTCTTTTAAAATGTGTTGGAGGAGGGTTTTGTTTTTGTTTTTATTATGTACTAGCTGACCCGGCCACGCCTTGCTGTGGCTGATTTGGTGAAATGCAAAAGTAAGATACAGTATGAAAGAGAAAGCGTATGTTTACTTACACCTTATCTCGTTGAAGTTCAGTCTATGTGTTCTCCGTTTGTCCCTCCTATTTTTGTCTTCGTTTCTACAACTGTTTATTACTACTATTTTAGTCTGGTTTTGTCAATGGCCTTCTTCGATGTTGTTGATGTGTAGTGGTGGGCTGTATGTTTGTTTTTATAGGAACACGTTTGTATCTGTGGAAGGTGTGGTATGTGGCCCAAAATGTGAGTAGTGGCGTTGTCGTCCGGCCTCTCTCTACAGCCGGTTGAGGTAATAATAATAATAATAATAATTTATTATTTTTACCCCGCCCATCTGGCCAAGTTTCCCCAGCCACTCTGGGCGGCTTCCAGTCAAATGTTAAAACAATACAGCATTAAATATTAAAAACTTCCCTAAACAGGGCTGCCTTCAGATGTCTTTTAAAAATAGGATAGCTGCTTATTTCCTTGACATCTGCTGGAAGGGCGTTCCACAGGGCGGGCGCCACTACTGAGAAGGCCCTCTGCCTGGTTCCCTGTAACCTCACTTCTCGCAATGAGGGAACCGCCAGAAGGCCCTCGGTGCTGGATCTCAGTGCTGGCTGAACGATGGGGGTGGAGATGCTCATTCAGGTATACAGGACCGAGGCCGTTTAGGGCTTTAAAGGTCAGCACCAACACTTTGAATTGTGCTCGGAAACGTACTGGGAGCCAATGTAGATCTCTCAGGACCGGTGTTATGTGGTCCCGGCGGCCACTCCCAGTCACCAGTCTAGCTGCCGCATTCTGGATTAATTGCAGTTTCCGGGTCACCTTCAAAGGTAGCCCCACATAGAGCGCATTGCAGTAATCCAAGCGGGAGATAACCAGAGCATGCACCACTCTGGCGAGACAGTCTGCGGGCAGGTAGGGTCTCAGCCTGCGTACCAGATGGAGCTGGTAGACAGCCGCCCTGGACACAGAATTAACCTGCGCCTCCATGGACAGCTGTGAGTCCAAAATGACTCGCAGGCTGCACACCTGGTCCTTCAGGGGCACAGTTACCCCATTCAGGACCAGGGAGTCCCCCACACTCGCTCGCACCCTGTCCCCCATAAACAGTACTTCTGTCTTATCAGGATTCAACCTCAATCTGTTAGCCGCCATCCATCCTCCAACCGCCTCCAGGCACTCACACAGGACATTCACCGCCTTCACTGGTTCTGATTTGAAAGAGAGGTAGAGCTGGGTATCATCCGCATACTGATGAACACCCAGCCCAAACCCCCTGATGATCTCTCCCAGTGGCTTCATATAGATATTAAAAGGCATGGGGGAGAGGACGGAACCCTGAGGCACCCCACAAGTGAGAGCACAGGGGTCTGAACACTCATCCCCCACCACCATCGCAAACCGGGAAAATGGCGATTCCTCCTGGCGTGGCTCTATACCCGCCGGCGGAGCCAGCAGTAGTGTTTGTGGGAGGTCTGTCTGTCGATTGGATGGTGGTAGTGACATCGGGAAAGGAGGAGGAGGGGTCAGAAACAGGTGTGTTGTGCTGTGCTGTTTAACGTCCACTGGAGGGCGCTATATTTTTTTTGCACAAAATCACATTTTTACCTGGGAAAGGTGTGATATTTGTGCAATGTAAGTACATATGATCACTCCCATATGGGCATGGAACGTTGTGTCCAAATTTGAACAGAATCGATCAAGGGGTTACAGAGAAAGGCGATTGTTAACAAACATCCAACTTGGACGATTTTATATATATAGATTTTGTGTTTTCATATTGTGATTTTATGTTGTAACTGCCCTGAGACCTGCAGGTATAGGGCGGCATACAAATTTAACAAATAAGAATAAGAATAAGAATAAGAATAAGAATAAGAATAAGAATAAGAATAAGAATAAGAATAATTTGGCCCAGTGTACCTAATGGAGCATCTCTACTCCCATTGTTCAGCTCGGACACTGAGGTCCAGCTCCAAGGGCTTTCTGGCTGTTCCCTCACTGAGAGAAGTGAAGTTACAGGGAACCAGGAAGAGGGCCTTCTGGGCAGTGGCGCCCTCCCTGTAGAATGCCCTCCCATCAGATGTTAGGGAGATAAAGAACTGCACAACTTTTAGAAGACATCGGAAGGCAGCCCTGTATTTGGAAGTTTTTGATGTTTGACCTTTTATTATATTTTTATATGTGCTGGAAGCTGCCCAGAGTGGGTGGGGAAACCCAGCCAGATGGGTATAAATAATAAAAGTATTATTATTATTATTATTATTATTATTATTATTATTATTATTATTACAGTCATACCTCTAGATACGTTGGTGCAGGTTGCGTTTTTTCGGGTTCTGAACGTGGCAAACCCGGAAGTGTTTACTTCCGGGTTTCGCCGCGCGTGCGTGTGCAGAAGCGTGATATCGCGCTTTCGCGCATGCGCGATATCGCCGCTCAGGTTACGGACCTTTCGGGGTGCGAACGGCACCCGGGAATGGATCGGGTACGTAACCTGAGGTACCACTTTATTATTATTATTATTATTATTATTATTATTATTATTATTATTATTATTATTTCTGTTACTAAGAATAAGAATAGTGCACCACAGTCTCTGCTGCCTCGCCCCTTTCCCTTTCAAGAACCAGTAGTGATGCACAGTGTTTGGAAGTCATCAGCACTGCCCTGCCTGCAAACCCACCTACCCCCCACCCTGCTACTCATGAAGGACCAGCTATGATCAAACTTTTGAGGACATCGCTAACTGGGACACAGTTTTTGATGCCGCAAAGGAAGTGGGTGGAGGGAACCCGATGCTCCACATACCACTTTGCCCAGGTGCTGAAAATTATGTGTTGGATGTGAGCATGGTTTATACCTATCTTGCGCCTTTTGTGTACATCTAGAACAAAGAGCCCAGCTCCGATCCTGTTTGGCTCTGGATGGGTGTAACTTGCCTAACCCCATAATCTGATCTTGGATACTAAATGGGAGAACTAATACTGCAGCCACAGCCCTCTGGAGGCTGAGGCCTATTGCAGGAGAAGGGTAGCGACTAACCAACACATACTGGATAGTTTGCAGGGTTGGATAGTTTGCAGGGTATGGGGCAGGATACCCTCCCAGTGCAGAAAGCAAAAGCCATTTAAAGTCCCTATGATGTGAAGCTTACATAAAGAGTGCCTTACCTCCATACATGCCACTTTGGGTTGCTTCAATCTACTTCAACTTACACAATGCCACATAACGTATGTTCCGCCTTTGTGAGTCAATCCTTTATTCTTTTATTTATATGATTCCTTACTCACACTTCAGCAGAAGGTCCTGAGGCACGTTTCAACAATATAATATCCAGTTATAAAAACAGATTAAAAAACTGTTACAGTGGAACTTCGGTTGTCGAACACTTCGGAAGCCGAACACTTCGGAACCCGAATGTCGACAAACCCGGACGTGAATGCTTCCGTTTTCGAACACGCCTCAGTTGTCAAACGTTTCAGAAGTCGGACGGTCTTCCGGAACGGATTGCGTTCGGCAACCAAGGTTCCGCTGTGCAATTATTTAAACACACACACACACACACACACACACACACACACACACACACACGTAAAGATATTCCAAATAGAACAGAACACTATGAACCAGTGCTTTTTTTCTTTTAAAAAATGTTTAGGGGTACTCTCATTTTGACTCAAGAAAACCACCATTTTATAGTTCAAACCGGGGAAAATAAATACAGCAAATGGACAAAAGTACAAAGATTCACAAAATGTTTAGGGGTATGCGTACCCCTGCTTCCCCCCCCCAAGAAAAAAGCACTGCTATAAATGCAGAAAAAGAGGTTGGGTCCCAGGAAACAAAATATTTTAACTGCCAAAGGCCACAGCAGGAAGGTTCATCAGCAATATATGGCCAAAGCTGTAGAAGAACGACGCTAGACCCTGGGGGTGGGGAGCATCCAATCAGTGGGCCAGATTTGGCTTGGCACAGGTCCCAATTTGGGCCACGAAGGCATTTTCCCTAAGCCACGACCAGCTGCCCCACAACTAACATCACATGCTAGGTGCTTGGGAACCTCTGGACTTTTGGCAGGTAGGTGGGTCAAACATCTGCCAATCATCTGTCACTGTGATGAAGTTGGTCCACAGGGTGGGGTTCAGGTAAAGATCTGTCCCAAGAGGCCAAAAAGGTTCCACACCCCTGCCCTGTGCTAGATACACCTTTGTGGGTAGGGAGTCCCCCAATTTAGGACCTGCCACAAAGAAAGTCCTCTTCCAAGTCACCTTTCCCCCACATTTCTGAGAGTGATGGAACTACCAAGTACTCCCCTCTGCAGATATTAGCTTCCAAGAAGGTTGCTAGGGATGCTGATGCTCTTTCAGATATTTGGAGTCGCACCCTCACAATATCCTTTTAGACACCTGCTGAACACATTTGTTCAAGCACTTTCATTTCTACCCAGACATATGAATTACTTACCTGTATGTTTGTTGCATACAGGGACCCAGGTGGCGCTGTGGGTTAAACCACAGAGCCTAGGGCTTGCTGATCAGAAGGTCGGCGGTTCGAATCCCCGTGATGGGGTGAGCTCCCGTTGCTCGGTCCCAGCTCCTGCCCACCTAGCAGTTCGAAAGCATGTCAAAGTGCAAGTAGATAAATAGGAACCGCTCCGGCGGAAAGGTAAACGGCGTTTCCGTGCGCTGCTCTGGTTCGCCAGAAGCGGGTTTGTCATGCTGGCCACAACCCGGAAGCTGTACGCTGGCTCTCGGCCAATAAAGCAAGATGAGCGCCGCAACCCCAGAGTCGGACACGACTGGGCCAAATGGTCAGGGGTCCCTTTTCCTTATGTTTGTTTCAAAGGTTTTATTGTATCTTTATGATTTCGATGTATTTTGGTGTCTTCACAATTGATTTGTGAGTTTTAGCTGCCCTTTTATTTACAGTTTTGTTCACACACCACCCCGCTGACCTCTTTGATCAAGCGCTTTTAAAGTCTTCTAAATAAATATATAACTGCAGGTGGCCAGAGCAGACGGAGTCCAAGGGGTTCTTCAGAGCACCACGGATGGTTCTGAGAACCTTAGAAAAAGAAAGCCGGAGAAATAGAGTGTGTTGCTCAGCTGCCACTTTCCATGCCCGTTGGAAATTAGGCTGTCTCTCCCCCCCCCTCACATGAGAATGTATAGAGTTTGGCACCTACTCATTTTCAACATGATGAATGGGCCTTTTCTGCAGTGGCTCCGTTTGTGGAATGCTCTCCCCAGGGAGGTTCGCCTGGCACCTTCATTATACACCTTTAGGCACCAGGCAAAAACATTTCTGTTTAACCAGGCCTTTGGCTGATTGACATCCAATGCCCTTTTAAAATGTGTTAGGGGTGTTATTGGGTTGTTTTTGTTTTTATTATGTATTTTGTGTTTTTATATTGTGATTTTGTGTTGTAACTGCCCTGAGACCTGCAGGCATAGGGCGGTATACAAATTTAATAAATAACAACAACAACAACATTGCAACCTGTTTGTTCACCGGCCTCTCTCACTCTGGCCCGGAGGCGATGAACAATCGAACAACATTGGAACACAAGGAGGAGGTGAAAAACAAGAGCTACCAGCACCTGCCATTTGCGGCAACCTACTCATAATCTTAAAAGGGACATGGGTGTGGGTTAAACCACAGAGCCTAGGACTTGCCGATCAGAAGGTCGGCGGTTCAAATCCCCGCAACGGGGTGAGCTCCTGTTGCTCGGTCCCTTCTCCTGCCAACCAAGAGTGGCTGGGGAGACCCGGCCAGATGGGCGGGGTACAAATAATAAATTATTATTATTATTATTATTAACCTAGCAGTTTGAAAGCACGTCAAAGTGCAAGTAGATAAATAGGTACCTCTCCGGCGGGAAGGTAAATGGTGTTTCTGTGCGCTGCTCTGGTTCGCCAGAAGTGGCTTAGTCATGCTGGCCACATGACCCAGAAGCTGTACACCGGCTTCCTCGGCCACTAAAGCGAGATGAACGCCGCAACCCCAGAGTCGTCCGCGACTGGACCTAACGGTCAGGGGTCCCTTTACCTTTACCTTACTCATAATCTTAAGGTAAAAAAGGTAAAGGACCCCTGGACGGTTAAATCCAGTCAAAGGTGACTATGGGGTTGCAGTACTCATCTCACTTTCAGGCCAAAGGAGCCGGCGTTTGTCCACAGACAGCTTTTCCGGGTCATGTAGCCAGCATGACTAAACCGCTTCTGGCGCAACGGGACACCGTGATGGAAACCAGAGCGCACGGAAACACCGTTTACCTTCCCGCCACAGCGGTACCTATTTGGAGCGGGTGGCGCTGTGGTCTAAACCACTTAGCCTCTGGGGCTTACAATCTTACCACACCACTAGAAGAGTGTACATAGACTCAGCAAGCCATCCATCTTGGCAGAACAGATCACTCCGAGAAGCCCTGTCGGTGCAGCGCACCTCTGCACACAATCGCCAGCTGCTGCTCAAATCGGTCCAGTGATCCTATATGATCCTTCTTCCAGATAGGAGCAACAACCATGCAGAAGAGCAAAGGATATTAGTATTCCACTTGAAAGATGCTAAGGTTTGGCCACCTGTTTTTTGTTTACAGAGTGTTTTTCTCCTCTTTCTTATATTTCACACGGCAGTTGCATGAGATTACCACCCGGCAAAGGCTTATTATTCAAAGAAAGGCCTATAGAGCACCTGCCCTATACAGTTACCCAAACAGATAGTGGAGGGGGGACCTATATCTTGCATGTTTTTAAATTATGTGTACTAAATATAGCCATATAGGCAAGATACAACTCCTTTAGTAAGCAAGATCTAGTCGCATCCTCAAGGTATTAGCATGTGTTTGCTAATACCAAGCACACTTTCATCGTTCCTTATCTTCACATTCCTGAAGATTAAGAAGTATTATTATTATTGCTACCGTTATATTTCTCTTTGCAGCAGTAATGTTAAGAGCTGACTCGGAATGTGATCCCAGGGGATGGGTGGGAAAATACTGCTTGAATTAAAGGGGGCTAGAGGGGGGTCTAAAGGGACGCGGGTCGCGCTGTGGGTTAAACCACAGAGCCTAGGGCTTGCCGATCAGAAGGTCGACGGTTCGAATCCCCGTGACCGGTTGAGCTCCCGTTGCTCGGTCCCAGCTCCTGCCAACCTAGCAGTTCGAAAGTACGTCAAAGTGCAAGTAGATAAATAGGTACCGCTGCAGCGGGAAGGTAAACAGCGTTTCCGTACGCTGCTCTGGTTCGCCAGAAGCGGCTTTGTCGTGCTGGCCACATGACCCGGAAGCTGTACACCGGCTCCCCCGGCCAATAATGCAAGATGAGCACCGCAACCCCAGAGTCGGACACGACTGGACCTAATGGTCAGGGGTCCCTTTATCTTATCTAGCTTTCTTAGCCATTTATGGCAGCCCCTCTAGCTACTATGTTTAGAAACCTATAAAGTCAAGCTTGATTTGGGTTTAAACTAGAAGGCAGGGCTTGTGGGTTTAATTCAGAGCCTCCTTAATTCTTGCCCCGTAACTCAAAACACTGGATGAGGGTGGAGAACAAGCTATGAAACTACAGTTGTACCTTGGATCCCAAACGCTTTGCGAGACTAACGTTTCGGCTTCCGAATGCCGCAAACCCGGAAGTGAGTGTTCCGGTTTGGGAACGTTCGCTGGAACCCGAACATCCCACGTGACTTCCGCAGCTTCTGATTGGCTGCAGGAGCTTCCTGCGGCCAATTGGAAGCCACGCCTTGGTTTCTGAATGTTTTGGAAGTTGAACGGACTTCCGGAACGGATTCCATTCGACTTCCAAGGTACCACTGTATATGTCAGGCTTCCTCAACCTCGGCCCTCCAGATGTTTTGAGACTACAATTCCCATCATTCCTAACCACTGGTCCTGCTAGCTAGGGATCATGGGAGTTGTAGGCCAAAAACATCTGGAGGGCCGAGGTTGAGGAAGCTTGGTATATGTGAACAACACAGAAGAGATGTCTTTCTGAATAAATGCTATCAAAACACCTGTGATTATGGGAACCATTCAACGTGAGTAAAGGGATAAAAGTGCCATGCAAATGATGAACAGTAAAGTTTCCCTCTTCAACTGGTTAATAGTGTTTCAAAAATGAAAGTAATGAATAACATGTGGTCGAAATCAAGCTCAGAGTGTTTTAATAATATGCATAGCTGAGCCTGTTTTCCTTTTTTGACCTACTGGGAATGGAGCCCTTATGAAAGGAGACGGGTTTCTCACCTGTTCTTATCTCTTGTTTTTGTTCTTGGTGGTTCTGAGTCACGCTATGGCCATCTTGGTTGTGAGTCCTGGAGGACCTGCTCCCTGCCTTGCATACCTTTTCCACCTGGCTTGGGAGGGAAGAGCCTTGACTGACTCCAGCTAAAAAACGGAGGCTGCTGAGGAGGCCAGAGACCATCTTGGTTGTGAGTCCTGGAGGACCTACTCCCTGTCCTGCGGGTGATTTTCACCTGACCTGGGAAAGCAGGGCCCTGACTGACTCCAGCTACAATAGCTGAGGCTGCTGAGGAAGCCAGAGGTCATCTTTGCTGTAAGTCCTGGAGGAACTGTTCCCTGTCTTGCAGGCTTTCCCCAGCTGGCCCTGACTGACTCCAGCTACAAAACCTGAGGCAGCTGAACAGACTCTTGGGTTGGGGTATTATTTAGAAGGTTCTGTTGCTGTTATTATTGCCCTAATGTGTTTTAAATTGTTTTAAACTGCCTTTAGACTTGTTTGTTTTTAAATTTAGGGGTTTCGTTGTTTTTTAAATTGAGGGATAAAAGATATGCCTGGGAATAGAGCAGGGGAAAGCAGGGCTGACCACAATTGCAGTGGCTCTGGACAATAGGAGGTATGGGGGGGGTTGGCTGGGTAAGGGGCATACAGCACAGGCAATTTATGACTGCCATGTGCCAGCCCTTCCTCCAACTTGGAAATTGCAGTTGTCCTATCAGCGACTGCTGTTGCTGAATGCTAGGTCAGCTCTGAGTAAGACCTCCCTCATGCATGATCTGATTATGCATGAGAAGGCCGATCTGGTATCACTGAGATCTGGGTGGTGAGCAGGGTGGAGCTGGTCTCACCCAGCTGTGACCAGGGCCGGCGCGTCCATTTAGGCGAACTAGGCAACTGCCTAGAGCGCCAAAATGGAGGGGGCGCTGGACAGCCTGACCCCCGCCCCCCCCGCTGCCCGGTGCCGCCCCAACCAGCGGCGGAGCAAGCAGGTTGGGGCGAAAACCACAGTGGCGAGGGCGCCAAAATGGAGGGGGCGCTGGCCAGCCTGCCCCTCGCCCCCCGCCGCCGCCCCAACCAGCGGCGAAAACCGCGGCGGCGCGGGGCGCCCAGCCGGCAGGGGGCGGGGCACCGTACGTCATGCGCAATGACGTCACGTGGCCCGCCCCCTCACCTAGGGCACAAAAATTGCCAGCACCGGTCCTGGCTGTGACCACCTTTGCACTCGGTACAGCATCAGGGTAGACTTGAAGGTCAGGGAGAGGAAATTGCTATAGACTGAGATTCCCCCCCTCTCTTATGGCTCTCTGTCCAGTTAATGGGGGATCTAGAGTGTGTGTTCCCAGCATTGGGCAAATTAGAGATTCTGCTTGTTTACTGCCTGCTTTGCTGCCCAGCAGCTTCCCTGCCTGAGCTGACAGAGGTTGTCTCAGTGTTGAGGACTCCCAGACTGCTGGCTCTGGGGGACTTCAACATCCATGCCAAGGGGACTGGCTCTGGGTGCCTCAGGACTTCATGGCTGCCATGGGGCTGTCCCAACATGTCACTGGCCCAATGGATCAAACAAGAGTGGAGGAAAACTCAAGTCAAATGCAATCAGATACTGGCGAGGGCTCATCATCAAGTCTACCTAGGGAAGTGAAGGCAATGAAGAAGTTATACTTTGCTGATTCCATCACATCCTCATTGGGCCGTCCGGCAGAGCTTTTCTGGGTAGTACAGTCTGACCTGAAGGAGGTGGCAGAATGGACAGGAGCAGACTGGGATTTTTTTGCAAAGTATTGAGGATAAAATTGCTCTCTCTCTCTCACACACACAAACACACACACTAGCTCAGGCTTCCTCAACCTTGGCCCTCCAGATATTTTTGGCCTACAACTCCCATGATCCCTAGCTAGCAGGACCAGTGGTCAGGGATGATGGGAATTGTAGTCTCAAAACATCTGGAGGGCCGAGTTTGAGGAAGCCTGATCTAGCTACTACACGGTGGGCAAAAAAAAACTAAAATCCTGCATTGCAAAGGGTTGGACTAGATTGCCCTTGTGGTACCGGTACAATTCTAATGCATTTCTGATTTTAGTGTGCTATACACACATGCATATGGGGAGTGCTTTTTTTTCATTCAAAAATGTGTTTTCTGAAAAAACACCGTGACACGAATTGAGGCCGTCATCAGGGGTAGCAACGGAACTGATGATTCACCGTGCTAGAGAAGAAACTAAAAATTTTAAAATTCTTCACAAAATGTTTAGGGGTATGCGTACCCCTGCGTTACCCCCCCCCCCATTTAAAAAGCACTGCATATGGCAGAAGCCCACCAACTATGGGAAAATTACTTCTTTTCCCCAGGATGCACCCCCACCTCCACGAAACTATACAGGATAAGGAGAGTAGGAAACTCTTTTCAAAGCAGGAGGGGGAATAAGAAGGAAACATGCATGAAGGATTATAGGATGAAAGAACATGGGCAGCTTCAGGAATCGTTGTGGCCTACATAAAATGATATCGGGGGTCACATAGAGCCACCAGGCTGCAGTTTGGCCACCTGTGCTGTCAATTGTCAGAATAAGCATAATACCATCCTATATATATCTTATACGTACTGTGCTTCTGTGTTTTTATAGTTCAGAGCATGAATAGTTTTTTTCCAGTCAGACTGATTCATACATTTGTGAATGCTCAGTCCGTGAATCAGTCTGACAGAGTATCTGGATTTCCAGCCTTGCAGAATTGATCTTTTAAAAATTAAAGCCAAAAGCAACCTATAAGTAACATTTTAGGCCCACCGAAGACTCAGTGAACATTTAGCTTTCTTGCCCGCTTTGATCAGCAGAAAACCAGGTAGGGTGGAAGCAGACCCCCATACATGACAGGGCAGGGGGCAGAAGTTGCTCAAGTCTTTCAGATAAAGTCAGGATTCTCACCCATTTTGCTAATTATATTTATCTTTATTTACATAATCGCACACAGAGAACTGCTGGTGGTAATATTACTCCACACATTAAACAGGAATATAAAAGGCGGTGCTCTTCTGAATGTGGCATAAGCGGTTCCCTCACTGCGAGAAGCAAAGCTACAGGGAACCATGCAGAGGGCCTTTTCGGTAGTGGCGCCCGCCCTGTGGAACGCCCTCCCATCAGAGGTTAAAGGGATCAACAACTACATGACATTTAGAAAATACCTGAAGGCAGCCCTGTTTAGGGAAGTTTTTAATCTGTGATGTGTTAATGTATTTTAATGTTTGCTGGAAGCCGCCCAGAGTGGCTGGGGAGACCCAGCCAGATGGGCGGGGTACAAATAATAAATTATTATTATTATTATTATTATTATTATTATTATTATTATTATAAGAGTGTCAAAGAGCATTCCCACCCCTTAATAAACTTAAGGGCCCATCTCAACTTGCCTACAAAATCCGTATGTTATGTAACCGATTTGTCCCCTGGCAGTCCACACCTCAGCAGGTTATATTCAGATGTGATTCTAATCCGGAGTTACCATTCTCATTTTGCAACATTTACTTTTTTTGAACTCAACATCAACAACAAACCCACCATCACAGATAAAGCTGGTGGGAGCACTTTTAAAGCACAGTGGATGCCCAAGGCTGGGGGGAACTCTGGATTTAGCAGGGAGAAAGTCTAGGACAGAGGCTGTTTCTGGGGACGAGGGTGGGGGACTAAAGGAAGCACAAGGGGTGCATATTATTCCACATTAAGATGAGGTGTGGATGGGCCCTAAGAACTCTTTTAAATCTCTTCGCTGAGTGGCAGAGCTTGCACAGTATCTTGAATTTCTCTATGTGCTTAAGCGTTGATGGCAGACCCTCCAAGTGTCCCTATTTTCCATGGACAGCGCCGGATTTACAGAAGCCGTGCTGATTTCTGATTTGATCCCAGGACGTCCCGCTTTTCCTTTCTGAAGAAGTATGCATTCACACGAAAGCTCATACCAAGAACAAACTTAGTTGGTCTCTAAGGTGCTACTGGAAGATTTTTTTTTATTTTGTTTCCGCTTTTCCTTAGGATGTCCGTATTTTCATATGAGAAATGTTGGAGAAGATGGGCTTATGTGGCCCCCGAGCCAACCTTCAGAAGACATCTAAAAGGAGGTTTTTTTAAAAAATGTTTTAATGTTTTATTGGTTTGTTTATGTTGGGAGCTGCCCAGAGTGGCTGGGGCAACCCAGTCAGATGGGCGGGGTATAAATAATAAAACGATGTTGAGGATGATGAAACGGGACTTCCCTCTTTTGCTAGAGAAATGTTGGGAGGGCATGAAAGAAGCACAATGTTGTGCATGTTATTCCACATTAAACGGAGGTGTGAACCTTTTCAAATCTCTTCACTGAGTGGCAGAGCTTGCATAGATAGTATATTGAATTTCTCTATGTGCTTAAGCGTCGGTGGCTCTTTTTGGGGCGTGAAAGAAATGCAGGGACGGGGAGAAGGAAGAAATGGGAGGTGATTTAATTTCAGGGTGGATTTGATTTAAATCAAACTGATTTAAATCACGATTAAAATCACTAGTCAGTAAGGCTCAGGGTGGATAAAAATCAACGGTTTTTTTTAAAAAAATCCGATTTAAATTTTAAAAAATCTGATTTTTTAAAAAAAACTCGTTGATTTTTATCCACCCTGAGCCTTACTTACTAGTGATTTAAATCGTGATTTAAATCAGTTTGATTTAAATCACATCCACCCTGTTTAATTTCCAAGCTTGCCAAGGGCAGGAACTCTGGATCTTCGCCGCAGGGTCTTCGCTGTCCCGGGCCTTAATCTCTTCCCTCTCCCGCCCTGGGTAAGCACCACGTTCCCCACTCTTTTTTCCTTCTCCACCCTGCAATAGCTTAAACTTCCAAAAACCCGACGCCTTCTCCCCAGGGAGCCACAGGAGGGCCGAGCAACCTTCATTTGCACACCAAAAGCCCTGCAAAAAAAAGCAGCAAGGAAAGAGAGAAGCTACAACAAATACATAATAAATCTATATTGCCCCACGCACGCCCACTTCCCCTCTGCCCAGGAAGCCGCCGGCCCCTACCACGCATGCGCCGCGGCAACCTTGCCTCCGCTACGCCGATCGCGTAGGGCAAGCTGCGACGCCGCATCGGGCGGCGAAAATTGCGTAGCGCGCGGGCGCGCAGGGGGAGGAGGAAGCCGGTCGCGGCGCGGGGAGGCCGGCGCCCGGCGTAAGAGGCTTTGGTGAATGGCCGTAAGAGCGCGCGAGGCCGCGGCGCCGGCGGCAGTAGTAAAGTAGTAAAAGCTGGAAAGCCCGAGCCAAGCTCACCCGCAGGAGGAGGAGCAGCAGCAGCAGCAGCAGCAGCACTGCGGAGTGGGAGGAGGAGGCGGAACCACCCCGCGCGCGCGCCGGCGGTTTTTGGTACCGAGCGGAGAGAGGGAGATGCACACGGCACACTCGAGCTGAGGTAGCTATAAAAACCCCGTTGGTTCGAGTTCCCTCCCCTATAAAGGCCGGCCGGCTCTGAGGCGGCGGCGGCGACATGGCGAGTGGAGCGCGGGGGGGGGGTAGGTGGGATCCGCAACGCGGCGGGGCAGGCCCCTCGCCAGCCTGTGGAGAAAAACGAGGCGGGGTTGGTTTGCCGTTTCCCGCCGCCGCCGCCGCCGCCTCCACTGTTGCTAAGGGGGCTTGGTGGGCGTCGGAAGGAAACGAGGATAACGTGTGAGGGGATTGTGTTGGCGGGGTGGGGGTCCTCTTCCACACAGCCCGCCAACCCCTTCTCATCCTTTCCCTCAGGTGAAGCGGGGGGGGGGTCGCAATGGCGGGGGGTGAGAGAGAGAGAGAGACGAAGCGCCCGTTGGGCCTCTTTGTTGCTGCTTCTGCTTCTTCTAAGCTGCCTCCTCAGGTGTGGCTGAGACAAAAGGCTCTTGCTCCCAAGGCGGCGGCGGTTCTCCTTTGGAAACCGGCGTTGGCGGTTCGCCCTTCTCCTTCCCCATGCTTTCCTTGGGGGGGGGCGGTGGCGATGAGGAGAGGGCGCCGCCAGCATCGGTGGGCCTCGTGGCCACGCCGCCCGCCCCTCTTTTCTCCCTCGTATGCTCCAGCTGCAAGGGCTTAAAGCGATCGGGCCTGGCGCACGTGTTGGTGGTGGGTGCACGGTGCAAGGCCCACGGGTGCTGCTGCCCTCTTTTGTTCTCGGGGCTCGGGCCCACCACACTGAAAGGTTGGCAAAGCACTGGGGAAAAGAAAAAGAGGGGAAAAAACAGCAACCCACTGTGGCTGCCCATGGTTTCTTTGCCCTGAAGGTCTCCTTCGTTGCTGTGTTTGGGTTCTCTGCAGCGCACGCCTCTCACCTGAGTGTGACAGTATCTTTGGTGTTGGGATGCCCCGCCATGCGGAATGTGAAAGGTGTGGGAACTTAAAAAAACAAACAAACATTGTCCACCCTCTGTTCCTCTTCTCCGAGATGTGTAGGTTAAATCCTTCTCAATAAACGATCAAGCTGCTGTTTTGCTTCTGGCTGGGGTCTCTTGCTTGACCTGACCAATTGGGAATCTGTGGAAACACAGCGTACCCCCCCCCCCCCCAAGAATTTGTCTTTACCAGATTTCAAGGGCAATGGCTTGCTTTTCCATCCCTGAAGTTGTTGCGGTATCTTGCGCCCCAATTTTTCTTTTTAAAAAGGTCTTAACAAAACCACGCTGAAATAAATCGCCATAAGGATATTGCTAAACCGCAACAGCACTGATCGGGAAGAAAGAACTTAGTGGTAGAAAATGAGCCTGAATTTGAATTTATAGTGGCGCTGTGGGTTAAACCACAGAGCCTAGGGCTTGCTGATCAGAAGGTCGGTGGTTCGAATCCCCGCAATGGGGTGAGCTCCCGTTGCTCGGTCCCTGCTCCTGCCCACCTAGCAGTTTGAAAGCACGTCAAAGTGCAAGTAGATAAATAGGAACCGCTCTGGCGGGAAGGTAAACGGCGTTTCCATGCGCTGCTCTGGTTTGCCAGAAGCGGCTTTGTCATGCTGGCCACATGTCCCGGAAGCTGTACGCCGGCTCTCGGCCAATAAAGCGAGATGAGCGCCGCAACCCCAGAGTCGGACACGACTGGACCTATTGGTCAGGGGTACCTTTACCTTTACACCTGGAGGTCTCAGGGCGGTTCACAGAACAAAATCAAAATATAAAACCACCAAATATGGTGCCCTAACCTGGATGTGGTGAAGAGACAAGTTCTAAAAAGGACAACTGGTTCCAGTCCCGCTCTAGTAGTGTGTTTAACGTGTGGTTAGTTGCACAAGAATCCTGATTCAAATAGTGCAGTGCAAATAGACTACAGTAACTTAATTTGAGTGCATGTTTGTTCCCAATCCCAGCAAGGGTAGCTGCTTCTCCTTGGGTGCATTGTGGCATCTGTGATCAAGTTTCTGCAGATGGAAAGTAGGCTGTGGCATGTTTTGGTAGAGCAAAATATTGCAATGACATAATAGGACTCTGTTGTTCAGGGATGCAGCTGACATCTTTTTAATAAACTTAACAAAAGTGTCATACCAACAGTGGCACTTTTTTAAAAAGTGACAATGCAATGTAATTGATTGCGTATACCAACATGTGCTGTTAAAAACAAAACTCCCCTTGTCAGTACAGCAGCTGCTCGTATGTGTGTGATTTTGAACTATTAATATAGGGAAGAAATTTAAGTATACTTTTAAAAAGTATAAAGTGGGGTGTCTTTGTCAAGTCCTGCAATGCTGGCTGCGTTTGATGCCGTTAATATTGCACTTGGCAGCAAAAAAAGACAAAATAATCTCTATGATTTATTTGTTAAATGTACCAGTCAGGGTCAGGAAGAGTTTTTAATAGGTTACTTTCTGCCTTCTGTAGCTAGGCCTTTTTAGAAATTAGTCTAGACTTGGTTTTCAAAATTGAGCTACAGATTACATATTCTAGATTGTAGATGGATTGTAGCATAAATCTTACTAGACAAGTAATATTTGATGTACTAATGAATATTGATTTGGAGCGGGAGGGAATGTGAAGTGGAAGTTAAGGTGCTAGTACAAACTGTTCTAATCCCAAAGTATACACTACCTGATCCTGTGAGTTCTTGGAGGTAAATCTTAATGTAAGTGTTCATTAGATTGTCAGCTAATTGGTCCTTTTCCCAGATAAGTGTAGGATTGCATCCTAAATCGCCCTGTCATTGAACACAGCGAGTTACTTCTAGGTAACCCTGAGTAGGAGCAGACTGCACAACATTGTACTAAAGAGATTTCTGTAATAGCTTCAGCAAGCTGTTTGCTTAATAAAAGCACATTGACAAACAAATGTGATTTGTGGGCAGTGTTCTACCATCTGGGCATCTTCTGTTCCTTTTTTTTCATAACTGTTTTTCCCGAATAAAAAGTTTAATTGTGCCTCTTTGTACTGAGTGTAATCTTGACATTTTATGATGTAGGTCTTTGGGCAGACTGTGTTACTACACTGGACATGAAAGAATAGGTTGAACTGGCTTGGGAAATTTGCATACACCTCTGTACTGCATATTGATTTTTCATGGTTCAGGAGGGCACATACATCTCCCAAAGCAGCTTTGCACATTTTGTAGACTTTATTTTTAGGGAGTTTGGCAGTAGTTGCCATTTCCTGCCCTTCTTGCCCTTCATTCCTACCATTGCCTTTCTCACTGCTGAGCACTTGGCTTGTTCTCTTCCTCAGAGCACATTGTCCTGACTATTATGGCTAAAAGATGAGGACCCAGAACATATTTATGCAGCACTGATAATGAGTGTACTTAGGCCAAGTTTCTAATCCTCAAAGGGTTCCTGGCTCTTTGCCGCTAGAAAAATGATCTAGAGAAATGCACACATACGGTAGTTAAGGTTCCTCTTGCATAAGCTATAGTATGGGTGTGGAACTAAACCAATGAACCAGTTCCTAGATCCCGCTACCTTCCAGCCACAGTGGGCCATTTTCAGTGGTGGATGGGCTGTGTCATCCTACTGATCACTATGTCATCAGGTGGCCAATTTTTCCTGGGCTTGAAGTTACCACCAGTCTGCTAAAAAGTGTTGCTTTGAAGCTCTGCTTTCTGCTGGGATAGGCTGTGCTGCAGTGTTCCTCCTGGGAAACTCACTCTTAACTGCCAATCGCTTGACTGCCTCCTGTACCAGGGCTCAGTTGGTGAATATATATATTTTAAGGCTCCTAATTATGCACTGACGGCCACATCCCTACCTGCCCTTTATACCTAACAGTCACATAGGACATCAGGTGTGGACAGGTGGTCATGGTTTTGGGAAATGGCCTCATGGGACAAATGGCCTTACTCCTGAGATATAGGGAAAGGTTTAGGTTCAGGTTGCTTTCTACTTGGGACTCTTCCTAGGTGAGAAGGTAAGTATTGAATCGCAGGCCAGGTTATAGAACAGCTATCTGGAGCACTTACAGGCTTACTATTTTCAGCTGGGATTCAGTCGCTTACCAGCAGGATCTGGTTGTACAATAAAAGTTGATTTTGGAGCTCTTGAGCAACAAACCTAGTACTTTAAAAGTGGACTTGTTGCGATAAGGAAAGTGATGGGGAAGTGTGCTGGAAGTGGGGAATAACATTTGACACAATGTCATGTAACCTCCCTGCAAAAAAAAGGTCAGAATAAGTGCTCAGTAAATAGCTGGTGTATAATTTCTCTGCAAACTTTGTACAAAAGCAGTCAGGATGAGTGCTCAATAAACTGTTCTCCTGGAAGCTACCCAGTGTGCATATATCGGAAAAGTATATTAAAGATGGGAAAATACTTCATGTACAATGCTTACCGCAGTTCTAAGGATCCATACTGTTCTGTGTTTCAGATTTGTTAATCCTAAAACCAAGGTGGATGAAATTAATCATTTATTATTTGTACTGTTCCTAATAGCAAGTTTCATGGCTACTGATTTAGATAATCAGCAAGTCTTCATTTACCGGTATAATGCAGAAACCTTTACCTAGATGGCACAGGGCCTCTTTGTTTATGGAGCTGTAAAGCACCATGTACATTGATGATGTTCATAAAAAATAATGGTTCTCTTATGCCAACAAAGCAGTAATACTGTTTAAAAAGGGGGGGGGGGCTGAGATCCAAATACTGTGGGTCTAGGTTATACAGGTATCTGTATTCTGGAGGACTTAGGCCCCTTCTTCCACAGCACTTGCAATCCTCATAAAATCAAAAGACATCCTGAAACACTTTAAAATTAAACACAAGGACCTACAATTATAATGAGAAATTCAGAGAATGTGGTACATGCATGAAAGCTGTTGGGCATATGCATAGAACTCTGGATTCCAGCCACTGTACATAAGTAAATGGCTGTGTCACTGGAGCCTACATTACAGCTATGTCTTAAGTCAAGTTATTTGGAACTGCTTGTTGATTTCTATGGAGTTTGAGTCCATAAAGATTGGAATATTGCAACTCAGTCTTTTCCCACAACATGTTTTGACCAGAAAATTAACTTGATTTCCCCAATTTTGCCTGAAAGCAGGAATGTAATTACAGTGTGCATAGACAGTGCATTAAAGCAAATTTAAATATGTAAGAAAAAAAATATGTCAAAGTCAAGTTGCTTCTACATGAAAATTTGAAAATACTGCACTCCGAGGTGCAAAGTGAATTCACACAGCTGTACAGATGAAAAAATGCTCTGATCCTGCAGTTGCAAAAATAGACTAGGAAGGGGTGTGTTTGTGTGTCTGTGTCCAATGGTTGATTCTGCCAAAAAAATTAATAATAATTTGTATACAGTTTTGATTTCAGATTCCTGTCCCCCCCCCCCTTCTGGAGCACAAAATAAATGGAAAAGCATTGGTCCGTTAATATAGTGCAACTTCATTCAGCTTTGAAAAGTTAATGGGCTATTTCAGAGCATTTGACCCAAAGCCTTTTGGAACTTTGATTATTTTTTGAAATTCAACCATAATGCATAAAATAACAACTTTTATAAACATGTTTGGAAAGATAAAAGTTTCTATTTGATATTCAACTAGACCATACTCCAAGTAGACCCATTTAAATTGTTGGACTTCTGAGTACAACTTGGATTTCACCTTCTGTTTGTTTTAACATTGTAATGGATCATTAACAAAAAGAAAACAGCTGATGGGGATTATTGTTTTATTTATTAGGTTTTCATTCTGCCTTTCTTCCCAAAGGAGCCCAGGGATGACTTGATCCCATTTTATCTTCTATATCTTGTTTCCAAAGTTATTTATAATAATAAAAAAAGCTAGCAAAAAGAAAAAGCAAGACGTGGACATACACTCTCTGCGCCCCCACTTGTTTCACTCCTCCCACTAGCGCTGGGGGGTAGGGACAACTTTTCTTGGCTTAGCACCAGGAATTGTGGTTTATTTCACTAAAGGTAAAGGGACCCCTGACCATTAGGTCCAGTTGTGGACGACTCTGGGGTTGTGGCGCTCATCTCGCTTTACTGCCCGAGGGAGCCGGCGTACAGCTTCCGGATCATGTGGCCAGGATGACAAAGCCGCTTCTGGCGAACCAGAGCAGCGCCCGGAAACGCCGTTTATCTTCCCGCCGGAGCGGTACCTATTTATCTACTTGCACTTTGACGTGCTTTCAAACTGCTAGGTTGGCAGGAGCAGGGACCGAGCAACAGGAACTCACCCAGTCGCGGGGATTCGAACCGCCAACCTTCTGATCGGCAAGCCCTAGGCTCTGTGGTTTAGACCACAGCGCCACCCGTATCCCTTTATTTCACTACCATCACTTAAAAAAAAAAAAGTCACAATGAGTTAAGCCAAAAGAACTTAACTACAGATCATGGCTTGTTTTGAGTGAAACAAATTATAATTCGCTCCGGTTCAAACATAACACTTAAGTCAGGGATCATGGTTTGCTTTTCTCCAGTGCTAACAGGAAGGAAGCAGGAATGAGTCAGCTCAGGCATTGAAAACCTATTAATTATGATTTACCACAGGATACCCTAATGCAAAAAAGGGACCCAGGTGGCGCTGTGGGTTAAACCACTGAGCCTAGGGCTTGCTGATCAGAAGGTCGGTGGTTCGAATCCCTGCGACGGGGTGAGCTCTCGTTGCTCGGTCCCAGCTCCTGCCAACCTAGCAGTTCGAAAGCACATCAAAGTGCAAGTAGATAAATAGGAACCGCTCTGGCGGGAAGGTAAACGGCATTTCCGTGTGCTGCTCTGGTTCGCCAGAAGTGGCTTTGTCATGCTGGCCACATGACCCGGAAGCTGTACGCCGGCTCCCTCGGCCAATAAAGCGAGATGAGTGCCGCAACCCCAGAGTCGGACACGACTGGACCTAACGGTCAGGGGTCCCTTTACCTTTACCCTAATGCAGCTAGTGTGTGAGGACAGAAACATGATGTCGATTTGGAAGTGATCAGATATCTAGATGAAATTCATGTATGTATGATGGGTAATAGGACTTGTGATGTGAAGCAATGACTGGATTGTATGAAACAGCCATTGTGCTTTAACATCTGCTTGCCTTAAGCACAGTGCTATTCAGTGGCAGGAGTACACATGTTCAGCTTGAATTGCAGTGATGTGCATGCATGTTTCAATCAGTCGTAATGCATCTCAAGCTAAGCAAGAATTTATGACAAGTAAATACCAGTAATTAAATTACTTAATAAGTTGTTTTGCCCCACCAATCTGGCTTACTGCAGTTCTTTAATATCTACCTGTAAGGGAGACCCACTGAGTTCAGTGGGGAATCAACTCCCAGTTGAGTGCATAGGATTTCAGCCTTAGGTTGCTGATGTCAGTCTAATTTTAACACAGTTGTGTCTCTTTGTTATGCCTGCTGACATTCCTGCTACATTATGTCTGTACCCATACTAAATGTGCAAGCAAGATGATATGCTACCTTCTGTCTTTATTTTTATTTTTTTTAATGGAATTGAGACGGGGCTCAGCTTTAGTTGCTGTAAATTTGCAATTGAATGGGAAGAAACTGAACCGAAGCACCTTTAGAATACATATTTAATGGTATTTGAGTATCATCCCATTTCCTGAAAACTCGCATTGGTTTTTCTTCTTATGGTAGAAGCCGAGTCTTTCTAATGCAAATACTTTCATCTTTTAAAAACCTCGAGACTGTTGATGCCCTTCAGCACTGAATATGGTGGTTGTGATCACATCTATTTATGGAGTGCTTGGGAATCTCCGCTGTCCCAAGATTCCTAGTAGCAAATGCCTGTGGCATGCACAAATCAATGACATGCTTTTATAAGGTTTTGTGTATGTGTGTTTTCCAAGTAGTTTGTTCACACAAGCAAGCCCTGCTTGGAACAGGGGCTGGCAAAGGCTATGGCAAAAATACCTTGGGCTTGCAGCCTACGTATCTGAAATACAGATGCCTTGTCTGTTATTGAATACTAGTAAATTAAGCCCGTTGAAATAACGGGCGCTAGAAGAGATGTGTTGAAAGTTGTTAATAAATTGTATAAGGAGAGTTGTAGTTTAAAAGGAAGTTTAGGAGCATGCATTTGTTTGTTATCGTATTGTATTTATTGCGGCAAATAGAGTAAGGACGGCAAGCTACTGTCTGGCAAAACGGTCGCTCGCAGAATGACCGTTAAAGCCAGACAGCGTGGTTAACAGCTCAAATCTGCGGGGGGGGGGGATCGCCTATTGGTCCGTACGCTCCAATCCCTGCGTCAGTGGAGAGCATGCTCAGTAGCGATTTCCACTGACACACGGAAAGCTACGGAGGGACACAGGCACTTTATTATATAGGATGCTCCTATAGAAACAAGTATATGTCGCTGTTATCTGCTACTTTTAACAGTACTGGTACTACACTACATGTAAGTGCATGTGGCCATTGTTTTGAGATCCGGCGCTGTCCTAGATGATGTTGGACCACAACTCCCATCAGCCCTGCCAGCGTGACCAATAGTCAGGGATGATGGGATTTGTAGTCCTTCATAATCTGGTAGATACCAGGTTGCGGTAGGCTGTTTTAAGACATATCTTTATAAACAGTAGCCAACTAGAAAACCTACCAAGTTTATTTTTAACATACCGGTACTTGTATTCAGATTTTTAGTCAAGCTGCATTAAACATACAAATTTGTTTATGACAATTGAATGTTTAAAAATTATTTTGAAAGATTATTGACTTGAAGAGGAAGGAAGGTGAGGATAAAGTAATGTTAGTAGGATTGTGAAAATTGGAGATTAGAAAGGAAGAACAGGTGCCCAGTATATATTTCTGTAATTGCAATCTTCCCCATAATTGCTAAATATTAACAAGCTTGGGTTCCCTAGAAAATTCAGATTCTGCATGAAGTTATTAAATTTCACATACTGAAAATCCCAGAGGATATCCAGAACTTGCAATGAAATCCTGTGTGGCATTAGCTCTGGAGATGGGGAAAATGAGCACTCAGCCATGAAGCTCATCTCGCTACTTCTAAGCATACAGCTTTTGGAGACGAAATATATCCACTTGCACTATCTTCAGGCAAAGACAAGCTATAAAACATAAAGGCTTGCCTCCCTGGATGCAATTATGGGGATGTAAGTGAACATTTATAATTTTTATCTCGTTTTCTGCTATGTCAAACATCTCATATTCAACTTTGTATTTTGGATCTTAGCGCGAAGAGGTGGAACGCAGTAAGTTAAGGCATTCAGGACCATAATTGTTAAGCAGTATTTTAGGTGATTACACATTCCGACATCTTTTAAGGATTTGTGGAATGCTATGCCAGTTTCTCATTGAAATGTGTAATTTAAGCGTATTTTATAAGGCAGTTGGCTTGAATCAAAGAAGGAAAAACATGGCCCCAAAGTTATCCTGTCCTTTTTTCATTTAAGATAAAACAGAATATATTGGACTCCCATATATAGCATTATTAACTAGGAAATATACTTGATCCTAACTTTGGATTTTTAAAATATTGATTCTGCGATGGATATGATGCTGTGACTTCCTTAATCTTGGAACAGGAATAGGGGCACAGGACACAACCTTATATATCTATGCCACTTTGATTACATTTCAGTCAGTGTTAGAAACTGATATATAAAAGCTATTTGCCATATGGCCCCTTAAACCTAGGTTTCAGGCGCACTAACAGAATGTTTAGGCACTTTAAAAAAAGCACAAATTACAAAGCTGAAAATGAATTCTGTATATTGTCAGCTCTAAGTAAAATCTGACGTGTGCCATAGCAAGGCAGCAAAAAAATAAATAAATGCTGTTGTGCGCCAGCCAACCAGATGGTGAAGATGTCAGGCCCCATCCTGGCACCCAGGCATCTTCACTTGGTCACAAGTGGCCGATAGCTAGGTGCAAAATGCGCCTGGCGCCAGGCTAATTTTGAACACTGATTTCAGTGTAACAGACATGGGACCTAGGGCTGGGCTGTGTAGATAGGAGAAGGCTTGAGTCTCTTTTTTTGTATACAATTTGTATTAAGGTTTCTGTTTTACAATTTAAGATATTCATTTTGCATCGTTAAGATATAAATGACTTCCCTTCTTCTCTTTCCATTGTTCATTTTGCGATATATTGCCAGGTCAAAAATTATGAGACCAATATCACTATGTATTTCAAAGCGGTTTTGGATGATATATCGATAACCCAGCCCTAGTCTTGACATACCATTAAGGTGCCATTTGGCAAGTCAAGAGTTTCTAACCCTGATTGTGGAGCATTAGTGCCCATAACTTACTGGGTGGAATACAGCATTATGCTAAGGTGATAGTTGACTTCCGCTAGGGCAACAGATTAGTTGAATCCAGCCAGTCATGTAAAATACATGTTCAATGAATTGCACTCTTTAATCATAGAAGTGTGAAGTTACATGAGTTCATTGGTTTGTGTGTGGTGACTTCAGGCAAAAAACCCTTCTCCAAGCACATGATATGTTTGAATAATACTGAGAAGAATTTGTGAAGGGGTTCGCATTGTTAAGAATTAAAGTGGACAAATGCTCTTAGTGGGATGAGTTGAGGGAAAAGGATAGATAAGTGCATTGATTTATTCAAACAGCTGCATATTCTGTGCAGAATTCGAGTTAGAACTTTTTGCGAAAAACCGTGAGTAAAACATTTCAAAACATAACAAAACTAAACTGTATTTAGTTTACTTATGGACAAACATAAACATGTTGCTTTTTCAATAGGATAATTTTGTGGTACATGTAATGCTAATACACAGAAATGTGGTATTTCTTATTTAAAAGTTGTAATAGTCTAATTAGGTAATGGATGTGATCAGAATGCGATAAATACAGAATGTATTACGGTAATAGAATGTGTTAATAGAAATATCCTTTTAAACTATATTAAAATAATTCAATTGGGAAGTGAAAACAGGTTTTGCTTTGTTTATTTCTGTTTTTGTTTATTTCTGTTTTACTACTTTGTCTGCTCACTACTACCAGATTTAAAAAGGAGTTTTAAAATGTAGACATAGAGATGGAGTAACACATAACAAAGTATAATTTATCTTTGATCTAATAAAGTGTTCAAATCCATACGCAAGAATGCAGATTTACAAAAAGTATTGGGTTTCAAGAGACACTGCTACTTATGAAAAAGGCCATCCTTTGTAATACAACAATTTTAAAATATATTTGTATAAATTTAAGACACGGTAGGTAATTTCATGCACTTGAAGGTCAGATATTGTTTTTTGTTTACATGAAAAATTAGGTTTTCATTGAGTGGGTTTGTGAGCTTATTTACATGACTGCCTTGCAGTTTTCAACCAGGGTGCCATGGCACCCTGGGGTGCCTTGAATGATGGTCTGGGTGCTGCAGGCAACCCTGGTCTCTGTCCCTCTTTCCTTCCCTACCTCCTCTGATGCCTTCTTGTGTCTCTGCCTCCCAAAGGCTTGCACAGCTGTTCGTTGCAGCAGTACTGGCTACAAGCTCCCCAGGCGAATGGTGCCTCTGGGGCTGGCAGGGGGGTGCTTCCCAGGCCCCTGTGGGGCAGTGTCTCTTTGGCACCTCTCTTGGAGGCAGAGGGGCAGCTCAGAGACCAGGGACGGCAGCTGCGGCTACCCAGAGGACTCCCAAGGAGAGGAGGCTGAGGGAACACGCCACAAGGGGAGGGTGTTTGAAAAGGGGTGAGGGGCTGCCAGCTGTGCAGGGAAGGGATGACATTACTGAGCTGAGTCCCACAGGGGTGTTGCAGAAAAAAGGTAGTTGGTCAAGGGAGCCGTGGACCCCAAAAAGGTTGAAAACCTCTGCCTTACTTTCTTTTCTTCTTTTTTTTGCACTGTCAGAAAATGCCATTTCTGCATGCAAAGCGGCCCTCCTTTTCTGAACAGACAAATCTGTGTCCATCCCAATGTGTTTGATTGAGATTCATGAGTTCAGTTTTATGAGAGAAGTGTAGAATTTAACATGTTTATACAAAATCAAGATTCACACCATTGTTAAAAAGCAACATGTAATGGAACAGCTCTTTAAAACTCCCAATTTTAGCTTTTAAAAGTGCACCAGATTTATCCACTCTACTTTGCAACATCTATACAGGTTTTTGTATGCATTATAAATCCTCAGAGCACTCTCATATTAATATCAAAATATGTCAAATCTTTTATTTTTGCTCTGATCAAAATCTTCTGAATTCATTATTACGGGCTCTTCTGTAATCTCTACCCATTATTTTTTGATTCTAGTCAAACTATCATTTCTTTTAAATCTTAAAAGTTTGAAGCTAATTAGCACTATAACCAATGTAATGGGTGTGTGTTTTTACTGTTTAAAATGTTGACTAGTTTAAAATATGCTCTTCCATTTCAGCTGGCAGTTTGTATTGGATCAATTATTTAGTTTTACTCTTTGAGTAAAAGAATTTCTATACCGCCTTTCAAGAATAAAATTCCACCCAAGACGGTTCATGTAAAATACGATAGAGAACACTTAAAAACATCTCAGTGAATCAATCCCATATTATTAAAATTAGCAATCCAACATCATTCCTGGGATAGCTCAGTCAGTAGAGCATGAGACTCTTAAACCCAAGTGCTGTGGGTTCAAGTCCCACGCTGGGCAAAAGATTCCTGCATCGCAGGGGGTTGGACGAGATGACCCTTGTGGTCCCTTCCAACTCTACAATTCTATGATTCTATGAAAAATACAGCCTAATACAAAATAAAAAAATTCCTTCCAGTAGCACCTTAGAGACCAACTAAGTTTGTTATTGGTACCGGTATGAGCTTTCGTGTGCATGCACACTTCTTCAGATAACTGCATGCACAGTTATCTGAAGAAGTGTGCATGCACACGAAAGCTCATACCAATAACAAACTTAGTTAGTCTCTAAGGTGCTTCTGGAAGGAATTTTTTTATTTTGTTTCGACTACGGCAGAGCAACACGGCTACCTACCTGTAAACAGCCTAAATACAATCACCAAGACCAGGGCCGTATGGTCAGGTCAGATCCCCAGGCACAGTTCTTGCAAGACAAAGTAAAAAAAATGTTATTTTATCCCAGGTGGTTATGACCTAGCATTCCCTGTATATATGAATGAATAAGACATTTTGAATGTGCAAACAGAAACTTTAGTAATTGGATCTGACTCATGAATGTGTCATGAGAAGATAAATGACAAAAGTCTTTGGAAATTCTCCAGCCACTTTGCCATGCAACCTCTCTCCCCACCCCCACCCCACAAACATTTGATGCGAGGGAACCTAGTCCTCTTAAGCTTATGGAATTAGCTCCAACCGTTCTTTGGGTCCTGACCTATATTCCTCTTGTGGAACAGCAACTGTAAGTCTTTCAGAGTTGATGACCCTCCTGTAAATAGAGAGAGAAGCTCACAAAGAGCTCCTGATCTTGTGTTGTTTTCAGTGCGGCTTCAGCTTTCCATGTACTTCTTTAACCTGTAAACACAAAAGAGGTTGGCACAAGTTCAGGCTTTGCTGTTTTAGCAAAAGCGTATTGGAACAGAACCTTTTGTGTTATTAGGAATGCTGTTGCATTTACGCTCGCATCTCATGCAAATGTTTACTTGCAAGCAAATACCGCTGAGGTCAGTGAGACTTACTTCCCAAGTTTACATGCACATCCCTTTTCTCCGATCTCTGCTTTTACAGTAGGGAACAGACCAAGAAACTTTTAAGCGCTGCTTCTGTTCAGCAAGGATATAATCTGATTTGAGATCAAGAAGGGCAGTTCTGGAATGTCATTGCCAACATCATCATTAAATTGGCCCCTTGTACCCGAGCTGGTTTTGTGATGGCGTTTTCATGGGTCTGACTCTGCTTCTTGTAAGAGTAGCTCAAGTGTGCTTAAATATGTGTTGAGAGACTTTTAGGAAGTGCAATTGCTTCCGTAACCAGGTCTAGATGTTGATAAGAGTCAGAAAAAAGAGGCATTGTTTTTAAAAGAATAACAAATGCATCCCCATCTTTCTTCAGTTGGGAAGACACCATTAATAATAATAATAATAATAATAATAATAATAATAATAATAATAATTTTTATTTGTACCCCGCCCTCCCCGGCAAAGCCGGGCTCAGGGCAGCTCACACCATCAAAAACACAATAAAACATAAAACACAAAAAAAGATCAATTAAAATACAGATTAAAAGATTTAAAATGGTTTAAAAATGATTTAAAAAGCCGCCTTAGTGTAACAGCCCATGAATTTATAACAATAGGGAGGATCTAATCTTACAATGTTATATGATAACACAAGGGTCAGACTGAATCCAACTCAAAGGCTAGGTGGAACAGCTCCGTCTTGCAGGCCCTGCGGAAAGATGCCAGATCCCGCAGGGCCATCGGGATTAGCCAGTCTCTTCTCTGCCCTAATATGATTGATGATAACAGCTCATTTAGTAATACAGTGGCACCTTGGTTGTCAAACTTAATCTGTTCCGGGAGTCAGTTCAACTCCCGGAACCATTCGGAAACCAAGACGCGGCTTCCGATTTGCTGCAGGACCTTCCTGCACTCAGCTGGAAGCCGCGTCGGACGTTTGGCTTCCAAAAAAACGTTCGCAAACCGGAACACTTACTTCCAGGTTTGCGGCATTCGGGAGCCGATTTGTTCGGGAGCCAAGCCGTTAGACACCCAAGGTTCTACTGTATATTGGTTAGTTGTTGTTTTTTTAAGTGCTACCCTTCAGTTTGGAAACCACTTTAAACAATCGAGTACTGGGCTGTTTAACTCAATAGTTTCTTGGTCTGTTTCTTACAGGGAAATTAGAATGGAGGACCCCTTTAATACAGCAAAATCAGATGTAGATGAACTGGGCAAAGAATACAGTATTGTGGACTTTGAGATGGGGAGTATGTAAAAATAACAGTGCAGGGCATATTAGAAATGTTGGTCATTGTGATTTACACCCACAGTTGAAAGACAGCATGCAATCTGTTCTTCTGAAGCAGGGGCTACATATAAAGAGAACTGCTCTGATGGCTTGGATTTCTTAAATGTGCAGATAATGTCAGCAGTAGGGACTGGACCCCTTCAAATAAGAGTGGTGCTGAAAGAGCCTTTTAATTTGGTTGAAACAGGTTTGCAGAGTCACATAAGACAGCTGTAATCACACTTCATGTTCTATCCGCAAGGAGGATATAATGTAGTTGTCGCTCAATCCTCCGTACTCCCATAATATAGCGTTCTCTGCATAAGACTAAAGCTCTATCTAGCCTCCCACCCTGTTGGCAACCCTTGGGCAGTGTTAGAAACTGGGATAGGAGTGCTAGGAGCCATATGGCTCCTGGGACCCAGGTTGTGGGTGCCAAAACAAAATATCTAGGCACTTCCCCCCCCCTGCCCCCCTACCAGGCCAGGCAGCTCCGCAGCAAAATAAATAAATAAAATAAAACAAAATTGCTGCCAGGCAAATCAGGTGGTCTACAGGGTAGCGCAGCAGCAAAAGAAGCCCTTGGGGTGCTTACAAGCATTGCCTAGTGGGGATGATTCTTTTGACGTCTCCAGCATCTGAGGTACATGGAGGTTCCACTTCTAGCTGTTAATGCATGCTTAATTCATGGCTCTATCTTCCATAACAGAACTATTGCACTCATGTCCTGCTTATGAATTTGCCATAGGCACCTGGTTAGCCACCGTGAGAATGGAATACCGGACTAAATGATTCAGCAGGGCTGTTCTTAATCTTCTTAACTTCTGTCCTTATTTAAACTACTGTCCACCACATCTATTTTCTGCCAGTGAATTCCGCAAGTTACTCATTGAGTGCAGAAGTGCTTCCTTCTGTCTGTCCCAAACCTACTACCAATAAATTTCACTGCTTGACCTTGAGTTAATGAATTTGGCCTCATTTGGATGTAACTTACCGTAGCTTATTAATCAGGACTTTCTTGTACTGTAATGAAATACTTTTTTGATTAATTAACCATGGTTTCCTGTTACAACAGGTTTGAAACAAATCAGGATTTCAAACCAAGTTCATAGTGCAGTTTCACATCCTAGTTTGTTCCTATCCTAGTAACCACCGTTTGCCAGTTCAGAGGCAATATCGCCTAAATGTTTGTTAAAAAGAAAACTGATGAACTTGAATGTTACTTCAACCAAACCCACATATGCATGCACATCAAAAGCATTACATTGTATATATTCTTAGCATGATAACACCCCCCCCAAAAAAACATTGTTCTGTGCAAGGGTGCAACTACCAGAGACCCTTCTCCCTTCAGGATAGATCAGCGAAAAGAACTGCAGATTCATGTTGTGTCTGGCTTGCATTCATGAGAGTCAGTTTAAGAATAATTATTCCATAAAAGCCATATGTTGTGTTAGAACTGGTTGTTCAGAATGTTTACAATATTACTCACTCCTGGCAAGTTTCCGTTAACTCTCCATGAAAACCTGCAGAGTCTCCATAATTCATCTTTATTACCTGACAAAACCTTACTTAGCAGGCACAGTTTATATAACTTGCAGCTTGAAGTCAGCAAAGCATCCCTGGTCGGATGCACTGCAAAGGCCTGTTTCTAAAATAGGTAAAGGTAAAGGGACCCCTGACCATCAGGTCCAGTCGTGTCCGACTCTGGGGTTGCGTGCTCATCTCGCTCTATAGGCCGAGGGAGCCGGCGTTTGTCCGAAGACAGCCTCCGGGTCATGTGGCCAGCATGACAAAGCTGCTTCTGGCGAACCAGAGCAGCGCACGGAACGGTCCCTATTTATCTACTTGCACTTTAACGTGCTTTCGAACTGCTAGGTGGGCAGGAGCTGGGACCGAACAACGGGAGCTCACCCCGTCGCAGGGATTCGAACCTCTGACCTGTTTCTAAAATACACAGAGCAATAACTGAGAGGAAGCAGCTGTCAAATGATAGCCAATGTGCGAGCAGTTCACTGCACTTCCACCCTGATAGGCTGCTGCTTTTATGCGGTGCCAAACCATCCTTTAGTTTGCCAGAAACATTGATTTGGTTGCATAACAATTTCACTGAGGGCAAATGAGGTTTATGGACTGTGGTCTAACTCTGAATAGTTTTGGTAGACTTCGGATGTTAGCACGAAACCAAATTTGATTGGCTGCATGATGTCTTCCGCTTTTCTAGGGATGAAACTATACATGCCGCATTGTGTTCTGTGGTTCTTTTTAGGGATGGCTTTGCGGGTGGTGCTGTAGTCTAAACCACAGAGCCTAGGGCTTGCCGCTCAGAAGGTCGGCGGTTCAAATCCCTGCGATGGGGTGAGCTCCCGTTGCTCGGTCCCTGCTCCTGCCAACCGAAGCAGTTCGAAAGCACGTCAAAGTGCAAGTAGATAAATAGGTATCGCTCTGGCGGGAAGGTAAACGGCATTTCCGTGCACTGCTCTGGTTTGCCAGAAGCGGCTTAGTCATGCTGGCCACATGACCCAGAAACTGTATGCCGGCTCCCTCGGCCAGTAAAGCGAGATGAGCGCCGCAACCCCAGAGTTGTTCGCAACTGGACCTAATGGTTAGGGATCCCTTTACCTTTACCTTTGCTTTTATAGAACTGAGTTCCTGGAGGCTGCAAATTGAAGAGAGGGGAGGGGAGTATCTTACTTTATCCCCCTTGAGCCATTTCCCGACTAAGAATAGTCACCACCCAGGTCCTTTTATCTGCAGGGGGGAAGATAAGGATGCCTGGAAGTTTCCTGCTGTGAGATAGAAGTAGCTGGGGGGTAGGGGGAGGTTGCCAGATGTTTGCCAAATGCACTCCCTTGCAGGTTGGTGTGCCCTATTTTAAATGTTTATTACATGGTGTTTGTTTTATTTTGCCTGCTGTGGATAAGTTTATGGTTGCAGGTGTGAAACCAACTTAAGGCTTTGGTGCTGGATGCAGTCAAGCCATCCCTCTTCCTGTGAGCATTGATTCTGGATGCTAGAAAACGCAGAAGGCAGTCGTAACATTCCTAGGCCAAGTCGCGACCACCACTAACCAGTGTTAGAAACTGAAATATAAAAGCTATTATCTATATGGCCCCTTAAACGTAGGCTATGAGCACAGCAACAGAATGTTTATGCGCCCCCCTTTTTTTACAAGTTTAAAAAAGCTGAAAATGATTTGTGTATATTGTCAGCACAAAAAAATCAAAAAGCACAATGTGGTGGTTTCCCACGTTTTTTGCTACTGTTTCGATTCCCTTGGGTTATTTCAGGTGTCTTTCGTGGCCTTTTGAAAAATAGAAGCAATGAACCATTCCAAAACGAAGGTATCAAAAATAAAAGGAGCACCCCAAATCAATGTATTTCGGGCACATTATTCCGGAGTAACTACCATTTCCTGATTCTGTACTGGCAACTAAAAATAGCTGCACAAGAGAGCAATACCATTTTCTATAACCTTTTAAGTAAGTCACTTTCTTGGATAAGTTTGGTGTATCTGTCTCCTACCCCCACTGGTACTGCCATCACACCCTGAGTACAAAATAACTGCAGCTAAAATCTTACGTTCATTTTTCATATGGTCTGGTCCTCCTCTGAGGATTGTAAAAAACCCAAATCCATGTTCCCCCTTTCTGCCCCACTAATACTCTTATGTGGGTCCCTTCTCCAGTCTTCAGAGAGTGGCTGCCCTTCGGCCTTCCTGTTTCCAAGTGCCGTAAAAATTCCAGTTGGCATGGCTTAAAAAAAAAAATAACCTAAGGTGTACAGCAAACAAAAATGTAATGTGTGGATATTCCCTCATTGCAAGCTTAAAAAAAAAGAAAGAAAACTGAGGAGAGTATAAGATGCAGGTTTGCTCTAGGGCCATTCCATGAAAAATGAGCCTGATAAGAAAAAAATTATTTTTTTCTTCCATGAAAAAAATTTTCTTCCATGATTCCAAACATGCAGTCTAACCATTTTTTTAAAGCTAAAGACAAAAGAAGTTTAGTTTATGGACCTTCTTTTCAAAAGTCCACCCACGTAGCCTTCACAGAAGTGTTCAAGTTAAAAGTTTTCTGATGATTGTCCCATCCGTGACAGCATTTTTTCCTTAATTTTGTATCGTTAAATTTCTTAAACTTAATTTCTGATTGCATAGTTGTAACCAATAAACATTGATTTAAACAGATATGCTGAGTTTATCATTGATTCACCTCCCAACTCACAGAGTTTTTCCATAAATCAAACTTATCTCAAGCTCCATGTCCTTTTTTTGTCCCACCCGTGACAATACTTTAACATTTAATAAAATTGTCAAAAATATCCATAAAAATAATAAAAAAATAGTAAAATGTTCAGTATCTTATTAAGAACATAGTTTAAATTTTGGTTGTTAATTTTTATGTATATTTACATTGTTACACATGTGTGAATACCAAAAAACATGGTCCAAGTGTCCCACCCGTGACAATGGAATGGCTCTCATAGGAATAGGAGAGGAGTGTATGTTTGAGCAGGGTAATCCAGATGATACTTCTGTAAGACAGGTGTGTGGGGGGAACCTTTGACCCTCCAGATGTTGCTGAAGTACAGCTTGAACTGAACTACAACCTTGCTGGGGCTGAAGTTGTAAATCAGTAACATCTGGAGAGACCAACGCTCTCCAAACCTGCCATAAGGTATGCACTTCTGAATTGGTGCAGCTGTTTTTTTGCCCACTCACTTAACTAGGAACAAATCAAGAACGTGAAGAATTGGAAAGTTTGCTTGCATCTTGCTCCTGCATATTTAGACCGCAGCATCACTCCCCCCACCCCCCAGCAACAGAGAACTGAAAAACGGTGTGTTGCTTTTTAGACAACGGGATTGTTAAAATGTCTGGTACTGGTTCTCAGAAATGGTGCTGAACGAGAGGTGAATTTGGTGCATCAAGTGATAACCGGGACTTGCGTAACAAGCACGATGTCCCCCGCAGAAAAGGTACAATGTGAAATTAGGGATGCATGACTACATTTCCAAGCATGGTCTTAAGTTCGGCTGTATGTGATAGTCACATGAAAGCGATCATGAGCTAGCAGAAAGGATTAGGATCATAACTTGAGTCAAGGGTAAGATCTCAACAAGGGGAATTCTTGCTAATGCTTAAAGCAATTCAGATGAGGCAGGCACTTCATGTTTTCAGGCTTTGCTGAGGACTTATTGATGTGTGTGACGTGGGTAGCAGCTCTGGGTGAAGCAGACAAGTCTCTGGCACTATAACTAAATGGCTTTACTCAAGGGTCAGCAACCTTTTTCAGCCGTGGACTGGTCCACCATCCCTCAGACCATGTGGTGGGCCGGACTATTTGGGGGGGGGGGATGAATGAATTCCTATGCCCCACAAATAACCCAGAGATGCATTTTAAATAAAAGGACACATTCTACTCATGTAAAAACATGCTGATTCCCGGACTGTCCGTGGGCCAGATTTAGAAGGCGATTGGGCCACATCCGGCCCATGGGCCTTAGGTTGCCTACCCCTGGCTTTACTGAATCTTCTCTTCAGAGTGCTTGTACAGTTAGTGGGAAACTATCTGCCAGGCTCCTTAAGTTTCACTTGCTTAGATTTACTGCTTTGTATTTCAACGTCTTGCATATCTTGGCCATGATATAGTAGGACCAGGATCCTTAGTTCCTTCCCGTCTCTCATGGGCCGCTTAGACAGGTGGGCTGTGCTGCCTACCTGTCAAAACACTAAGTGCAGTATTTCTCAAACCTGGGTCCCCAGTAGGACGGGGTGATAGCTGTTTTTCAACATCATGATATATATCACCAGCTAAACATGTCTGAAATAAGGATGGAGCTTTGTAGAGGCGTGCAAGTTGCGAGTCGTAATAAATGCATCCATTGCTTTCTTTTCTATAAAAGCAAACAAAATCCACCAATACATTTTATAGTGTCGCGTATGAGCATGTTGTAGACTGGAGCTTAGAGCAGCCAGTTTGTCTGCGGAAGCTGGAGGTTGAAATCTCCACTTCACTGTATCACTTGAGAAACCTTTTCAGCTAATTCTACCTCGCAAGATCGTTGTGAAGATACCACATTGTTTGGAGCTTCTTAGACAAACAGTTGTATTTATAAATTAGTAATGGGTGGCATTATGGCTGGGCACCCTCCTCTGTTCCTCATGAGTTTCTTGGAATTTCCTTGTGGCTAAATTCCTAGGGTCGTCCAAAAGTTAATATATTTTTTGCATCCATTCTTCTATATGGAATTTTGATTTTTATTTTGTGTCTTCTTATGTCTAAGATAACAAAAGAGACGTAACTGGGGGGAAACCAAACAATTCGCTGTTTGTTCCTGGGGTCTGCCAGAATGGCATTATTTAACACTTTGTACAAAACTTGAACCTTTGAACCTTTTCGTAAATGATGCTGTCTTCACTTGAACCAATTCCAGCTTTTACATATTGGCAGCATGGAAACCTCACTGAGGTTAGTGGAACGTCATTCTGAGCGTATAAAAATGGGAGCAGGTAAGTTGTCGATGTGCCTTTTGCTATCTTGAGTTTTGAAGAAGAGGTCCTCTGAAAACATTCTATTCAAAATGCTGATTGGGAGAGCCTGTTTTCTGTAGTAAGTATGTACACCTATGCAGTTTATAAGTGTTTCAGTATGAGTGTGAGACAGACTGAGGGAGGGAGGGAGGGAGAGAGAGAGAGAGAGAGAGAGAGAGAGAGTATAATTTGCAAGGATCTTAGTTTTGGAGTATTTAAATAATGCTACTTCAGGGCTCAGAATTGTGCAGTGTTCTCATGAACGGGCATTTAGCAGAAAAGCTATGACTCACTCTCACTTTTGCTTTCTACTGTAGTCGAAACTGCTTTGATCCTTAGACCTTTTAATTAAATAAAAGGAGAGCTGTGATTTTCTCCTTCTGTAATGAGGGTTTTTATTTGAACCTCCGGTGTGTGTGACATCAAAGAAATGGATGACTAGCCAATGTACTATATAGAGGCTTCAGATGTTGATTGCTTTTCTATAGTTAAAGAGCTTGGATGGCTTGGAGTCTGAACGTACATTTCCAGTTCACTTTCTTTCTTTCTTTTGGTATCTTCTACTTCAAATGTGGCCAATAAATTCCATAGGAATAGCTGTAATAGTCTGTTTTGCCAAAGAAACAATTAAGAGTCCAGTGGCACCTTAAATACGGAAAAATACACACTTTTGTGATACCAGTTTTTATGGGTTAGATTCCAGATACCTTTGACAACATAGATGCTAGCCTAGAAAAGCTCATACCTTAACTACCTTACACCTTGTAAAAATCTTTTAAGAAACTCCAACCGTAAAGATAATTGCTAGGCTTTCTTGAGAAGTTTTGCCTACTGCAAATGAATAGGTGGTGGTTTAGAAAGGTAATTGCTGTTTGGTTTGGTTTTGAAGGTTTGTATTGGATCTTGCAGAAACCATGCAGCTCTGAAGTCATTTATTGTCAGAAATACTTCGGGGTCGAATTTAATAGCCAAGTGTTTTCTTTCTTTTTCTTTCAGAAAACAGAAATGAAGGTACACATGCACACACAATTTTGCCTCATTTGCTTGCTAACATTTGTCTTTCATCAATGCCACCATTGCCACGAAGATGGACATGACGAAAGTGCCGAGGTCACAACCGCAGCGTCACAACCGCATAGCCACAACCACAATGACTATCAGATCTCAGAGAAAGCTGAAGAGAAACAGAAATACTACATTGAAAAACTCTTTGACCGCTATGGCGAAAATGGAACGCTCTCGTTTTTCGGCCTGGAGAAATTGCTGACGAGCCTGGGCCTGGGAGAAGTGAAAGTAGTGGAAATAAATCATGAGGACATTGGCCACAATCATGTTTCTCACTTAGATGCAATAGAAGTACAAGAAGGAAGACATTCCCATTCCCACCACCACCACCCTCCTCATTCCCATACTCACTCAGAGAACCAGACCACGAATGAAAGGCCTGCCAAAAGAAAGCGGAAATGTGACCCCGAGAAAGAAGCAGCAGAGCCACCTTTAAAATCTGACAGCAAACACACTCACGACCACAATGACCACAGGCACCACGAGCGGCGGCTCCATCACCTTGGCCGCAACGGTACTCGCCACTCCCATAACGATTCCACCAGCGCCAAGGACCACAGGGGGCCCAGCCACGAACCTTCGACGGAGACCAACATGACTCAAGAGCAGCCCGAAAAGTCGCACAAAGACAACAGGAGGACACGGAAGGAAAGGAAGAAGAGAAGCGGGGCTTCGGTGGAGGCGGCGCAAGGCTTTACCCCCAGCCACGAGTCCACCAAGCAGCACGGACACAACCGGGTTCACAAAAACAGCCACGCGCAAGGCACGGCCCTCTCGCACGCTCACGAGCGTGATCATGAGCGTTCACCTGCCCGCGGGCATCCGGATCCGAATCCCGCCAGCGGAGACGGGCATCGCCGTGGCAGGAAGCACGAGGGGCAGATCGGCATGAGGAAGCGTGCAGTCCTCTCGGCACACCCCCACAAGGACCATAATGGAGATGAGCACCACCACGAAGAGGTCAGTGTTAAGCTTGATAAGGCCTGGGATGCAAAGGAGCACACAGGCAAAAGAACTAGTACAGTAGCACCTCGGCTTAAGTAACCCTCTGGTTACGTAAACGTCACGTTACGAAAGCGGCAAACCCGGAAGTATCGGACCGGGTTTCGGCACATGCGCAGAAGCGGTCTACCGCCCTGCGCACATGCGCAGAACAGTGATCCTCGGGTTGCGGAAACCTCGGGATCCAGCCAGACCTCCGAAACGGATCTCGTTCGCAACCAGAGGTACCACTGTATGTTTATGGCTGAGTGTTAGAAGCCAAATAACCTCCTTAAACCAAGGTTACAGTTGCCGAAACAGAATGTCTGGTTGCCGTTTTGGGGTGAGATGGCTCTAAAGCCGTGGTTCCCAATGTGGGGCACATGCCCCACAAGGGGGGCAATGTGATTTTTAAGGGGGGCAATTTGGAACCTTGTTTAGACCAAGTTAATGGCCTTTTAGGTTTCCTCCACATGAATAGGAGTTCACTTTTTGAATAATAATTATTATATGTCCCAGGGGGAGGGGGGCAAGAGAGGCATTAGGATTTTAGAGATGCTTAGGTGGGGCATGGCCATAAAAAGGTTGGGAACCACTGCTCTAAAGCCTTGTTTTGCAAATGATGGACTAACCGATTGATTGTCAGTAAAAACATCTGGCTAGTTCAGATGACAACCTTGAGCTAGGTTAAGAGCTTTGAGAAGAGAAGTCACTTGATCCAGGGACAGTCCACACATATATTGGCCTATTCCTACCTTTCCCCCCCCTTAATGGTGACACGGACCATTCACAACGTAGGGATATTCTTCACAACCGTGAGCAAGGCAGTGGGGTGGGGCAAGTGAAGACAAGCTACAGCAATTAACTATAACGTTGCTCACTGCTCCTACTTGGGCTGCACAGAGAAAGCATTTTGGTTCCCGAAATTCATTCCGGTGGTGCAGATATGATATAACTGATAGAATTCTGTTAGTGTGTGAACACAATCCAGCTACAATGATCCGCAGGTTTGAAGACCAGGTTTGTAAAGACATTATTATTGCCATTATCATTTGTTTATTTTCTCTGTCTTTCCCCCAAACTGGGATCCAAAGTGGCTTACACTAATTAAAACAACCCAGGTAAAATACAGAAGGCTAAAAACCCATGGCTTCAAATTCTCAGGTTGCGGAAACTTTTCTTCCACCATCGGATCAGGTTTTTCCTGTGTCTTTTTCCAGCTGTAATAATTAGTATTTCATCTTTGGTAGACCCAAACTATATTTCTGCTCCTCTGGAAGGATTTCACGAAACACCGTGTCCACATAATTTCCTGTTTAATCTTTAAAATTCTCAACAGATTAACTGAGAAACATCAGGCACAAATAAATAAAATAATGGGTGCTCATTTAATTAATTGACACATTTGCCCCACTCTCCAGCTCCCATATCTGTAATAGTAAGACAGTTTATGTCCTCAGTCTCAACAATTTAAGGTTGAGTGCACCCCATGCATTTAAAGTACGTGGCTTCTCCCAAACAGTTCTGGGAACTGTAGTTTTACCCCCTCTACAGAGCTGCAGTTCCCAGAACCCTTAGCAAACTACAGTTACCCTGATTCTTCAGGGGAGCTAATGTTGCTTAAATGTGCTTTGAGTGTATGGTGTGTGGTCAGCCTTTAAACACATAACACAAAAGGAAGAGGGATTGGGAGGAAAGAGAAGAAAGCAAACTTCGGGCTTTAGCTCTTAGGTACAGATCCAGCCAGAATGGAAAGAGTTTAAAAAGAGGAGGAACAAAAAGTTGCTTATTTGTCAGCTGAGCTCAGCTCTCTCTTTTCTCTCTCTGCTTTGCTCCTCTACTGTTAATGTTCTTCAATAAACTATGCCTTTCTTAATACGGCTTTTTTCCCTTCTCGCTCCTACTATTGTGCCAAATTCTCCCATTTTCTTTTGCACCTTTTTGGAGCGTGTTCTCGTAACTTTTTAACTCTTTTGTGTTTTGTACAACCCCCTTGCTTCCAAACGGGAACTATCCTGACCAGTGTTAATAATTGCCTTCTTCCTGACTTTCCTTTTTTTGCAGTGTTTAAACTTCACTCAGCTGCTAGCGCATTACGGCCTTCATCCCACCTCTCCCATTTCCCCCAGCTTGTTTACATATCTGTGCCCAGCACTGCTGTATCAGATTGACAGGAGACTTTGTATTAAACATTATGAAGATCTGGTGATTGAAGACTTGAATAAAGGAAGAAATGCATCGCTTGGGAACATGGAGAAAACTGGCGCATCGGGTGAGGAGATTCGTGATAAGAGTTCTGCCAAAGAAACGGGGAGAACTTGCATCTTTGCTTTATTATTTCAGCCTTGTTAATGATGTATTGTTAAGATCTGATGCAGACACTTTAGTTAGTAACACACATTATTACAGCTTTGTTTCGTCGTCTTTCTAAGGTCAAGTAGGCCACTTAAAATACTAGAAACCACCTCTTTCGCTCCTGTCTCTGAACAGGCATAGGAGTTCCGTAGAATTACTGTTTCTCCCACTTCAGAGCTTCTGCTGAAGGCTCCCTTTCTTGCATCCATTGAACTTCACTGCTTTGAGTAGAGGAAAGACACACCTCTCCTGAGAGAAGGGTAGCGTCCTAGCCTATTGGGCCGCACAGTCTTCAGGTTTGCAATACTTTGTGATAATAGATGCAGGCCAGAATCCTGTGCGTCCCAGGACTTTGCGGTTTTTGTTGACATTTGTTCACACAGAGCATTCCCTGCTGTAGGCGACCAGCCCATGCGCCTTCAGCCATCTATTAGCCAGTGTTGTCTTTTAAATCCTTTGTCCGAGGGCCATTGCACAGGAAACTTCTGTTTTCAAAGGGTCCCGACGCATCTGCTTCCAGACAGCCAGCTGGTTGTTCCGCAGTGGCTTTGCCGCGCAGATTGGAAGATTTCTTCCATGCCAACGCAAGCCAGTTTTGTTTTGTGCAGACAAAATCCTCTGATCTATTAGCCCACCACGCTTGAATCACTTCCCACAGAGAGGCAGTCATCACCATTAAAATACAGATTCACAATGCATCTTTAAAGCACATTCGGCTCACATTTGAAATACATGATTTCCCCCAGGGAATCCTGCGAACTGTAGTTTGTTAAGGTGCTGGGAGCTGTAGCTCTCTGAGGGGGGGGCAACTAGGGCAACTACAGTTCCCAGGATTCTTTGGTGAATGTATTGGGCTTTAAACATGCGTTGGATGTGCTTCAAATGTATGGTGTAGGTCTGCCTGTGCTGCACATTATAGAGTAACAATTTTGTGGGTACCAGCTCTGTTACATACATATATATATATATATATATATATATATATATATATATATATATATATATATTCTACAGTTACAATGCAATACATTTTCAATCAATATACCCCCTCCTCAGACATCTCTATCATGATGGTGGCATTAAAATGTCCTGTTCTTCTTCAATAAGAGAGACCCTATCAGAACGCCTCACATACCATCAGCGACTAAACAAAGGCATCTCCCAAAAAAAGATACCTTTGACACGATCCGATCTGGTGGCACAATTGCTCTCAGTCGTGGCAATGACATGCCCGTGTTCTTGATTAGGCTGAAAGGTTTTATCTGAGTTGGCAGCTTTCGCTTTCCTCCACAGAACAAAGTGAGCTAACGCCTTTAGAAAATAGTAATTCTTTAACTGAGGGAGGTCTTTCGGCATAGTCACAGCTGTTTGCATTGACTTCTTCAGGGTGACAATTTTCTCCTCCAGTGTGGTGTAGTGGTTAAGAGCGGTAGACTCGTAATCTGGGGAACCGGGTTCGCGTCTCCACTCCTCCACATGCAGCTGCTGGGTGACCTTGGGCTAGTCACACTTCTTTGAAGTCTCTCAGCCCTACTCACCTCACAGAGTGGACTTCCAGACAAGGAACCCATGCACAATAGCTGTGTTCATGTGTTCACCTAAATCTGTGATGCTTAAATGGGATGGGGGCAGGGGCTGTGCATGCAGCTCAGGACCCCATTGTCTTCATGGGCGTCGGCTCTGACCTCTTGTCAAGCAGGCAAGGCTGCAGGGTGGTTTTTTGTTGGTTTATGTTACCTTCAATGCAAATAGAACCCTCCACATGATGGGGGAACCCTGCTTTTTTAGGGTCACTTACTGTGTGAAGGTTTCTGCTGGTGTTGAAGTGAACACAAGTAAAAGCACCCTGCAGATCTAACCTGCTCAACATGGGAAAGTCAGGTGGGACCTAACACACACAGGTGGTGTTACATTGCATGGATACTCCTGCCCCTATGCCAAGATTTAAACAGATGCCTGAACACGACTAACATTTTAAGAATAGAGCACCTAAAGTTGCCCAGAATTGGCAGGTTTTGTTTTCCTACTTGCATTTCATATAGGTTCATGAGCTCAGGGTAGTACCCTATAATTGAGATCTTCTTAGTGCTTTCTAAAAATTTTTTTTGCCAAACCTAGAAAGAAGTCCATTGGACTAGAAGACAAACTTTTGCAGGCTACTTTCAAGCAGTAACTTGGTGTTCTGAAAGCAGCAAGTCTGCTAAATTAGAATAGGGTGGTGCCAGTTTGTGGAGAGAGAGGCCCAAATAGCTTGAAGGCAAAGACAGCACACCAGCTTGCATACTTAACATCTCCTCTCTGTTCACCCTAGCTTCTGAACAAGAGGAAGTCTCGAGAGCTGCAGGTTAGTATCAGCTAATGTCCGAGTGGAGTAACTTGAACCTGTTTCCCTCTGCCCCCACCCCCCACTCCCTTACTCTTCTTGAGCAAAGTGTGTAGCACATGTCTGGGGAAGCTTCAGCCCTCTAAAAAAAATCTGGACTCCCACGTCCCAGCAAGACCCAACAGCCAGCATGGCCAACGGTCAGGAGCAATGGTAGTTGTAGTCCCGCAAGATCTGGAAGGCATCAAGTTTCCCAGCTCTGGTGTAGCATGAAAACACAGTCTGGCCTGCAGGAGAAAGACCCTTGAGTTGTCAAAGAGTCAGATCCCAAGTCCGAAATCGGGACGATTCATTAAGAGTAGCAATGGAGATATGAGAGAGGAAACAAATAGCAATAAACATGAAATGCGGCGGTTTACTCTCCAAGGATGTTATCCTAGCCCCACTTACCTGAATTAAACCGCATTGAATTCAGGTAGCTAGGATTGTGCTGTAGGCAATCTGCTCTCCCTAAATAGCATCTTAGAGTTGGAAGGGACCACAAGGATCATCTAGTCCAGAGTTTCCCAAACTTGGGTCTCCAGCTGTTGTTGGACTACAACTCCCATCATCCCTAGCTAGCAGGACCCAGTGGTCAGGAATGATGGGAACTGTGGTCCAAAAACAGCTGGAGACCCAAGTTTGGGAAACACTGATCTAGTCCAACCCCCTGCAATGCACCCAACGTGGGGCTTGAACCCATGACCCTGAGATGAAGGGTCTCATGCTCTACCGACTGAGCTATCCCACAGTAACCTTAAAACTTGCAAAAGCAAGGATAATGATGGGGAATAGTCATTTTCACAATGGAATCGTCCCCTGCTTTTTAACACTATGGAATCAGGTGATTGACATGGATGGTGGATCCCTCCAGTCATGTCGACCAGGTACACCTCTAGGTAGAATTCTGGGGCTTTGCATGCCCATCCGTGTACACAGGGACAAGACTGGCATTTTCCAGTGACTCAGAAAGGTGGAAGTAAAAAGTGTGAACAGGGAAAGATTTCCTGATAGAACCCACTGGGAGGAAAATCCCATCTCCATGCATGAAGAATGCTTGAAGTCTGGCAAGTAAACCACTGGCACATACTTTGAAATTTTTTAAAGAGACAAGCATTTTATTTTCAGGCCTCTGTGCACCATTATGCATAGCAGAACTGCCAACTACATTCTGTTTCTAGAGCCTAGTGCAATCGCTTTAATCTTAGAATCACTTGAAAGGAATTGCCCTTATTTTGAAAAGAATGCTATTGCTAATGGTGACTATTGATTAGGCATTTTGCACTTATTCGCTTAGAAATAAAGCACAAATTAGGTATGTTCTGATGTATGTTAATAATTGTCAGAAACAATGCGCTGCCGGTAATTAATTTTAATGGCTGTGGCATCATTAAGAAAGGTTAACTTGTTGTGTATAACTCTCCTTTAGTGGCACAGCTACTATCTCATTAACTTTGTTCAAAGATTCGGCAAATACTGTACACGCCGAATATGGTAGCAAATCATTTGTTTCTCGGGGTAGACGTGTTTTAGCCAGAGTTGACCCTTGTTTAATTGCCAGGAGAGTTTATGAAAAGACTGCTAAGCATTTTCTGCCAATTAAAATGTTGAAACTGTGTGTAAACCAATCTCCCCACCACCACCCCGGACACACCAAAAGAAACCCCTGTCATCGTGCATATGCCTTAGAACCCAGTTAATTAGAAAGCTTCCACAGATGAGTGCTTCATTTTAAAAGAAGGATTTTCTGCCTAGATAATGAGGGAGGGAACCGATGAATAAGTAATCTTGAAGACCGTCCATGCTTTAAGTGACCTAATTTTGCCAAATTAGTGGCAGACATTTTGGTGCATTTCAGAGTAGCTGGTGTTTTGTTTTGTTTAGAGCCCAAATAAAAATTACTCCAGTACGTTGCAGTCCCGAGAAGATGTCTGGAAGCAATCTACAGGTGAAACTCGAAAAATTAGAATATCGTGGAAAAGTCCATTTATGTAAGCAATTGTTTTCATTAGCTACTGGAGTTTAATATATGAGATAGACTCAAGACATGCAAAGCGAGATATGTCAAGCCTTTGTTTGTTATAATTGTGATGATTATGGCGTACAGCTGATGAAAACCCCAAGTTGAAATTGTTAATTTGGGGTTCTCATCAGCTGTACGCCATAATAATCCAATTATGACAAATAAAGGCTTGACATATTTCACATGCCATGTCATGAGTCTATCTCATATATTTGTTTCACCTTTTAAGTTGAATTACTGAAAGAAATGACCCTTTCCACGATATTCTAATTTTTTGAGTTTCACCTGTATTTTGCCACTTGTGAGTTTCACGCACAATCCTGCATTTGCAAAATGATCTGTCATACAGAATCATAGAATTGTCGAGTTGGGTGGCACCCCAAGGGCCATCTGGTGCAACCCCCTGCAATGCAGGAATCTCAACTAAAGCACCCATGACAGGTGGCCATCTAGCTTCTAATGAAGGAGAGCCCACAGCCTCCCAAAGGAGACGGTTCCACTGTCGAACAGCTCTTCCTGTCAGAAAGTTCTTCCTAATGTTTAGTCAGAATCTCCTTTCTTGTAACTTGAAGCCATTGCTTTGAGTCCTACCCTCCAGAGCCAGGGTGAAAGCAAGCTTGCTCCATCTTCCGTGTGACAGCCCTTGAGATAATTGAGAGATGGCTATCATACCTCCTCTCAGTCTCTGGCTAAAAACGCTTAGCGGTTCTTGAGTTGCTTTCTATTTATTTATTTTAATTGCTAACAAATGAAATAATTGCTGGCACTCGGCTAGTGGTTCATCTTTATTTATGAATACTTACCCTAGCAAGGTTACTCTGAATGTGGAAATGAAGCCAAGCCATTAAGATGGGCAGAAGGGTGAAGGCCTCCCAGCATCCCTGTCTTGTTCTGGCCTAGCTTTGCTTCACACAGTGTTTTCTGTGATGCCAACTTCCTCCTTTACCCTTCTTCCTCCCTTGTCTGCTCTTCCCTTGGTTCTCTTTGTTTCTTCTCTCTGCCACCCCCCCCCCTCCCCAAGTGTTCCTCAGACTCCTGCCTCCTTCAGCCTCTTCACACTTCTCCTACCCTTTTCTGATGCCCACAGTGACCCAGTTTCTCCCTTCTGTTGGCAGCTTCTGTCTCTTTCCTGCGCAAAAAACAACAGACAATCACGGTAGTAATAACCCAATATAAAATACGCAAAACCGTGAACGACCCTGAAATATGGATTATGAAAATATATTATACCAACATCTAGACTGACAGTAACATCATATAATGCATGTACACAGGTATCTCCTCCAAGGCATAGCCTGTGGCATACTTTCCAAATAATCAGCTCTTAAAGTGCAAAGTTCCATGTGCAATACTATGTGTTTTAGAGTGATTGTACAAAGTCCCTCAGACGTCCTCGTCTGTCCTCCGACGGGTGGCTAGTTTGAGGTCTCCCCGTTTCACTGGTACAGTTTCTTCAAGGAACGGACTTCATCTTTGGTAACAACAATAATACTCTCTGTCAACATTAGAAAAAGCTTACTAGAATATAAATGTAATAATTTGAAATACTCACCTACAGAATAACAGAATTTAACCATGGCTAAACAGCTCAAGAAACTCAAATGTTCATCACTCTGGCAAGGCTAATACAAACTGAAGGTTTCACAGGATTAAATACAAAAAGCCAAGAAATCATTTAAAGGGGCAGTACATTTTCATAATCCATATTTCAGAGTCGTTCACGGTTTTGCGTATTTTATATTGGGTTCTGTCTCTTTCCTAGCCTGTGTGTTTTGCCTAATATGCCTCCTGTAAGCTTTCAGGGGATAAGATGCTTCTATTCAAAGATGCTGTATGAAAGATAATATTTAAATTCCCCTCTTAATGGCACCCTTATTGAACCAAACGTCCCTCTTAACAACTGCAGAACAGACCTCAGGGGATTCATTTAAGCTGAGGGTGCCAGCTATTCATTTGCCAATGTTTGGGAGCCAAAGCCTGGATGCTCCCAAGAAAACCTTCAGCATGGCTTTTCCCTCCACATTGTTTCCTTTTGAGGCTGAGGGTTCCTTCCTAAAGGTTATAAGCACTCATGCCTCTTTTCTCCCCCGCCTGTTCCGCTTTTATGATGTTGCCTCTCCTCCTTGCATCCAGGAAACAGCTTAGGAGGCAGTGGGACCCATGCAGGTCCTCGCTCACAAACATGGGTCTCCAACTGTTTTGGGACTACAATCCCCATCGTCCCTGACCTCAGGTCCTGCTAGTTAAGGATGATGGGGGCTGTAGTCGAAAAACAGCTGGAGACCCAAGTTTGGGAAACCCTGGCCTAGGTTCATGGTTCCTGTTGATTCCATTACTTTTCTGTTACAAGCTGGTGTTAGAAAGTGTCACATAATTAAACGTTGAGCTAGATCAGGGGTAGGCAACCTAAGGCCTGTCGGCTGGATGCGGCCCAATCGCCTTCTCAATCCTGCCCACGGACGGTCCGGGAATCAGCATGTTTTTACATTAGTAGAATGTGTCCTTTTATTTTAAATGCATCTCTGGGCTATTTGTGGGGCATAGGAATTTGTTCATCCCCCCCCCCAAAAAAAATAGTCCGGCCCACCACATTGTCTTAGGGACGGTGGACCGGCCCACGGCTGAAAAAGGTTGCTGACCCCTGAGCTAGATGCTGTCGGGAGAAGCAGCACTGCCATTTCGGGTCTCTTTCCCCCTTTCCCCTGCAACATGTAAAACTGAATATTCCATCACGGTGTGCAGTTCTCTGACATGCGGATAACACTTGTCACGAGGGATTTTGGGTTTGGCAGCAGCTGTAGGGGTGATTTGCCTGCTCCCACTTTCAGCTCCCATTCCATTCTGCAGTGTGTTGGTTGTGTCCAAAGCTATAGCTCAAGCCATGCTCCTCCCCTGTCCCCCGTACTGCCAAAAAAGGCTCTTCAGAGGGTTGGAGAGATCAGTTGACTAGGGCCACAGCAGAAGATGTGATCGCTTGAAATCAAGGGGACAGGGAACCTTGAACTGCTGCAAGCACAAGATCCCACATATTTTCTCTCATCCACGCTAGCCATGTGAGACATCGAGTACACAATGATCTGTAGCACCCCCTGGTTTCTGGAGAGGTTGGTGTGAGAGGGTGCGAGGAGGGGAAGGGAAAGACCTTCTTGCTTACACAAGGTTGGCTACCTCTGAAGGTCTGTTTTAAGCGTCGTTTTCCAGTCAGCTTCGTAAAATGCACGTCCCCGTTTTCAGGGTAAGTGGGAGTTCTGGGAAGCTAGCATGCAAGAGGAGCTTTCAGATTGGTTCATGCTTTGTGATAATTACAGCTATAGATTTTATATTCCAGAAGGGTTGCTTGTCCTCAAGGAAAGGCTCGTGTGCTGTTGTTGGGACAGAGGGTTTGTTGTGGTAAAATGAGTAAAATGCTGGGAGGAATTGTGACAGATGGAGGCAATGGATGCAGCCATTTGCCGCACCATAAGGCGTTCCCTATTCAAGGTGCCGTCAGTTCTGTGCCCAGAATTTTCAGTGGTGAGACCCCAGAAATCTTTACTGGGTTTGAAGTAGGCAGCGAAACCTGGCGTTCTGTATCCCGCTTATTCTAGGATTTACCCTAATGAAGCTTTTCGGGTAGAGTTAAATTTGCACTAAGTATTATAACAAGATTACAGTTTGACCCCGGAGATTACTTCTACGGTGTGTAACCAAAAGCATACGGATTAAAAAATAATAACGGCAACAACAAAATCCTTTCGCGCAGATGGTGAAAAATGCATCGTGATGGTTTGCATTTCAGATCTCAGTTTATAGTAGGCACATTTTGCTTAAGAGAGAGTTTCCTTCCTTTGAACAGTAACCAGTTACTTTTAATGTTCTTTTGATGTCTTTAAAAGCTTCCTGACGTTTTTTTCTTCTTTTTCCCCCCCTCTCCACTTCCACAGCCTGGATTTGTGGCATCATTTCTATCACAGTCATTAGCCTGCTGTCCTTGCTAGGTGTGATCTTGATTCCTATCATTAACCAAGGGTGCTTCAAATTTCTCCTCACCTTCCTGGTTGCTCTTGCTGTAGGAACAATGAGCGGAGACGCGCTGCTTCATCTGTTGCCACATGTGAGTTCTAACCCATCCCTTGCACTTCTGTGTGTCTTCCCTTTCCATCGAAAGCTCCTTAAGCACTTGCAACAGCATCCACACATTTAATTCGTGTTGCCTCTGCTAACTTGTCTGCTGATGGTGGCTTTCCGAAAAGAAATGAATAAAAACGAGTAGATCAGCCTTTCCCATTGCCTGCTTGATGTTACGCTGCTGCAGTTTCTCTTCGGCCCCAACCAGCATTGCCAATGGTCAGGGATTCTGGGAAATGTAGTCCAACAGCTTCTGGTTGGGGGAGGCTGGAATAGGGACATAGGAACCTGCCTTACGCAGTCAAACTATTGGTCCATCTAGCTCAGTATTGACTACAGGCAGGGAATCTTCCCTTACCTGACCTGGAGATTCCTGGCAATGGACCTGGGACCCTCTGAATGCTCTACCGCTGACCGGTGGCCCTTTCAAGATGGGACCCTCAGGCTGATCTAGAGCTGAGCACTCCATGTGCGAGAGGGAAAGGGAAACCTGACGTTTCTTTTCTGGTTGCAAAGGGCAACACGACGCATCTTGTAGATCTGGCTTTTTACTTGGGAGGGTGCTCATTGCATGTCTTTCTCTTCCCCGCCCTTAGTCGCAAGGTACGCACAACCACAGCCATGAGGACCACGGGCACGAGCACCAGCATCTCCATGGCCATGCCCACGGCAGCGGAGGAGCGGTCCAGGGCTTCCTGGAAGAGTATGATGCTGTTCTGAAAGGGCTGGTGGCCCTGGGCGGAATTTACCTCCTGTTCATCATCGAGCACTGCATACGAATGTTCAAGCACTACAACAAACAAAGGGTATGTTTTGACATTCTTCCATGCTCGTGTGCAATGAAGATGTGTGGGGAGGAGTAGATCTGAACTCTTAAAAACAAACCCATTAATGGAAAGTGTGCAAAATTGCCTGATGACCTAGTCTAGCCAATAAAATTGAATTCTGGCAGGTATCCAGGTTTGAACAGCCAGCAGAACCCAATGGACCCAGCAAAGATTTTGTTGCCATTGACCCTACACTAGGTTCTGTTAGCAACCAAACAGACCAGTTGCTGTATGTGTGACACTGAATCACACCACTGACCCATCTAGTCCAGTTATCATTGACCCTGACTGGCAGCCGCTTTCTGAGTTACGAAATACAGACCATCTGACCTGGGTTTCTTTAAAGTGGAGGCACCGGAGGTTGAACGTGTGACTTTAGGTGTAGAAATCCTGTGCTCTTCAACTGAACAGTTGTGAATCCAGCGTTTTTAACATCCAAACTTGGCAATAATATGCAAAAAGCTCTTCCTGTGAAAGTTTGAAAACATTTGAAAACGACTTAAATGATGAGTATCTGTTTTAGAGCTTCTTCTTTTTTTAAGACTAATGTATCTTTCTGGAACAACGCCCAGTGAGACAAGCAAACAACAGTCTGTGCAGCAAGTGTTGTATTTCCATCCTTTTAAAAAGTAGAGCAAGATATCCAACCTCAATCAAATACAGTCGGGCCTTGGAAGCTGAACGGAATCCGTTCCGGAAGTCCATTTGACTTCCAAAATGTTCGGAAACCAAAGCGTGGCTTCCGATTGGCTGCAGAAAGCTCCTGCAGCCAATCGGAAGCCCCGTCGGACGTTCGGGTTCCAAAGAACGTTTGCAAACCAGAACATTCACTTCCAGGTTTGCGGCGTTCGGGGGCCAAAACATCTGAGTACCAAGGTGTTTAGGATCCAAGGTACGACTCTGTTCGGAAGGCATATTGCTCTTTTCCTAAACCCCCCCCCCCCCGATTACTGATTGAATCATTGGCTTTGGTATGGGGGCAAGTCTAGGTTGTTGATTTCACTTGTTTTTCCAGCTTGACTGCCTCGCACTCCTCATGATGGGTAGTCAACGCCGTGCCCTGCTGACATGGTTGGGAGTCCCCAAACCCATCACCCCCTCCCCCCCAAGCTGCATGGCCGGTAGCTGGAGAGCATGCTACAGCCCAGCAACATCTTGAGGGCACCACGTTGGCTACCCCTTGCTCTGTGAAACACCCCTGAGGAGTAAAGTTTCTGCTGTAAGGGAAGATGAACACTCTGCTCCTTTCCTGTGTAAATCTCTTGTTTTGTATTGCTTTCAAGAGTCTCGTTCATCTCCTCCACTAGCACTTGCTTACCAAAGAACCACCCTACTGCTTAGCTCTTTGTGGTTGCACCATGTTCTCCCAGAGTTCCCGGTCTAGTTTTTCGTTCTTGTCAGGGGCTAATTGTCTGGTCCCCTCGCAGTTTTATCGTCCCTAGAAACCTATAAGGCAGTTATGGGCATTGAAGCCAAAGAGGGTCTGTCCTAGGAATTCGCCTGCTTTAGAAGCAGCTGCAGCAGCAAACAGTTGTGGGCAAGGGTGTTGTGAAGGTGTCAGCCCCGAGAAGCTGAACAGACTTGATTTGTTCTCCCAGAGGGTAAAGGGATTGGGATTTAGACTGTCAGAAGCTCAGGCGGTCATAAGATGCCTTGCGAAAGAGGAGCAGCTTCCCCAGGCAGACTTGTTACTATAAACCCAAACTGCTGGGATCAGAGAGTGTGTTCAACATAGGAGGGAACTGCCAAAGTTGATTTTTTCTTTACATGTGTTTGGTCTTTTACAAGTTGAAGGAGCTACGGTATTAAATAAAAGAGAGGGGGGGAACCTCTGTGTTACAACTCCCTGAAGGTGTGCGTGTTTAAGTCAAATTAGCCTGATTTCTAAGTTACGGGTCTGTGTTACATTTTTGTCTTCCTTTGAACGTTTGCCTTTTAATTAATTTTTATTTGACTAGAACTGGGGCAAATCCCAACCGCTTGGGCACCTGGGCCTTTTGATCAGGGCACAAAGAACTAAAAACTTTTCATCCGACCTTTCAATGTTCTTCCTTTGACAATACAAGTACAGTCGTACCTCAGAAGCTGACAAATCGGTTCCGGAAGTCCATTTGACTTCCGAAACGTTCGGAAACCCAAAGCACGGCTTCTGATTGGCTGCAGGAAGCTCCTGCAGCCAATCGGAAGCCCTGTCAGACATTCAGCTTCCAAAAGAACGTTCGCAAACCGGAACACTCACTTCCAGTTTTCCATCATTCGGGAGCTAGAACGTTCAACTCTCAAGATGTTCGGGAGCCGAGGTACAACTGTACAAGCTAAAAAAAACTTTTATTGCTGCCTTTTGGGTGGGCGGGGACGGGAATCTGGTAGTTTTCAGTATCCCCATTTGAAAATTGGAGAGATGGCATTGAGAGTTCTCCTATAATAGCCTTCCCTGAACCTGGTGCCCTTCTGACATCATTGGGACTCCCAGCACCCATCATCCCCAACCAGTCTGCCTAAGGGTCAGGGATGAGGTCATTCAACACCAGGTTGCGGGAGACTGTCCTGTACAGTGAGAAACACAACAGGAGAATAAACCCTTCGCAAGATAGAGGGCACAGCTCATCGTCTTTTCTCATGTACACAGTTCAAGATCCCTGTAAGCGGGGATGGGGATCAAAAGGCCCATGGTCTCCCCAGATACGTTGCTGGGCTCCCATCATACCTGACCATTGGCCAAGCTGGCTGGGACAAGATGGGAGCTGGAGTCACAACAGCACCCAGAGGAGCACACAGGTTCACCATTCCTGTTACAGACCATCTCCTGAGTCCCTCTTCTCCCTGCAGCTAGAGGTGCTTCTGGGGCACTTGAAACACTGCGCTTGGTCATTGCCCACAGGAGCACAATTAGCCTGTGTGCTGGGAACCCAGGGAATAAGAATCCATTGGCTTTCATGGGTACTTGAATAGGCAAGCCTCGTGTTATTATGAAAGGAGACACCTGTTGTGGTTTGCCCAATGCAGGAGCAGCAAATTCAGCAAGGAGGAGGAGAGGTTTCCCTAGAATATCAGAGGCACAGAGCTGCATAGGAGGGGAAAGACTGGGCTGACAAAAAAAAATGAAGCACCTTTATTCATGGGGAGAAAATGTAGGCAAAGAATCTTTGCAAGGGATGTAACTGCAAGATTTGCGTGAGCCACTTTTTTAGCATCCTCCGTGGTGCAGGCTGGGTGTATTTTTAGGGGGCCACAGCATTGGTTGGTCATCGTGCCTTGCAGCTTTTCACATGTGCTTTTTGCCTTTCTTCATCGCCATCCCTGTTGTTGCAGGTAAATCATTAACTGCCAGGTGTCTTCTTCCCCCCTTCCTTTCGCCTCTTTCAGACTAAACAGAAGTGGTGTAAGAAGAAACAGAAGGTTGATGATTCGCCAATTGGAAGGAAACTTTCAGATCATAAGCTAAACAGGCCGGATGCTGACTGGCTTCAGCTCAAGCCTCTAGCAGGTAACCCATTCATTATCAGCCAGTCTGTGCTCATGCAGCCTTTGCAAAGAGACAACTGTGTTGTACGACCATTAATCCGTCCTAGTGGCTTAGTCTCTCCCTCCTCCTCCGTCTCAACCTTAGTCAGTAAATCTCCTTTAATTGATGACTAGAGCTGTCACCTGATAAAGGAATACTAATTGAGTAATCTTACACGTTCCAGCCCATTAATTAAATCAAATCAATTAAATACGCATAGATTTGCATCTTTCTTCATTTTAGGCGATGCACGTACATGTCACAGTAGGGGCACCATTTTGGAAGAAGTGTTCTTTAACCATTTTTTCCCCTTCCAGAATTAAAAAAAAAAACCTTTTGCTGCCCAATCAACTGATTCACTGGTTCTCAACCAGTGTGCATTAGCTAGGGATGATGGGAATTGTAGTCCAACAACAACAACTGGGGAGCCAAATTTGGAAAACGCTGCTGTAGCCCATCTAGGCTCTCACCTTGAGTGGTATGAATTGCTACCCACAGGTATTCACAGCAGGAACCTCCCCAGCCCCCAGTTCATCAAAACAGCAGAGGAATGGGGTGGGAAAGAAAGAAAAAGAGGGTAGCAATGAGGCACTGCTGGTGTCCCCCCCCCCCCCCCCAGTTCTGACAAAACCCGCAGTCCTCAAGGTCGCTAGAGAAGGACATGCAGATGGATTTGCTGGTCTTCCTCTCTATCGCTCTTCTTCTCCCCAGCCAGAAGAAGCAGCATTCAGGGTCCTCCGTTCAGGGATTTGCCTGAGCTTCTTAATGAAAGCAAATGCAGAGGCAGGTGGCACTTTGTACATGGACACTTTAGCCCTGTTTATCTTCAGTATATAAAAGAGTTTTATCATCTCATCCATGCAGCTTCTCTCTTTTCATACATGTCCGTGCGTGCATGCACAAACACACAAGAAACATTGCCTGCCACAGTTTCTCTGCTAAAATAAGCCTGCCTTTAAGTTGCCATTCGTGGTTACCCTTGTTATGCTGTTGTATGTTGCTGTCAGGGCTGATCTTCAAAAAGTACACTTGCGAAAGACTAAAAGATAGGAACTGGACCTCTTTAGCACCTGATGTGCATGCTAAGTAAGTATTGGCGGCATCTCTTGTCTTAATCGATGCCCCATTGTCACCCCTAATTAAGACACTTGTGTTTCTCTGGCTCTTTCGACACAGGAGCAGACGACTCTGTCTTATCCGACGATCGACTTAATGAAACCGAACTAACTGACCTGGACGGCCAGCTTGACTCCCTGCCAAAGACCTTCCTGTCCGCAGAGGAGGAAAACAGTATGCTCCACTCCCATAACAATGTCTCCCATGGCGTCCAGGAGAACGACCTCCCCGACGTGGAGTACGGAAGCAACCACCGAGAGGATAAAATCGTAGCTCGGAAGCACAACCACATTTGGTCCCACAAACACTCCCACCATTCTCATGGACACTGCCAGTCCGGCAAAGACCTGAAAGACACTGGAATAGCGAACATAGCCTGGATGGTAATAATGGGAGACGGGATCCACAATTTTAGCGACGGGCTGGCCATTGGTAAGTGCTTTGGGGCGTGTTCTTTGCCGCTAGCTATACTGCATAAAATGCAGTAGCATGATAGTATTGACGACTAGTGCCTAAAATAGCTAGGCTCTCTGCAGAAAATTTGGAAATGAAACAGGCTTTGTCTTCGTTGAGGAGGAAGGGGGAAGAAGGGATCTGCTGGGAAGAGGGAAAGTTCTGCTTGAAAAAAAACAGTTGTAGTTCAGGGATTCCCAAACTTGGGCCTCCAGCTGTTTTTGGACTACAACTCCCATCATGAGCTAGCAGGACCCAGTGGTCAGGGATGATGGGAACTGTGGTCCAAAAGCAGCTGGAGACCCGCTGCTGTAGATAGATCCACTCCATGATATCTGCTCCTTTGTGTAGCAGGACCACAGTGGAATAAAACCTTGCTCCCTTCCGATGGAAATGGCAGACCACCTCCCACCCTGTAGCTACCAGTTACCTACAGTCCTGGAATATAACAGGAGCAGCCTTGGCAGGAAGGAGAGCTTCTCCTGCCTGTTGGACTAAGACTTCCCCTAGTTTATTGAGAGGGGCATGGGCTTGTTGGAAGAAACACCACCACTGAGGTGGGTAGTGTGCATTTTTATCAGGGAGCAAGATGGAATCTTCCTGATAATTGTTACCAATGGAGGCACCTCCCTTTGTGAAAGGTTAGGAGGAATCTTCTGGTTCTTCCAGCCCCAGCAACTGACCACATAGCTGGGGCCTCCGTAATTTTTGTCAGATCTCGCATGGAGCAGGCGCTTGCATCTCAGCCGGCCCAGCGCAGGCCATTCCAAGTTAGCTGTGTGGTGTATCAGTCCCTTGTGAGTCAAAGGGACAGGAGCCTTAAGACTATTTGAAAACAAGCTTACAGAAGCACCTACACACACCTGTGCTAATCATCTCAAAACAAACCTAGCCCTTTCAATTTGCAAGCCCAGCCCTGTGATTCTTACCTGTGATAGGCAACCAAACCCACTGGCTATTTAGGTGGTCATCCTTAGCCACCCCAATCTGATATCTCAGACAAGTCGAAAAACATGTTCCATCTTCTTAATCTTCCTTCCTATATATCCCACGTGGAGATGATTAAATTGTCGAGAGAGGCATTCTGCTTTCAGCTGCCGTTCCTAGCATTTCGAGCGCACTATTCGTTTTATTTTATAAAAAATTGTGTGCTGTTTGATTTTTTTTTTTAAGTGATTTTATAAAGTGGGGTGGGATGGGGTGGAGAAACCAAAATGATTGGTAAAAACAGATAAACACAACTATTCAAAACATTTTTTAAAACAACCCTTAAAATTAGCAACAAAGGATAAAGGTCTTAAACCACACATCAACATTCTACATATCTGGGTAGGCTTTTCTAAACAAATGTTAGCAAGGTGCCCCAAAGAGCACAATGCCTGGTATCAGCAGACAGGGAGCTGCAAAGTTTGGGTGCTGCCGTACTCGAAAGATTGATTTCTTACAAATGCAGAACGAGGATTATGTGGCATCTGTAGCAGTGCCGGTTCCGCAGATGGAAGCAATCGAGTCAGCATATGTGGGGCAAAGCAATCTCGCAGGTAAACTGGTGCCAGGTTGTTTAAGGGTTTTATATACTAATAGGAGCACCTTGAACTTGGCCCCAGTAGCAGATCGGTAGCCAGTGCAGGTTTTGCAAGCTGACCAAGGTCTCACTGAGAGCCAGTGTGGTGTAGTGGTTAAGAGCGGTAGACTCGTAATCTGGGGAACCGGGTTCGCGTCTCCGCTCCTCCACATGCAGCTGCTGGGTGACCTTGGACTAGTCACACTTCTCTGAAGTCTCTCAGCCCCACTCACCTCACAGAGTGTTTGTTGTGGGGGAGGAAGGGAAAGGAGAATGTGAGCCGCTTTGAGACTCCTTCGGGTAGTGATAAAGCGGGATATCAAATCCAAACTCTTCTTCTCACTCCTGTCGTGTGTCTTTGTTTTTATCGGGTTTGATGCTCTCTTGGTCTGACACACCGAAAGAGAATGCTGCTTTTGGTTTGTGCCACAGAGAAGTCACTAAGGCTGCACTTACAATCCTAGGCCCCACTTACCTGGGAAGAAGACATCCACAACTGAGTGGGACCGAGTTTTGAGCAGACAGCACATGGGATTGCTTTGTAAGATAGGAGCTGGCTTTTAAGCCTGAATTTCAGATGCGGGAGTAAAGGGTCAAAGAGCCGGCCATGCCCTCCTGGGCGTTCTCATCTGTTCATATTTTCCCAGATTCCAAAGACAGTGCAGTTCCTTTCTTTAAACATAGGACGGAACATTTAAGAACAGATATTCAAAACATAGCTCCTGCGGTTAACGTTACAAAATCTCTGGACAAAGAAAGCTCTCATTTATTGTCTCTGCTGATGGATTTGCTTGAAAATAACCAATCTGAAAATAACTGTTCCTTTGTTGCGTTTTGTTTTGTGTTTCCCTCTTGCCCCCCCCCCCCAGGAGCAGCTTTCAGTGCTGGCTTGACCGGAGGAATTAGCACATCCATAGCAGTATTTTGTCATGAGCTTCCCCATGAATTGGGTAATCAGTTAATCTGATGTCAGCTGTGCATGCTTCTGTGATTGAAGAATTTTTTTTTCATATTAAAAGATTTGATTGTTTGCATAGCCAAAAATGTGCAGGGTATATCTGGTGATGCAGCCAAAGCTGACACAGCTGCGTTTGTTTATGTAGTTCTCCCTGGGAGGGGAAGGGGGGGTGCTGTGTGTTTCCCACCACCATTTGGGTCCCCAGAGGATCATCTAGTCCAACCCCCTGCAACATGGGAATACGCAGCTCTCTCACATGGGAATCAGACCTGCAAGTCTTGGTGTTATCAGCACCATGCTCAAACCGATGAGCTATCCAGGCGCATATTAGTTAAGGTTCCGCAACTTGTATGTATTCTAGAGAATTATCATAGAAAGGTCTGGAACAGAAAAGTAGAAGCCACACATAGGCCCTATGAACCAATCATTGCATGCTCAGAGGTCTCCAGGTGACTAGTAGCAGCTGTCAGAAATCTGCCAGCAAGATCCACTTTTGCAGTCTTCTCAGATCTCCCATTCTCTTTCTCACTTCCCCTGGCTTCTTTTATTTGGTCCTGGGAGAAGCAAAGCACTGCTAGAGTGTGAGTGAGTGAGCAAGTCGTGCTAAGAGCTCATTAGAAAGAGGTCTTTTAGCAAGTGCGTATGGGGGCGGTTCTTGCAGCTAGATGCTGCTACAGGAACCTGGAGGCTTCTGAAATGTGGCGGTTCATAGGATGCCACGTGAACCAGGCCATGGATGGTTGCTTATGATGTGGATGCAATCACGTTCAGAGGTCTGTGTCCGGCAGTCTGCTGAATTTGGGGGATTGGTGATGCTTGTTAAACGAAACTTGAGCATTGGTTTCATTACAGCTTAAAAGTGCTATACAGTCATACCTTGGTTTTCGAACAGCCTACTTCTCTAACCTTTTGGCTCCCGAACGATCAAAACCCTGAAGTGACTGTTCCGGTTTTTAAACGTTCTTTTGGAAGCCGACCGTCCGGTGGGGCTTCCGCAGCTTCCGGTTGGCTGCAGGACCTTCCTGCAGCCAATCGGAAGCCGCGATTTGGAAGTCGAATGGATTTCCGGAACGGATTCCATTCAACTTCCAAGGTACGACTGTATCCCCTTATCAATTATTGTTGTTAGCTGAACCCATGCCTTGTAGAGACACCTGTTTCCCTCTGCTTCTGGCATAGAATGACCCGGAGCTGCCCAGCCATGTGCCTCAGGGACAGCAGTGCTCATGATCTCATTTCAAAGTTTCTATGTTCTCTCTGGCTGCTTTTCTTCCCCACTGCCAGTGAGCACTTCCACCCTGACCGCTTTGAGGCTCTGCTCTCTATTCCCTTCTCACTCCAACGGGCTTACAGGATTGCAAGAAGGGGGGTGAATTGATCATGTCGCTGACTTAAAAGGATGTCGGCCAGCTTTGCACCTTTGAAATAAAACGGGATTTTAAAAAGAGAAGAATGCCAGTAGCTCAGACCCGCTTGTTTTTCATCCAACTGTTTTGCTTGTACAGCAGGCATCGAAATTACACTTTTGCATTTCTTTAAGCAAAGATTGAGGTTGAATCCTGACAAGACAGAAGTACTGTTTTGGGGGGGACAGGAGGCGGGCAGGTGTGGAGGACTCCCTGGTCCTGAATGGGGTAACTGTGCCCCTGAAGGACCAGGTGCGCAGCCTGGAAGTCATTTTGGACTCACAGCTGTCCATGGAGGCGCAGGTTAATTCTGTATCCAGGGCAGCTGTCTACCAGCTCCATCTGATACGCAGGCTGAGACCCTACCTGCCCGCGGACTGTCTTGCCAGAGTGGTGCATGCTCTAGTTATCTCTCGCTTGGATTACTGCAATGCGCTCTATGTGCGGCTACCTTTGAAGGTGACCCGGAAACTACACCTAATCCACAGCTAGACTGGTGACTGGGAGTGGCCGCCGAGACCACATAACACCGGCCTTGAAAGATCTACATTGGCTCCCAGTACGTTTCCGAGCACAATTCAAAGTGTTGGTGCTGACCTTTTAAAGCCCTAAACGGCCTTGGTCCAGTATACCTGAAGGAACGTCTCTACCCCCATTATTATGCCTGGACACTGAGCCAGTGCCGAGGGCCTTCTGGCGGTTCCCTTGCTGCGAGAAGCCAAGTTACAGGGAACCAGGCAGAGGGCCTTCTCGGTAGTGGCACCCGCCTTGTGGAACGCCCTCCCACCAGATGTCAAAGAGAACAACAACTACCAGACTTTTGGAAGACATCTGAAGGCAGCCCTGTTTAGGGAGGCTTTTAATGTTTAATAGATTACTGCATTTTAATGTTCTGTTGGAAGCCTCCCAGAGTGGCTGGGGAAACGCAGCCAGATGGGCGGTGTATAAATAATAAATTATTATTATTATTATTATTATTATTATTATTATTAAGATTCCCTGAGCTTGTTTTGTGATCACCTTGTCATTCTGTCTCTCTCTCTGTTTAGGGGACTTTGCCGTGCTTCTGAAAGCAGGCATGACTGTGAAACAGGCCATTGTTTACAACCTCCTCTCAGCCATGATGGCTTACGTAGGAATGCTAATAGGGACAGCTGTGGGACAGTATGCAAATAACATCACCCTGTGGATCTTCGCAGTCACCGCCGGCATGTTCCTCTACGTGGCCCTGGTGGATATGGTAAGAGCCCAGGTTACTTTGCATTGTGTGCAGACATCACAGCACTGCAATAGCTTAATGGAACTAAACAATCTAGGAGTAGTTGGTGCATGGTGTGCTAGAGGCAGGCTGCAGGTGCTCCCTTTAGCAGAGGCGAGGGGCCTGTGTCCTCCAGATACTGCTCTCTGTGATTGTTGGCCATGCTGGCTGGGGCGGAGGCGAGCTGGGGTCCAGCAACCTCTGGGAGGGTGACACAGGTTCCCCCACTCTGCCCTGTAGTCCCCCCCCCCCCTTTTGAATTAACTCCAACCACTGCCTAGGTCTCCTCTTTCCATTAGGTCAGCAGTAGGGGAGCCACTTCAGCAGAGCTCTCTCCCGTGGAAGGTCCGAAACCTTAGGTTGCGTGGAGGAAACCACGCTGCGTCGGTGACTCCCAAGACAGCAGAGATTGGGTGCCGTGAGGGGTAGAGCTGGGCAATATCTTGGCAAATGGCCTGATATATGGCGTTCAGACATTTTGAGTTGGCAAAATACAGTCGTACCTTGGAAGTCGAATGGAATCCGTTCCGGAAGTCCGTTTGACTCCCAGATCGCAGCTTCTGATTGGTCCCACCCATTTTGGTTTCAGCTGCGCAGTTTGTCATCTCCCATGGATAATATTAAGCTGTGCGCATGGGAACCCTGCAGCGCACAGTGGTACCTTGGTTTTTGAACGTAATCCATTCTGGAAGACCGCTCGACTTCCGAAATGTTTGAAAACCGAGGCGCAAAGGGCAGCCTTCAAATTTAATTGAGAAACACTCAGCGGAAGCCGTTTGTCTTCCGAGGCACGTTCGAAAATGGAAGCATTTACTTCTGGGTTTTCGGCGTTCGAAAACCGAAATGTTCGACTTTCGAGACATTCGAAAACCGAGGTACCACTGTATTCAAAAGCTGATTTGTTAGTGGCATAATTGCTCTGCTTGGCAGGAACAAAACAAACCTCTTAACAGGTGCAAACCATAAAAGGGAACGGAAACAACTGGAATTTTAAGGTGTCCTGTACCAAGGAGGTTTTAACGAGATGAAGGGTTGGTGCAGACATAACGGGGGGGGGGCAGTTCTCTTAACGATGATTCAGCAGCTCCCATAACCATGATTCAGGAAGTCCCACTTCTTGCCTTAGAGAGGCATATACTAAACCAGGCCTAGGCAAACTCGGCCCTCCAGCTGTTTTGAGACTACAATTCCCATCATCCCTGACCACTGGTCCTGTTAGCTAGGAATGATGGGTGTTGTAGTCCCAAAACATCTGGAGGGCCGAGTTTGCCTATGCCTGTACTAAATCATGGTTCCAGCTAATTGGGTCCTCCACTCTAAGCAGTTTAAACAACCCTTACATAGCTCAGGGAGGAAGCAGGAGCACATAATCCTCTGGCCACCTCCTGTCTCTCTATTCTCAGAAAGTGGTGTGACTTTGACTTTAAAGAGCCATACTTTTTTCTTCCTTTCAGCTTCCAGAAATGCTTCATGGGGACGGGGACGACGAAGAGCACGGCTACTGTCCCGTGGGGCAGTTCATCCTCCAGAATTTAGGTCTTCTCATGGGATTTGCCATTATGTTGGTGATTGCCCTTTACGAAGACAAAATAGTGTTGGACATCCAGTTTTGACCATTTCCAGTACTCCGCTGTGGTTAGCGACGACGTTACTGTATGGCTTCAAGTCTGCACTGTTGTACTGTATGCACATTCGTCCCCAGGCAAAGCAGTGGCACGAGCTGCTTCACAAGTAACAGTATTCTGGTGTCTGCATAAACAAGCTCCTGTTTTTTAGCTCAAACAGGCAAAAAAAAAAATCACTATTGAATGCAGCTCAGCTTCCCAAAGGTAAGATGTAGATTTTTAATCAGGCAGTGTTGGAAGCAGGAAACATAAACGTCATGCCCAGGATGCTATTAGCAAGTGTGTTCTTTTTCCAGTTTGCCACTGCAATGTGCAGCAGAAGTTGGATCCCTTGCTGACAAAAAGCCTTTCAGGTTATACTTGAGCAAATGTTGAATAGCCAGTCCAAGAGTTACATGTCATTGTCATCCTCTACAGCTGGCCCCTGGGCCTTGTTGCAACGTTTGAGTTGGTTCCTCCCACCTCCTCTCCTCTCTCTCTCTCTCTCTCTCTCTCTCTCTCTCTCTCTCACACACACACACACACACACACACACACAGTCTGGCAATGCATGACTGGAGAGCATTCTAGGTGGGGTGCATTTATTAAAAACATCATTTAAAAAAACCGTTTCAAGCATGCTGTTCAGGGGTTGCCTTAGGGCAGTATGAGCAATGCATTGTTCCATGACCCTTGCATTTGCTCCAGGCCTTGTTCCCCAGTAACGTCCGCTGTTTTGCACTGTGCTGAATGGTTGGTGACCAAAGTGAAACCGTGTATTCGTCTGGGTCAGGCACTTCTGTTTACTGGTCCTTGCCAATCCCCTAGTCGGTACGATGTCTCAAGAAGACGTTCTTGCTGGCAATCGCTGCCATGCACTCCGTTAGCCCAGCAATGTTGTTTTCCGGCTCCCTTGGGAAAGGAGACTGCAAATCCACAAGTCTTGTCCCCCTTGTATGTTGGCCATACAACGCGGTACTTTTGTCCTTTCGACGCCCAAGGAAGCAAATCTCTGCATTGGGAGCCCTGTTTCCGCAATAGGGCTGAGTTGACAGGTGTTGGGTATTTGATGTTGGCTCGTAGGTATTTGTTAGCAAAAATGCTGAATGGTTAATGCTGCTTGTGAACCTTTTGCTGCAGTAGCGTATAGGATGTGTAGCAGTGCTACTTGAAACCTGAACTACTGAACGGTTTTCTGCTTTGAACGTCTCCCTTCCCTCCTCTTAATGACGCGCCTGTATTGGATTTTTTCGGTCATGGCAGCCAAATTCTATCTCACCTTATAACCTTCAAAAAAAATAATAATACGCGGAGCTGAGAAGTGCCGATTCGAGGATCACAGCAGTGGCCCTTTGAGGCAGTCTTGGTTAACTGTTTACATAATTCCCCAGAACTCGTTTGAATGTATTCCTTTAATGCCTTGCCACCTGAGCTCAGGAGCACCTGCCGTTGCTGAAAGTTGGGCGTCTTGCTCAGTGTGGGCCAACGTTCGGCATATGCTGTGCTGGCATTGTTTTGATTTTTGTTTGTTTTTGGCACCTTAGGTTAGGGGTGGGGCTGCTCCTATGTTGCTGCTGCAACGTGGCTCTTTTCGTAGGGTGGGAACCCAAAGGGCCAGCCCCAATCGACTTCCCACCGCAGACACGCCACCGCCTTAAGAGCTGGAGGAAGGTGGTTGAATTTTGACCACTTCCACCACGGCTGCGGGAATTGCAGCGAGAGCCACTCTGCAGAAGTAACGTAAGGAGACGCCCTTGTAGCAAAGCAGCTGTATTGTTCACTTGGTGCTGTGTGCGGACCTATTGGACAGGCTCAGCCAAAAAAAAAAGCCTTAACCTGCAGAAATCAGCTTTAATATTTGATTGTTTAGTGCCAAGCAGCATGTCTTGCCAGGTACAGATTGGTCCGTCTCCTCCGAGCTCTGATACTGGGCGCTTGGGAGAAGTGCAAGTCCTTTTCCACTCTGGTGTGACAATAATATAGTCTTAACGGCCGTAACGAAACACAGCAGTTGTTGGGTTTTCTTACAGCATGCTGCTCGGTCTTTGTTCATCTTGGTCTCTCTCTAGAAGCAAAGCTGGATACAGCCCGACTTCTGGAGAGTGGGGAGTTTTTGTCCTTCTGCCTGAGTGGAGGAACTTGTTCGGCGAACTCTTAATGGCCTTCATTCCAAGTGAAAGTGCGCCTTTTCTTTCTGACCCTTCCACTTAACTTATCCAGTCATTCCTTTTCGTGTGACCACCGTTAACTACTTGGCTTCATGTTGGGTGACTTTTGTCGAGCGGCTTTTCGTTTTTGTGTTAGCTGGGGTGGGGGGCGGGGATATCAAGAGCGTTGACTTAGTTGGTGGCTCCAAGCCCAAAGGCTTGGATCCCCGCGAGTCTGTTAGTGCAGAAAATTCGTTTGGATCATTGGGCCTCTGGAACTTGCAAGGGCCACAGCGTTGGGGGGCATCTACATGGTGTTTCCCTCCTCCTCCCTGGAGATTTGTAGTTGAGAATGTCTGGCTGGGAGCCCAAGAGTGAGGCTGATCCTTCCATTGTAATCAATGGGGTTTTACACTCTTTTCTCTCTGGCTCGGAACTTGGATGTCATTTTAATTAAATTCTGCCAAGTTGAAATAAAGGGTCGTGGCATTGCTGAAGTGAGATTTTAGTCAGGAAAAAATGGGAGGGTTTTTAAGGTTTATTTTTGTAATTATGAATAAAGCTTTCTCTACTTCAGGTACAGCCTTTTCTTGATTTTCGCTGGCATGTGCTGTAGCGTAATGTTGCCTACCTAGGGAAGCAAAAAAATAAATTAGTGCTCTGTAATAGTATTTTTGGGTTGGGTTTGCTTTTTTTTTTTGGAAAAGAGAAAACACGCAGGTCACGTGGAGAAGTGATAGGATTTGTATTTTCCTTCAGAATGGGATGAGCCTCTGCATTTGCTTACATGTGCATGTTTACCACTTTGTGAAGAGCAGCCCAGCAGCCATGGCTTCTCCTCTTTTCCCGAGTATTGAATTCCCAGGACATTTTTTGGAACGCGAATGCTTTTAAAAGTCACAGTTGGGACAATCGGGATTCCGCTACATTTCTACCTGGCTTCTCCATTCTGTTCTGCTGGAGTCCAGTCTCATTTAAACGTGTACTTTGTTGGAGGACATAAATGTTACGTGTCTCTTACGATGCTGTCACCGTGTGACATCCCCATGTTGATCGCACTGCACTCAAACCAGCTGTGATTATTGCTTAGAAAAAAAATGCTGTAGGTGTCCTAGGATGCAGTGTGACTTTTTTTTTTATTTCCTTATAGTTGAAACAATGTGATTATGGTCCTGAAAAAAAATATTGAGATATCAGCTACTCTTTTTTTGGGGGGGGGGTTGTTTTTTGTTATAACAAAATCCATTTTAAAAAAAAATAATAAATGCAAAGCTGGAAATGATGACATGCTGTTTTTGTTTATTGTCAACAGTGGTGTTGTGTTCATCTTATGTATGTTCCTTATTCATAAGGAGCGTAAGAAAATAAAATTATTGAACAAGCAAACATGGTGGGGTTGGTTTTTCCAAGCTCTTTAAAAAAAAACATTTATTTTTACAAACTCAAAAAGGTACAAATCGGATTTAAAAGTTTCTGAAGATTTGGCTACATTTTTTTTAGAAGGTAGCCATTAGAATTATACGAAGAATGGAAAGTGGTAGTCGGATCTGAGACCTGGGTTACGAGTTAAGCTGGCATAGAAGTGCCACCCCCCGTCCAATCCAGTGGGCCTCTGGCTCGTCCGATGGAAGAATCATTGCAATCACAAAATTGGTGGAGTGGCCTGTGGTGGACAGCGTTCCTCTTCTCTCGCTTGTCTTGTACACGGGAGCTAGGTAACTGGGTCTTTCCGGTATATCTGATCTTCTACAAGGCTTTAGCCACATCTGTAGCAAAGAAAAAGTTGAGTTCTAAGAATGTCTCTTTATCAAGATAGGGGGAGAAAGGACTAGAACAGCTCCAGAAATTCACCTAGTGACTCAGGCCTGCTCAGAATGAGTGCTAAGCTCTTTCCGTGGGACGCAGGCATTCTTCTGGACTGCTCTGTTGTCCAAATATGAACCAGAAGAAGGAGATAGTCATGCTGCTATAGCACAATTTCTAGAATTGGAGGTCACTATGTGCAAGTTCAACATTAAATTAGGTGTGGGTGTGTTAATTGTGGGTTTAGTGCCACACATGCATTTTTTGGCCTCTCTGAGACCATTTTTTTCGATGGCGTCAGGTTGCAAAACACAGTAGCATATTATTGGGTGTGTTAATAAGCCCCTCACAGCCTGATTCTATACAGAAGTAATATACAATGAGTTACTGCCCTGTAAGTGTGGGGGGGAACACAGCCTTAATACAAGGCTCTTAATTGATGATTTATAAATACTCACCACTGGCATATTATCATACAGGATTTTGGGATGAGATTCCCCTAGCCTCTTTTTCTTCCTGTTCCAGCGAGCTCCATCCAGGAACAATCCGTGAATGTAGACTCCTATTTATTTAGAAAGAAACACAACAAAGCACGTTGGTTATAAACACCATGCGCATGAAATGGCAAAGCAAAGGAAGGCGCATATTTTAAACAGGCTGTAGGCTTGATAATAAGGTGTGAGCAGCAAATACTCTTTGAAGAACCCATGAATAGGTTCCTCACCTTGTGTCGCTCCAACTATCAAAATAGTAAGAAACTATGAATGGAAGCAGAAGCAAACTGCAGCTTCCCACTGGGTGTCCAGGTCTAATTACATGCAGAAATTTACACATGCAAAGGCTCATTGTGAATTGGGATCTACACATAGTGGCTTGAAAAGTCTGTGGATAAAACAAATGGCACATGAAATGCCCAGTAGAATTATTGGGCTGCAGACTAACGCTATACAGTCGTACCTTGGATCCTGAACGCCTTGCGAGTCAAATGTTTTGACTCCAGAACACCTCAAACCTAGAAGTGAGTCTTCCGGTTTGTGAACGTTCTTTGGAACCTGAACGTCTGACACGACTTCCGTGGCTTCCGATTGGCTGCAGGAGCTTCCTGCAGCCAATCGGAAACCACGCCTTGGTTTCCAAATGGATTCCAGAACGGATTCCGTTCGACTTCCAAGGTACCACTGTAGTTGTCATGCCATCAAAGAGTTGGCCTATTTTATCACTTCTTGCTGCGGATGCGGTTTCTGAATATTATTTTCTTCAAGTGCAAAGGGCAAGGAGACCTGTGCTGAAATTCCCTGCTCGGTCATCAAGCTCCCTAGGCGATGTAGGGACGAGTAACAACATCGGTCTACTATTTCATAAAACGTATTTCCAAAATACAACCCAGCCGCCATGATGAAGGGCAGGATGCAAAGGTGATAAAGCGCCCCCCAAATTCTAGCGTAGTTAATGAATATACGGTTGCATTCACCGTCTTCAGGCGCGTGCTTGTACTCCTTGTCTTCCAAGACTTCGTAGTCAAAGCCTAGCAGGTCTATTGGGATTGTGTATTTCCTTGCAAAATTCTGCTGGGCGCCGGTTAAGAAGGCTTGCGTGAAGAAAAACCCAGAAAGCCAAAACATCGGAGGGGTTCCATTTTCGTACCATGTCTAGCAACAGCAAGAAGAGAGAGGGTGGGAATGGAGCTTTATATTGCAGCATTAAGAACGCACAGGGCAGGAACCTAGGATGTTTTGAGACCAATGCTACTACTGCACAGAGGCTTTTATTACAAGTTGTACAACCCTCTGGCTCAATAGGGAATGTGCTATGTGCAGCAGGGAAATCTGCAGACGTCAGCGGTGCAGGAGACCTGCTAGCTCCAGGCACAAACCTTAACAGATGTGTGAGTCCAACTGACAAAATCCTGATAGTCGAAGGAGACCCTCTCCCCTTTTAAACGGGCACACTGGTCTGTAGAAAGTTACAGGCCCTTTCAGAACTTGCTGCAAACAATCAGCATGACACAGGTTGCAATTAATTGCCTTGCTCTTTTTAAAAAGGCTACACACATTTTAGATTTATTTCCTGTCAAACCCCATGCCAGGGAACTAGTTTGTGAAGAATGCTGGGAATTGTAGCTCTGAGAGGAATAAAACTGCAGTTCCCATGGTACGGGGAGGGTGTGTGTGTTTTAAATGTAAAATGCAGCCCTCAGACTCTTATTTAATGCCCTCTGTGGTCTTTGTCAGGTTCTAATTCACATTTCCTTCCCAAAAGGAAAAATGCCAACCTATGCAGGTTGGTCTTCTGCACTTGTGGATTTTATACTGCAGCTATACATGTAACAGAAAGTCTGCAGCTCAAGCCCTGATCCACTTGCCTGAATATTTTCCTTCACTTGGTATCTGAAGAAGTGTGCACGCACACGAAAGCTCATACCAATAACAAACTTAGTTGGTCTCTAAGGTTGGACCCAGGTGGCACTGTGGGTTAAACCACAGAGCCTATGGCTTGCTGATCAGAAGGTCGATGGTTTGAATCCCTGTGACAGGGTGAGCTCCCGTTGCTCAGTCCCAGCTCCTGCCCACCTAGCAGTTCGAAAGCACGTCAAAGTGCAAGTAGATAAATAGGAACCGCTCTGGTGGGAAGGTAAACGGCGTTTCCGTGTGCTGCTCTGGATCGCCAGAAGCGGCTTTGTCATGCTGGCCACATGACCTGGAAGCTGTACGCCGGCTCTCGGCCAATAAAGCGAGATGAGCACCGCAACCCCAGAGTCGGACACGACTGGACCTAATGGTCAGGGGTCCCTTTACCTTTACCTAAGGTGCTACTGGAAGGATTTTTTTTTCCGACTTTACTTCACTGCCGTCTCCTCTCCCCCCCCAGCACATCTCCTCTCCCCAGAACCAGCTAGCTAACTACCTTGCAAAACATTTAATATACAGCAACCACCTTAATGTGTAGACCCAACAAAACTTAACTGCATTTCTTAGCATATACACTGGTGACCAAACTCCAGTAAAACAACGTGACTGCATGTATTGAGGAGCAGAGGCTCACATAACGTGTGCAATTGTCATTTAGAATCAAGACAGAAAATCGACATCCCAACACGTTGAGTTGTTTCTGGTGGGCTCACCTGCAAGAACTTCAGTCTGGTAAGAAAATCATTCACATAGCTGCCGAGTGGTTTGAGGCTCGGGTAGGACTTACTCATCCACATGCCTGGGATTTTGCCCTTCAACATGCTATTTACCACCTCTTCCAGTTCTGCAGACATCACAACCAGACCCTGGTTGAGATAAGGAGACAGGGAAAAGTTATAGTTACAGGTAGATAGCCGTGTTGGTCTGTCATAGTCAAAACAAAATAAAAAAATTCCTTCCAGTAGCACCTTAGAGACCAACTAAGTTTGTTCTTGGTATGAGCTTTCGTGTGCATCCACACTTCTTCAGATACACACTGAAGAAGTGTGCATGCACACGAAAGCTCATACCAAGAACAAACTTAGTTGGTCTCTAAGGTGCTACTGGAAGGATTTTTTTTTATTTTGTAGGGAAAAGTTATATTAGTGGACCCCCTTTTTGTCTTCAGTTAATTTTATCCTGCAGTTTTTCAACTGTTAGCAACAAGCTTCCTCCAATCTCGATAGGTTTAGCCCCTGTTTCAGCTGCAACTACTCACAGTGTCGTCATGTTGGAAACCTCGTGATCCTGTATTTGAGTCTGCAGGAATTCCAAACATGCATGAGTGAGTGGGTTTCCATAGGAGAGGTGGCTCATCCTCGTACCAGCCTGTTTCATTCCTGTGCTAGCCATAGAAGAAGGAAAATCCTTCCCCCGTGACCAGCATGGAAACGCTGTGAGCTTACAAAGGATGGGCAGTGAAGCACCTATCACTTGGTCAAAGGCATTTTTTTACTAGCCTAAGGGGCTACAGGCTTCCCCTGCTTTCTGTGCCAGCATGGAAACAGAGCAGTAGATCACAGCTATACCACACATTTCAAGCTTATGACTACCCCCAAAGAATTCTGAGAACTGCAGTTTAATGGTGCTGGGAGTTTTAGCTCTGTGAGGGGCAAAATTCCGTACCTAAGATTCTTTGGAGAAAGCCACATGCATCAAATGTATATTATGGGTGTGACCCTTGTATATTAGCAGGCTAGTAGTTTTGTGTCCTTATTTATAAGGCCAGTTTGGATTTATGCGATCTGATCACAATATTGCACCAATATGCGGGAATCCCTGGGCCTGTCAATGGGGTTGGGATGTTGGTGCTTAGCATTGCCCTTCTCTTAGCCTCTGTCTGCCGCCTCCCACTCCCTCAACAAGCAATGGAATAGTTCAGTCTATTTTCAGCCCGTCAGTTTTGCAAGTGTTCGTAAGTCTGTTCTGTCTCCCTGCATATTCCACTTTTAAAAAAAAAGAAGAAGAAGCCTGCATGAAAGCATTCATTTTTGAATGCTTTGTACCCTAAAATACACACACTGCACAGAAGCTAATTTAAGGGACAAGGGTGGTGAGCTCCAGTATCTTCACTTCCAGCCATCTTCACTCCCTTGACCCCAATTTTTGGTATATTCTTTCAGCCAAGAATAGTATTGCAAAAATCAGAGAAGTGCAAAAACTGAAGAATTAACTTTGTTCTTATCTGTGTATTAGTGAAGAAGCCAAAATAAGACCAGTCTGCAGAACACTGCACCAAAAAAATACTTTTGCATGCATACTCTCTGCAATGCACTGGTGCCGAGAGCCTGTCCAACTGCTGCTGGCTAGTTAGAGGAGGTTGTTTTTCATTTCGTAGGTGGACCCCAGGTTTGTTATGCTGTCCTAAAAATACCAAGGACCGCGACTCTTCAAAAAACAGGATCAGCTTTGCATTCTCTTTCTCATTTATAGATCGGCAGCAATACATTATGCAGCACACCACATGAGGAACAAAGTGTGGGGTATTTACAATGCAGTCAAACCAACAACGCATGTTTGCTAGATAGGCACATGATAGGAGCGGAAGCCCACAGAGTGTTTTCCTGCATGTTTCCTAGAAAGAACTCAAGAGACACTCCCACTGTGCCCTGTCCGGGGGGGGGGCAGCGAAGGCACTGCCTCTTTGCTCTTCCACCTCATTCTAGCAAGGTGGGAACATGTGCTAAGTCAGGGCCACAGCTCAGACTCTATTTTAAACTGGACTAAAGTACGTCTTTGTAACTGGATTACCATTTTAAGCCTGCTGGAACAAAGCTGCTGTATCTTCAGCAAGTACAGACGTACCTTGGTTCTCGAACGCCTTGGCACTCGTACGTTTTGGCTCCCGAACGCCGAAAATCTGGAAGTGTTCTGGTTTTTGAACGTTTTCCAGAAGCTGAACATCCCACGCAGCTTCTGCTTGAGGGCAGGAAGCTCCTGCAGCCAATCGGAAGCCGCGCCCTGGTTTTCGAACGGTTTCGGGAGTCGAACGGGCTCCCAGAACGGATTACGTTCGAGAACCAAGGTACCGATGTATTATGAGCAAGTAAATGTCATCTTAGCCTTTTGCAAGACTGTGTGATTATTGTTAAAAGGGGGAAAATACCAGGAGCATCCAAGTCTGCCTCAAAGCATCCTGGATTGCTAAAACTAGCCTAAGATTCCCCTTTTAAGCTGCAAAGGGATGCACTCTGAACTCACAAACGTACGGAAGGAAGGATAATATATAACAAATAAATCCCCTAATACATGGGTAGGCAATCTAAGGCCCGGGAGCCAGATCCGGCCCAATCGCCTTCTAAATCCAGCCCTCGGACGGTCCAGGAATCAGCGTGTTTTTACATGAGTAGAATGTGCCCTTTTATTTAAATGCATCTCTGGGTTATTTGTGGGGCATAGGAATTTGTTCATTCCCACCTCAAAAAAATATAGTCCAGCCCCCCACAAGGTCTGAGGGACAGTGGACCGGCCCCCTGCTGAAAATGTTTGCTGACCCCTGCCCTAATATATATAACACTGGTCTTGAAAGACCTACATTGGTTCCCAGTACGTTTCCGAGCACAATTCAAAGTGTTGGTGCTGACCTTTAAAGCCCTAAACAGCCTCAGTCCTGTATACCTGAAGGAGCGTCTCCACCCCCATCGTTCAGCCCAGACACTGAGATCCAGCGCCGAGGGCCTTCTGGGGGTTCCCTCACTGCGAGAAGCAAAGCTACAGGGAACCAGGCAGAGGGCCTTCTCGGTAGTGGCGCCCGCCCTGTGGAACGCCCTCCCATCAGATGTCAAATAGATAAACAACTATCTGACATTTACCGGTAAAGACATCTGAAGGCAGCCCTGTTTAGGGAAGTTTTTAATGACTGATGTTTTAATGTATTTTTAATCTTTTGTTGGAAGCCGCCCAGAGTGGCTGGGGAAACCCAGCCAGATGGGTGGGGTATGTATGTATGTATGTATGTATGTATGTATGTATGTACTGTATGTATGTATGTATGTATGTATGTATGTATGTATAAATAAATAAATAAATAAATAAATAAATAAATAAATATTATCATCATCATCATCCTCTCTGAGCTTCTATGAACATCCCTACACAAAAAAAGGCAAAGTTTGGGGATGGGGATAACGCCACAGCCGAAAAGAGCAATTTGGCAAGTTCCTAGCAGCGACGCTGATGGGAGCTGACAGCCACTCTTTCCAGGGTGCTCCAAGTGAACAGGCCTCCTTCTCAAAAGGTCCCCTCACCTTGATTGCTTTCTGGATGTTGACGCAGGATTCTCGAATCGTTTGCAGCAATTTGTTAAATCTCCCCATCTCTTGGACCAGCACGGTGTTCATGCTTTGCGTGTAGGTGGTCGGGTATCTCCTCATCGCGGCTTCAATGTGGAAGTCGGCGGGGAGTTTACTTTGGATGTCGCTCGCCACGTCGCGAACAACTTGATCAGATGATTTGGCGCCGGCACCTGATGCGCGAGACTGTTTTTATTTTGGGGGGGGGAAAGGGTAGAGGTTGATTAAACATTGCAAAAACCTAAGTGACAGCACAGTTCAGCCCATGAAGCTTCCGTTCGGGGTGTATACTGGTCAGAACGTGGCCTTATTTCATTTCATTTTTAATATATTTTTATTAAAGATCTCTTGGTTTACAAAAATACGTGCATTGTCTCTTTTTTTCCAAGTTGCGTTTTCTACAGATGAGTTTCATTTGTTATGAGGCATTAGTGTTACAGTGTGAGGTAAGGAAGGAAAGGGGGAGGGGGGATGGCAAGTGGGGTGGGGTCGGGGTGGCAATGCTTGTATTCTTCTACTTAGTGTATGTGTGGGGTTTTGTGTCAGCGTCAATTGTGTGGGTTCTCTTACTATTTGCTTGTTGTATTTTCTTGGTGTTGAGAGAGGTTGGGGTTAGCCTAGGGCAGGCTTCCTCAAACTCTGCCCTCCATATGTTTTTGGCCTACAACTCCCATGATCCCTAGCTAGTAGGACGAGTGGTCAGGGATCATGGGAATTGTAGTCTCAAAACATCTGGAGGGCTGAGTTTGAGGAAGCCTGGCCTAGGGTATGGTTGGTTGTCTTTGTGGTGTAGAGCCAGTGTGGTGTAGTGGTTAAAAGCGGTAGACTCGTAATCTGGTGAACCGGGTTCGCTTCCCCGCTCCTCCACATGCAGCTGCTGGGTGACCTTGGGCTAGTCACACTTCTCTGAAGTCTCTCAGCCCCACTCACCTCACAGAGTATTCGTTGTGGGGGAGGAAGGGAAAGGAGAATGTTAGCCGCTTTGAGACTCCTTCGGGGAGTGATAAAGTGGGATATCAAATCCAAACTTCTTCTTCTTCTTTGGTTGGCTGTAGTGGGATTTGTTTTTGTGTATGAGTGGGGTGCGTGTGTGTTTCTGGATAACTCAGCTAATACGTTTCTGTAGACATCAAAATAACGCGGCCTCATTTTGATATCTACAGAAATGTATTAGTTGGAGAATCCATTAGAAACTGGGCCTGCAGACATCTTTGGTGACTCTTCCTGGGGAGGCTAAGTCTATTCCTGGGATGAGGAATGGGATCCAGCTGGCAGGGGAAATGTTCCGGGACATGGTACCGGTAGGGAATGTGAAACCTGTGTGTGTCCGTGCACACACACAAAATATCTTCATCTAACTTTTCCTCTCTTGCACAGAAAATTAATCAAGGACTGGATCTCAATTAATTGGACCGGATACAATTACCGGTACGTTTCCTCTCCAACTCCTCAGGGCAAAGATCAGACTGAATAAGAATTTTAGGTCTGAGAAACAATAGGGGTTTTAGGTCTGAGAAACAACATGGCCCCAATCCAGTACCTTATTAGAGTCTGATTAGATTAGATTTCCTGTATCTCATTTAGTTATGCCCTAAATCCGATAAATAGTAAGTAGGCAGTAACTTCAGTGCTCCTAATATGAAAACTAACACACCTGCGTGAGAAGAATGTTATCAAACAACAACTGCGTTTCGGATTGATCCTTTGTGATATCGGCATTGGCGTTCATCCCAAAGATCTCCGGGGCAGGGTTCAAAGGAAGGGTCTTTGTGTATTCAATGTAGCTTACATACTGAAAAAAATATCAGGGGTCAGAAATGATCAGTGGCTTGATCCTGGCCATTCTCTGTTGACATCTTTCCAATTTTCAATTCAGTTCCCCACAATTTGCAGATAATAATAATAATAAATTAAAAAAAAACATTATTGGATGCAGTTTAGACCAATACATATATTTATATTTTCCCTAATATAATGCTTTTTCTTCTTTTTTGCTGGATCAGGCCAGGGCCCATGGAAAGCCCACAAGCAGGATCTGAGCGCATTGCAGAGAATAAAAATTAAAATAAACACATTATTGCATGCAGTTTAGAGCAGTACATATCTTTATATTTTCCCTAATACAGTGGATGCGCGGGTCATAATTCAGCGCTTCTGTGCATGTGCGAAGTGTAATTTAATGGTTTTGTGCATGCGCGAGTGCCGAAACCCGGAAGTAACCCGTTCCAGTACTTCCGGGTCCGGCGCGAGCGCAACCTGAAAAGACGTAACCTGCAGCGTTCGCAACATGAGGCATGACTGTACAAAGCGGATTTTGCTGGATCCAGCCAGAGCCCATGGAAAACGCACAAGCAGGATCTGAGCGCAATAATATGTGGGATATTCATTTTTGCACACACTGGTTGGCTGAAGAACTGCATTGCAAAATTCGGAGGGGCACCTGCGTTTTGGTTTGTGACTGGGTCCAGATGTGTGAATTGTCTCCTTAAAACAGAAACAAATTTAATTCATCTCCCATTCCTGCTCTGCACTGAAGAGCTCACCCAGATTTCTTGCCACTATCTCAGAAGAAGATGGTCGTTTTGATTCCTCCTCTAAGCTCTTGCTCTTCTTTGAGTGGGGCTCAAGCAGGGGAACGAAGGTGCTTACCTCTCCTTCAGGAGGAGCATAATAAAGGCCGCTGGAATCAAACTTGTAATCAGGATTCATAACAATGATCGGGTTGTAGAACTTGTTCAAAATACTGCGCAGCGTCCGCCGGTCCCAGTCATCGGTGACCCGGCCTCCATAATTGCATTCACCCGTCATGTAGCGGATCGCGTCAAAGGGCAACTCCTGAAATGTACAAAGCAAAAGCTCATCTGTGACTCCTCCCAACGTAGCAACTGCTAGCATGTTTGGTTAACAGAAGAAAAGTTCACAGCTCGGCTCATTGCGTGTCTGTCTAAGCAAAAATGCTCCGCAGGTACCGGTATGTCCTATGCAATTGTGTTGCAAGTATCAGCAGCTACACTACCTAGTGAGCACTGATCCTTAGCATGAATCTTACATATTCTGTTGAAAAGTATTGGGTATGTACCTTTTTTATATATTCTGTTTTGTATATTCTGCTTTATTATACAATGTGTACGCAGGTAGCTCAGTTTTGTTATCATTCATCGGTTGTATGCCTTGTACAGTGGTACCTCTGGTTGCGAACGGGATCCGTTCCGGAGGCCCGTTTGCAACATGAAAAGAGCGCAACCTGAAGCGCCGAATCTGCGCATGTGCGCCACGCAATTCGGCGCTTCTGCGCATGTGCAAAACGCCGAACCTGGAAGTAACCCGTTCCGGTACTTCCTGGTTCAGTGCGTTAGTATCCTGTGACAAACGCAACCTGCAGCGAACGCAACCAGAGGTATGACTGTATCTTATTTCCTGCTGATGAAGACTATTACAAAACAGTAATATCATTCCGGAGACACTGTCCTTTTGAGGCTTTTGAGACGTCTTCCGTTGAAAGACTATTGTGCGACTGTCCTTAGATATCTGTTTTGAACACAGGGCTTGACGGTCCTCGCTACCACTCTGTTATATTGTACATATGAACTTTGATTGGCTTATTCCTACAATTTGAATGATATCATTATTCTATTATATATTCTCTACTAACTATTAGCCTATGTGTTGTGTTTGTATTGTTGTGATTGGTTCTTATTGCAACACAGGGGTTTGTTTTTGGTACACAGGTAAGACTGACAGGGGTGCCATTTGGGCGATTTCCAGGGAATGGAGGAAAACACCAAGGGTGGCGCAGCGCAAATGGTGCATTGTTGTCACTTTAACCATTGTGGACTGCTTTCTTGTTATAAAAATGTAAGGCCGGACCCTGGTCACGTGTTGACGAAGTTGGGAATAACTAAAAAAAAAAAAAAAAGACAGGAATGGAGCAGCTGCAGGTTATCAAGCCAACAACAACAACAATTTATTATTTATACCCCCCCTATCTGGCTGCATTTCCCCAGCCACTCTGGGCGGCTCCCAACAGAATATTAAAAACATGGTAAAACATCAAACATTAAAAACTTCCCTAAACAGGGCTGCCTTCAGGTGTCTTCTAAAAAATCAGATACAGTGGTACCCATGAACAGTGACTCTGATTTGAGGGTTGTATGGGACGCTGTCGCGACCCGACTAGACAGTGGGGTCGCGCCATGCGGGCGCCAGGAAGGGGAACCATGCAGCGGGCCAGGAAAGGGGGCAACAGCGGAGCCAGGCACGCAGGGGTTAAACCGAGCGCAGCAAGGCCCGACCTCGCCCAGGCATGCCCCACGGGGTAAACCACCCCAGGATGGGCGAGAACAACCGCTAACGAGCCATCAGCGGCGGAACCGGCAGCATCGCAATAACAATGTAAAAAGCACCCATGAATAGTGCAGGTAGACCAGAGCAGTTAACTCTTTTGTCCAAGCCATCCCGGGTGGGGAAGTGGATCACCCCCGGACCTTTAGGGCAGAAGGGAGGGGGGAATTGGGAGTCACCCAGCAAGGTGTATTAAAGGGGGATTCTGAGATGGCCTCCTCAGAATCCTCACGGACTTTCCACGTATCTCTGTGTGCTGTACAATAAACTTCAAGACTTCTTCCGCTGACTTCTCGGAGTGGCGTGCGTTCTTGACAGCTAGCTACAGTTACCATTGGGGACACGACAGACGCAAGTAAAGCGGTTATGAGAGGTTTCCTAATTCAACAAAATTCGATTAGAAAGAAGATGCAGAAAGATAAAAAGGAACAAATTCTGATCCAATTGAAGGAAAAAGAGAAAAAGTTAAGAAGTAACCCAAAGAATCAACAAACCCCAAAGGCTAGTAAACATTTTTGCAGGCTAGCAATAGGGAGGCTTATTTATAAAGCTGGCAAACCCTTCTGGTCTTTGCGGTACCTCGTATTGATTGAGGAACATGTTCAGCTGCTGCACGCTGATCCGCAGGTCGGTCTCGTTGAACTCGTAAGGAATATTCCAACCCAGGGGTCCGAATTTTCGCCTCTCTTGGACCAACGCGTGAAAGAAACAGAGGCCATACAAAAGCTTCTTGAACTCACTCTAAAATAGTAAAAAAATAATGATAAAATAACGGGGTGGGGTGGAGGACAACATCTGATTCATTGAGAACGTTCCTCTTCCTCACGATTCTCAGCTGTATGACCAAAATATCTTCTGTGATTATTTACTTTTATTACTCATGTCCTTATACCAGTCACTTTCTCCAAGGAGATTGAAGTAGAAGCTCAGACCAGGTCCTTATTGGGTAGTCCCTCCCCACAACGCACTACACGAAATTTTGGAAGTTTAGATGGCCATACCTACGTCAGATCTTCACCATGAATTTCAGCCCATTCTCTGGGTTGTGTTCAACAATGTCTTTGCTTGAACAGAATGATTTCTGTTTTACCCAATGGGACCTCCCCTTTCTCTCTCTCCTCCCCCTGTATGCCCATTGCAGCCACCCCAAAAATAATCTGCTCTGGGGGTTTCCCCAGCCCTCCAGAAGAAATTTGGGGAGGGAGGGAAGTTCTGTGGCACATGTGGGGTCATTCAATTTGTGCAATGACTTAGTTGGAGTTTTTTTTAAAAAAAATGTTAACTACATTTATATCCCAGCTTTTTAATGTTTTCTGATATGCTGTAAGCCGCCCAGAGTGGCTAGGGAAACCCAGCCAGATGGGCAGGGTATAAATAATAAAATTATTATTATTATTATTTATTATTACCCTTTCCTCCAAGGAGCTCAATGTGCTGTAATCCCCAAATAACCCTGCAATGTAGGTTAGGCTGAGAGACTGTGACTGGCCCAAGGTCACCCAGTGAGCTTCATAAGCAAGTGAGGATTTGAACCACGGTCCCCCAGGTGCTCTAACCACTATACTACACTGGCTCTCAACTCACTGAACAGTGGTGTCTAGCTGAGGAAAAGTAATACCCGGAGGTAAGCCATGGGTGGGTGGAGGGAGGCTTAGCACACCTCTCTGGCATGCCTTTTCTAGCTATAAAAGCCAGTCCTACATAACTGAGGCTGGCCCAGGTTGAAACAGAATCCATCTGCTGCCTTGTGTAGTTGGAGCATCTTTATGACATCGTCGTTGTACAGAAATATAGGCAATGCAAAATATATTAACCAGCAGCCTCAGGTCATTTCACATAGCAAATGGGCGGACCCAACATCCTAGTCCGTGCAGCAGTATAACTGATCTACGTCTTAAATACCGTTTCTCAAATACAGTTTCCAACAGCGACATGCAGCCAGTAGGCTAGAGGGACTAAGCTAGTCCCCTAAATGTTCCCCTGATGACAAAGCCCGGGAGGTTTCTGCCCTGTTTAGGGAGGGAGGCACGGTGCTCTGATGGGGTCCAAGAGCCCTCCTGCCACCTTCTCAATGTCCATCTGGCTTTGGGAATGGGGCAGGAGGGCTCCAGCCTCCTGCCAGAGACCTGGTGCCTCCTTCCCAAAGCCCAGGAAGCGTCTACAGTGGTCCCTCAACTTACGAATTTAATCCGTTCCAAATGGACACTCGTAGGTCGAAAAGTTTGTAAGTCGAAAAAAAGCGATTTCCCATAGGAAGGCATTGGGAGAAAAAATATTCAGAAAAATTCGTAAGTCGAGGAAACCGCATCTAAAACCGGCAACGATTTCCATTCGGATGTCGAAAAATTCGTAGGCGTGCGGTCACTTTTTTCATTCGTAAATCGAAAAATTCGGATGTTGAGTACTTCGTAAGTTGAGGAACCACTGTATTTGGTTTAGGGAAGGGGGCACGATGCTCACACACACATGACATCACGGCGTCACATGCACAACGTTGCTGCTGTCCGCCTGCCCCCAATTGCCCTTGCCTCTGGACCTAACTGTTCCCCTACCAAAAAAAAAATTCATTGCATGCCACTGTCTACCAAGAAAGGATGCCTACAGCTGCCCCTAAAATCTGTCCAGAAGAAAGCAGAGCCACAGGAGCATTTAAGCCAGGGGTCTGCAACATCCGGCCCATGGGCCAGATCTGGCCCACGGAGACCGTTTTACTGGCCCACGAGCTGCCCCTGAATCGAGCCGCCCGCTCGGGGAGTCCCCAGCGCGCTGTGCTAAATCGGCACAGCGCGGCGCACGGACTCGCCGAGCGGCGCCAGAAATTGTGTCGGCACACGCGCAGATACTGGAAATCACGTCTGCGCATGTCCAGACGCCGAAAACCGCTTCTGCGCAGGTGCGATTTCCAGCATCTGGGCATGCGCAGAAGCAATTTCCAGCGCCGTGGACATGCACAGACGCGATTTCTGGTGTCGCGCTGCGCCAGTCCAGCCCACGGACGATCTCCGTGGGAGTGATCCGGCCCATGGCTGGTAAACCTTGCCGACCCCTGATTTAAGCCAACCATTCAATCCAGATCTCCCAGGATACTTTCGATGAATTGCAGCAGGTCATCGGATGATATCAGAGGTGCTCAGCGAAAGACTGGGCCCAAATAAAAGCTTTGGGGCTTTGGAAAACGCCACACAATGCCTTCCTTTGGGGCCAACTATGGCACAATATAACATTACCATGCTAAAACGCCATCTTGCTCCTCCTTTCCTGCATCTTTTCTCTTCCTGCTCAAAAGCAACGATCTGGTTGAAGTTTCTCCCCCCACCCCCAAAACTAAAAAGTTTTAGGGATTTGTTTTTTTAATTGCCAGGAAAGCAGAAAAGGATCATAGCCTCGGTTTAAGCGCAACCGTCTCCGGTTCTTAATTACGACACCTATCATGGAAATTATCTTGGGTCAAGCACATCCGCTCTCCGAAACCTAATTATGAAAACAGCAGGTGGCTCCCTAGTTTGAGCCGTTATTCTAAAGGAAGTGTTTATGAGTGCCATCCATCAACCCATACGGCCATTTTAGCTCCCCCAGTTCTATGGAGCCAGCATTTTAATGCCTGCGATTAAAGATTTGATTCTCAGCAGTGCACGGCTCAGCTATTCTTTTGCAACAGGAATTTCTCCCCTGACTTGCAGATTTGTGTCACGAAAACTACTTCCTCCCGACTTTTTAAATGGGAAGCTGTATTATTAATGGCACCACCGCCAAAGCTTGGCGGAGACGGAATGAAGCTTGGCGGTAAAATAAAAATAAAATTTTAATAAAGTCCTCTATTACTGCATCCCGGGAGCTGGTAATCAACTGCCGACTTCGGTGCAGAGAAGGAGGGCTATTTCGCTCGGCGGGTTTTAAACCAGTAAATACAAAATACAACCGCCAAGGTCTGTTTCAGCTGTTTTACGGGGAGGAGGAGGGAACCAGGCTAATAAGGAAGGTACTAACAGGCCTTTTGCAGCTGTTAAAAAACTCTGGGTCGGAGATGGGGTCCATCAGATAGGAACGGATCACATTCGCCCGCAAGCCTTTTGGGGCCTCGTTGGTCATCTTCACTCCATTCTGGAGCACAGAAACAGGGAAGTTGGGTGATGGGTAACTCGTGAGCCAAAGACGGAAATCGGGGTGCGTTGTGTCCGGATTTAGTTCCTAGAAGGGGAAAATATTCTGTGTAAGGACTCAGTGAAGAAGCCGAGGAAGAAGAAGAGGAGGAGGAGGAGGAGGAGGAGGAGTTTGGATTTGCTATCCCGCTTTATCATTACCCAAAGGAGTCTCAAAGCGGCTAACATTCTCCTTTCCCTTCCTCCCCCACAACAAACACTCTGTGAGGTGAGTGGGGCTGAGAGACTTCAAAGAAGTGTGACTAGTCCAAGGTCACCCAGCAGGTGCATGTGGAGGAGCGGAGACGCAAACCCAGTTCACCAGATTACGAGTCTACCGCTCTTAACCACTGCACCACACTGGCTCTCAGTGAGGATGGAAGCTGAGGTTTCAGATGCGTCAAAACCTTTCTCACAAAGGCCTCTGCATCTTTCAAACACACCCTGGCCTCTGCGTGAGATTTACAAAGGGAAATTGCAAAACCTCTTGATCAATGATTGTGCTAAGCTCGTTTTGATTTCAACACGTTTGGAATCTCTTCTTGGGTCGAACGGTTCTCTAAGCTGGGTCTCCCATTCCAGACACAGGCGCTCTATCGTGGATGTGGAGCTCCCCAGCAATAACATGGCTGCCCTATTTGTCCCAAGAGAGGGGACCGCCACATATGTGGAACCGCCACATATGTTCATTTGCAGGCAAGAGTTTGCTACCTCTATCGAAGTGAACCAGCACATCCCTTGCATAACCCAAAAGGTTGCGTGCATGCATGCCTGCGTGTCTTCACATGCGCACCTCTATAAGTGAATGTTTGGAATGGCAAATACCCCCCCCAAGTGAACCACAGCCCCCAGATTCCCAGCTTTCGCCTGAAATCAAAAAGTAAGTTTCCAGTACTTGTAGAACGTAAGATATGTTGCAAAACAGGCAAGCACCATTCTCCTTAATTTATTTGTGTATGTGACAAACCAGCCTGCTCCCTCCCTTGCCCGCCCGCCCCCAGGAGAAGTTCCTGCAGGCACCCATGAGCCCTAGCATCCCATTGGTACTGAAAGGTTAACATCCGGTGTCGCGGTGGCTACTGACAGCATTTGCTACCTCGCAGACTTTTTCCAGGGTCGGCATCCACGATGTTGCCAGGTGGCAGTTCTGCAGGACTGCCCACGCTCCTTCCTTCACCGCCTTCTCGATCATGCGCATGGCGATGGGACCTTGGCCCTGGCCCAGCGACAAAGAGGTCAACTTCGAAGCCCCAAAGCCCTGCACATACAAAACATTCAGGGAGTGAGGAGCAGGAAATAATACTGCCGCCGTAACACAAGAACGGCTCCAATTCCACAGTTGCTGAAGAGAGACTCGCTGAATGAAGTGATGTCAACCCGTCAAGTAGAAGGCTCCGCATTCATCAAATGCAGCCGGCATCAGCAAACATCACATGAAAGTTTCTCTCGTTTCTTTTTTGAGTTGTCAGGGTTGCTGATAAGATTCTGCAAGCCCTTTCCACCCACGTGAACCTTTCATATCAAAAGCCTCATCCCTCAGCAGTAGTTTTCTTTCACCTGGGGGAGGTCATGCTCTGCTGAAAGGAGCGCACCCCCTCAACACAAAAAAGGCCAGTTCTGCTAATGTGCCGATTTAGATCTACAACACGATACCCACTTACCTGGGGGTAAACCCCACCGAACCCAATGGAACTTAGTTCCTAAGTAGATATGCACCACTAAGCATGATTATTCAGATACAAATCCTACGGCATCCAGCAGGGCTTAGTCCCTCGTACGCGGGTTTAGGATTAACAGATTAAAGATGCAACCCTAAACCCACCAACCTCGGAACAAGCTCGATTGAACTCAATGGGTTGTATATTTTGACGTCATCCCATTTACGCAAGGAATTCCTGTTGCTCAACGGAACTTCTCCTCCCCCCAAAACTTCTCTGGAGGGTTGGGGGGGATCCAGAACAGATTGGTGGGGTTCACAGGGAGAGGAAAGGAAGGGGAAATTCCATCCCACAAGTCCTTGTATAAAGAGGGTGACTTCGCTGGATAAGCCCCAATGGAGCTTACTTTGGAATATACAGGAGGGCACTGTAATTTGCGCAAGTGCGGGTGTGTTTTTAAGGCTTTGCAGGGCATTCCAGGGTGGCCTGGAGGACACCTTGCCAAGGGACCCATCAAAACTGGTCCTGAGAGCAGTGAGCAATGAGGCAGGCTGGTGAGAGTGATGGCTCTCCTTCTTTGAACTTCTAACCTATCCTTTTGCTGTGAACTTACCATGTTCCATACATGCTCCATGTACCATGATGTGGAGAGGGCAGCACATTAGCAACAGCTATGGCCCAGTTCACATACCGTATTTTTCGCTCTATAAGGTGCACCTGACCATAAGACGCACCTAGTTTTTAGAGGGGAAAAGCCCCAATTTTTTGAGGATCAGCTCAAATTTGTGCAGCTTCTTTTGCAAAGGAGAAAAGCCCCATTTTTTGAGGATCAGCTCAAATTTGTGCAGCTTCTTTTGCAAAGGAGAAAAGCCCCATTTTTTGAGGATCAGCTCAAATTTGTGCAGCTTCTTTTGCAAAGGGAAAAAAATCTTGTTTTATGGGGTTTAACTCACATTTCTGCAGCTTCAGGAAAGGGAGCCATTTCTACAGTTTCCAGACAGATAATCTAATCAGCCAGTCACATGTCGCTGGGGAAACAGCCTCCCTCTGCAGGGGCAGGGCGGGGCTGAATCTCTCTCTCTTATCTTTCTCCCGATCATTTGCTGAGCAGCTGCTCAGCGGGCTTCCTTTCAACACCCCCTTCTCTCTTTGTAAAAAAAAAAAAAAAAAAAAAAAGCATGATCTGCTTTTGCCCCTGGGCAATTCAGCTCCAGGGACCACACATTCACTCCATAAGATGCACAGACATTTCCCCTTACTTTGTAGGAGGAAAAAAGTGTGTCTTATGGAGCGAAAAATACGGTAAGTCACGGTTCTTGTACAATCACAGGAGCACAAGGCCACCTTGTAGCTGGGCCAAGTCCACACAGAGGGACCATTTCTGTGAAATGCTCATGGCTAGAGCGTTGTGGGGGGGCAGAAGAGTGGCAGCCCCCATCCCATGAGCTGCTTGCACTGCCCTCCTTGCCATTCAAATAACAACACAATGAAACCTAATTTCTCCGTGTCGGTTAAGAAATGCATTTATAGCATAACAAAAAATTCCACTGGGAAAACAGTTATGTCCCTGTGGAGATGGCAGTATTGAGTCAGTGGCTCATGTGCTTCTGGCTTGCACTCTTTATAAAGATTTGAGGAGGGAGGTTATTAATAATAATAATAATAATATAATAATAATAATAATAATAATAATAATAATAATAATAATAATTTATTATTTATACCCCGCCCATCTGGCTGGGTTTCCCCAGCCACCCTGGGCGGCTTTCAACAGAACATTAAAATACAATAATCTATTAGACATTAAAAGCCTCCCTAAACAGGCCTGCCTTCAGATGTCTTCTAAAGGTCTGGTAGTTGTTGTTCTCTTTGACATCTGAAGGGAGGGTGTTCCACAGGGCGGGTGTCACTACCGAGAAGGCCCTCTGCCTGGTTCCCTGTAACTTGGCTTCTCGTAGTGAGGGAACCACCAGAAGGCCCTCGGAACTGGACCTCAGTGTCTGGGCTGAACGATGGGGGTGGAGACGCTCCTTCAGGTATACTGGACCGAAGCCATTTAGGGCTTTAAAGGTCAGCACCAACACTTTGAATTGTGCTCGGAAACGTACTGGGAGCCAGTGTAGGTCTTTCAAGACCGGTGTTATGTGGTCTCGGCGGCCGCTCCCAGTCACCAGTCTAGCTGCCGCATTCTGGATTAGTTGTAGTTTCCGGGTCACCTTCAAAGGTAGCCCCACATAGAGCGCATTGCAGTAATCCAAGCGGGAGATAACTAGAGCATGCACCACTCTGGCGAGACAGTCCGCGGGCAGGTAGGGTCTCAGCCTGCGTACCAGATGGAGCTGGTAGACTGCTGCCCTGGATACAGAATTAACCTGCGCCTCCACGGACAGCTGTGAGTCCAGAATGACTCCCAGGCTGCGCACCTGGTCCTTCAGGGGCACAGTTACCCCATTCAGGACCAGGGAGTCCTCCACACCTCTATTACCCCTCTATTATTGTCCATGCTGGGTCGCTCAACCATTGCTACTGTGTCCTGTCTTTTAGCAGATCAAGATGATCAGGTGACAGCAAAAACTGCAAGGTTTTTAGCAGGGGCAATTAGAATAATATCTATTATTTGATTATTGATGTAAACCAGGGGTGGCCAACTCCCAAGAGACTGCGATCTACTCACAGAATTAAAAACTGGCAGTGATTTACCCCATTTTTGGGGTTTCAGGGCAAAGTTGTTGAGCTTTTTTTAGGGGAGGAAGGACAGCCCTGTTTTTTAGAGGTTTGGGACAAAGTGCTGATTTTTTTAGGGAGGAGGACAACACGTTTTTTGGGGGGAAACAAACAGCCTCAACGAGTATACTCTGTCTGCCATTCTGCACATCTTCCAACAATGGAGGGTGAGGGTGAGGGTGAGGGTGAGGGTGAGGATGAGGGTGAGGGTGAGGGTGAGGGTGAGGGGCCAGATTCTATTTTACCAACGATAAGGAAAGGGACCCTGCGATTGACCGTGATCTACCAAAACCTCCCGGGGATCTACCAGTAGATCGCAATCAACCTGTTGGACACCCCTGATGTAGACCCCCAAAATGTATTTTCTAAAGTTAAGTTTTTACCTCTTTCTTCAGGACATTTTATTTTATTTTATTGCTATGGCTAGTGGCTGGTGCAAATTCTGATTCGTTTATAAAATAACAAAGGTGGAACGGGGACAATTGTACATTTGATATGGAAAGCCGGTATGAGGTTGTCCTGGTTTCTTCCCCAGGAAACAAAAATGGAAGCGAGTTAAGGGAGGCCACTGAGGTGCCATGATATGAGGCAATCAAAAGTAGAGCACCACCCCTGCAGTGAGCGAGATGTGCAAACCTGAAAAACAGTTCTACCAGAGTGATTATCGACACCCCCACAGCAGAGCCACGTAAGTACAAGGAGATGCTTATCTACGGTTAACACCCATGAGGACAATGCACATCCAACAAGTGCGTCTATTTGGTGTCTATCTGGGTGAGCCTAAGTCTAGGGAGATTAACGATTACAGGCAAAACTGCCCTGACATTTGGAGATAAGCAAGGGGCCGTGTCCTTGGCCTGAATGCATATGAAAGAGAAGAGGTTTAAGCCCATAATGAGTCATTACGCCTACGTGTGAGTAGCGAAGCCTTTTCCTTCCAGCAGTTGGCTTCATATTCCGGTGCTCCAACGCAATGGGGAAGGAGGCCCATGGCTTTGTACGCATGCTCCTTCCTCTGAGGTGAATGGAGGAGCCTGGGGGTGCAGGCCCAGTGGTTGCCATCGAGGCAGGAATTTGGAGCAGATGATGATGTATGATGAACAGGTTAAATCGGTTGTGATAAACTGGACTAAGGACTTGGGATATAATATACAAATGGCAGATTGGGAAAGGCTTTGGAAAATGGATTTAAAATTTACAGTGTGTTGTACGCTGAAAGAAAATAACATGAAAATGATGTGTCGATGGTACTTAACTCCTACTAAATTATCGAAAATGTATAGAACAAGTTCAAATATTGGTTGGAAAAGGAAGGTACCTTTTTCATATGTGGAGGACGTGTAAGACAACAAAAGCATTTTGGGAAATGGTATACAATGAACTTTTTAAAAAATGTTTAAAATAACTGGCTAAAAAACTAGAAGCTTTTTTGATTAGGAATTACAGGTACCGAGGTGGGATGCGGGTGGCGCTGTGGGTTAAACCACAGAGCCTAGGGCTTGCTGATCAGAAGGTCGGCAGTTCAAATCCCTGCGACGGGGTGAGCTCCCGTTGCTCGGATCCCTGCTCCTGCCCACCTAGCAGTTCGAAAGCACGTCAAAGTGCAAGTAGATAAATAGGTACCGCTGCAGCAGGAAGGTAAACGGCGTTTCCGTGCACTGCTCTGGTTCACCAGAAGCGGCTTAGTCATGCTGGCCACATGACCTAGAAGCTGTACGCCGGCTCCCTCGGCCAATAAAGCGAGATGAGCGCTGCAACCCCAGAGTCGGTCATGACTGGACCTAATGTTCAGGGGTCCCTTTACCTTTACCTTACAGGTACCGAGATTCCAAAAGACCAGAAAATACTTTTCATGTACACAACAACAGCTGCGCGGATGCTACTAGCCCCAAAATGGAAAGAAGCGATAACACCGAGGGAAGAAAGGCAATCCAAACTGCTGGACTATGCCGAAATGGCAAAACTAACTGGGAGACTCAGGAACCAAGAAGACAAGGACTTTAAAAAGAAATGGGGGGAAATTTATAATTTACTTACGGTAGGAGACCGTTGTAAGCAAATCAAAGCTTTAGTTGGACTATAACTGGCATCCCCAAACTTCGGCCCTCCAGATGTTTTGGACTACAATTCCCATCATCCCTGACCACTGGTCCTGTTAGCTAGGGATCATGGGAGTTGTAGGCCAAAACATCTGGAGGGCCGCAGTTTGGGGATGCCTGGACTATAAGAATCACTTGTAAAGTCACGAAGATTATGGACATTTTGGAAAAATGAAAATAGCGGAGAACTTATTGATATGTAGTTTTAATTATTGTAATAAGGACTCATGTAGGGGACGGGGGGAGGAGTAACAAGATTCAGAGAATCTCACAAAATGATTATACAAATCATTTGACTGTAAATTTCTATTGATAAAAATAAATAATTTTTTTTTTTATAAAAAAAGAAGAAGGGAAAGGTTAGACCCTGCTTTAAAACCTTACACCTACAAAGCGTGCCATTGTAATGGTCCTCAACGCACCTGATCATCTGCAAACTTGAGAAGAGCGGCCATAGGGTCTGCACCAGGAGACAACACGAAAATCAACGGGGCACAGCAATGGCTGTCACCAAATGCTTTGGACAAGTCGAAAGGAGGTGGTTCGATAAACATACGCCCCAAGTTGCCAATGATAAACTCCTGCACCATTGGAATAATCTGAAAAATCAAGTAAGAGAGAAAGGAAACAAGGTCACCTTTAAATTTAAAGATACGGTTTTGAGCAACGATACGTGTTAAGATGAGAGGCAAAATAAGCTCATGCATTTGCAATGAACTCTCCATCGATGATTATTCACAGCCAGCCATTTAATACAAACATACATCGGCCATGTGTAGAAATGACGAGATACTCAAAAGGGTACCTTTTATCTTTTCACCGTTTTATGAATGTTAAAAATAAAGAAAAGAAGATGATATTGCACATTGGAAAAGGAATAAAATAGCAAGGCGGAAGGAAGAGATGCACCATTCTTTAAACTTCCAAAGAGGCTTCTCTAGACTGTCAGTATTTTGCTGGAGGTATGCAAGCACACTCTGGAAATTAGGTTTGCTCAATTAAAGTGGATTAAAGCACTCTGTCATTCTAGCACAGGGCGGTGGAACCTCCAGTCCAAATTCATCCACAAGGCCATCTCTGAAACCATGATTCATCAATCCTGCAAAAGCTGTGTAGGCCTAGTCCCCCCAGGGAACTGGTTTTGAGTAGGTTTTAACCCAGTGATGGCTAACCTTGACACTCATGATGTTTTGGAACTACAACTCCCATCATCCCTAGCTAACAGGACCAGTGGTCAGGGATGATGGGAGTTGTAGTTCCAAAACATCTGGAGTGTCAAGGTTAGCCATCACTGATTTAACCCCTACTTGTCAACTGATGACTGGGGGTTAAATCCTGCTCAGTTTGGCTTCTTGATTTCTGTGAGGCAGCTGTTCGAGATGCCAGATACTGTGCCCCATAAATAAATAAAAATATCACTGCCTAGCATTTATACAGCATGTGTTCAAAGAGTTTCACATAAGTTCCCTTAGAACTCTCTACAACACCCCTTCGAAGCAGGCCTGTACTGTTATCTCCATACTGTATTGTAGGTACCAGAATAGATGGATTAGCATATCCCTTATAAACACATTGAAGCTGCAATCCTACACACATTTATCCGGGAAGTAAGTGCCATTGAACTCACTGGGGTTTACCTCTGAGTAGACATGTGCCGGTTCAATGGTAAGGTTTGAATGGCATGCACCAGGGCTTCCCAAACTTAGGTCTCCAGCTGTTTTTGGACTACAACTCCCACCATCCCTAGCTAGCAGCACCAGCAGTGAGGGATGATGGGAATTGTAGTCCAAAAACCGGTGGAGACCCAAGTTTCTGAAACTCCGCTATGCAACATTCCCGGGCTGAGAATAAGTGCCAATGAGCTCAAGAGTCAGCGGAACTTACTTCTGATTTACAAAGTGCATAAAATTGGGGTGCAAAGAGACCGTTAAAGTCGCAGAACTGAATTCGCATGTAATATTTTGTCATTAAAAGGTGCCAGGATGGTAGCCAATAAAGGTGACGAACAGCACAATCCTATATGTGCCGATTCAGAAGTAAGTGATTACTGATTTCCCAGCATAGCTGTCAACTTTCAGATTTGAAAATAAGGGATTTTACCAAACTTTCGGATTTGAAAATAAGGGATGCCGCGAGGGCGGTGCAATGGCACCAAGTAGCCTCGCCACCCTGCGCTCCAGAGGCTGCGTGCGAACGGGTGAGCGAAAGAGCGAGCGCATAGATGGCAGGCAGGCTGTCTGTCTGTCTGGTTGGGCATGAGGGTCTGGCTGCACAAGGCATGCAAGCTCCGCCCCCAGTCGGTCTCAGACTCCTTATTTTATGATGATGATTTATGATTTATACCTCGCCCATCTGGCTGGGTTTCCCCAGTCACCCTGTGTGGCTCCCAACAAAATATTAAAAACACGACAAAACATTAAAAACTTCCCTAAAAAGTGCTGCCTTCAGGACTATGAATTATTTCACAATATAAAAATAATCAGCCAAAGAAAGAACAGTTTTAGTGAGCTTGCTTTCCCCCTTCCCACCAGAAAGAAAACCTTGTAACTGAAAACTAGTGCCTGAGGGTTTTCCCCCCTTCTCCCAGCAAGCCATTTTTCCTTTTGTGTTGTGTGTGTGTATGTTTTATTGTGGCGCTGTGGTCTAAACCACTGAGCCTCTTGGGCTTGCCGATCAGAAATCGTTGGTTCGAATCCCTGCGACGGGTGAGCTCCTGTTGCTCTGTCCCATCTCCTGCCAACCTAGCAGTTTGAAAGCACGAAACTGCAAATAGCTAAATAGGTACCGCTGCGGCAGGAAGGTAAATGGCATTTCCGTGCACTCTGGTTTCCGTCACGGTGTTCCGTTGTGCCAGAAGCGATTTAGTCCTGCTGGCCACATGACCCAGAAAGCTGTCTGTGGACAAACGCCGGCTCCCTCGGCCTGAAAGCGAGATGAGCGCCGCAACCCCATAGTCGTCTTTGACTGGACTTAACCGTCCAGGGGTCCTTTACCTTTTTTACCTATTATTGATCATGCTAAGTCACTCTAAGAGCCTTTTCTTTCGGCTGAAAAGCAGAGTAAAAATATTTAAAATAAAAGTATTTGAACAGAACAAACCAAACAGGGCTTGGCTGCTGGGCTATCTTTCTTATTTTTTTGCTACAGTTTTCCTCTTTTGACCACAGGCGAACGGAGCCGCTTGGCCGCCCGGAGCGGCAAACACGGAGGCACCCCCCGGGGGCGGGGTGTCACTCTGTAGTGCGCGTGCATCGTGACGTCACGACACATGCACGCTACAAAGCGCAGTCCGTCCGGGCTGCCGCACATGCGCAGTCTGTCCGGGCTGCCGCACATGCGCAGTCTGTCTGGGCTGCCACTCACAAGGCTGCCAGGCACAAGCAGCAGCACGGACAGGCTGTGGCACCCTGTCTGTGCTGCTGCTCGCGCCCGGCATCCTTGCGAGCAGCCGTCGCACAGGCGGGGTGCCGCTCACGCCCGGCAGCCCGGACGGACTGCGCATGTGCGGCATTCCGTACATGCACAGTCCGTCCGGGCTGCCGCACATGCGCAGTCCATCTGGGCTGCTGGGTGCAAGCGACAACCTTACAAGCTACCGCTGCACGGACGGGGTGCCAGGTGGCGGGGATCGGCTTGGGAGTCGCGGGGGTTGGAGCCGAGTGTCACCCCCCTCTAGGGCAGGCACCCGGGGCGAACCACCCCCAATGCCCCCTTGCTCCGCCCTGCTTTTGACAACTGCATTTTGCTTTGGGTGGGGTTCCCCCTCTCTCATTTATGCTGACGTTTACAGGTGAGACCAATCAAGTCAGCTTAATGCCTTATATGCAAAGAGGTACCGGTAAGTCATGCCAGAGGAATGCTGCTAAGAAGTCACAGAATTGGTTTCTGAAATGGAGGCTGTACCGAGTGAGATGAACTCAAACTCCAAGTGCCTGCTTGAATTTAGAGAGATGCACAAGTATGAGAATCGCTTGAGAACCTTTGCATGATCCTGGCCTTTTAAAGTGAACTGCAAGTGTACTCCTGAAAATGTAAATCTACTGAATTAAACAAATAAGAAAACCATCTTGTAGGTCAAATATGCATATTCACAGTAAGTGCTACTGAGTTTAGGGGGACTTACTCCATATAAGTATGCATAAAACTATAACCTAAATAATGTTTTAAGCTTTTTCCCCCCTAAGTGAGCAAAAGTACTTAAATCCCCAAAGAGAAAATTCTCGTCTCAATAGCATTTTTGCTTGTCTCTTTTGACAGTATCCTTGCAGATTAAGGATGAAAAGGATTTAAGCTACGCTCTGTTGCTCGCCCGCCTGCCCCAAATCCTGCATCATACTGTGGTTTTATCTTGTAGATATTACAAATCCTAGAGGTTTTATTTTCTAGCTATTTCAAACCCTGTAGGTCAGGAATGGGCAGAAGATAAATGGGGATCTGCTGCTGGATCTCTGGGTGACTTGAAGTAGATTAGCAAGGACTTCTGCCTCCCGGATGTTGAACCATAAAGACTGAAAAAGCTTCCCTCTTTCCCTAAAAGAGGGATCTCAGGGGGCAGGGAGGGGATATAGAGGAGAGGCAAAGAGGGGTTTTTTTATGGAAAGGACTTATAATAAAATTATTATTATTTATTTATTTATTTATTTATTTATTTATTTATTTATTTATTTATTTATACCCCGCCCATCTGGCTGAGTTTCCCCAGCCACTCTGGGCGGCCCCCAATCAAGTGTTAAAAACAATACAGCATTAAATATTAAAAACTTCCCTAAACAGGGCTGCCTTCAGATGTCTTTTAAAAATAGGATAGTTGCTTATTTCCTTGACCTCTGCTGGAAGGGTGTTCCACAGGGTGGGCGCCACTACCGAGAAGGCCCTCTGCCTGGTTCCCTGTAACCTCACTTCTCGCAATGAGGGAACCGCCAGAAGGCCCTCAGCGCTGGATCTCAGTGTCCGGGCTGAACGATGGGGGTGGAGACGCTCCTTCAGGTATATAGGACCAAGGCCGTTTAGGGCTTTAAAGGTCAGCACCAACACTTTGAATTGTGCTCGGAAACGTACCAGGAGCCAATGTAGTTCTCTCAGGACAGGTGTTATGTGGTCCCAGCGGCCACTCCCAGTCACCAGTCTAGCTGCCGCATTCTGGATTAATTTCAGTTTCTGGGTCACCTTCAAAGGTAGCCCCACATAGAGCGCATTGCAGTAGTCCAAGCGGGAGATAACTAGAGCATGCACCACTCTGGCGAGACAGTCCGCGGGCAGGTAGGGTCTCAGCCTGCGTACCAGATGGAGCTGGTAGACTGCTGCCCTGGATACAGAATTAACCTGCGCCTCCATGGACAGCTGTGAGTCCAGAATGACTCCCAGGCTGCGCACCTGGTCCTTCAGGGGCACAGTTACCCCATTCAGGACCAGGGAGTCCCCCACATCCGCCTGCCCCCTGTCCCCAAAAATCAGTGCTTCTGTCTTGTCAGGATTCAACCTCAACCTCAACCTCAATCTCAATCTTGCGCTTAGTTTCCCTGCCAATGTCTTCGAACACGCTGTTCTGCTCTCCTCATTCAGACGGCCAGGGCTGGCTTGATCCACTGTCCAGGAGCAAATGAACCTCACCTGGCAAAGTGTTTCTTCTGCTTAATAGAGTTGGAGGGTTGTGAGCCAGATCACGATCCCTGGTAAGAAAGACCCAAAGGGGTTCTCTGGCCCAGCAATTGCCCAAGGTGAAAACTATCAGCATGTTTTTACATGAGTAGAATGTGTGCTTTTATTTAAAATGTATCTCTGGGTTATTTGTGGAGCATAGGAATTCATTCATTTTTTTCTTCAAAATATAGTCCGGTCCCCCACAAGGTCTGAGAGACAGTGGACCAGCCCCCTGCTGAAATAGTTTGCTGACCCCTGCCTTATACCATCGGTGAACTTGCTGTATTGGGGGATAAGGCAATGCAAAGCAAACTTACGAACCTCACATCACTTTCTTTTCGTCCTTACAGTGCAGGAGATATCCCTTCAGAGTGGAGGGCAATAAAGTGTGGCATCCAGCTATGTCCTACTCAGAGGAGACCCACTGAAATTAATGGACCTGAGTTAGTTTTGCCTGTTAATTTCACCGGGTCATCTCTCACTGCCAACGATCCAAAGCTTTGCTAACTTCGCTCCCGCAGATCAAAGGCAGCATATGAATTCCGGCGCTCCCACAGATCTGAGGTCTTACTTAAGCGCAGCTGGCAGGCTGCCCACTTTCACTGCCGTAATCATGTAGTTTCTATTTTTAGCGCATTGCAAGACTAACCTTCAAGTTGTACGAAACAGAAAAAAAAATCAGAAGACCATTTGCCATGCACTGATCTGTAAGGGTGAGGCAGCAGTAGCTCAGAATAAGACATTTCAGACAACTCTGCACACTAAAGTCAGCTTCCGTAATTTTGAAATGAGTTGGGCAAGGGAATAATGGAAGGTATTATTATTAATTAAATTTGTATACCGCCCTATACCCGCAGGTCTCAGGGTGGTTCACAATATAAAATCACATAATAGAAATAAAATCAATAACAACCCAACAACCTCCCCCTCCCCAACACATTTTAAGAGGGCATTGGATGTCAATCAGCTAAAGGCCTGGTTAAAGAGGAACATTTTTGCCTGGCACCTAAAAGTTTATAATGGAGGTGGCAGCCAAACAGACAAAAGATTGAAAAGGGGATGGATTTAACCCTGCCAGTTTGGTACTTTTAAAGCAAGAGGAACCTGGCAAACTTAGTGTTCATTACCCCTGCCCCCTGCGCCCCACGCCTTTTGTCTAAAAACTATGGCAGGACTCACTATAGTGCAGTCTATATTTTAGCGCAGGCTACAATAGAGGAGCCAACCAGGCGATTGTGTGCATGTGTGCGTGCATGGGGTGTTGAATCACAATATCGCAACCCATGTCTTAAGGTGGTGTTGCCATGCATCCGGATCTTCCTGGGACTCCAATGATGGAATTAGCATCCGGGGGAGAATTTCGGGAAATCGTCAAAATGTCCGGATTTTTGAAATTTCCCCCAAGAAAGCTCAACAACTTTTTGTGTCCGGATTTTTACTTCTTGAAATATGGAAACCCTATCTGAAGGCAGATTAAACTAACAAAACCGTGTCACACATGCAACAGGACCTTCAAAACTTCTGACTCCTGGCGCATGAGTTGACCGCACTTACTTTGTCAGGTCTTAAGCAGCGAATGATGAGCATCCTTTGGAACTCCCCCATTTTCTCTTGCCACTCTTCAGGAAATGCCTCGTGATGAGGTTCCTGCAAGCAAAACACATAAGCACTATGACCGGCTTCTCTTGTCCTTGATCTCTGGAAGCTGCAGTTAGTGCAGAATTCTGCTGTCAGGCTTCCTCCCCCCATAGCAGTAGATAAGCAAAACAAAGGAAAATGAGTCTTCTTACCAGTTAGAAACTTTAATAATCACAGCGAGAGAACAAAGAACCCATCTCCTAGAAATGGCGGTGCTCCCAATTAAGGCTCACACCCCCTTCCGTCCCTATTAATCTATGACACTCCTACATCTTGTAATCTGAGCTTGTACCCTCTATGCTTTCTGTTCTGCCACTTTCTCAGCTCTTCTTGACCTCGGGCTGAGAGGAGGAATGCTGTCCAGAGACAGGGAATCTGCTAACCCTCTCTCGCCCACTGCCTCTTCTCCTAGCTGTTCCCCATCCAGTACTTCCCAGCTTCTGCCTTCTGAACTATGCCCCTCTGCAAACCACTGTTCCAAATCTATACTGTCCTCCTGCTCCTGGGAAGATTCCGAATCAGGAGCAGGGGGAGGCTCCCACCATTCCTCCTCAGTGCAGCCCTCCTCAGCACGGTCCCTCACAGCTGCAGCCCGGCTGCTGAAAGGAGAGAGACCCTGGCAGCATATGGCACCTCTTCCCACAGATCTGCACTGGCTGACGATTTGCTACCTGACCAAGCTGAAGGTGTAACAGCTCGAGTCCAGTTTACTGCCTTACTCCAAGCATGCCCCCTTCAACCACTTCCATCTGCGGAACTTGGACTGTTAGCAGTGCCCCGTAATCCTTGTTCTGCACTTGTAAGAAATCAATCTTTTAGCACTGTAGCACCCACACGCCAGGCAGAAAACCCCACCGCACTGCTGAAAGCATTTTTGTAGAGGCAAGTTGGCCCAGCACATATAGAAACTTCACGTGCTGCAATCTTCACTGTAACTTCTGAATGTTTTTCAACTGCCTTTTATAGAGAATTTCAATGTTTTATTCTTTCTGTAAACTGCTGAAGAGGTTTTATTGCACGCCATCGAGTGGTATGTACATTTTGATCAAGGCCAGATTCAACTTTTCACCCTAAGCAATTCTATTCACCCTGCATTTTTACATGGCTAAGCTCCCTTGCAGAGGCGTAGCAAGCCCAGGTGGTACCCGGGGCAGATTTTTTTTTGTCACCCCCCACACACACAACTTTGCCAGGGCACTGGCAGAGCTGCACCCAGTGGCATAGCAAGTCACCCCCACCCCCCCAAAAAATGATGGTGCCACTTTGCGAGGTGTGGGGGTTTTTTTTTGTGTGTGTGTGTCTATTATCTCTCTTTTTTTCAATAAAGTTAAAATTTAATTTTTTAAAAAAATAAAATAATAATAAAAATTTAAAAAATATAAAATAAAATAAAATAAAATAAAATAAAATAAAATAAAATAAAATAAAATAAAATAAAATAAAATAAAATAAAAAGTGTCACCCCCCTCTGATGGTGCCACTTTGCGAGGTGTGGGGTTTTGTGTGTGTGTGTCTATTATCTCTTTTTTTTCAATAAAGTTAAAATAAATAAATAAATTAATTAATTAATTAATAAAAAATAAATAAAATAAAAAAGTGTCACCCCCCTCTGATGGTGCCACTTTGTGAGGTGTGGGGGGTTGTGTGTGTGTCTATTATTTCTTTTTTTCCAAAAGTTAAAATTTTTTAAAAAAAGTGTCACCCCCCTCTGGGGTGGAACCCGGGGCGACCCACCCCCATCGCTCCCCCTTGCTACGCCCCTGCCCCCTTGTACCTGGATGAAGACTTCAAGCATTTGGTAATCTCCTACATTCTAACTCTAGGAATTAGGGGGTAGTAGAAAATCAGGTACCCAATATTTTTAGGAGAGCCTGGCCCCTGACCCCCCCCCCCCGATTCATACCAATACAATTGAATGCAGAAAAATAAAAATAAAAATTTCCTGGGATGTACATTTTTGAAGGAACTTTTTTTAAGGAAACAATATTGCTTGTAGTAATGTTCTCTTCCCTCCAAGATGTATCATCTAAACCCACCTGCTTACGAAACTTGCAAACTGCTCATCCCCGCATTCCCGCTTATCTCAGAAGATACATCTTCCTCTGACAGATATAACAACAACAACAACAACAACAACAACAACAACGCTGAGGGCGCAGTGAATATTTGTTCTGAGCAGCTAGCAAAAAGGGATGAGTGAAGGTGGGAAACAAACCAAACTGTCATAGACGTTTTTCCACCCGTCCTTCAAGCGCATAAATTCCTTCCGGATGGTTCTGAAGGCTGGCAAGTCGTCCAGGCGGCAGACTTCATCCCACGATTTCGTGGGGAGCCAAGGGCAAGGGTTGGAGTAAGGATTGTCCAGGCCGATGCCTCCCGTGAGCAAAAACTTCCACTCGGACTCATCAATCTGCAGTGAATTAAGGCAGAAATAACATGCGGTGTTAAGGACTTGGGAACTTGAGCGAACAGGTCGCCATTAGGGACACCCATGCCATGAGAGCCACATCACCAGTAAGGGGCCCATTGCTGACCCTCAGAACCCCCTGAACCTTCACTTTCCTGTTTGGATTGCTGCCTATACTCTTGCCCTCTGCAAACCTGGAAGCAATGAGGCGGAGTAGCAGCCTTGACTCCTTGACTTCCTTCTGGGCAATGTAGCCAATTGAGTTCGGGAACGGGAGCCACGAGGGCAAGGGAACAGACAATGGGGGTGGTGGCAATGATATGCAAAGGTAAAGGTAAAGGGCCCCTGGATGGTTAAGTCCAGTCAAAGGCAACTATGGGGTTGCGGCGCTCATCTCATTTTCAGGCCGAGGGAGCCGGCATTTGTCCACAGACAGCTTTCTGGGTCATGTAGCCAGCATGACTAAACCGCTTCTGGTGCAACGGAACACCGTGACCGAAACCAGAGCGCACGGAAACACCGTTTACCTTCCCACCACAGCAGTACCTATTTATCTACTTGCACTGGTGTGCTTTCGAACTGCTAGGTTGGCAGGAGCTGGGACAGAGCAACGGGAGCTCACCCCGTCGCAGTGAATGGGACCGTCGACCTTCCGATTGGCGAGCCCAAGAGGCTCAGTGGTTTAGACCACAGCGCCACCCGCGTCCCCAAGGCAATGAAATGCATGTTGCCTACAGATCACCCAAAGTCTGGAGCTGACATTTACCAAGTCACCCAGTGCTGTTTTTTCTGGAAAATAGGTGGGGGAACACACCATGAAGTTTGTTTGCTTGGCTTGTCTGTCTGTCTGTCTGTCTGTTTGTTTGTTGTGGGCCCAGTCTCAGTGCCCCCGCCCCAGGCAGTGGCTAAAGGTAAGATGTGATTAATAAACTCAAGCAAACGATCTGGATTAGAAACAGCCACAACTTTATTGATTGCAGATATAGGTGGATTTTTGGCTCAGGCATTGGGTGTATATCCATTCCAGCCCCGCCAGACAAAAAAATAACAATTGTTTAATTGTTTAAAAGGTAAAGGAACTCAGTTCCCCAAAGTAACTGCTAAAAACAAAAAACAAAACCTCCCGCACATGAACATCTCTGCCATGCTAACTTTGTGGATCAGCTCTGCAATGGCTTGAAAACCTGCAATGGCAGAATGGCAGTCACTCTCCCTCAATACATCCCCTGCCGTAAGCTATTAGGCAGTGCCAGTTACCACTTGGCTCTCCCTCCAACTGGGGCCAACTGGGAAAAGCTACCAAACTCTATACATGTAAACAGCAGGAAAAATGGGTGCTATACCAGGAATCAACAAGTACATGACAACAGGGCTACCCTGTTTCCCCTATTTTAAGACGTAGTCATAAAATAAGCCATAGCAGGATTTTTTCGCATTTGCGAAATATAAGCCGTACCCCGAAAATAAGCCGTAGTGATAGGTGCAGTTCTGGAGGGCGCCAAGGAAAAGGCTGGGCTGGGCTTACGTAATAAAAATAAGACATCCCCTCAAAATAAGCCATAGTGCGTTTTATTGAAGGAAAAAAATATATAAGACGGTGTCTTAAAATAGGGGAAACACGGTATGTACCATATCACAGCCAGAGAACAATTTTAACAGGTAAAAAGGTAGAAGGATTACACCCCAGGCATCCCTGTCCACTTCCTATTGTCCAGAGGACAAGCTGATCCCAATCCCACCAGCTTCAGGAAAGGCCATGCCCCTCAAACATGGGGGCTGGCCCTGGTCTGAACAATTGCATTGAGCTGTGCAACCTCAGTTGTCTGCTTGGCAGCTCGCTTGCCTCCAGGCCGCCAGATGTTAGTAGGATGTTCCCACAAAGGAGAAGAGATGGAACAGGATGGGAGAGGCATTTGCGGACTCGCCAACAGATTAGCAGATTTATATGTGGGGCACCATACAGAGTCATTTGCCTAGGGGCACTAACCTTTTTATCATGCTTCAAGAGGTTCACGTTTAGGCAGAAGGAGAAGAGCAGCTTGTCCTTTTCAAAGAGAGAACGGCAGATGTTGACATAGAGGGAGTAAGTGAAATGGTCTTTGAGGATCCTCAGCCTGCAAGAGGGGGAAAAAGGAGAAGGTTGGGGAAACCCAAATGAATCTCACTTTGCAACCAGCCACTGAATAAACTCAATTACAAACCGCTTAGATTTCAGTTACGGATGCGCTGCTGGTGGATCTTGTAGGCAGCCTGTTTTAGCCTCGCCTCCTGACTAACGCAAAACACAAAAGCACTTGTCAGCCATTTGCAAAGGCTTCGCGGAGTGCATTAGCCGTGAAATACAAGCAGCGTTTTGGCCTCTTGCTGACACACAAGGAAATACAGCACAGTAAAAGCTGTATTCTTTACACATCAGAAGTTCACACGCATGCCCTTTTGTATCGCATCCCCTTTCCCCTACTTCACAACTGTAGGCTTCCCCTCTTTTTAACCTTTATCCAGGCTGCATAGAGCTCCACACACCCAGCAAATTCTTGCTCCTGCGAGATCCACTGCTTGTGCTATGTTGCTAAGAGCCACAGCGCATTCTTTAGGTCAGACATTTCACAAACAATCCCTAAATCATTGGTATGTGGATGCAGAGTGAGCATAGTCAACTAGTGAAATCATGCCCATGTCTGAAGGTTCAGGAAGACTTAAGGTCAGGATTGTAACACAGAGGAGGATTCTGGAACCGAATCTCGACCTTTGAGCTATTCACAGTATTGTGGATTTTGGAAGGGACTTTGAGAGTCCTCCAGCCCAGCCCCCTGCAATGCAGGAATCTCAACTAAAGCATCCACGACAGATGGCCATCTTGTTGTTGTTGTTTAGTTGTTTAGTCGTGTCCGACTCTTCGTGACCCCATGGACCAGAGCACGCCAGGCACTCCTGTCTTCCACTGCCTCCCGCAGTTTGGTCAGACTCATGTTGGTGGCTTCGAGAACATTGTCCAACCATCTCGTCCTCTGTCGTCCCCTTCTCCATCTAACCTCTGCTTAAAAACCTCCAAGGAAGGAGAGTCTCCACCACCTCCTAAGGAAATCAGTAGCCAACCCAAGACATGGCCATCAGAAGGGGCAAAGGCAGAAGGAGTGCGTTATGGTACACCTAGGAGAACAAGGGTCAATCCTATATTCTTGCTTGAACCCACCTAGCTGCCCAGTTCAGTTGACTAGGGACAAAATTACCCCAAAGCATATGTCTCCCACCCCCCCATCTCCTTCTCTCTCCATAGATGGGTATTTAGTGCAATGAAGGATGCTATCTCGTATTCTGGAAAGGACATGTAGAGCATTGCCAAAAGGGTTGTGCAACCTTCACCTGAAGACAGGTGTGTGCATTCTTCTCCTGTTATTGCATCCTCGGAAAACCCTCCGTACCTTTGCAAAACAACCCAAGCAGTGTCTCAGATTACTACAACAGCAGCCTTATCTCGCTGCCGTCACCAGCAGCACAGCTGGCCCGCCTCAAGTGTCAACAGAGCAAAATGTTAAACGATGGAGCTCCAAATGGCTGGCAAAACAACAGGGCATAAAACAAGCAAAGCACCCAGAAAGCGCAACGTGGGGGAAGCTGCAAGCTGAACTTCCGAGCTCTCGTCTATTATTTATCGTTCTCGAGCTATAAATGAATATCACATAAAATCTGACACTGGACTCAATTTGCACAACGCATTGTTTTTTAAATGAGTTTCCCGTGAAGTCAACTTAAATGCAATGTCAAATTAACTGAAGGTACCAAAATTAGTCAAGCTAGCCTTGCCCAGTTTTCTCAAGCTTTGTTGTTTATGGCCTGATTCGACATTTATTCCATATATTGAATTTAATAAAAGAAGAAAACTGCATGGGGCATTGTTGTTGTTGTTCAGTCGTTCAGTCGTGTCCGACTCTTCGTGACCCCATGGACCAGAGCACACCAGGCACGCCCCTTCATGGATCACTGCCTTGTCGTGGCGAAGGGGCTTGAATTTCTCAGGGAAGCTATGGACAGGTCAAGATGGACAGGTCATAGTGGAGAGTTTGGACCAAACATGATCCACCTGGAGAAGGAACTGGCAAGCCACTCCAGTATCCCTGCCAAGAAAACTCCATGGACAAAGACAACTGGCATGGGGCATTATCCTGTTTTAAAGATTATGAGTTTTCCAATCCCTTCCATATACTTGTTACCTAGGAAGTACCAGGTAATGTTCTTGCATGGTTCTTAAGCATCTTAGTTCTTTCAAAACACTGAATATTTTGCCCCCAATACTTTGAATTCCCATGAATGTTAGGTTTATCTACAACAGCTGTTTCCCCCTACAATACAGCAACAAACAAACCTCTAAACCCCACTGATTTCAGTGGAAAAGTTAAGCACACGCTTCATTCCCCTGAAATCAATGGGCATGCTTAATTTTGGATTGTATCCTGATTTTTTCCCAAGGTAAGATAAGACTTCATTGCCTGCAGCTAATAAGTAATAAGGTTGTGCCAGAGCCTGAATAAATGTTAAAGGTAAAATTAAAGCATACAAGTATTTTGCATACCTGTCTTGTAAAATTTCTGACTTCACAGAATTATCTATGGACATGATGAAAAGGTTGATGAACCAGGTTAGGGAATACTGGTACATGGGTTCAATATTGGCAAGATCAGCAATTGAAAAAAACAGAATCGACGAATGAACTGCAATGGGGCGGTAGCCCATTCGAGTGGCATCTATCTTCTTTTCGGTTTCTTCCGCTATAGCTTGCTTCTCTGAAATTTCATTAGCCAAAGCCTTAGAAGAAGACAATATCTTGATAGCAGTTTCGTCTTCTAAAATATTTCCTTCAGAAGATGAAAGAACTTCTAAAATTTTGTCCTCTATTTCTTTCAGCTGTCTGTAATAAAATCCCAAATTATTCTGTTACGAAAGTAACAAACGACCAAGTTCACGAGTTAAAAAAAGGGGGGGGGGATTGGATGGATTAAAAGTTAGCTGTCACTGGGAGGAAGTGCAAACTAGAGCAACAAAGCAAAACTTTATATGAAAGCACCTCCAATTTCAATTTCAATTGCCTAACACGAGTCATCGTTAGTCTGCTGATAAGGGCAGACAAGCACTTAATCGTAGGTTTATTCTTTTATTATAGAGATTACTTTTTAAGAAGTGGCTTTGGATGCTATGTGGATTGCATTTTCTTCTTTCGTGGGGAATGTCTTCTGGACTGTAATTCCACAACCCACCCACCCCCACCATCAGATAAATTGTTATTTAAAACTACTGTATTAGGAACAGGCTAAAAAGAGTCCCGATAGACAAACCGGAATTCCATTTGCTCCAGTACTCCAGGCAACATTTTTTCTTATTTTCTCCCAAAAAATAAAAGGAAGAAGGATCCTGTTCCCTCCCCTCGGTTTTACCAGGGAGGGGAGCATGAATACATGCCCTTTTCTTTATTTTGTTCTGAGAGGAAGCAAAGAAAAATGGGGAACACTTTCCAAAACTCTCTTTACTCACAGACAATTCTGTGTCTGTCTGTCTGTCTGTCTGTCTGTCTATCATCTATCATTATTTAAAGCATTGCTTTTTTCTAAAAAAAAAAACAAAACAAAACAACATTTAGGGCTACTTTCATTTTGACTCAAGAAAATCACCATTTTATAGTTGAAATCGGGGGGAATAAATATAGTAAATGGACAAAAGTACAAAGATTCACAAAATGTTTAGGGGTATGCGTACCCCTGCGTACCCCCAGAAAAAAAGCACTGGTTTAAACTCTCTCACTCTCTCTCTCTCTCTCTTGCTTAATAATTAGATTTTTAAAACCCACCAGGTGGTTTCCATAAAATGTAAAATATTCATGAGATCAACAGACTTTTAAAGAAACAAGGAGACATAATAAATCATAATATAGATAAAATCAACATTGCAGGGGGGAAAAAGTTCTAATAAATTTACATGTCTGGGTAGACTTGCCTAAACAAAACAATTTTTTAAAGCAGCATCAATTTCATCACAAGATAGTGATGGCACACCCATTTCACAGGCCACGTGTCTGCAGTCTTTCTGCAAAAAAGCATCTTTGTATAAGCCATATTCTGCAAATAACTTTGGCAACAGCTTTAACTAAGAGCATCCACGATTTGGTGCCTCCATATTCAACATTAGCCACTTCTCTCTCCTCATCCCTTCTGCTAAAAGAGTTTTCTAGCTAGTAAGATTTCGATACCTTTTGTTCTCAGCTCCTTGCAATATCAGGGCTTGCTTTTCCTCTTCGAGATCAGGTCTCTCCCTTGCGACAACAATCCCAAGAAGCTGATCTTGCATCCCCTCTGGCGTTATCATGAAGTTTAATAATGTTACCTGCGATTTTTAAAAAAAAGAATTAAAAACCAAATCGAAACAGGGCTAGGTAAACCGTAAGCCAATGCTAATTGAAAGCCCCTGAAATGTAGGCTGTGTGCACACCATAAATTTAAGACACCTTTAAAACACACACACCAAAATAATCCCAGGAACCATAGTTCACCTCTCACAGCACTATAATCATCCTTAGCAAACTACAGTTCCCAATATTCTTCCAGGGGTGTGTGCTTTAAATATATGGTGTATAAGCAGTGAAATACGTTCTACAGGGAACATTTGCCAGTTTTCACTGAGTGAAAGCAGTAGACACCTTTGATACGCTGAACATTTTTGCTCCAATGATTAAGACCAGCCTCTCGCAACCTTGGGGTCCACAGATGTTCTTGAACTACAACTCCCATCATCCTTGACCACAGGCCATGCTGGCTAGCAATCAGTGGTGCCGACTTGGGTTAAGGGCGCCCAAGTTATGCGTGGCACCAGAAGTCAGGTTCCGAGGTGTCGCAAGGCCTCAGACATGACTTCTGGTGGCTTGCTTGGCACCGGAAGTTGCATTGGGGGCCCTGCGGTGTGGGTGCTGAACACCCACAAAAAAAATATTGTGGGTGCTCAGGCCCCCAGAGTCCCCTATAGGTAGCACCCCTGCTAGGAGTTGTAGGCCAACAATATATGGGGACGCAAGGTTGAGAAAAGATGGAAAAGATGAATCCTATTACAGTGGTACCTCTGGTTGCGGACGGGATCCGTTCCGGAGCCCCGGTCAGATCCTGAGGTTTCCGCAACCGGAGGGACCGCTTCTGAGCATCCACACGTGGCGAAACACTTCCGGGTTTGCCACTTTCGCAACCCGAAGTTTACATTACCTGAGGGTAACGTAAGCCGAGGTGCTACTATAATGCGAACGGGATATAAGCAATCTGCTTATTAATGCGAAAGCAAACAGCTCCACGTTCTCTGTGCAAACCACTCACTTTGACAGATGTTTCCGGGAGGTAGTGGGGGTTTCTCAGCTTGGTTGTAATATAAAAGCGAAAGTCGGGAGCATATTCAATGGTGGAATCGCCCAAACGGATACAGATGCTGCCAGCCTGCTTGAACGTCTGCTTCAGCAGAAGTGGCTCAAGAATAGGGTCCAGTTCTTCAGCAACATTTTCCAGCAGCACTTTGGTTACAACCAGAAAAAAAAGATTTGGTTAATAAACCATTAACCCGCTGACTTACAATTTGCTAGGAGCAGCAACAAAAGGCGGAGGGGAAATAATGTTCTGGCTGAAGCCTGGGATAGCTCAGTCGGTAGAGCATGAGACTCGTAATCTTAGCGTTGTAGGTTCAAGACCCATGTTGGGCAAAAGATTCCTGCATTGCAAGGGGCTGAGTTAGATGACCCTTGTGGTCTCTTCCAATGCTGAAATCTTATGATTCTAAAGGAAGGAAGGAAGGAAGGAAGGAAGGAAGGAAGGAAGGAAGGAAGGAAGGAAGGAAGGAAGCCAGGCAATAATGCAATGGACGGATGGATGTGCATGTAGATGAGTATGCCTGTGGTTGGTGGTTAGGTGTGTTAGCTGTGGACCTATTTGCTACTGGCATACTGCTCCCATAATGTGTTTGTAATTTCTTTGTTCTTTTGTTTGATTTTGCATGGTTATAGATTTATTTATTTTGCCCCACCCACCATTGGAATGTGGCCTCCAGGAAGGCTGGCAGGATTCAAATCTGGCCCTTTGGGCTGAAAGTGGTTCCTGCATAAAGGTTATTTATGTACGCTACTACTGCAGCCTGTGTTTCGTTAGCCCAAAAATGGAAGACGAGCAAAGTCCCAACCGAAGAAGAATGGCAACTTAAGCTGACAGAATATGCACAACTAGCAGACTTAACCTATAGAATAAGAGAACAAGAAGAACATACGTTTAAAGAAGATTGGAAAATGTTTATTGAAAATGCTGGCAGCATTAAGAAAAAAGTCAACAGTGTAAACAAGTTTTGATGGATGCGATAATGAAATACTGAATGGTATCTTTTGTAAAATATGCAGGGATTTATGATATGTAAAATGAACCATGGAAAGAGAAGAAGGGAAGTCATTGATATCTTAAGGATATAAAACGAGTATTTAAAATTGTAAAACAGAAAACTCAATAAAAATGGTATACGAAAAAAAAGAGAGAGAAAGTGGTTCCTCAGTCCTGTACTAGAGAAGACTAGGCAAAGCCTGGTATTTTGAAACCAGGCCAGGAACTAGCAATTTAATCAGTATCTTGATAGCATATATTTCTCATCAAATCAGATCGAGACCAAAGCTGTATAAAAAGGACTGTCACATGCCCCGAAAAACAAGGATTCAAATTAATTTTCAAGTACAATAAGAGTTCCACTGGTCTGGTGGTATTGCAACCAGAACACGATCAACTATAAAAGCAAGCCATGGTTCTGCTTTTACAATTAACCATCCTGCACTCTCCAAGTTTGTTAGCAGTCTCTGCTTTCAGGACTCGGTCACTTACCGGGTGTGCCAAACTGGACGCAGTTTTCCAGCGTTCTCACAAATTCTGTGTCGCTGAGTTTGATGACGTGTAAGCTGTTTGCCTTTTCCATGTGCTTCACCCACTTGTTGGCTTGTCCCTGAGGATCGATCATGAGAGGCCATCTTCTCGCATTTCTGGACAGAAAGACATGGGAGTGCACCAAACCTCGCGAACAAACTTTTGCTGAGATTGTATTTTTTAAAAAGCTTTAAAAAAACTATTGAGATTAATGATGTCTGTCTGAAACATCTGCTACTTACGAGATAATAATGCCATTGTCAATGGAAAATGAGTCAGAAGGCAGCCCGGCAATGTTCCAGGCTCGGATTTTAACCGGGTCTCCTAAAGTTGTCGTTAGAGAAAAGTCATCTGAGCAAGGGATGCCTTTTGCCTTCAATGTCAATATCCATTCCCGTGCTTGGTTCTGCAAGGGAAGGGCGCCAAGTGTTAGCCAATGTCACCTTCGGCCGCTGCATGAGAAGCAACGCCAGTCTTAAGGCAGTCCAAAGCGTTAGAGCTCACTGCCAAAGTCTTCTCGCCCTTGGAAAGTCGGTGTGTTCCTCCTTACAATTTTAAACAGTATGCTTGCCACCAGTTATTACGGGGACAATGCAGAAATCCGAGAGCTACTTCAAAGTAGAGCTCTCACCCAGTTAAAAGCAATCTTAGTCAATTAATCATGGGCGTTTCAGGCAATCATTTGATTAATAAATAATCCATTAAATCTGCACATATCTGAATATAAGGAAGAAAACCTTAACTTTCAACTAGAAGTGAAAATTATCTCGCAAGGAAGCGTGGCCATGAAGTCGGAGCCCCATCAAAGAAAAGGACAGAAGTATCTAGCCTCTGCTCGATTATTTCCCCCATTCTCTGACTTCATCTGTTCTAACCTGTCGGAACTAAACCTGAAAGTCTCATTAGTGTCCCATTCACTTGCGAGAGCAAAGAGGAGCCATCCATTTTGCTGATGATCCTGCTCTGAAAAAAGTCCCAGAGTTGTGCATGAGCACTGTTCCAGAGTATTTTTTTCATTTTCATGTATATTATATCTATTCGAATAAAGATTGGGTATGTAACTTCTTTATATTACAGTTTATAATTTCTATGCTATTTGAAGTTGTTGTTATGCATGTGCAGGTCATCGTTTGAAAATTTTATTTTCAGTTAATGAAGAAATTACATATCTTTCAACTAACAAGTATTGAACTAATTCGCTGATGAAGAATTCAACGAAACAGTAGTTGTTATCCAGAAACACTGTTCAGAGTTGGACATCAGAATTGGACATTTGCTGATTATACAAAGCTTCACAGCTTGTTCTCCGCCGGGTAAAGTCTGGCATTGTGATTCATTTAAGGACTTTCAGAGACTTCAGTTTGTTAGTTTTGATGTGTTGAATCATTTCATAAAGTTTTTCATATTGTATTTGTTTCTGGTCATCGTGTTGCATTTGATATTGCTGATTCCCTCTCTTATTGCAGACAGCAAACACCAAGTTTTAATTTAATCTCTTCACTTCTGTTCCAGACTCAGTTAAAGGTCTGGCCAGCTGGGGAAAATCAGCTGCTTATTTGGTATAGAAACATTTCAACCGCACACAAAAATGTCATTTATTCCTTCATTCCTTACCTGTCGGTAGCTGGATGTGAAGGCTCCCAAATAAGCCACAATGCCTGATGAGATGAGGATATCACCTGTCAAATTGATATACTGCCTTCCCAGTTCCAAAGCAGTCTGGCTCCAGCGGGTTTTCTCACCTCCAAGGCCACCAAGTAATTTTTCTGCTCGGTCCAGCTTTTTGCTGCACAGGTCAACCTTAAAATCAAAACATAAACTTTAGGCAAAATAATTTGCAGCTATTGTTACCGCAGATTTTGCTTTTAATGCTTCCGAGAGCAAGTACAGATGCATCGATTTTGCCAGGTTGTATTATTATTTCTCAATAAAATAAATGGCCTTTGGATTTGAAGTTGCAATGCCTTAAGGGGGAAAAGGGGGGAAGGAAACGTGTGTGACAGATTGTCATGGCTGAACTCAGCAAGGTCTATGGCATTTCCATTCTTCTTCCCTTCAAATAAATTATTGCCTTCCACCTGAAATGTGAAATTGATAATGGATTTATATGCGATACAGAAAACAGTAGCGCCTGAAAAAGCAATGCATAGCTCACGAAAGCATTGTGCTGACTTACGAAGGTCACTTTCATATGAATGTGGGCCATGAGCTAAACGCAGACTGAATTTTCTATCGGCTTCTCAAATATGTCTGCCGATATTGGAGATTTAGGAAATGCAGCACAGGGCTGCAGATTCACACAGGGACCAACGTTGTCTGCCGGCTGTGAACCTATGCTGCAAACACTCTTGCCTAATGAGAAAGGGAGGAAGAAAAGGAATCTGGGAGAGAGACCTGTGCCTAGGGACTCCTCCTTCTCCCTTGTTTCTTCTTTTAAACTCCCCAGATTTGGTAGAAAAAATTCAGGCATACAGGCAGAAGCTGTACCTCTGCCAGACTAAAGTCCAAAACACAAAGAAGTCGTAGTTGCATGCTACAGGAGAGACTCCTTTGGGTTCATTTTCTCTTCACTTTTATTCCATTTCCGAGCACAATTCAAAGTGTTGGGGCTGACGTTTAAAGCCCTAAACGGCCTCGACCCAGTATACCTGAAGGAGTGTCTCCACTGCCATTGTCCAGCCCGGACACTGAGGTCCAGCGCTGAGGGCCTTCTGGTGGCTCCCTCCCTGCAAGAAGTGAGGTTACAGGGAACCATGCAGAGGGCCTTCTCGGTAGTGGCACCCGCCCTGTGGAACGCCCTCCCATCAGATGTCAAGGAAATAAAGAACTATCTGACTTTTAGAAGACATCTGCCCTGTATCGGGAAGTTTTTAATGTTTTATGTTTTATTGTTTTTTTAATATTCTGTTGGGAGCCGCACAGAGTGACTAGGGAAACCCAGCCGGATGTTCCAACAAAAGGCATATCTCTTCATTGCAGGGGGTTCCAACCTAACAACTATTTGATTCTGTGTTCCACGCCCAAAACACGTTTCTCTCTGCTTCGCTTTGTGTTCCTGGGTGACAAGAGCCTTACTAGACAGATCAGACCAAGGGTCGATCTAATCCAGACCATAAATCCAAAGCACTGTGATACTACTGCAACAATCATGGCTTCGCCTAAAAAATCCTAGGAGCTGTAGTTTGTTAAGGGTGCTGAGAGTTGTCAGGAGACCTCTATTCATCTCACAGAGCTAGAGGTCCCTGGGAGGGTTGACTATCAGACTGTCAGCCAGCACTATAGGAGGGAGGATGGAAAGGGATGGAGAACGAAGACCAACAGGAAGAGGAAAGAGGCAGGAACAGGAGAGTGAAGTGCGGAAAGGTGGAAGCCAGTGTGACTGTGGGAGAGGAGGAAGAAAATGCTGGTAAGGAAGAAAAGGAACCAGAAACTGGAGGAGAGAGAGAGAGAGAGAGAGAGAGAAGAAAGAGGGCAAAAGAAGAAGGATCAGAAAGGAAGCAGAACACCTTACCAAGGACCCCTTCTGGAAAGCATGTCTAATGCTGGCTAGCTCTATGGATCCCTTCTCCTCGGGCATTCAGGGGGATCAGAAGAGGAGCTATCCATTGCACACAGACCCTCTCTGACAAAAGTCTGAGCTCACATACGGCTTGGAACTGACATCACTGTTTCCTAGCATGGCAGCAAATCCAGAGATCTAGGGAGCTCATTAAAGCCCGTGGCCTAAATATGTCTTCTCTTTAGCATTAACTAAAAGGCAATACTCACCGGCCAACAGGCACGGCATAAGACGGTTCGGAAACTTCAGCTAGTGCAGAATTCAGCGGCCAGGTTGCTCACCGGAGCAAGGCGGTTTGAAGATATTATACCAATCCTGGTCCGACTGCACTGGCTACCAATTAGTTTCCGGGTTTTGACCTATAAAGCCTTAAATGGCTCAGGACCACAATACCTCCAGGACCGCCTCTTTCCATATGAACCCACCCGGACCCTGAGATCATCTTCTGAAGCCTTCCTTCGTGTGTCTCCTCCTCAAGAGTTCCGGAGGGTGGCAACACGAAAACGGGGCCTTCTCTGCAGTGGCTCCCCATCTGTGGAATGCTCTCCCCAGGGAGGTTCGGTTAAAAAGGAACGTTTTTGCCTGGCGCCTAAAGGTGTATAATGAAGGCGCCAGGCAAAAACGTTCCTTTTTAACCAGGCCTTTGGTTGATCTTATTGACATCCAACACCCTTTTAGAATGTGGCTTTTGAGGGGGGGCGAGGTATTGGGTTACTGCTTTTGGTTTGATTTTATGTGTTGTGGTCTTGTTGTGAACCGTCCTGAGACCTCCGGGTATAAGGTGGTGTATAAGTTGAATAAATACCGTATTTTCCGCTCCATAAGACACACTTTTTTCCTCCTAAAAAGTAAGGGGAAATGTCTGTGCGTCTTATGGAGTGAATGTGTAGTCCCTGGAGCTGAACTGCCCAGGGACAAAAGCAGATCGTGCTTTTTTTAAAAAGAGAGAGAGAGAGAAGGGGGTGTTGAAAGGAAGCCCGCTGAGCAGCTGCTCAGCAAACAATCGGGGAGAGAGATAAGGGAGAGAGATTCCAGCCCCGCCCCCTTGCAGAGGGAGGCTGTTTCCCCAGCGACATGTGACTGGCTGATTAGATTATCTGTCTAGAAACTGTAGAAATAGCTCCCATTCCTGAAGCTGCAGAACTGTGAGTTAAACCCCATAAAACAGGGTTTTTTCCCTTTGCAAAGTAAGCTCAACAACTTTGAGCTGATCCTCAAAAAATGGGGCTTTTCTCCTTTGCAAAAGAAGCTGCAGAAATTTGAGCTGATCCTCAAAAAATGGGGCTTTTCTCCTTTGCAAAAGAAACTGCAGAAATTTGAGCTGATCCTCCTTTTCCCCTCTAAAAACTAGGTGCGTCCTATGGTCAGGTGCGCCTTATAGAGCAAAAAATACGGTAAATAAACAAATAATCCCAGCACGGAGTCTTCCATAAAGTGTCTCTTGATGCAACTGACTCCGAAGGCTACAAGGAAGAAGATGGCAAAAGGATAACCGTCTTCCGCCAGAGCTTCTCAGGATCAAAGTCTCTGACTTTTTAAATGGTGCATCTGATTGCCAGCTGCCTGACAGCCCTGCTGAAGGGCAGGACAGAGACACCCTAAATAAATAACACGAACCTATGAGCCGACTCCTTGTTACTTACCTGGTTCTCTAGGTCTGCTTTCTCCTGCTTCTTTTGTTCCAGTGTCTTTTGAAGTTTCGCGAGCTTGTCCTGAACGTCCTTCAGCGCTGCTTGTTTCTTTCTCAAACCATCCATAGCAATCTTCAGTTCCCCTTCAGCTGCGTTCAGCTTTATCTTCTTAGGGGCAACGACTTTGGCCACTCTGATGAAATGGCAACATGTCACAGAGACCATTTATCACAAAATATGGAGAAGTGCAAAAACAGAAAGGTAACTGTGTTGTGATCTACGTATAAGCCTGGGAAGCGTATATCAGGTCGGCTTACTAAAAGATGCTGATTGAACAAAATCCTTGAGTATCCCAACTAATTTCTGAGACTGTCTGTTCCACTGTCCAACAGCTACCGTCTTTTTCACTCCATAAGATGCACTTTTTTCCTCCTAAAAAGTAGGGGGAAATGTCTGTGCGTCTTATGGAGCGAATGTGTGGTCCCTGGAGCTGAACTGCCCAGGGGCAAAAACAGATCGTGCTTTTTTTAAAAAAAGAGAGAGAAGGGGCTGTTGAAAGGAAGCCCGCTGAGTAGCTGCTCAGCAAACGATCGGGGAGAGAGATAAGGGAGAGAGATTCCAGCCCCGCTCCCTTGCAGAGGGAGGCTGTTTCCCCAGCGACATGTGACTGGCTGATTAGATTATCTGTCTGGAAACTGTAGAAATGGCTCCCTGAAGGTGCAGAACTGTGAGTTAAACGCCATAAAACAGGATTTTTTCCCTTGGCAAAGTAAGCTCAACAACTTTGAGCTGATCCTCAAAAAATGGGGCTTTTCTCCTTTGCAAAAGAAGCTGCAGAAATTTGAGCTGATCCTCAAAAAATGGGGCTTTTCCCCTTTGCAAAAGAAGCTGCAGAAATTTGAGCTGATCCACAAAAAATGGGGCTTCCCCCCTCTAAAAACTAGATGCGTCCTATGGTCAGGTGCGCCTTATAGAGCGAAAAATACGGTATATTATTAATTAATTAATTAAATTTGTGTATACCGCCCTATACCCGCAGGTCTCAGGGCGGTTCACAACATAAAACCACAATATAAAAACTCAAAATAAAAATAGAAAACATGAACAACCCAATAACCACCCCCCTTGCTCCCCAACACATTTTAAAAGGGCATTGGGTGTCAATCAGCCAATTAGTGATGTTGTTTAGTAACATCAAAAGTATATTGTTGCTGTTTGCTCAGAAGTAAGGCTGCCCTCCCCTCTCTCTCCTGTTAGGTGTTTGCACATAAATAACGTTGATAGCCAACTAGCGTCCCTGGAGCCAGGAGTGTAGATCACATCTACTGGGCAAAAGCGGATGGATGCTCAGACTAGTTCTTTGTCTTCATGTGTGTGTGGCAGCTCTGAATGGGGGACCCTCAGACTTCCTGTGTGAGGTTGGTGGAGAAGGCCGAATCACACAGGATTCCTGATTCGGAGGGAGCTTCTAAGCACTGCTGAACGCAACGAAGTCAGGAGGGGAGGTGCATGCAGTCCTGCCTACAGATTATTATTATTATTATTATTATTATTAACAAATAACAACAATAATATTAATAATAATAATAATAATACAGCCATACCTTGGAAGTCGAACGGAATCCGTTCCAGAAGTCTGTTCGACTTCCAAAACGTTTGGAAACCAAACCGCGGCTTCCGATTGGCTTCAGGAAGCCAATCGGAAGCCGCAGAAGCCCCGTTGGACATTCGGCTTACAAAAATAGTTCGCAAACCGGAACTTCACTTAGTGAAGTTAGTTCACTTCCGGGTTTGTGGCGTTCGGGATTCAAAACGTTCGAGCACTAAGCTGTTAGAAAACCAAGGTATGACTGTAATAATAATAATAATAATAATAATAATAATAATAATAATAGGGTGGCAATTTGCTCCTGAAACTTTCTATGCCTTGGTGAAGAAGGAGCAAGAAAAATAAATATCTAGCAAGACAAAATCCTTCATTCATATCTAAACAGGCCATGCAAAGCTCTCTTACAATGATGACTTTAATATGGGCCCTGAAGTTCTTCCAAACTGCCTTTAACTGATACTTTAGTGCTGCGTATCTTAACGTTTTATGCCGTGCTTTGATACCCTCCCAACATCACCACAAACACGTTGCTTTAACTGCTGCTGTTGTGATATTTGATTGTGATTATATAGATTGTGGTTTTATGGATCTGCTACACATTATTAGGTTTTATGTTATTAAATATGCCGTGAGGAAGGCGCCTTGGGAGGGCTAATCTCGGAAAGGCGACCTCTCAAAGCTGAAATGAATGACTGCTCTTAAACAAGGACTTACTTATCGTAGGAGTCCATGGCAATGACCCATTTGCACAGGCCTTCTGCGGCCGTGGAAGCATTCCGAATCTTCTCCGGCACAAACTCAGGATTGGTGATATACTGTTTTCTAATGATGTTCATGTACGCTGGAGGGATATTGTCCTTGTCGTACTCATGAAGCGACTGCAAAAACCTCATGTCCCCCAGGACTTTCTTAGCAGGACCCCAGAAATCTTCTATCTTTTTCCCTGTACCTGTGGGATCTGGGATTTTATCTGCCTTGATGCCTTTCAAGATGCAAATTGTTTCCATGACAAGCTTTACGCCAGCAGGAGGACTCTTCATAGACTTCACAACAGTGATATCCTTAAAATAAATAATAGTTCTTCTGTCTCTATATATATATTTCATCTCAATATATCCACATCACTCTGTTAGCATTAGAAATCTTGCAGCAAATGCACAATCAATCAATCAATCAATCAATCATTCTTTATTACGGTCAGCGACCAGCACAACACGTAAAAGCATAACATCATTGGGGAAATTTTTTTTAAAATATAAGCTGAAATAAATTACCTAAAAAGGATTAGCCATCGTTAAACAATTAGATGCAATATAATAGATTATTTACTATGCAACTTAAATTAAAATCTTTTCTAGCTCAGATCAAGAGTTGATTTGAGTGCCTCCTATATGTGCGGACCGGATTTTAATAGCATTGGCGCAGAATTTTGCCACCATGGCGGTGACATTTGGAATCTGAGAGGAGCCATTTTGTATAAAATTCTTCGGCGCGTCCAGCGGAGCTCATCAAGTAAAATGCACAATCAATTTCACATCTCACATTCCCCCCTCCCCAGCTTTTATTCTCATTCCTTCCTTACCTCACCACCATCTACATGTTGCACAAATGTTACATTTAGGGGAACTTTTCCTAATATACACCAAAAACCTATCTGAGCGGTTTTGTCTGAGGCACAATGGCCATTACAAAAACAAAGGAATACCTACAAGTACCTACAATCACAAATTGTTCCCCATGGCCTCTTCCGACAGCATCTGGTATCATTCTATCTGCGTTAAGATAAGATTCCAAAATGTGCAACTGTCACAGTTAGACTGACAAATCAACAACATACCTTTCCTTCCTTTAAATATCTTTCCCCCCTAAAGCTGATACTGCAGCCATAGTAGCCAACTCCTAGGGGCCGAGATCCCTTTGGGTCAATTATACTTACCTCCCCACCCCCAATATTTTACTCAAGTTGGCACCCCTGACTGCATCTTATTATTTTCAAAATACATTACAGAATTGCTTTCTAGAACTCCTAGCTATATGATTCAGCAATCTGAAAACAAATCTTAAAACGCCGTTGTGTATATGTTGCATATATTCAGAACATTGTATATGTGGCCTAGGACCCTCGTACCTACGGGACCGCCTCTCCTGGTATGCCCCGCAGAGGACCTTAAGGTCCACAAATAACAACACACTGGAGGTCCCGAGCCACAAAGTTGTTAGACTGGTTTCAACCACGGCCAGGGCCTTTTCAGTACTGGCCCCAACTTGGTGGAACACTCTGTCACAAGAGACTAGGGCCCTGCGGGATTTGACATCTTTCCGCAGGGCCTGCAAGACAGAGTTGTTCCGCCTGGCCTTCGGGTTGGACTCAGTCTGATGTTTCCTCCCCTTAGGGTTTTGATTATGGGCGATAAACGAAGCGCCTTTTTAAATTTTAAACTGTATTTTAATCTGTATTTTAATCAACTTTTTTTCTTTCTTTTATATTTTATTTAAAATATTCTTTTATATTCTTTTATTTCTTTTATATTTTATTGTAATGGGGCTTTCCCCCATTTATTGTTGTTAGCCGCCCTGAGCCTGGTTTTGGCTGGGAAGGGCGGGGTATAAATAAAATTTATTATTATTATTATTATTATTATTATTATTATTATTATTATATTCAGAACACACAACCAAGAAGTCAGTCTCCCTCCCTCCCTCCTCTCTCTCTCTCTCTCTCTCTCTCTCTCTCTCTCTCTCTCTCTCTCTCTCTTGGTTGCCATATGTCCTCTTTTTCCAGGACATGTCCTCTTTTTCATGGGTATGTAAAATGAGCGTCATCATAGCGATCCATAGTTAAAAGTAGAAGTTGGCGGCGTTCAAGGAGATATCAGAAATCACTGGATTAAAGCTGACCGAAAGTCCAGAGGTAGCATTGTTATCAGTTTACGATGGGGTGGAAGGTTCGCAGGCTAGGAAGGACTTGCTCACAAATTTATTGACAGTGGCACGAATTATTATAGCTAGGAAGTGGAAGAGGTAAGCAGAATATCAAATGGAAGAATGGTATAAAGAGGTGTGGGATATAGCTATTAATGACAAATTAAACATGAGCTATTAAGGTAAGATGGGGAATACTCAGGAGAAATGATTTTGAGGAGATATGGAGGGTGTTTGTAGAATTTGTACTGTTAAAACGGAAAAGGGTCAAACCATCACAAGAGGTGTTGAAATTTTGGGAGGTTGGATAGTTATGATGGAATGGTCTCGGGGGTGGGGTGCACATTTTTATTCTTATTTGTTTATTTATTATTACTACTTCGTTAAAAAAATTTTTAAAAAAGAATGTATAAAATGTAAATGTATAAAATATAAATAAAAGAATGATTTTTTAAAAGTAGAAATTGGCAAATGTGTCCCCCCTTTTGCTCTTCAAAATATGGCAACCCTACGTCTCTCTCTCTGTACACACACACACACACACACACACACACACACACACACACAGTGGTACCTCGGTTTACGAACTTAATCCATTCCGGAAGTCTGTTCTTAAACCGAAACCGTTCTTAAACTGAGGCGCGCTTTCCCTGATGAGGCCTCCCGCCCGCCGCTGTTGCCCTTCCACCGTTTGGCTTCCGTTCGTAGACCGAGGTAAAGTTCACTAACCAGAACACTACTTCTGGTTTTGCGGAGTTCGTAAACCGAATCATTCGTAAACAGGACTGTTCTTAAACCGATGTATCACTGCGTGTACACACACACACACATGCACCCTTATATATCCTGAAGGCCATACCTGAGCAGTCAAAGTGTCAAGAGCAGCCAGGGCGCTTTCCAGGATTGGCAAAGCTTCGGCCAAATCAGCATCACACTCATCTTTGATCGCTTTGGCAGCCATGGCTTGCTCGTTAGCCACGATTTCGTCGGCTTTCACTATTTTCTCCGTTTTGGCAACTTCCAGGGACTCCTTCTCAATCACAAGCATCATCTCGTCCACCTGCTTGCTGGCTACCCTGAGCTGGGGCTGCAGGGCTTCCAGCTCCACCTGCATCGTGGCCACCTGGGCTGCCGCCGAGTCCAGCTTCTGCAAGCCAACTTCGTATCTTTTCTTCATTTTCATCACCTGCCTGGAAGCAATTCAGGAGACGTTCACACGGGAGACACACATCCCTTGCAAGTGTCGTCAAGTTACTCCGAAAGCAGCCCCTTTTGCTGAACGCACTTCTGATTCCAACTACAGTGATACCTCCATTTACGAACCTAATTCATTCCAGAGGTCCGTTCTTAACCTGAAACCGTTCTTAACCTGAGGTGCGCTTTCGCTAATGGGGACTTCCGTTGCCACCACCACCGCGCAACGTCCGCTCACATCCCGGGGCAAAGTTTGCTACCTGGAACACCTACGTCCCGGTTAGCGGAGCTCGTAACCCGAAGCGTTCGTAAGGAGGACAGTATGTAACCCGAGGTTCCATTGTATTAATCTTCTTGAGTTTTTAAAGCCTGGCTCAATTTCACAACCCTATGCCCTTATTAACTCAAATATCTATTCATTTCACATATTTTAAGATTACATTCCAAGGTAGCCAGCAACCTACTTTTAGATAAATATTACTTTACCCTTTTTTAAAACTCACTTTCCCCTGACAAGGCCACAAATCCTGGCCCAATTTGAGGTGCTGGTGTTTACCTATAAAACCATTCCTAGCCTAGGATTAAAGTAATTCAGAGACAGACTCTCCCTATTTTAACCTCTGTTTTGCCTACATTTTGGCAGACTGGGCCCTGGGCTCTGTGTATCTTCACTTTTTCAAGTCCTAGAGAACCTCCCTAGGAGTCAGGAAATGTAATCCTTTCAAATGCAGATGGGCGAAACATGACATCTCAGCTGCTCATTTTAGCAGGCTTTGTAAACTGCTTTGAACACTGGGAAAGCCAGTGCAAGCTAAATAAATGAATGGGTGGATAAGAACACAAATAAATACAAACATCTTACAACAAACTCAATTATATAAAAAAATTAAAAGGGGGGGGGGAGTTTCTAACAGCTCAGAAAAGCAGACACTATATTGCAAAGAGACGAAAGTTACCAGCTACATATTTTTTTTTATTAGACTGCTATCAATACAGGACTATGCTCGTCATTTGGGAAGCATCAACACCTTAAGACAGGCATAGGCAAACTCGGCCCTCCGGATGTTTTGAGACTACAATTCCCATCATCCCTGACCACTGGTCTTGTTAGCTAGAGATGATGGGAGCTGTAGTCCCAAAACATCTGGAGGGCTGAATTTGCCTATGCCTGCCTTAAGAGAAGAAAGAAAAGGGTCAAAACTCTTAGGTTTGCTTGCTTGCTTGCTTGCTTGTTTGTTTGTTTATTACAAAAGCTTCTTTGCCAGGTCATCTACAGGAAATCCTTACTCATGAAAGGTGACCAAGCGAGAAAAATTGCACACCTGGTCTAACACCCTACATGATAATAAAATAAAATAAAATAATAATAATAATAATAATAATTTTATTACTTATTCCCCGCCCATCTGGCTGGGTTTCCCCAACAGAATTTTTAAAAACCAAGATAAAACATCAAACATTTAAAACTTCCCTAAACAGGGCTGCCTTCAGATGTCTTCTAAAAGTCAGATAGTTGTTTATTTCCTTGACATCTGATGGGAGGACATTCTACAGGGCAGGCGCCACTACCGAGAAGGCCCTCAGCCTGGTTCCCTGTAACCTCACTTCTCGCAGCAAGGGAACCGCCAGAAGGCCCTCGGAGCTGGACCTCAGTGTCCGGGCTGAACGGTGGAGGTGGAGATGCTATATGTTATATGTCCAAGTAGGGAATAATGAGTATATGCATTTTGTATATGCATGCTATACAAAATCTGTTATATGGGGCTGGAAGTGCAGGCAGGGACTGGGAGCAGGGAATGCAAGGCTATTTCTCATATCAAATTTTTATATTAATAATACTTACGCCCTATTCTTTTCCAACAGAGATTTGAATGTGGAAATCAACTCCAGGTACGAAGTAGGTGTTACATAGTTGTGTCTCTGGAGTTCATTGAAGAATGATTCGGACAAATTAATGGTGGTAGTATGAAATTTTTGACACATATCGATGCAGCCATCTCGGGTTTCCTCTGACATTTCGATATCTTCTAGGGAGCGAGTGGCAACAGCCTGCAGCGCATCCGAAGGCCATGACTAAATTTAAGGAAGAGGAGCAAATAATTTACTCTTATCGCGGAAACAAGATATTGCATAAAGAATGCTTCCCCTGCGGTGTTTTGTTAGCCCAAAAATGGAAAACGAGCGAGGTCCCAACCAAAGAAGAATGGCAACTTAAATTGATGGAATATGCGCAGCTTGTGGACTTAACATACAGAATAAGAAAACTAGAAGAATGTACATTTAAAGAAGATTGGAAAATGTTTATTGAATATATGGGAGGAAATTGTATACACCTGAAAACCCTGGCAGCATTGAGATAAATTCAACAGTGTAAACAAGTTTTGATGGATGTATTAATGGTTTAGTTTATGTAAAATGTGTAGGGATTTATGATATGCAAAATGAACCATGGAAAGAGAAGAAGGGAAGTCATTGATATCTTAAGGATGTAAAATGAGTATTTAAAATAGTAAAACTGAAAACTCAATAAAAATTATATACAGAGAGAGAGAGAGAGAGAGAGAGAGAGAGAGAGAGAGAGAGAGAGAGGTTCCTCAGTCCTGCACTAGACAAGACTAATGACACACTAAGTTCCTATGACAGTATTGACAATATGCCTTCAAGTAGACACAGCTGAAAGTATTCTACAGGGATTCTGTTACATATACCAAAGGGACAGTCCAACACAATATTAAGCATGCTTAAACCTATAGATATTAATAAGTTTAAGGATCAAGGTAATCATAATGTCGGTGTTGTGTGTCTGGAGCCCCAGACTCTAACATTTTCAAGTTAAATAGAAACGTTAAAGAGATGCTGCTTCTCATTATGTACTGTATATGCAAAGCTTGCATCGCAGAATGTGCATATTCCAAAAGGCCCCTACCTGAAACCAATCAATAGTGCAGCAGTTAACAAGCGCCGGAAACTTTCTAAGACGATTACGGAATGCATCTCCAATGGGACTCATGGCCAAGACAACATGCAACTGGTCTCGGCAGCGGTCAATGAACATGTTGAAAAGGGCAATGGGGCTCCCGTCCGTCTGCTTCGTTCTGTCACGCTGGCGGTCTATCTGACGCATCTTTTCACAAATTTCCTGCTTCTCGTCTACCGCAAAGAGGTTTGGTACCTCTCCGGCATTCAGCAAGTTGTTGATGTCTTCCAAGAACGACTCCCTTTTTATCTGGGTATCGGTGAACAAGAAAACCCCTTGCATCTCTCCTTCGGTAGATCTCCTTAGGATGACTTTTAGGTCCTCATGCCATTCATTACTCCCATAACTCTTTGATATTTCAACCTGGAAAGGCGTGTAGTCTGACATATAGGCAGCCAAACGGGTCAGGGACTGCCGCCCACTTCCTCCAACACCAACCAGAAGCGCGTGGCTACGAGGCTGCTTTAGAATACGGGAAATTCTGCAAACATGTTCTATGGCAAATCGGAATAAGACCAGCTGCATGGGTTTCTTGCTCATTTGGTTGTATTCATCCAAATGGCCCTCTACAACCACCCTCAAGTTGTCCACATCCAAGACCTCTCTGTAGTTTGTATCATCCCTTTTAGGATCATGGAAATCGCAGAACATCAGGCTTCGCAAATCATCTTCACTCACCACACCATCGAAATCAAAGTCCAATCTCTCAAAAAGATCACTAAACTCTTCTTCGAATCGGCTTTTAATTATTACTTGGATAAATCCGATGAGCCAGGCTCGATCCGCTTTATCTACTAAGCGATCGTAATACACCCGAAGGACCTGCACGACAAATGGCAATACGGTTGTTCTAATGGTGGCAATTCCAGTCACAAACATGAAAATGGAATGGGAATTCCCTCAGGTACAATATGTATATAGAATTGATATTGTAAAGGAGTGTAGGCAGAACTTAACGCTAGGGCTTAAGTGAATACTATGTTTCATATGGTAAAAAAAAATATTCATTTTTCTATCAACAAAACATTTACTGGTTGGCAGGATGGGGACAATAATTAAAATCTACACATTAAAAGTTCCACAGGAGGAATGCAAGTTCAGTTAACTTCAAACCAGTAAATAAACTCTTCATTTATACTTTATGCACTTGCCGTTTATTTAGCAAAAGCCATAAATTAATCTTTGTATTGCACTCAACGGTGGAATAGAGCAATACTGAAATATGGATACACAAGTTTTATCAAATACCAAAAAAAAAAAGGTTTATCTACTGAGATTTTCACCCCATCCATCCTAAAGGGCTGAGGTGGGTAACTATTTAAAGCAATGTCACCCACTTGAAAATACAGTTAGATGCCCCCACCTCTCTGTTGATTTGCTTGAAAGCTAATCCAAAAAAAAGAAATCTTCCGAAAGCAGCTCAGGCTTGACTCCATTATGCCTTTTGTGTATCTTGTGGTGAGCAACAAAATTTCTAATACTAAGTAACTGAAAGAATAGCCATGTTCTAAATCAGGCTTCCTCAACCTCGGCCCTCCAGATGTTTTGAGACTACAATTCCCATCATCCCTGACCACTGGTCCTGCTAGCTAGGGATCATGGGAGTTGTAGGCCAAAAACATCTGGAGGGCCGAGGTTGAGGAAGCCTGGTCTAAATCAAATAATTTAACTGCCTCACAAGAAAATACTTTTTCATCATATCAAGACAAAAGCCTTCAGTTACTGACCAATGTCAACAAAAAGTTTACCTCATGAACCCAAAGGCGTTTTATTGTCCCTGTAGATGCTGTCGTTTCGGGTCTTGACAGGCAAACACCTTGGATGACCCGAGAAAAATCACGCAAGTTGAACAAATAGTGTGATTTGGTTGGAGTTGGGAGCAGATTCTCCATAGCCTCTTTATATACTGACATGGTGCCGTTTACAATCTGTGCCGTCAGCTCGACACATTCCGGAGGGAAGCTATAACTGTTGGTTTAAATGTAAAACGCAAGAAATAAAATGACTTGTACAATGCTACCGAGCAAAACATAAACTTTAATGCACTTTCCTGCACTTGCTAAACTCCTTGGGCTGCCAATCAAGGATGGCTATAACAGCCGTAAATATACGTCGGAGGTTTCTAAAAACATAAGCAGTAGTGAAGCTGTTTGCCAGTGGGGAACCACCAGGAGCCATTTAGGAATTATTAAGAAGGGAGAGGAAGTCCTGCTCCTACCACTAATTGTCAAGAGATAATGGTGGAGGCGTCCCTATAGGGACACGTGTGGCGCTGTGGTGTAAAACACTGAGCCTTGGGCTTGCCAATCGGAAGGTCGGTGGTTCGAATCCCCGCGACGGGGTGAGCTCCCATTGCTCGGTCCCAGCTCCTGCCAACCTAGCAGTTTGAAAGCACTCCAAAAAGTGCAAGTAGATTAATAGGTACCACTCCAGTGGGAAGGAAAACGCACTGGCGGAGGAAGAGGAGTGCGGGGGGGAGCACACCGCCCCCGGCAGCGCGATCCCAGTGGGGTGCCATCGCGGCTGCCCCCTGCCTGCGCTGGGTGCCACGCCCCCACAGGCGTTGTGCCACACCCCCGGGACGCACGTCAGCCCCGGCCCCGCCTGCTCTCCCCCCCCCAGGTGCCGGAGCATGAAGCTCCACCACTGGGTAAACGGCATTTCCGTGCGCTGCTCTGGTTTCGCCAGAAGTGGCTTAGTCATGCTGGCTACATGAACCGGAAAAACTGTCCGCGGAGCAGACAAACGCCGGCTTCCTCAGCCTGTAAAGCGAGATGAGCGCCGCAACCCCAGAGTCGTCCGCAACTGGACTTAACTGTCAGGGATCCCTTTACCTTGATCTTTTAATGGTGGAGGCAAGGGAGCACTTTTTTTTCTTTTGCTTTTGAGATACGTCAAATAATAAATTAAATACGTAAACATTGTACATATATTAAAACATGTGTATGAGAATCCAAAATTGTTTCAGTGTTCCATGGGCTTTACCTTACTAAAGGAACACTTACTAAATGAGCAAAAGGCAAAAGTGTTCGATATATTTGAAAAATAAGGTCATACAAGGATGTTCTTAGCAGACCATCAATATCCATATTTACATTATATGCTTAGTAATCCACAATACAGTGGTACCTCTGGTTACGTAATTAATTCGTTCCGGAGGTCCGTTCTTAACCTGAAACTGTTCTTAACCTGAAGCACCACTTTAGCTAATGGGGCCGCTGTGCCGCCGCTGCCCGATTTCTGTTCTCATCCTGAAGCAAAGTTCTTAACCCGAGGTACTATTTCTGGGTCTGTAACCTGAAGCATCTGTAACCTGAAGCGTATGTAACCCGAGGTACCACTGTATTTCAACTTCACTTACCATATATTGAAGTGCCAATCAACTATTCTGGAGAAAATTGTATACATTGACGCATCATCAAACTCATTGATGGTAATTGTATTAAAATGTCGCAAATACCGAGGAGTAATTGGGTTTCGACCTCCACCTGCAAATAGAAAGCACAATCATAATAATAAAAAAGGAACTACAATGAACTGCAAATTCAACAATGGAAACGCTTTTAGTAGCCAATTTGGATCAGCTTCTGCTAACCATTACAGTAAGCAAAAAGCAGTTTCAAGGACAAACTCTATGACCCAGATGCATATTCTGTTTAGTGGCAAAATCCATTTTATTTGCAAGTAGGGAGAGCGTTGAGGGATGTGGGTTAAACCACAGAGCCTAGGGCTTGCCGATCGGAAGATCAGCGGTTCGAATCCCCGCGACGGGGTGAGTTCCTGTCGCTCGGTCCCTGCTCCTGCCAACCTAGCAGTTCAAAAGCACATCAAAGTGCAAGTAGATAAATAGGTACCGCTCCGGCGGGAAGGTAAACGGCATTTCCGTGCGCTGCTCTGGTTCGCCAGAAGCAGTTTAGTCATGCTGGCCACATGACCCGGAAGCTGTCTGCGGACAAACGCCGGCTCCCTCGGCCTATAGAGCAAGATGAGCGCACAACCCCAGAGTCGTCCGTGACTGGACCTAATGGTCAGGGGTCCCTTTACCTTTACCTTTACCTTTAGGGAGAGCATCAGAAGCCTTCAGTAAACTGGGTGACAATGTTAAAGGCGCAGAAGCCCTCTCCCAAGACCCACTGCAAAAATAAACAAGTACTAGAGGTGTCTTCTACTATTTACAATGGCACAGCTGGTAGATAAAGTCATGCCAATACATCAGATTGGTTGTAAGTAGCAGATGAGATGGAGTGAGATCCAAAAGCATAATTCTGGATTTGCGTCAATCAAATGGAAACAAGGGTGTGGGGTCTTTTTTGTAACAGAAAAAGCGAAGAGGGAACCATTCTTTTATATATAGATATAGATATAGATATATTATTAAATTTTGTTTTACAATTTAGAATACTCATTTAGACAACCCTAAAATATCAATGACTTACCTTCTTCTCTTTCCATGGTTCATTCTGCATAGCATAAATTCCTGCATATTTTATATAAACTAAACCATTCAGTATTCCATTATTACTTCCATCAAATAAAACTTATTTGCACTGTTGAATTTATCTCAACGCTGCCAACGTTTTCAAGTGTACACAATTCAAGTGTACACATTTTCCAATCTTCTTTTAACGAATTTCCTTCTTGTTCTCTTATTCTATAAGTCAGGTCCACAAGCTGCACATATTCCATCAGTTTAAGTTGCCATTCTTCTTTGGTTGGGACCTCGCTTGTTTTCCATTTTGGGGCTAACAAAACACGGGCTGCAGTAGTGGCATACATAAATAACCTTTTTTGACACCTGGGAATTTCCATCTGAATTGAAGTGGGGACCATTCTTGATCTGATGGCAGCAAATCCATGTGTTTAGATTTACCCAAACCCTGTGGTCCAGAATTGCTTCAAGGCAAACCTGGGTGACATTCAATATTAGTCAGAAGGAATGGGAGGAGCTTGCCCAGTTCTTTCATTTAGGATGTGTCAAGGGCCTTTTGTCAACGCTACTATAAAAAAGGAAGTCACCCCCTCGTTTGTCTGCAAACACACTTGATCAGTGAAGACACTAGCACCCTCTGCGTTCAGAACTGCATTCCTATATAATGAATTGAAAAGGATGTTCAAAATAACTTTTATTTAAAAAAAACCTGGAAGCTTTTCTTATGGGAATCATAGGGGCATAATTACCTAAATTGCATACTGTCAAGGATCTGCCTCCCCCTTCCAGTCCAGCCCTGAGTGCTTATAGGGAACAGCCGCCTATTCTGACGACTGACTCATCTTCGAGTGGAAGCAGCTGCTCTTCGGAAGGGAAAGGGGTGCCAGGGCTCGAGAGATGCAGCGAGAGACCTGGCACCTCCCAGCAAGCAGGTCCGGGGCAGAGATTACGTAGGAGGAAAAGGCGTTTCCGTTTCCCTAAGCTACTCTGCTGGTGCCAAAATCGTAGGGCGGCACTTCCGGATTCTGCTAGCGACTGAGTAGACATGTTATGATTTAGCTCTTCACTGTAATATAATGAGCACTGATAAAAAGCTACTGAAAGGCAAATGACTCGGCCTCCTTATTGAACGACCGATGAGGGGGAGGCCGTGACACATACAAATCCATTTATGTATGCTACTACAGCAGCAAGAATGTTACTCGCCCAAAAATGGAAAGAAGAAGAAGTCCCAGTAAAGGATGACTGGATACAAAAACTTATGGAATAATGCAGAAATGGCGAAACTTACTGGAAGAATAAGAAACCAAGTTAACAAACTTTTTGTAAAAGAATGGAAATGGTTTGTTGAATATTTGCAGATAAACTGTAAACAGATAAAAACATTAGAAGGATTGTTGTAATAACCTGCAGTTTTATAAGAGTATATATTTACATTAGATAATCAAATGAGGAAGTTAAATGAATTTGGATACGCAGAAGATATTAAAAAATAAATTTAAGGAACCGCAGAAAGAGGGGGAAGGAAGTCAAATTTCAAATTTTGGAATGTTAATTTAATTGCAAATCTAATGAAATGTATAAATGTGAAATGTATAAATAAAAAACTATTTTTAAAAAAAAACCGTCTTCCAAAAGCACCAAAAGAAAAGCGAGAAAAGCTTTCAAAATAAATTCAAAAGGTCATACCTGGTGGCCCCATTGCACACAAGATCTGAATATCCACCAGTTTAATCATAGAGCAGTCCTTCAGGTCATACCAGTTCCAGTGATCTAACCACTGACGAAGTAACTCTACAGGAGGCTGAGCCCCATAAACTTCTCTTGCTGGCATATTGACATCATCCACAAATACAACCTGTAAATAAAAAACTATTTTTCAACACTTATTCTGTACATTGCACATATGGCTATGCACACAGAGAGTGAACTTATTTATTTATTTATTTATTTATTTATTTATTTATTATTATTATTATTATTAAAAATGTGCTTCTGAGCTAGAGATGGGCTAATCTCTCAATTTCAGATTCTCATATTTACAATTTTGCATTCAGTTCTCCATATTTCCACACCAGTCTGCAACTGAAAAATTCAAAAGCATTTTAATGCCAATTTCTATACAGTGATCCCTCGACTTCCGAATGACCCGACTTACGAGTTTTTCGAGCTCAAAGCGTCCGCCGCGTCCGAATTTTTTCGACTTCCGATTGGAAGTCGCGGCCGCTTTAGATGCGGTTTCCTCGAGTTCCGAAGGTTTTTTCGACCTACGAATGTGTTCTACCAACGCGTTCCTATGGGGACTAGAGTTACGGTGATTTCGACTTACGAGGATTCCGTCGGAACGGATTATCTTCGTAAGTCGAGGGTCCACTGTATACAGTTTTGCCTAATACAGTGGACCCTCGGGTTACGTTACCTTCGGGTAACGTAATCCTCAGGTTGCGAACGCGGCACCCCCGGAAGTGTACACTTCCGCCATGAGCGCATGCACAGAAGCGCTCAATCGCACCGTGCGTGTACGCAGAAGGGCGCCTCCAGTTACGAAGTTTTCAGGATGCGGCCAGGCCTCCGGAATGGATCCTGTTTGTAACTGGAGGTACCACTGTGTGCACATTTTTGCAAAGCAATTTCCCCTAATATAATACATTTTGTTTATTTTATTTTCACTAGCATATGCATTTTATGCACATTCTAACCTAGCGTGTGCATTTGGGCACACATTGCTCGGATGGAGAACTGCAGTGCAAAACTCCAAGAAGTGTGACTTTTGAATCATGGCTGTGTTTCAGGTCACATATTGTTTTGGGAAGTGTGAATCAGGAAGACTCATCCTTAAATGCAAACTAGAATTTCTCCCCATCATGTGACAGACATGCAGCTGTGGTTTCAGCCAAACCATGCCACAAGCCAACTGGGGAGGCCTAGTAGACCCAGTTAGGTCCATGGGTCAGAGGCTCCCCACCCCAGGACACCATTACAGGCTGCAGGAGAGGGGAATGCCATTGTTATAATGTCTCCCAATATATATCTATATCCCTAAAGGTTCTAGATCATCCAACTCTCTGTTGTTTTTGCTGTTGTTTTCTTTCTTTTGTTAACTCCATTAAAATATATGACACACACAAACATCATTCTTCATCCTCAACAGGTACAATTAATTATAGCACCTCAGGACATTACTTCCTTAGGACTCTACCCCACAATTCTGGGTGTATGTACGGACCATGTCTGCACTCTCTTGAACTCAGTGGGAATTGCAAGTAACCATATTTGCATGGATGGTTCCTCACATCACCTTTTACACTCATATACAGTGGAACCTCGACTTACGAAGTACTCGACTTCCGTATTTTTCGACTTCCGAAAGGGAAAAAGTGGCTGCACGCCTACTTATTTTTCGACTTCCGAAAGGAAATCCGCTTGGATTTTAGATGGGGTTTACTCGACTTACGAAGGTTTACATAGGGTTTTCTTACGAATTTTTTGACTTACGTTTCCAATGCATTCCTATGGGATTGCAGTTTTTCAACTTACGAGTGTGCATTCGGAACGCATTAAATTCGTAAGTCGAGGTTCCACTGTATACATGCCAAAATAAAAATAAAAAATTCATGAATACTAACGTAGCTCTGAAGGATGTGTGCATATAAAAATGTGTGCTTTCCCCATAAACATAAGCAGGGGGGGGGCTTACTGAGAAAAGCTTCAAGCACAGTGATACCTTGGTTCTCAAACGCCTTGGTACTCAAACAACTTGGAACCCAAACACTGCAAACCCAGAAGTAAGTGTTCCAGTTTGCAAACTCTTTTCGGAAGCCGAACGTGCTCCGTTTTGAGTGCCACACTTCCGTTTTGAGTGCCACGCTGAGGTCTGTCTATTTTTGCTATTTATTTTGCGTTTTTGTTTTTGCGGCTTTTTGTTTTGTTTTTGTGACTGTGTGGAACCCAGTTCAGCTACTGATTGATTGATTGATTGTGTGACTGCAATACATTGTTCATTGCTTTCATTTTATGGATCAATGGTCTCATTAGATAGTAAAATTACTGTTAAATTGCTCTTTTAGGGGTTGCTTTTAAAAGTCTGGAACGGATCAATCCATTTTGCATTACTTTCTATAGGAAAGCGCATCTTGGTTTTGGAACGCTTTGGTTTTGGAACGGACTTCTGGAATGGATTAAGTTTGAGATCCAAGGTACCACTGTGCCCACTTTGGTGTGTTTTAAAGAGAAAGTGGCATGAGTCAGTGTGGTTGCAGCGGTCAAGAGTGCTGGTCTTGAACTAGGGTTCAAATCCCCATTTGGCTATGAAGCTCCCTGGCTGCTCTTGGCCCAGTCGCTGTCTCTCAAGGCTACATCACAGGGTTTTTGTAGCGATTAAATGAGGAGAACCAAGTATGTCACCTGGAGCTCTTTGGAGGGAAAGTGAGATATAAATGTCATGACTGTTGTTGCTGCCAGGGGTGTCCAAACATTTTTCAAAGAGGGCCAGATTTGATGAAGTGAACATGCGTGAGGGCCAACCAAAGTTGTCAACAGCTTTTTAAAGGATTCAACCCCAAAGTTGTTGAGCTTTTTTAAGGATTTTACCCCAGGACATATACTGCCACGGGGGCCAGATTTAATTGACTGGTGGGCCGGATTAGGCCCCCGAAACAGACTTTGGACATGCCTGCTGTATACAAACACTTCTACCTTCCCTGACCGGTACATTATGTGCTCATTTTTGTACTTGGGTATGTGTAGCTAGGTGCAAAAAAGTAAGAGCGTTGTGACAAGTCTGTAGTCTTGTTTTGCTTTTTTTTTAAACTTACCATCCTCTTTCCAAGAGGGGGACCAAAGACTCCTTTTCTCCTTTTATCCAGCTTTGACATAATGATGTTCTGAGTTTGAGCTGCTGTAGTCTGCGCTGAGAAGTTAATGAGCAATGGTTTGTAGATATCCTTATGTAAGCGGTTTAAGAGAAAATCCTATAAAAATAGTTGAAATGGAGGGAGAGAGAGAGAGAATGGGTCACATGAGCATATACATCTGACAGCTTATATAGCCTACTAGCAAAAAGGCACACACACACCCTTGTATTTATTGCCAGTCATCTAAATGCAGTAAGCTTTTCCACGTCAAGCTCGTGAGCCATTCTGCTTATAAAATGATGAGACAATAATGAATCCACGGTCGTTAACATTCACAGCGCCTTAATGAGGTTCCTGCAGAAATAAACCAGGGTGATTTGAAATTTTAGGACCCATGGTTTTAAAGAATATGAGGCGATACATCACTGATGCTCCCCGTACCGAAATGAATGGGGAAGTTAAACTACCAAATGCCTGAGCTAACCAAGGCCCATTCTATCCCCAGCAAACTTCTCAAGATAGGGCAGGGGAAATAACTTAGCATTTTGCCTGTACCATAAATTCCACTTTTTAAAATGTTGTTATGCCATTTCAAAAGCACCGAAGGAGATTTTCTGTTTCTCAAAAAAGAAGTACATTCCTAGGTGCACAAACCAAACCATCACTGAAGGAGTCTATGAGACCTCAGGGGTAGAGTGGCAAGTTATGCATCACCATAAAGAGAATGTCATTTTATTGCCTTGTGGCAGAAGACAAGGATAAGCACACTATCTACATAAACTTTAAGCGATGCTGGTACATCATGAACATATCTGCTATGATACAGTTATTCTGGTCTTAAAACTAAACTTTATAAAGATCCACATTTGCAGAGAGATCCACGAGCACTTTACCATGCTTGGCTCACCATGCTATACCATATAGTGGGGACGCGGGTGGCGCTGTGGTCTAAACCACTGAGCCTCTTGGGCTTGCCAATCGGAAGGTAGGTAGTTCGAATCCCCGCGACGGGGTGAGCTCCCATTGCTTTGTCCCAGCACCTGCCAACCTAGCAGTTTGAAAGCACGCCAGCACAAGTAGATAAATAAGTACCGCTGCAGCGGGAAGGTAAGCGGTGTTTCCGTGCGCTCTGACACTCGTCACGGTGTCCGTTGCGCCAGAAGCGGTTTAGTCATGCTGGCCACATGACCCAGATAACTGTGTGCGGACAAACGTCGGCTCCCTTGGCCTGAAAGTGGAGGTGGGTGCCGCACCCCATAGTCGAATTCGACTGGACTTAACCGTCCAGGGCTCCTTTACCTTATACCAGGGGTGGCCAACTCCCAAGAGACTGCGATCTACTCACAGAATTAAAAACTGGCAATGATCTACCCCCTTTTAGGGGGTTCAGGTCAAAGTGGTTGAGCTTATCTTAGGAGGGGAAGCCCTGTTTCTTTGGGGTTCAGGTTAAAGTTGAAATTTTTTTAGGGAGGAGGAAGGCCCATTTTTTAGGGTTCAGGTCAAAGTTGTTGAGCTTCTTTGAGGGGAGCCAATGATCTACCAGTGATCTACCACAGATGTCCAGTGATCTACCGGTAGATCACGATCTACCTGTTGGACGTGCCAGCCTTATATGATGTAACATCCACCAGGTTGATAAAACCTTACACCTGGCAAATGCTCACACACAGTGATTCTCAGTGTTGCTGCTGAATCCAGCGTTGGCTTTATACCTGCCAGTGCATGTACACACATTTCTTAGAGAAAGGGAGGGTGGCTAAGTCATGCTTCAGGTCCTTTGGCCAAGCTTGGGCTGTTTCTAACTACCCAGTGCAACCGGTGTGCTAACCCTGAACAGAATCCAGACATAAGAGGTGGGCTTCTCAAGACCTGGCTTAAGCATTTAGTACACTTTCACCCATTTTTCTATATCACACACACACACACACACACAGAGAGAGAGAGAGAGAGAGAGAGGGAGAGAGAGAGAGAGAGAGAGAGATCATTCTCCAGCTAAACACACCAGCATTGCTTTGGTGCCTTCTCTTAACTTTGGGTCCCACGTTACTAATATTTTATCAGTGCAATAAATCAAAGTCACGTTAAAGAGTAATTAAATAAAAGCCAATTACAGCCCTTTATTGCAAAAATAATTTTCCAGTTTAGTTACTCCATGTTAACCAGAATAAATTTCTAAGTATCCGAATCAGCAAAATGACTGTAGGAGGCCACTTGCTACTTTTCGCCGAAGAGCAAATCTAATTATGCATAACATTAATGCAAGAATTAATTGCATTAATAAAAATTCATTTACAGGGAAGGCAGGCACACAAAGAGAAATAACTTACAGGAAGACAAACACTGAGGGTTTTTTATAGGCTTTTTGACTGAGATGATATCAATTGTTCTTCTAAATAAGGAGTTCATAATTTTGGTCACTTATGTGGGTAATGGAGGGGAACTCAAAGTGGCTTTATAGAATGCCAAAACAACCATTTAACAGATGTGCTAATATTTATATTTCTCAAGATAACTCATAATACCGTGATCCAAAGTAAGGAGCAAACCAAACATGCATTTTGATAGCTGCAAGTTAAACCTAAGGTTATTCCCACTCTTCACAACAACCCAAGTCTCCTTTCCCTTGCAGCTTCTTATAACCACCATTCCTTGTCCACCAGACTCCTCCTTAAGGCACATCTTTTCACCCCGGTTTTTCCTTCTTTTATTTCCTCCTCTTTCCTCCCTAATCTGTCTTGCCTCTGATTAGACTGCAAGTCTTTGGGCCATTTTATTTTTCATAGGGACACAGGTGTCAGGGACGTGGCTCAACTGAGCACAAGGGAAGAGTCAGACTCAGAAATTGAGACAAGTGAGAGAGAGGCCGACTCTGCAGATGAAACCTGACTGACAGAGCCAGGAAGGGGGAGCTCGACCCCCCTTCACAAAGAAGTCATAGACACGGATAGCTCTCAAGAAGGGGGAGAGTTAGGAGGCAGTCAGAGGGTTGATAGGCAACCAGCAGAGAGGCAGCGGATGGAGAGTGTGTCTAGTGGAAGTGGGGAGCGGGAAATCTAACCCTCTCAGCTCCCGTTCTCGAAGACTGGACAAGGTCAGAAACAGAAGGGCAAGAGGCGAAGGGCAGGAATCTGGCGTCCTTCCTTCTGTGAGAGGAGTGGAGATTCAGACTGACCAACTCCTTCAATGAGAGCAGGCTAGAAGCCTGGATGTGATTTGTAAATAAAAGTATCATAAAACTGTTGGAGAGTCATTAATTCTTATCGAGGCTTGCTTGCCTGCCTGAGATCATTACCACAGGAAGCTGCTGTGCACAGAGTCAGACCATTGGGGCACCTTTATCAGTATTGTTTACATTGACCAGCAGTGGTTCTCCATGGATTTCAGGCACTGTTCTCTCCCAGTCCTACTTGGAGATGCCAAGGAATGCCCCTGGGATCTGCTGTGAGCAAGGCCTCTACGACTGGCTCCCCTTCATTTTTGTGCACCCGGAATTTTTGAGCTCCAAGTAAAGGAATAAGCATCAAAGCTGAGGAATGGAACAGTTAGGATGCCTGCTCAAAACGTCTTCTGCAGCTACCACTGACATTGTCTCCTTACTCTGCTAAGATTAGAGCGAATGAGAGAAAACCATGCCCAATCTCGAGAACGAGGATAAAGTTTGGTGGTAAGAAGCACAGGATCGAGTTTTCCAAGAGCAGCCCATTCCATTAATTCCCAAACAGCGGGGACTCTCCTTGCAGAGACAAAAAGCACAACGTACATTTCAAGACAAACTTACTATGATATATACGCTCTTGCCAGTTCCTGTTGGCCCGACAAATATGAACGGCTTTTGATGTGTTGTCAGCATTTCCATTAACGAAAAGTATCGGATGGTGTCTAGAGTGGGGACAATTATTTCGTTGAACAGCATGTCTTTCGGTATAGGCGGAGCCGTCTCAAGTGCCTCCACCCAAGGCTCCCACCTTCCTGCGCCCTGTTTCAAAACATAACACAATCAGAAAGAACAGGAGAAAGATCTCGTGGACACATTTCACCCTGCACTAGTGAGATCGTGCCACATCCCTTGCTGTATCAGGAACTGCTTTGTGCTCAACTGTGTGCTTCTGCATCTCTGAATCAAGAACTCAGAAGAAGACGAAGAAGAGTTTGGATTTGATATCCCGCTTTATCACTACCCGAAGGAGTCTCAAAGCAGCTAACATTCTCCCTTTTCTTCCTCCCCCACAACAAACACTCTGTGAGGAGAGTGGGGCTGAGAGACTTCAAAGAAGTGTGACCAGCCCAAGGTCACCCAGCAGCTGCATGTGGAGGAGCGGAGACACGAACCCAGTTCACCAGATTACGAGTCTACCGCTCTAAACCAATACACCACACTGGCTCTCAGGACCACACATGGTCAGGGCTGATCACCCATCAGTCACGTGGGGAGCCACACCTGAATTTCTGCCACTCTTTCCTTGAGTGGCTGGGGTGGGAAGAGAAAGATTCAGGCCCTCTTCCCTCCCAAACTGGTAGCTAGCTTCAGTGGAAGTATGTACATCTTGAGATTGGATTACAGATCAATTTATCACGGAAAGCTAAACCAGGCCCATCATTAAAGGTCCATACATTGTTCTGAATATAAATATGAAACCGGGCATTTACTCTGCTTTTTGTCATATTGGGGTGGACTGAAAAATGGCAGCCATCATTAACTACTTTCTGAAAGGAGTGTTCCATAATTCAATCAAAGAATACTGATCTAACGTAGAGGTGATACTGGAAATGAATTTACCAATTAAACTCCAGGAAAAACTTCTATTGGAAACAAACACACTCACATCTTTGACAAAGCGGTACTCATAAATTGTCCCATCTTCTGGGTAGGGGACAGTCAGTATTTTTGCACGCATGTGCTCAAGACCACTCAGCAATTTATATTTTTCTCTCGTTTCGTCACTCATTGGCCCTTCAAGCAATTCACGAACTATCTTGTCAAATTTCAGCCGGTCGCTCTCCTTACAGCTGGCTCCGACAGACCAGGTGAGAGAAAACACAAAAATGCTCTAGTGCAAAAGGAAAGGGAGAAGGTGTATTAATTAATTAACCATGAAACCCTATGCAGGTTTACTCAACGGGGTTGGGGAGTGGGGGAGAGTGGCAACGTTGCACATGTGAGCATCCCATCTCCTTCCCTAAGCCAGGCAGAAGGTTCCCCCGGGGCTTTGGAAAGGAAGTGTCATGGCTCCAAGAGGGTGCTGGAGCCCTGCTGCCTCCTTCTGTCACGAACGTGTAGTATGAATGTTAGGCCCAAAAGAAAATGGAGAATTCACAAAGCATGATATGCTGGCAAGCGAAGCGAGGAACTAGTTTTGTCAAAGAGGAATGTACAACTGTGGTGTTGTTTACTGAAAGCAAAAAGCCCCAGACAAAAACACGGAGGAACTTGCAAAGGGCCACGGACATGAGATAAAGGCCTAGGACATACTGTATGTTCTGAGGTGCAACTGCAGAGGCAACTTGGTGGTGGTCCAGGAGGAGAGCGGTGGGGATTCAATCCTTCTCCAAGCCATCCCACAGACGGCAATGGGGGAAGAAGACTATAAAAAGGACTCTCTGCATGCCCTCAGTGTGCCGGGACTAGCGCTACAGCTCAACACCCACAGCTCTTGCGTGAGGCATGATCAACCTAAGTGAAGGGCCTTGTGAGTATGTATGGATGAATGTGTGAGTGTTTGAACCTCTTGGTGCCAATGAATTAATGTATACTTGACGATATGAAATAAAAAAAATTATTCCAGTAGCACCTTGGAGACCAACGAAGTTTGTTATTGGTATGAGCTTTCGTGTGCATGCACACTTCTTCAGATCTGAAGAAGTGTGCATGCACACGAAAGCTCATACCAATAACAAACTTAGTGGGTTCTCTAAAGTGCTACTGGAATAATTTTTTTTATTTTGTTTTGACTATGGCAGACCAACACGGCTACCTACCTGTAACTAGAAATATGAAATAAATGTTACATGAAAGGTGTGTAAACCCATATCTGGTCTCCGGCGTGTCTTATTGAAAGTCCTATAGCATACGGGATATCACCTGTCTCTCCGGATTTCAAAAGAACCAAGTTACCATGGTTTGGTGGCACTTCCCAAAGCGGGGAGGGCTTTGGGAATGTGGTGAGAGGGTTCTTGGACCAGTCGGAGAATCGCACCTCTTGCCCTAAGACGGGCAGAAGCTTCCTGGGGTTTGGGGGAGGAGGTGCCAGGGGAAGATTTAGGGGACTAGCCTAGCCCCCCTTGTCCATTGACTGCAAGCCACTGCAATGCCCCCCTAAGTGATCTAAGTATGTTAATGGAATAGACCAGCCCATCAATTGTAATGCGTCAGGTTTGCACCGAAATTCTAATTTGATGAAGATCCATGGAGGTTAACTCAAACCAAATCTCTGATTCAATGCATTAACAAGATCCTGCCCACCTCAAGCCAAGAAAACAATTCACGGTCCGTAACAGTCTTAAGTTTTGCTTCATTTTGAAACTCATCCATGAGGCAGTCCATTAGATTCATCAACGATCGAACCAAGTTGGTATCTGACGTAGGTGACAGTTCCTAGGAGGAGCAAAGGCATGTTCTCCGTAGTACATGAACTTAATTTAAAATGAGCCAGTTCCATCAGCCTTACCTTCAAAAAGTAAACTTACATACATACATAAATCTTTAATACGGTCAAGGACCAGCAAATCGAAAAGTAAACAACGCCTAACTCTAAGCATTATGGGCACAAGAGGTCAAAAAACAAGGCACTTCGTTATCCTTAAGAAAAAATAAAGAATAACCTCTAAGCAAAAATAAAATAAAGAAATGCAAGCAATCTGTTATCTGTTATCCTCAGTCCCATTTCTTTAGATTTTTCTCTTATTGCATAGTGTAACAATAGGATTGATAATAATAACTGTAATGCCAGCAACTGAATTGATTGAACTAAAGACCAATCTAATTCCACTTAAATGTTGGCTGTGAATGCCAACACAAAAACATGGACTGCAACTTTATACATATCTACTCAGAAGTAAGAACAATTGATTAAGATGGGACCAAAGCTAAAAACTTCCCCCAGAATGCACACTTTTATTGTAAAGTGCACACTTCTGCATGCGGCCTTTAAACAAAATACTTACAGTAGTTTTTGTGCACTGTATCGTGAAATCCGATACAATGTACAATCTGACTGGGAGTTGTGTTCCAATCTACAAAGCAAGTTCAGGAACACGGGATTGAGGGTTTACCCACCCTTCCTCTTATTCAGCTGCTTTCCCCCAGGGAAAACTGCTCTTTAATGGTCAAACAGAGCAAAGAGCAGGATTTTCCTGGGAAAAGAGAGTGGCAAGGGGGGAACCACAGGACGAGCTCTGTCTCGGCCCGCTGCAAAGAATGCGCCAAACAATTTCCCCCCTCCCTTGGTTCCACACCTAAATATCCACATTTTGTAGGGTGAGGAAGCTCTTGTGACCATGATTTAAAAAATCATGCTTCTGTACTGACACACTTCAGAAAGGCAATTTCCATTTCATTAAATCCAGGCTTAGCTCACCTTTGTACACTTTCTAATAAACTCAACAGAAAGTGGGATTATCCTGTCAAACAAGCCTGTTATAAACTCTTTATGTAGAGGTGTGACAGTGGGAGGCATCAGATGTAGCCAGGATAGCATCACGGGTCTCCAACCTAGCATTTGTGGCTCCATGTAGACCATGCCACATCTAGAAACCTGCAAAAGGAGGAGGATACCTTTACATATCTTAAGGTTATAGATAACCTAACCTAACAGAATGCTTACATCTTCATTAAACTTGTGAAAGCTGGCTCAGATAGTCTAGGTCTGACAGAACAAAATGATTGTCGACAATTATATAAATCACAAGTTGACATGCCAACAATTTCAGATTTATCGAGTAGCAGTGACGCAAGTTCTAGTTTGTGTGTGTGTGTGTGTAAATCATAGTTTTCATTTTTTAAACTTCCTTTATTAAAGAAAGAGGGAGAGGGAGAGGGAGCTGACTCCTGAAAACAAAAATAATTTTCTATTAAGGTAAAGGGACCCCTGACCATTAGGTCCAGTCGCAGACAACTCTGGGGTTGCGCGCTCATCTCGCTCTATAGGCCGAGGGAGCCAGTGCTTGTCCGCAGACAGCTTCCAGGTCATGTGGCCAGCATGACTAAGCCGCTTCTGGCGAACCAGAGCAGCACACGGAAACGCCGTTTACCTTCCCACCGGAGCGGTACCTATTTGTCTACTTGCACTTTGACATGCTTTCGAACTGCTAGGTGGGCAGGAGCTGGGACCGAGCAACGGGAGCTCACCCCGTCGCAGGGATTCAGACCACCGACCTTCTGATCAGCAAGCCCTAGGCTCTGTGGTTTAGACCACAACGCCACCCACGTCCCTTAATTTTCTATTAAAACACTGCAATTAAGAAAAGGCTTCATTCGTTGTTCACTAATCCATTATACAAAACCATGGTTGTAGATACCAACTTTAAAAAAAAAAGTCAAACGACAATTTATAGGAAGACCGGCATTGCAACTAACAAAAATATATATTTCCAAAAGTGGAAATCAAAATGGACAGGGGACTGGGATAGAAACTGCTTAAAAGAATGAAATCTAACAAGAACTTGGCATGCCGATTCTGAACAGATTCGCTCAGAAACATCCCATTGATTTCAAGGACATTAGCTTCCACGCAAGAGCATTTAGGAATTGTTATTTTTAAAACAATACACTGAGAAAGTTTGCTATTGGCAGACTAATTGGATAATGATTGTGTTAGTTATCAAAGTCCTGCACAAGCTGCCAGTTTGCTACCAGGCCAAGTTCAACATGTTCCTATTGATATATGCAGCCCTTAACAGCTTGGGACCGGTTTACTTACCCCATAGGTTCCTCTTTGATCTGAGAAACTTGCAGTTACAGGTCCCACACAGTATTCCTTATGCATTTGTGAGGCGTTATTATTTTAGTATAGCAGCAGCACCTGTGGTTTGGAGCTCCCTGCTTAATGACATTAGGCAGGCACCTGCAATATACTGTTTTACACACCTGCTGAAAACCTTTCTCTTTCAGCAGGCTTTTCCAAATACAGTGGTACCTTGGTTCTCAAACAACTTGGAACCCAAACACTGCAAACCCGGAAATAAGTGTTCCGGTTTACGAACCTTTTTCGAAAGCGGAACATGCTCTGTTTTGAGTGTTACGCTTCCGATTTGAGTGTTACGCTAAGGTCTGTCTGTTTTTGCTATTTATTTTGCATTTTTGTGGCTCTTTTTTTTTGTTTTTGTGACTGTGTGGAACCCAGTTCTGCTACTGATGGGTTGATTGTGTGACTGCAGTACATTGTTTATTGCTTTCATTTTATGGGTCAATGGTCTCGTTAGATAGTAAAACCCATGTTAAATTGCTGTTTTAGGGGTTGTTTTCAAAAGTCTGCAACGGATTAATCCATTTTGCATTACTTCCTATGGGAAAGCGCGCCTTGGTTTTGGAACGCTTTGGTTTTGGAACAGACTTCTGGAATGGATTAAGTTTGAGAACCAAGGTACCACTGTACAAGATTTGGTTACATCTCTTTTTCCATTTCTTATTGTGTTTCGTTGTGGTTTATTTATTTTTAACATTTTAGATATAATTGTTATTAAATTGTCCTGTGAAAAGGCAACGGGGTTTTGGGGAAAGATATATAATGAATTGAAAAGGATGTTTAAACTGACAATTCCTTTTTTAAAAATATCCTGAAGCCTTTTTTTGCTATGAATAAGGGGGACAGATGTCTTGAAAAAGCTGGAGAATTTATTTATCTATGCGACAACAGCAGCTAGAACTTTAGATGCACAGAAGTGGAAAGAAGAAGAAATTCCACCAAAGGAGGAATGGCCTAGGAAACTGATGGATTATGCTGAAATGGCTAAATCAACTGCCAAAATAAGAGGACAAATTATAACCAATATACGACATTGCAGGCAGGATTTGCAATATAAGCAGTGGATTACTGAAAGATCTAACAATAACAGGGGTTAGATAATAAAAATATATGTGTTATAAAACTGCTAATAAAAAGGCGTAAAAAACAAACATCAGGAAAGGATTTTGTGCTGGAAAAAGAATTGTATATGACGATAAATGTTTCGGAATATTTTTGGAGATTGAATAAAAATGATATAATAATTGTCCTTAAATGTTTCGGTATGCTTTTATTCTATTTTTAGTGTTTTACTGCTTTTATTTGCAGGTGAATTTGCCAGTGTAGATCAGGAAGTAAAGAAATGAGAAAGTTAATTTTTTCCACCTCTGTGGGCTTGTCACAATCCTAATGTCATCAAAAAGATAAGATAATTTATTTATTGTCATTGCACCAGTACAAGCACAACGCTATACAAGTGCAACGAAATTGCATGCCATCCCGTAAAAACCAGAAAGAAAAAGAAAAAAAAAGCACAAAACACACACACACCAAAAAAAGCCACACACGCGCACACACACACACACACACATATACACCTTCCAACTGCACCAACTTACAGTAGCAGGAGAAGCAACTTCCAAGTCCATTGGTTCGAAAATAAGGCTCATCTGTTGAGACATCTGAATGATCTCACCACTCATCAGACACAGTTTCTTGTTATCATCCAGCACGGTATTCATATTCTCAATCCACACGGCATCCACTGGCCCATCAAAAATAAGCCACTTCCTATCAGGTGTCTGGGAGGAGAGAACAAAGTTTTAGTACAGATAATGTTACGAATTGGCAAGGTGAGCAAAAAGACCTTAGAAGAGGCCTTCTCCTGTCCCTCTCACACAGGAGGGAATGTGCTGCAGCACATGTCAGCATCTATTGTTATTTATTTTATTTAAATGCAGGCAGATGTAACCAATAATCAACTAGAATTCAGAGAATTTATCGATTAAGATGTCTTCAGTCGGTGACAACTCTAACCCTTCCCTACCATATGACCACTGAAGATGCACAAACTCCACACAGGACCAGGATCTTTTATGCCTTCAGGGCACAGTTGGGCTCCTTCTTTTATTCCAGACATTATTTACATAGAATTGAAAAGGGCCCAAGGGTCATCTAGTCCACCCCCCTGCAATGCAGGAATCTCAGCTAAAGCATCCATGACAGATGGCCATCTAACCTATGCTTTAAAACTATGTATATGCTGAAATATTTTAATCTTGTCGAATACTTACAGCTGAAGAAGCAAAGGCCCTAAAGCTCACAGCCAGAATGCCATCTGACCACTCGTGGGAGACGGGATCAAATTGTCCGTACAGCTGCCCCATAGTTATAGCTTTGGGGTTGATAACAGTGATCTGAACTTTATTTTCCTCCATCAGCCCCTGAGTACACATAGGGAATTGCATTTGATAAATCAGTGGTGCATTTAATTCATCAATACACATACACATCTCTCTTATCCATACCTACATTTATATCTACTGTATGCAGATCTACATGTTATCTTTCAATATATCCAGATAGACACACCTGGACACACATATATTTGCCCTAAACGGATGGTTTGGCCATTCATGGCAACATAGGAAATGGAGGAGATTACGATCCTGCCTCCAACAGGCATGTGATGTTCCTTTTGGCCAGTGGTACCTCAGTTTTTTTAACGTCTCCGTTGACGAACGTTTCGGTTTTTGAACGCCAAAAGCCCAGAAGTAAATGCTTCAGTTTTCGAACACGCCTCAGAAGTCGAACGGCTTCCACTGAGCGTATATCTTATTTTTCTAAATTCTCTATATTAAATTTGCAGGCCGCCCTTTGCGCCTCAGTTTTCAAACGTTTCGGAACTCGAACTGTCTTCCGGAACAGATTACGTTCGAAAACCGAGGTACCACTGTACTTCGTCAAGAAGTGTCCATTACTGCCACAGTGCCATCCCCTTCACAGCCTTCCCTTTCTCCTGCCAGAAATGGAAGCAGTGGGAGGAGGACTTGGCGGGAGGAGAGAAAATATCAAGTGCTCAAGGTACAGGCCTTCTCGCATGTAATGAACGAGAGGTGCTTGCTGTTATGAGCATCTCTTTTCAATTCCTTGCAGCATCCTATCATTCTAGCTGCTTAAAGGTAAAGGTAAAGGTACCCCTGACCATTAGGTCCAGTCGCGGACGACTCTGGGGTTGCAGCGCTCATCTTGCTTTATTGGCCAAGAGAGCCGGCATACAGCTTCCGGGTCATGTGGCCAGCATGACTAAGCCGCTTCTGGCAAACCAGAGCAGTGCACGGAAATGCCGTTTACCTTCCCGCCAGAGCGGTACCTATTTATCTACTTGCATTTTGATGTGCTTTCAAACTGCTATGTTGGCAGGAGCAGGGACTGATCAATGGGAGCTCACCCCGTCGTGGGGAATCAAGACCTTCTGATTGACAAGCCCTAGGCTCTGTGGTTTAACCCACAGCGCCACCCGCGTCCCTCTAGCTGCTTAGGCGAATGCTATTAGCAGCAGAGTATGGACAGACAAGTTAAATTTTCTGAAGGAAATGAAAGATCAAGCCGGATGTGAGAAAAAGTTGACAAGGAGACACAATATGTCACTTTGCTGTTTTTAGGACACAATGCCTTCTGGAAACATTTTGTTTACTTTTTCACACAGGTCCCCCAAAGCAGCTGCCAAAACCCGATACGCAGATGTCTTTCCACCAAAGGGCTCTCCGACGATCATGAAACCATGCCGCACAATCATCATTTCAAAGATCTGCAAAATTTTCTCGGAAAAGAACGGCGTCATCTGTAAATTCATTTCTTCGCAGTTTATCTTGATGGCATCCAGGATGTCATTGTAATCTGGTTTTGGCAGCTTCACACCAGGAAACAAATCTGAAGTGATGCCCTGTCAAAAATGAATTACAAGGTATTTTAACCATGACTATAGCAAGCAGTCTCTGGGTCTTCTGTGAATTATTTCCTGTCCCCCAAAAAGGCCTTTTACACTAGCAATGCAATCACATTTCTATAAAACATAGTGTCTATGTTCTATAAAACAGTGTCTCCGAAAAATTTTACACATCACCTGGGAAGACAGGCAAACTAATGCCAGTAAACTGGAAGAAGCAAAGATCACCAGTGTCAAAGTAATGATTCTTCAACATCAACATCGTTGGACTGGTCATGTTGTGTGGATGCCTGATTATCGTCTCCCCAAATCAACTACTCTATTCCGAACTTAAAAAGGGAAAGCATAATGCTGGTGGTCAACGAAAGAGATTCAAAGACTCTCTCAAGGCATACCTTTAAAAAAGTAGTATAAACACTGACAACTGGGAAACACTGGCCTGTGAATTGGAGAACAGCCTTCACCAAAGGTGTCATGGGTTTTGAAGATGCTCAAACTCAGGACGAAAGGGAGAAATGCGCTAAGAGGAAGGCATGCTTGGCAAACCCTCACCATGATCAAGTCCCACCCGGAAACCTATGTCCCCACTGTGGAAGGACGTGTGGATCCAGAATTGGCCTCCACAGTCACTTACAGACTCACTTTTTAAACTGTGTTTATGGAAGACAATCTTACTCAGCTACAAGTGATCACCAAAGAAGATAAAACATAGCTGTCAGTCAAGAGTCCCAGTAAAGTGTTTACTCCATGCAATTAAAACCGGGTGGAGGCCACAACTCTGCCAGGCCTGCCCACATGATGTCCACAAATTGTGGAAATGTTTGCAGCAAGGAAGACTGCCAAACATGTGTAGGCTTGCCCGTCACCCTGCACACACACAACCAGTTCACAGGAAGTTACTAAATGTGTTTGGCAAGTCCTATGGCAGCAGTCTTGCCAACCCGGGGATATCATGGGAGGCAGATGCAGATTGGCGATGGGAGCAGGGCCTTGCAGTCTCTCTCTCTTTCCACATGGTGTTATCTTCTCCATCAATAGGAAAGGAAAAGAAAGACGGAGAATATGTCACAGGAAAAGGATGGAAGCTTGTAGGAAACAAACAGAACAACATAATGGAGAAGGAGAGGGGGCAAGTCAACATGCTTGCCCATACCAATTGCCTTAGTACAGGCATAGGCAAACTCGGCCCTCCAGATGTTTTGGGACTACAACTCCCATCATCCCTAGCTAACAGGACTAGTGGTCAAGGATGCTGGGAATTGTAGTCTCAAAACATCTGGAGGGCTGAGTTTGCCTGTGCCTGCCTTAGTGCAACTCTGATGCAAGGTTCAATACCTGGCATCGCCAACTAATAGAATCCTGCAATTTCAGGGGACTATAGCTCAGTGGCAGTGCAATTTCAGGGGACTATAGCTCAGTGGGAGAACACAAAGAAAGTCCCAATTGCAACCCAAATATCTCTAGCAGCGGGGCTGGGAAAGAGACCGTGGAGAGCAGCTGCCAGTCCAAGGAGGAGTGGTCAAATTATGGGAGGAAAGCAATGGTGCCCATTGGGAGGTAGGGAGGCCAAGAGTAGGCGGAGCCAGAGCCAATGGCAGGCAGAGTGAGAGCTGGAACCAGTAACTGGTGGAGCCAATTTTGGTTTTGTCTCCGCCGTCTTCCCTGCTGAATTCTACAAAGGCAACCTTGAACTTTTTATCAACTGATGCTAAAACCACGACACATGCCTGGGAACTTCTTGCATTTTTCTCCTGACACCTGAACAGAATGTGCAGATTAAAATGAATTCAGAGCAAAAATTCTGAGAACACAAAACACCAACACTTTATAGCATTCTGAAGCAAAAGACAAATTATACTTGCCAGAGGTACGAAACAAAGAAAAAGACCTTAACGGCCTTGAAGATATATACACATATAGGTAAAGGTAAAGGGACCCCTGAACATTAGGTCCAGTCGCGGACGACTCTGGGGTTGCGGCGCTCATCTCGCTTTACTGGCCGGGGGAGCCAGCATATAGCTTCCGGGTCATGTGGCCAGAATGACTAAGCCGCTTCTGGCGAACCAAAGCAGCGCACGGAAACGCCATTTATCTTCCTGCCGGAGAGGTATCTATTTATTTACTTGCACTTTGATGTGCTTTCAAATGGGTAGGTTGGCAGGAGCTGGGGCAGAGCAACGGGAGCTCACCCCGCCGCGGGGATTCGAAACGCTGACCTTCTGATCGGCAAGCCCTAGGCTCTGTGGTTTAGACCGCTAAACGGCCGTGAAGACATATAACCTGGGGGTTATTTTAGGTAAGTACCATTCATGAATGTTTGGGCTCATAGCTTTTGTGGTCAACACCCACATTTTCCCCACTGTAGCTGAAATGTTTACTTCAGAGCTGCATCCTGGGCTTTTGCACAGAGATGGAACAGAGTCATGATCCCTGCAACCTGCTGATGACACTTGCATGTGTGATGTTCCCATTCCCAAAGCTGGAGTTATACCAGCTATCTTGTCAGCTTTTGGGGATTGATTGGTTGGTTGATTGATTGATTGATTGGTTGGTTGGTTGGTTGGTTGGTTGGTTGATTGATTGATTGATTTAGGGAATAACTGTTTGTTCTTTGCACCTGCTGAAATCTACACCTGCTTGTAGATTTGAAGGAAAGAGGTAGAGCATAAACTCTGCATGTAGATGGTCCAATCCCCAGCATCTCCAGCTAGGAATGGGAGACACCCTGTCTCAGTTTCTACACTGCTTAGAAATTCTGAATGTTAAGCAGCATATAAATACCTAAAAATCAATAAGCATAATAAAACCTGGAGAACCTCTGCCAGTCATTGTAGACAATACCGTGTTGGATGGATCAATGATATGACTTGATTATAAAGTATTTTCCTATGTTTCTAGATTTGTCTATAGTTTCAGATTGCCCTGTAGCAATACGCTCATAAATCTCATCCGTGTATAGGTTTTGGTATGTATCGCTTATCTCTTGAGCTTTAATAATGTAATCAAAGACCCTTACATCAAAAAGTGGTAGATCGTGGGATAAAAACTTAGGCAAATTTACATCTATAATGGATCTAAGCAGCAAAATTTCTTCATTTTCATCTGGATATTTCAGCTGTAAAAAAAAGGACAAAAATTAATTTGAGAGTTAAAACTTTCGTTTCAAATTTACCAATAACATAAAATACAGTAAATTATATGTCAATGTTTTACACGTTATCACTGTTTCCTTTACCTGTGCCCGATTTGCGGTTTTTAGGGGAACTGACACGTTCCAGACAGAGGTGAATAATCTAAACTTTCAGAGCATCTTTATAACACAAAACTCTGATCTTATTATGCTGCTGGACGAAGTTCACATCTAAAGGTCTACTGGGAAATGTTACTATGAGCTTTGGATTAAAACTCCTGCTGATTTCTTGCATGGTAGGATATGGGCAAACTGGATCAAAAATAAACATGCTTTCATTGAAAAAAACAACTGAATGTGCAAAGATCTTAGCAGCAATCTGTTGCAGACCCATATTGTTCTAATAAATGTACACCAGTAGTCACTGGCAAAGTTTAGATAAACTTTGGACCAAGATTTAGTCACCTCCAGGATCTGTTCCTGGGTCATTATCCTGGCTCCTTAGCTTATCTTGCAACAGACTTCCGTGATTCAGATATGACAGAGAACTCTGGTTTAATTGTGCAGTGCTTAGATTATTGTACACTGCTCAGAGAGCTGTTTGTATAAGTGGTTTATAAACCTTCCCAATAAATACAGTGGAACCTTGGTTCTTGAATGGCTTAATTGTCAAACAAATCGGCTCCTGAACGCTGCAAATCCCGAAGTAAGAACGTCCGATGCGGCTTCTGCTTGAGTGCAGGAAGCTCCTGCAACCAATCGGAAGCCGCACCTTGGTTTTCGAACGGTTTTGGGAGTCGAACCGACTCCCGGAATGGATTAAGTTCAAGAACCAAGGTACAGTGGTACCTCAGGTTACAAACACCTCAGGTTACAAACACTTCAGGTTACAGACTCCACTAACCCGGAAATAGTACCTCGGGCTAAGAACTTTACCTCAGGATGAGAACAGAAATTGCACGCCAGTGGCACGGCGGCAGCAGGAGGCCCCATTAGCTAAAGTGGGGTTCTCAGGTTCTCAGGTTAACCGTTCTCAGGTTAAGAACGGTTTCAGGTTAAGAATGGACCTCCGGAACGAATTAAGTTTGTAACCAGAGGTACCACTGTAAATTCAAATCAGGAATGAAGCAGCAAAGAAAGACGTCACCCCCAACCTGACTTCTGGTACAAAACTAGAAGTTGCATCGGAGCACCACAGTGGGGCCCACAAAAAATTTGTGGGCCCCCAGGGCTCCCTAGAGTTGGCACCTGTGGCAGCGTATACACACAACTCAAGTAGGAAGCACAGATTTTGCTTCTAGCGAAACACCAGATTCTAAATCAAGACCGGGGGAAAAGGGGCTCAGGTTTCCTACCTTCAGGTTTCCAGCTGCCGTGAGCACCGACTTCACGGCTCTCATTCCATAATCATAGTGGTGCTGGGAAGACAACTGCTCCGAACACAGGCGATAGGTAGCTACAATTTTCACCGACAGAGGCCGAGCGGTAACAAACCCACAGGAGTACAGGACAATTTCAGCAATCATGGCGTAATCAGGTACCATCATTGCCACGGTTCGAAACAGGGCCTATTAAGCAAGCATTGACAGGCAGGTTAACTGCAGAGCTCTATCACAGTCCCTCGACAGGTGGTCAGCTTCATACTGGGATGGGAGGCTAAATTTCATTATCTTTATGGAAACCGTTCCCCAGATTGGCAAAGACGGTTACTGCCCATACAGTCCCCCAAAATAAGAAATACTAAATAAAACTGGGGGGGGGGGGTGAAATCCTAAAAGGTTTCAAATACCTGGAGGGCACTAGGTAAAGGTAAAAGGACCCCTGACCATTAGGTCCAGTCGTGTCCGACTCTGGGGTTGCGGCGCTCATCTCGCTTTATTGGCCGAGAGCCGGTGTGCAGCTTCCAGGTCATGTGGCCAGCATGACAAAGCTGCTTTTGGTGAACCAGAGCCGCGCACGGAAACGCTGTTTACCTTCCCGCCAGAGCGGTTCCTATTTATCTACTTGCACTTTGACAGGCTTTCGAACTGCTAGGTGGGCAGGAGCTGGGACCGAGCAACGGGAGCTCACCCCGTCGCAGGGATTCGAACCACCGACCTTCTGATTGGCAAGCCCTAGGTTCTGTGGTTTAACCCACAACGCCACCTAGGTCCCTCTGGAGGGCACTACACTGGCATATATCCTATGATTATTATTTGGGGGGGTATATGATGAGTTTACAGGAGTATATGAATCAGGAGCCTTTGTTCTGTCATTCGCCTTGATTTCCCATTCATCCCCCAAAAAACCAAACAGGCAGCATAGGCCACAGCCCTCTGGAATAATATGCCTCTCCCAGCCATGTGCGTATAGAGGAAGGGTTGTGTGTTGGGAAGTAACCATTTAGAAGTCCAGACGAAGAATCTAGTTTCTGTGGTTAGAGTAAACCGTTTGGCAACTTACTCCATGTCATCTCTTTGGGGGATCTCTAAGGAAGGAAGACGCTGAGGATCAAAGGGACCATGAGATTGAGGTTGAATCCTGACAAGACAGAAGTACTGTTTGTGGGGGACAGGGGGCAGGCGGGTGTGGAGGACTCCCTGGTCCTGAATGGGGTAACTGTGCCCCTGAAGGACCAGGTGCGCAGCCTAGGAGTCATTTTGGACTCACAGCTGTCCATGGAGGCACAGGTTAATTCTGTGTCCAGGATGGCTGTCTACCAGCTCCATTTGGTACACAGGCTGAGACCCTACCTGCCCGCAGACTGTCTCACCAGAGTGGTGCATGCTCTAGTTATCTCCCGCTTGGACTACTGTAATGCGCTCTACGTGGGGCTACCTTTGAAGGTGACCCAGAAACTGCAATTAATCCGGAATGCGGCAGCTAGACTGGTGACTGGGAGTGGCCGCTGGGACCATATAACACCGGTCCTGAGAGATCTGCATTGGCACCCAGTACGTTTCCGAGCACAATTCAAAGTGTTGGTGCTGACCTTTAAAGCCCTAAACGGCCTCGGTCCAGTATACCTGGAGCATCTCCATCCCCATCATTCTGCCCGGACACTGAGATCCAATGCCGAGGGCCTTCTGGCAGTTCCCTCACAGCAAGAAGTGAGGTTGCAGGGAACCAGGCAGAGGGCCTTCTCGGTAGTGGCACCCACCCTGTGGAACGCCCTCCCACCAAATGTCAAAGAGAACAACAACTACCAGACTTTTGGAAGACACCTGAAGACAGCCCTGTTTAGGGAAGCTTTTAATGTTTGAAGGACTATTGTATTTTAATATTTTGTTGGAAGCCGCCCAGAGTGACTGGGGAAACACAGCCAGATGGGCGGGCTATAAATTATTTGTTTGTTTGCTTGCTTGCTTGCAAAGCTAAGCAGGGTCTGGTATGGATTCAAATTGGATGGGGGACTGCGTGTTGAGATCCCTGCATTGCAGTGGGTTTGACAAGATGATCCTCGGGATCCCTTCCAACTCTAACATTCCATTGTTCTTCCATGAAACAATCTGAAAAGAGCAAAAAGGGCCCCTAGAGAAGCCTGTCCCTCGATGTTAGCTGGGGCTTACTCATTCATTCAGCCTTTATTGACATAATTTGGACAATAAAATCATTAAATACCATCCATAAAACATTGGTAATCCAGACATATTAAACACATAAAATCTTTTGTGTTTACCCTTTTTTAAAACTCACTTTCCCCTGTAAAGGTAAAGGTAAAGGGACCCCTGGCCATTAGGTCCAGTCGCAGACGACTCTGGGGTTGCGGCGCTCATCTCGCTTTATTGGCTGAGAGCCGGCGTACAGCTTCCGGGTCATGTGGCCAGCATGACAAAGTTGCTTCTGGCGAACCGGAGCAGCACACGGAAACGCCGTTTACCTTCCCGCCGGAGCGGTATGTATTTATCTACTTGCACTTTGACGTACTTTCAAATTGCTAGGTTGGCAGGAGCAGGCCACAATAGCTACCATTAAATAAAATAAAGTAGTTTTAAATTTGACTTTAATGATCTCGGATAAATATCCTGAGACCACCTCCGTAGTTTCGGGAATATCATTCCTCAGCAGATATCGGATTACAATTCTTTGCAAGTAGATAATTTAAGGTTCAAAGGAGTTGCCAGTAGGTCTTGCTGAAGAGTGTCGAAGAGAGGGCCGTCCAAAATTATGTGTATATATATTGTACCTGATGCATTCATACTGCATGTCTATTCTGGAAGTGAGTTTTTTTTTGGAACCTAGTTAGCTCGTGCTACTGTTACTGGGTACCTTAAGGTTGTCCGGGAGTTCTGATCGCCCAGCATAGCCGGGATTCATGGTTATGAAGACGGCACATGTGGGGTTAAGTTTCAGCTCAGTGCCTTCAAACACCAGCAAGTCACAGCCAGAGTTGATGCCTATAGACAGAGGGAAATAGGCATCATTTTAACTGCGGCTGGAATGGGTTTTATCTTAATGCAGCAGAGATAACGAAACAACAAAAAAGAGTACCTCTCTGGATAGTAAGAATTTGCTGAGCCACAACAGAAAGTACTTCCAAGTCAATTCTGTTAAATTCATCGAAGCAAGCCCAGGCTCCGCAGGAAAGCAAACCCTAGAGAGGGACAAAAAATAAATTTAAAAAATTCACGGTTCAGGTCCAGTACGTATTTATTTTCAGTTTAAAAATAATGAGGAACTCCCTTGTGAAGAAAGCAGTAGGTGTTTCATTCATTCTCGTCCGATTCTTTAGAACTTGTTCAAACACAAATACTGCTGGAACGCCCTGTGGAACGCCCTCCCACCAGATGTCAAAGAGCAAAACAACTACCAGACTTTTAGAAGACATCTGAAGGCTTTAGGGAGGCTTTTAATGTTTAATAGATTATTGCATTTTAATGTTCTGTTGGAAGCTGCCCAGAGTGGCTGGGGAAACCCAGCCAGATGGGCAGGGTATAAATAAATAAATAAATAAATAAATAAATAAATAATTATTATTGGAAGAAGAAGAAGAAGAGTTTGGATTTGATATCCCGCTTTATCACTACCCGAAGGAGTCTCAAAGCGGCTAGCATTCTCCTTTCCCTTCCTCCCCAACAAAATAAAAAAATTCCTTCCAGTAGCACCTTAGAGACCAACTAAGTTTGTTCTTGGTATGAGCTTTCGTGTGCATGCACACTTCTTCAGATACACACTTCAGAAGTGCGCATGCACACGAAAGCTCATACCAAGAACAAACTTAGTTGGTCTCTAAGGTGCTACTGGAAGGAATTTTTTTTATTTTGTTTTGACTATGACAGACCAACACGGCTATCTACCTGTAACTCCCCCACAACAAACACTCTGTGAGGTGAGTGGGGCTGAGAGACTTCAAAGAAGTGTGACTAGCCCAAGGTCACCCAGCAGCTGCATGTGGAGGAGCGGAGACTCAAACCCGGTTCCCCAGATTACGAGTCTACCGCTCTTAACCACTACACCACACTGGCTATTATTATTATTATTATTATTATTATTATACAAAGAACCCGTGCTTCCTACGAGAGCATTTTTGTTGTTGCCGTTAAAGTGCTTTGGTTCTTAATGCTAAATGTTTGCCGATATTCATTTGCACCTTAAAGAATTTCCCCAGAGCGAGGTAATCCAGTCCATCAGAGCAATTGAAAACCACACATTGCTTGGCGACAGCCTTTGCTAAGTCCTTTGTCGTCTCAGTTTTGCCAGTTCCTGCAGGGCCTTCAGGGGCACCACCAAGGTGAAGGTGGAGGGCACCGAACAGAGTTCTGAAATTAGAGGGAGGAGAATTTAAAAAGAAAAAGGCACAAGTTATGGAAATGTCTGTCACATTATTTCTAGTTTTTCTTTCTATTTTGTGTATAATTTTTATTAAGTTTTCTGTTTTACAATTTTGAATATTCATTAAACAACCTTAAAATGTCAATGACTTCCCTTCTTCTCTTTCCATGGTTCAATCTGCATATCATTAATCCCTGCATATTTTACACAAACTAAACCATTCAGTATCCCATTATTACATCCATCAAAACTTGTTTACACTGCTGAATTTATCTTAATGCTGCCAACGTTTTCAAGTGTACACAGTTTCCCCCAAAATATTCAATAAACATTTTCCAATCTTTCCAATGTTCTTCTTGTTCTCTTATTTTATATTCAGGTAGGTAGACATGTTGGTCTGATGCAGTCAAAATAAATAAAAAAATTGTCCAGTAGTACCTTAGAGACCAACTAAGGCGCTACTGGACAATTTTCTTATTTTATATGTTAGGTCCACAAGTTGCACATATTCCATCAGTTATAAGTTGCCGTTCTTCTTTAATTGGGACCTCACTCGTTTTCCATTTTGGGTCTAACAAAACACAGGCTGCAGTAGTGGCATACATTAATAGTCTTTTTTGACATCTGAATTATCCCCAACAAAAAGGACTCTGGTCTTTGCCTTCAAATAATAACATGCTGTAAACTTCAGATTGTTCTTCTAAAGTTTCCCCCAAAGATTAAAATCTATGTTATGTCCTATATCTATTGCCCAATGTGTCATAGAGGCTTTGTGCTTCAGGACCCCCAACCACCCCCCAAAAATGAAGACACAGTGACACAGGATTTTAGTTTGTTATTGGGTAAAATTTAGGCCACAACTTTATTGAATACAGAATGTGAATGGTATTGGCTTAGGCATTGGAATCATCCTAACTATATCAGACTCCCACCCGCATCGCGGGGAATCTGATAATTGGGTGAAACACCATCAGAGGGAGCCCCACCGATGCGGACCGACTCGAGCTCCCCCTGGTATGGCCCTAGCCCCTACCGCGGGGTTTCGGACAAAACCCAGGCCAACCCCTGATTCCTTTAACGGAATACCCTTGAGCTTGTAGGGGCAGGTGATGGCCGCACCTTCCCTTTGCCTAACCGCCAACCCTTACAAAGTTGTGACGATTGCTATGCGGTGGGAGAAAACCAAATGGAAGCACATGTCACAGTGCTACAAAAAAGGGCCTTCTCTGTGATGGCACAACACCACCTCTGAAATGCCTTCCTCTCAAAGGTGCATCTGGTGCGAATTTTACTTATTAAGTTCAAATGCATCATCGTCGTCATCATCATCATGATGTTATTATTCATGTCCCACCCATCTGCTGTCTGTCCAGCTTATATAAAAGCATAGTAACATGCCCAACATTAAAAAAATTCCTGGAACAGGGCTGCCTTCGGATGTCTTCTAAAAGTTGACATCCTTCCCATCCTCGACATCTGATGGAAGGGCATCCCACTGCCAACAAAGCCCTTTTCCTGCTTCCCTGTAACTTCACTTCTCACCTTCATATTTATGGATCTTGGACCATCTATGTTGGTATTTTTGTTCTCAACTGCCCAGGGATCAGGGCCGGCAGATTAATGAACGTAAGTGAATAAATATTATCCAAACTATTTTTTACCTGTAGCACCTATCCGTAAGTGGGGTAATAACCAGCCTAGGGGTATTGCCGAGATATTCGTATCCATACCGCAAACCGGCATTTATCATCTTTGTTTGTAGATGCCCTTCCTATGCGGAAAAACAACAACAACCATGAAATGCATGGAATAAACAGGGGGAGGGTGGAGAAATCACATACAGACCACAGTTTCTTTCTAGTTTCTACTACATCAGCTCCAATGTACATCATCAGCTTCTACTACATCAGCTCCAACGAGGGGGGAGATTGGGGAAATCGCTCGATCTAGCAGGTTGTACAGAGGGATAGCGGGACACTACATTCCACCCAATGTGATTGATTACTATCATAAGATAGTCGCAGTTATAGGGCAGCATGTGCTAATAAATGGGATATCTTATACAGTGGTACCTCTGGTTACGTACTTAATTCGTTCCAGAGGTCCGTTCTTAACCTGAAAACATTCTTAACCTGAGGTACCACTTTAGCTAATGGGGCCTCCCCCTGCCACTGCGCCACCAGAGCACAATTTCTGTTCTCATCCTGAAGCAAAGTTTCGGGGTTAGCAGAGTCTGTAACCTGAAGCGTCTGTAACCCGAGGTACCACTGTATACGTGTCCTGCTAGCTTTCAGCCAGTTCAAATCTGCTTGGCCCTTGGCTGAGGAAATGAATGCAGGCTCAAAATGCTACGATTCTGTCAAAATCAGATTAAGGCCACTCAGTTCAAAAGTATATATGCTACTCCTATTTCTTCCCCTTTCAAAAACAGTAATATAAAATCTGGACTTCTAAAACAATGTGGCCTTTGACTGAGTTTTATATGTGCACCTATTGCAAATTCACCTGGTGTGCAAGGTGATTGGGGGGGATAATTTTAATTACAAACCATGTATGTTAAGATATCTTAACTCTCAGTCTATAGGATGACAGGCGAGAGATATCTTTTATCGCCAACAAAAAAAATTCCTCTTATTCATGCATTAATCACTCTGTATCAGCAAGTTAGCCCAAACTGGGAAACTGCAAACAGAAATCATCTCCTAACGTGATTTAAGGGCTTCACTTACCTCCCAGTAGTACCTAAGCTGGCTTAGCCATTCGAAGTCTGTGTCGTCATTGACATGTTTGCTTACTAGCGTTGCCAGAACATCCCGAGCATGAACATCGAGCACGACAAGTGCTCCGAGAGTTACTCGATTCTGCTTTGATAACGTTCCTCGCACCAGGGTGACAATGCCATCAATCTGTCCATTGCACTGATCCAGATAGTTTTCAAGTGCCTGAGAGAGGTTTGGGGAGAGGGAAGGGACCAGATGCAAATTACCGTATTTTTCCATGTATAAGACTATGTGTCCCCCCCCCATTTTTTTAAGTTTAAAATTGGGGGTCATCTTATACGGAATGTTAAAAATGTTTATTTCTTAATTTTGGGCTCAAAAAATAGGGGGCGTCTTATACATGGGGGCATCTTATAGATGGAAAAATACGGTACATGCTTAAACATCATCATATCAGCAGAAATGTACAGAGCTCCCCCACCCCCAGTACTGCTTCTTTTAAAACTGGCTTCTGGGTTTTCACAAGTTGCTGTCTGGCAAACCCACAGACTGTCTCGCCAGAGTGGTGCATGCTCTAGTTATCTCACGCTTGGACTACTGCAACGCGCTCTGCGTGGGGCTACCTTTGAAGGTGACCCGGAAACGACAACTAATCCAGAATGCAGCAGCTAGACTGGTGACTGGGAGCAGCCGCCGAGACCATGTAACACCGGTCCTGAAAGACCTACTGTATATTCCTGTGTATAAGAATACTTTTTAACCCAGAAAAATCTTCTCAAAAGTCGGGGGTCGCCTTATACGCAGGGTAGTATTTCGTATACGGCGAGTATATCCCAAACTCTATATTTTAACTGGAAAAGTTGGGGGGTCGTCTTATACGCCCAGTCGTCTTATACGCCGGAATATACGGTACATCAGCTCCCAGTACGTTTCCGAGCACAATTCAAAGTGTTGGTGCTGACCTTTAAAGCCCTAAACAGCCTCAGCCCAGTATACTTGAAGGAGCGTCTCCACCCCCATCATTCAGCCTGGACACTCAGGTCCAGCTCCAAGGGCCTTCTGGCGGTTCCCTCACTGCAAGAAGTGAGGTTACAGGGAACCAAGCAGAGGGCCTTCTCGGTAGTGGCACTCTCCATGTGGAACGCCCTCCCAGCAAATGTCAAGGAAATAAACAACTATCTGACTTTCCAGGCAGCCCTGTTTAGGGAAGTTTGATGTTTTATCATGTTTTTAATATTCTGTTGGGAGCTGCCCAGAGTGGCTGGGGAGGCCCGGCCAGATGGGTGGGGTATAAGTAATAAATATTATTATTATTATTATTATTATTATTATTATTATTATTATTATTATTTGCAGAGTGTGCAAGGGAGAAAATCACACACACTCTTCTGTTTTGCAAGTGCCAGGAGTTCCCCCTTGGCATTAACAGAACGCAATTCAAGGGCCCTGAGGTTCAACCCCTTGTGCTTGAAGTATAAAACAACTTTAAAACATCTTAGGGAGTTGGACTAGATCATCCTTGTGGTCCCTTCCAACTCTACAATTCTATTATCCCTCAGGTTCAAACATCTTCCTTGTGGAGGCGGGGAGGATAATGGCAGAGCTTTGCATCCATAATGCAATCTCAAGGTGATACAGTTTTAAAAATGAAGTACTGCATATTTGCATGCTACTGTAAAAACAGTTTGGGCATGAGAGAGCCAGCTTTGTTGGTACTGAAACAGAGAAATCGATCACTGGGGGTTTCTCTTGCTTTTTCATTTTTTTACCACATTTTGACATTATTATTTTTGTTTGAAAGGGGGAGAGGTCTGCACAAAAATTCATCGGAATTTTAATCACATTTCTCCTAATATAAATTGTATAGATGCAATTTTGACTAATGATATACACATCTTTGCAAGCAATTTGCCATAGCATTTTGTATGTTATCTGCTGAATTATTATGAACATGTCCCCCTAATTTACACATTTCTGTACGCATTATTTGGTAGAAGAGCTGCATTCTAATGTTGAGAAGTGTGGATTTCGGTGGAGAGCTGCTTTTCAGTTCCTTTATTGTCCTAGGTAGTCCGAATTCGGTAGGCTTGCATTAAAATACAAGCCAAAGCGAATTTCTCTTGCATCCCTATTTTCCACAAGGCAGTGGAGTTTTCCTTCTCCTAGACGGGCTACCTTCCCAGGCAGACAAGCCCCATTTTCCCAGATGATGTGTTGATGTGGTTAAAAAGATATGCTTACCTGCTGGCCATTTTTAATAGCTGTTTGGACCTCCAAGGTCCAGAAAGCCTGTGATACACACAGCACTGTTTGTCCAGGCCAATCCCTTACCCAGTTTATACGGACAGATTTTGGGTAGGCTTCTATCGCAAAACCAATCACCTGGAGGTAAGGAAACGTGTCAGAGAAAAACCAAGTGGATATGAAAGGAAGGCCCAGATTTACAACTACAGGGAAGAAAGCAGTGCTAAAATTCTCGCAGTCTAATCTCTGCCACACAGGGTTATTACCTTGGCACTCCATAATGCCTAAATTGTATTATCCCCCCACACTCATTCACAGAGAAAGATTATGTGATTTAGCCCTCCCTGTGTATGAACATCTATGTGGAGCACCGACATTGAAATATACTCGGAGTCAAGCGTGAATTTCATGCTCTTTATTCAGCTCATAGTAGCAAGGAATGAATCTTTCCCCAAAACGTCTGCTATACAGTGGTCCCTCGACTTACGAAGTTAATGCGTTCCGAAGGGACCGCCGTAGGTCGAAAAAATCGTAAGTCGAGTCCCCATAGGAATGCATTGGGAGAAAAAAATTCGTACGTCGAAAAAAACCGCATCTAAACTTCGTAAGTCGAGGAAACCCTATCTAAAACGGCCACGACTTCCTTCCGGAAGTCGAAAAAATTCGTAGGCGCGCGGCCGCTTTGATCCCTCGTAACTCGAAAAATACGGAAGTCGGGTCACTCGTAAGTCGAGGGACCACTGTATATACATTATTTACACAATGGGCCCCACGTGATTGGCTAATTCTGGGCTACTCCTGTAGGCCAATCAGGTTGCAGATTCACTTCATCCAGGAGCCTGATTGGCTGCTTTTACGGGCCAATCAGGTTGCTGATTCACTTCCACCTGGAGCTGGATTGGGTGGCTCCTGCGGACCAATCAGACTGCTGCATTCTGGATCCTATTGTTCTAGGACCAATCAGACTGCTGCATTCTGGATCCTATTGTTCTAGGATTCAGCTCAGTGAATAACAGAGATTAAAAGCCTGGTGGGTGGAAACGGTGCCTTTGCCAGCTCCTCCACCAGAAGAGGAGAATCTTCAGCTCAAGCAAGAATCTGAACCAGACCAACGTCCCACAACGTCCCTTTGCAGCTTGCCCATGGTTCTGAGCACCTGAATTAAAGAGGATTGCTCTCACTTCACTCTGAGAGGAACAAATCAACATCCACCTCTAAGTACACTGGAAGGATTGTTTGTGAGCCTGTTCTAGCCTTGATGGTACACAAAAGGCATGCAATCACATGTTTAAAGATTAGCACGTTCAACGACTGCTTTTCAGTCTAAGCATCAAGCGACGAGAATTATAGTAAAGTGCCTTATAAAAACTACAATAGGAAAAGAAGGCACGGCGGATGCCGAAAACAGACCAAGAGAGCAAATGAAGTGAGCTTCATCAAAAACGGATTCAGAAAAGAAAGCTGCCAATTGACCATTTTTAATCAGGCTGTATTCATCCTGCAGCACGCTGTCAGCAAACCCCCTAGGAATTTGTCTTTCATTTGCTGTTCTTTCTGCAGTTTTGATATAACTTTGTTAGCACTGTAGATTGTTTGTTTCCTTCACTGTTAACCAATTCATGGGAAATACTACTGGGCTGTAAATTTGTCAGGGTGAGCGACGGCACCTGTGCTCTGATTATCACATACTAGCAGGATGCATTTGTTAAGACTGAACAACTTCCCCTTCTCCTTTAATGGATAGAGCAAATTTTGCACTGTGTAATTCTTCCAAGAGGCCTCCTGAAGTCTCTAGCCACTGTGGTGTAGTGGTTAAGAGCGCTAGACTCGTAATCTGGTGAACCGGGTTCTTGTCTCCGCTCCTCCACATGCAGCTGTTGGGTGACCTTGGGCTAGTCACACTTAGTCACCTCACAGAGTGTTTGTTGTGGGGGAGGAAGGGAAAGGAGAATGTTAACCGCTTTGAGACTCCTTCTGGTAGTGATAAAGCGGGATATCAAATCCAAACTTCTCCTCCTCCTCCTCTTCTTCTTCTTCTTCTCCTCCTCCTCCTCCTCCTCCTCCTCTATTTATGGATCCCTGATTGCCCACAGCGGCCTTGAGCCAGCATAACGTAGGGGCTCCTTGAGTCCTCTGCTACGCCACACAAACAGCCTCCAGTGCGGATCAGGCCCTCTCTGAGTGCAGCAGTCCAATTCACATGCATGCACACATTTTCAAAAACTTAAAATAGCTGCTGCTATTGGGCCAGATAATTAGCAGACATAGGCACCAACTCTATGGGGCTGAGGACACCTCAGCGCCCCCCTAGTATGTGGGGACGGGGCTGAGCGCCCCCCCCCATCTTTAGGGGCCCCGCCAGGTCTCCCTGCAGTGGCAGCAGGGTACACAGACTCCTCTCGACGTGTGTGGCGTCACACGTGTGTGTCGCACAAGTGACGTCACACACACACACACACACAGAGCGAAGGCCCCCCCAATATCAGGCAGAACTCAGCCCCTCTGCTAGCAGGATGGGTTCACTTTTACCAGTCTGTAATATTTGTGATCTAAGATTCCAGAAAAACATTTGGGCAAAAGGGATTTGGACTAGATGACCCTCGTGGACCCTTCCAACTCTACAATTCTATGGCTCTATGACAAGCAAAAGACATACAGTGGTACCTTGGTTCTCGAACTTAATCCGTTCCGGAAGCCCGTTCGACTTCCACAACGTTCGGAAACCAAAGCGCGGCTTCCGATTGGCTGCAGGAAGCTCCTGCAGCCAATCAGAAGACGCGGAAGCCCCGTGGGACGTTCAGCTTCCAAGAGAACGTTCGGAAACCAGAACACTCACTTCCTGGTTTCGATCTTTCAGGAGACAAAACGTTTGAGAACTAGGCTGTTCGAAAACGAGGGTACGACTGCATCAGTATATCGCAGTGTTCAGCTGGTGATTTACATTATGTTGAAAACCAGATATCGCATAGCCCTATTTGTGGGGAGCGAGTCAGGACCAGGGAAAGGGGAGAAACACAAGCCATGGCTGATTTCTACCTTCTTTCCCTTCCGTGTTTGTTTTTTTGCTCTGTTGATACTATAAAAATGAGAGAGGTTTCTGCTGTAGATGTATGTGGGCAAAGATTCACACCGCTCAGGATGAGAGCCCAGAGGGATTGGGGAGTTGGAGGTGAAAGGTTTCAAGATGCTCAACAGCCACAGAGTTGGCACAGAGTAGAGGCCTCTTTTGTGTGAGAGACAGAGAGGGAATGAGTGAGCTGCTACCGTATATATGAAAGAGATGAACCCCTGGTTAAGACTCGGGGTTATTCAGCCTGTTGAATGTCCTTTTTCTCTCTCTCTCTTTTTTACAAAGTAATAAACATAAACAAATAAGAATAAAAATGTGCACCCCACCCCCGAGACCATTCCATCGTAACTATCCAACCTCCCAAAATTTCAACACCTCTTGCGATGGTTTGACCCCTTTCCGTTTTAACAGTACAAATTCTACAAACACCCTCCATATCTCCTCGAAATCATTTCTCCTGCGTATTCCCCGTCTTACCTTAATGGCATGTGTTAATTTATCATTAATAGCTATATCCCACACCTCTTTATACCATTCTTCCATTCTGTATTCTGCTTGCCCCTTCCACTTCCTAGCTATAATAATTTGTGCAACTGTCAATAAATTTGTGAGCAAGTCCTTCCTAGCCTGCAAACCTTCCACCCCATCGTAAATTGATAACAATGCTACCTCTGGACTTTCAGTCAGTTTAACCCAGTGATTTCTGTTATCTCTTTAAACACCCTTTGCTCCAAAAATTGTACAGATTTACACCCCCACCACATGTGAACATAATTCCCTGTTTCCTGGCATCCCCTCCAACATAACACCGAATATTTCTTGTTTATTTGATTTAATCTGACTGGTGTATTTAACGCGAGTTAGCACTCCTTTTTTGCTTTTATTGTTTTTATTTATTAAATTTGTACATCTCCCTTCACTTGGTTAAATCGGAATGTTAATCCCTGCCCTTATTGTAGTTTAGCTTTATCTATTTATTTGGCATTTACCCAAACGTGATATATGTTACCTTGTGGATGGAGTTGACCATCGCTGCTTCCAGTTCAACTAGCCATTTTTCCACTTGACCTCTAGCTTTAGCTGTTGATATTGTGTTAATGAGGGCTATGACTTCTCCTTCGCTGCTTTTCATGTGCGTGATATCCAAGACGTCGGTAAATTCCACACTAGCAATTCCTTCAAAGCACTTTTTCAAGTGAGGCTTCACCCTGCAGAAATAAGAGAGAGGGGATTAAGAAACAAACGGTGCATTAGGCAACAAGTTATGACGCCTTCAAAGTTGTTTGTGTGTTGTATATTTAGATTAATAGCCTCACACTATCTCAATGAGTCCGAGCAGTTTCTCCTATCCACAGAGAGCATTTTTCATTCCCATTTATCAGTCTCACAAACAATACACTCTGCATATTAAATACTGTACCATTTGCTGTAAATTCTCTCCGAAACATGTTGAACACGGAAATAAGCATCTACTGGAACAGTCCTAGAAACTTTCCAGCTAGAATGTACCAGGAATAGTACGTAACTTCAAAAAATCTACCTTGCTGCCTAACACATAAAATGATTTCGTGCATTTTTCATTTCAGATTTTTTGGTGTGTGTGTGTGTGTGTGTGTGTGTGTGTGTGTGGAAAGAGGTGTTGTGCTTAAAATAAAGTCAGGGCTACAACAGGAGGGATGGCAACATTTTCAATATATAAGGAACAGGTGTCTATGTGTCTGAAGAATAGTTCATTGTTGCCTCATAGCATGTGAAAACTTCGTGAAGATGAATTATGGCTGCGTATCAACCAATACTATATACCGTGTTGGATCTTTGGTCTCTGAGAGAATCTCCAGCAATTCGTCATTGGATAAGAAGAAGAATCTGGGGAAGAAGAGGCGCTTCTTTTCTAAATACTCATTCAGCCCCTTCAGAATCAGTTCTAGGAACTCGTTGCATTTCTTCAGTTTTTCCAGCATCTTGTCTATCATCACTACCGTCAGAACATGTTTGTCCTGAAGAAAGGAAAAAAGGATTACGAAAATCAGCATCATCTCCATCTAAAGGTCATTTGTTGTTGTTGTGTTAGGGACTCAGTTGCTCTAAAAGCATGGGCAGCGAAGAAGAAGAGGAGTTTGGATTTGATATCCCGCTTTATCACTACCCGAAGGAGTCTCAAAGCGGCTAACATTCTCCTTTCCCTTCCTCCCCCACAACCAACACTCTGTGAGGTGAGTGGGGCTGAGAGACTTCAAAGAAGTGTAACTAGCCCAAGGTCACCCAGCAGCTGCATGTGGAGGAGCGGAGACGCGAACCCGGTTCCCCAGATTACGAGACTACCGCTCTTAACCACTACACCACACTGGCTCTCTGTGACTGTCCCAAGTGTTGCAGGACTCCAACTCCCATCAGCCCTAGGTAGTGCGGCCAATAGAATTGGACTCTCGGAGCAGTAGTCCAACAAGATATGGAGAGTCACTGTTTTTACATATCTGCTCTAGAAGGTGAAAGGCCTAGAGGTGAGAGGAATTGGCTCCATTTTTGATAATGAATCATCTTTGAAAGTTCCCTTGCTCCTTCTGTGGCAGTGATATCATTTCATTTCACTTTTAATTTGTATACTGCCTTTCTGTATACACAAGGCGGAAGAAAAACCTACAGTCGTACCTTGGTTTTCGAACAGCTTAGTTCTCGAATGTTATGGCTCCCAAACTCCGCAAACCCAGAAGTGACTGTTCCAGTTTGCAAACTATTTTTGGAAGCCGAATGTCCGACGAGGCTTGCGCGGCTTCCGATTGGCTGCAGGAGCTTCCTGCAGCCAATCAGAACCGTGCTTGGGTTTCCGAATGTTTTGGAAGTCGAATGGACTTCCAGAACAGATTCTGTTCGACTCCCAAGGTATGACTGTAATTACAAAAAAAAAGTTGCAATAAAAGCATAACTTTAAAATAGACAACTTATATCAAATAAAGCAGCATTCAATAATCCTTAGAATGTAAAAGCAAACAGTAAAATTAAATATCAGCCAATAATAGTCTACACTTAACTATTACAATAAAGAATTATTATATAATCAATAAAAATGGCATGTCACAATGCATAATATACCACAAAACATATAAAACCATGTAAAAGGATCACATTGAGAAGCAAGGACACACAAATTTTTTAAAAAAAATATTAAAAAAATATATCCCTGAACTCCTCTTCTCTCTTCTCAACTGCTTCTGTAATTTCATCACCTCCTGAATTTTTCCCCTGGCAAACACATTCTGCCTATTCTACTTTTTCAGTTGTTGTGGCTTTGCTGATATTTTTGCTGTTAGCTTTCTCGTTGGTTTTTGTAACTTTTTAAAATATCCTGTACTTGTTTGCCACCTTGACTTGTCCAGTCTCGAACTGGGATGGTGGGATATAAATGTTCTCAATAAATAAACAAAGGAATGAACGGATGTGTGAATATTCACTGAGCCTTCTCAAAATAGCTTTTATTTCAACACTGTACAGTATCTGACAGCTGGCATGTATATAGCCAGCATTTGAGAGCATCTGACAGTTTACCAGCCAGAATCTTGACAGCTGACTTATAACTAGCTCTGGCATGCAGTAACATTAGAGAAAGGCGTGCAACCTGATGGAAAACCAATGCAAATACAACAGGAAATGGGCACGGAAGTGATGGAATTGGGTGCAAATTAAGGAATGCATAATAAGAAAAGAACTGCGGGATATTATTTTAATATATGTAGAGAGACTCTTGTGTTAACACAGATTGTAAGATTTACTGTTGTTTAATATGGAGGAATGGTTGTTGAAGTTATTGGATATAAAGTTGATATGTTTGATTAGAGAAAAACTATTGCTCATATTTATCAGTAACAGTAATTAGAGAACCCCTTTTGGACTTCTTGTGTGAAATGGAAAACGAATTAATCTGGCACATTTGGGTTGGAGGATTGGGAAAATATTGCCTAACAGAAAGTAGATCAGTTGGATGCCATTCTAGAGTGAATATTTTGAGTAATTTCTTTTACGTAACTGACAGACGGAAAATCAGAAGTCCTATTGTTTTTCCTCTTTTTCCTCTCTTTTTTTCTTCTTTTTTTTGGGCTTTCCTTTGGTATTTTCTTTTCTCTCTCTCACTCTGTTTTTGTTTTTATTTAGATTAGTTTCTTTTATCTTATTGTATTATGAAAAAGCTTTAACAAAATCTTTTTTTTAAAGAAACAGGCATGCAACCTTTAACAAATGAATTTACTAATGAATCACTTTTTTAAAAAAATCATTTACTAAATTAAGCAACCCTTTTAAAAAAAAGAAAGCGAATTGTTTTTAACATATCTTAGCAAACATCATATGAGAGGAAGCATTTAAGATGGGGTATCCACGCTCCAATTTTACAGAGGAGAGATGGCATCTGCAGATTTAGTTATTAATTACTCGGTTTATTTATTAAAACTCATTTGAGTAAGGGTGAGTATCTGACAAGCTCCAGTAACTGAAGCAATCAGTACCTGACAGCTACTAACAGCTGGCATTCGCCAGCAATTAATATTGGACAGTACCCGGTATCTGTTCCACTATTTTCAACAGAATTGAGTAAATGTGGGTTTTAACTGTTTACCTTTCCTCTAGAACGGAGATAATGAAATTTGAGGTCAAGTGCCGTGGAATAGCTCAGTTGGTGGAGCATGAGACTCTTAATCTGAGAAACATGGGTTTGTGCCCTAGGTAAAGGTAAAGGTAAAGGGACCCCTGACCATTAGGTCCAGTCGTGTCCGACTCTGGGGTTGCGGCGGTCATCTCGCTTTATTGGCCAAGAGCCGGCGTACAGCTTCCAGGTCATGTGGCCAGCATGACAAAGCCGCTTCTGGTGAACCAGAGCAGCGCACGGAAACGCCATTTACCTTCCCGCCGGAGCGGTACCTATTTATCTACTTGCACTTTGGCGTGCTTTCGAACTGCTAGGTGGGCAGGAGCTGGGACCGAGCAATGGGAGCTCACCCCGCTGCAGGGATTCGAACCGCCGACCTTCTGATCAGCAAGCCCTAGGCTCTGTGGTTTAACCCACAGCGCCACCTGGGTCCCCATACGTTTGTGCCCTACGTTGAACAAAAGTTGCGACGGTCACCTCCAGGCTTGATTATTCTAACTCACTCTACGTGGGGCTGCCCTTGAAACTGACCCAGAAACTCCAGCAGGTGCAGAATGCCATGGCAAGACTCCTAACGGGGTTTTCGCCGCGGGATCACATTCACCCAGTGCTATACCAGCTGCACAGACTCCTGGTGGAGTACAGGATCAGGTTTAAGGTGCTGGTTTTAGCCTTTAAAGCCCTATACAGCCTAGGACCCTCGTACCTACAGGACCGCCCCTCCTGGTATGTCCCACGGAGGACCTTACGGTCTGCTAACAACAACACCTTGAAGATCCCGGGCCCCAGGGAAATTAGACTGCCCTCGACTAGAGCCAGGACCTTTTCAGTGGTGGCCCCAGCCTGGTGGAACGCTCTCCCACAAGAGACCAGGGCCCTGTGGGATTTGACATCTTTCTGCAGGGCCTGCAAGATGGAGCTGTTCTGCCAGACCTTTGGGCAGGATGCAGTTTGACTTACTTTCCTTTGTATAAAATAAGCCCAAAGGAAGCCCCCAACCCGCTCACAGGTCCTTGTATGATCAGTGGAAACAGCTGGTCCTGGCAATTATTAACCACTCCCAATTCCAACCTGATAATTGCCACCTGCCTGGATTTTAACTTGTCTGAATTACTTTTAACATGTATTTTAATTAATTGATGTCTGATTTTATGCTTATTGCATTGTTTTTATGATGTTAGCCGCTCTGAGCCCGGCCTCAGCTGGGGAGGGCGGGATACAAATAAAATTTTATTATTATAATTTTATTATTTTATTATTATTATTGATGAGATTTTGGTCCCTTCCAATTCTAAAATTCCTTGTTTCTGTGATATACTGCCATCAATTTTTTTAAAAAAACTGAAATCTGGGCGGATTTTGAAATGTTGCAGAATTCCCTTTTGCTTCTTGCTGACTGCTCTACTACACTGGAGGTCAACAGGCATACAAAGATGTGTGTATGTTCTATTAGGGCTGGGCGATGATACCATCACCAGCTAAACATCACGATATACTGATATATCACAATGTCTTGGCTGGCTTCACAGTTTTCCCCCACATTGTGATTTTCGGATAGCACACACACACATCATGCTATTGCCAGGTCAAAGGTTAGGAAACAGATATCACGATATGGACTTGGATACGGTTTTGGATGATATATCGCCCAGCCCTTGCGTGGTCTAGGCAGTTGCTTCCCTTTGGCAACTTGACCTTAAACACTTGTTTTGTGCCCATAATTAAGACAATGATCCCAAACTCAATGACCTGAGTATGGCAATAAGCTACATGAATGGGGAAACAGATTTAAACGTTACCCTACCCATGCAGACACTTCTCCCTCACATCTCATTCCTTTACTCTTAAGTAGAAATATTTGAATGAATCCCAAACCAGAATTAAGATTGCCGGAAGAAATATCAACAACCTCAGATATGCTGATGATACAACCTTGATGGCAGAAAGTGAGGAGGAATTAAAGAACCTTTTAATGAGGGTGAAAGAGGAGAGTGCAAAATATGGTCTGAAGCTCAACATCAAAAAAACTAAGATCATGGCCACTGGTCCCATCACCTCCTGGCAAATAGAAGGGGAAGAAATGGAGGCAGTGAGAGATTTCACTTTCTTGGGTTCCATGATCACTGCAGATGGTGACAGCAGTCACGAAATTAGAAGACGCCTGCTTCTTGGGAGAAAAGCAATGACAAACCTAGGCAGCATCTTAAAAAGCAAAGACATCACCTTGCCAACTAAGGTCCGTATAGTTAAAACTATGGTTTTCCCAGTAGTAATGTACGGAAGTGAGAGCTGGACCATAAAGAAGGCTGATCGCCGAAGAATTGATGCTTTTGAATTATGGTGCTGGAGGAGACTCTTGAGAGTCCCATGGACTGCAAGAAGATCAAACCTATCCATTCTTAAAGAAATCAGCCCTGAGTGCTCACTAGAAGGACAGATCCTGAGGTTAAGGCTCCAGTACTTTGGCCACCTCATGAGAAGAGAAGACTCCCTAGAAAAGACCCTGATGTTGGGAAAGATAGAGGGCACAAGGAGAAGGGGGCGACAGAGGATGAGATGGTTGGACAGTGTTCTCGAAGCTACTAACATGAGTTTGGCCAAACTGCGAGAGGCAGTGAAGGATAGGCGTGCCTGGCGTGCTCTGGTCCATGGGGTCACGGAGAGTCGGACACGACTGAACGACTGAACAACAACAACAGAAATATTTTCAACTAATATTGTTACACTGGAGTGAGTGGACTTGGAATCAGCATGCTTCCTTGACTATGTACACCATGGGTAGGCAAACTAAGGCCCGGGGGCCGGATTCGGCCCAATCAGTTTTCTAAATCCAACCCGCGGACAGTCTGGGAATAAGCATGTTTTTACATGAGTAGAATGTGTCCTTTTATTTAAAATGCATCTCTGGGTTATTTGTGGGTCCTGCCTGGTGTTTTTACATGAGAAGAATGTGTGCTTTTATTTAAAATCCACCTCTGGATTGTGGGGCATAGGAATTCGTTCATTCCCCCCCCCCAAAAAAAATAGTCCGGCCCCCAACAAGGTCTGAGGGACAGTGGACCGGCCTCCTGCTGAAAACATTTGCTAACCCCTGATGTACACCATCCTTACAAAACACATTTTCCTTCTCAAAGTATTCTTGGCACTGCTATTTCTTGACATCCAATGGCCTTTTAAAATGTGTTGGGGGGTTATTTTTGTTTTTACTTTTATTATGCATTTTGTGTTTTTAAATTATGGTTTTATGTTGCATCCACCCTGAGACCTGCAGGTATAAGGCAGTATACAAGTTTAATAAATAAAAATAATAAAATAAACTTTGAGTAATCTTTCCTCTCCTGTCCCCCAGATGCTTCCTTTGCCCTTTCACCCTCAGCTCTGAATGACGCCACATGAGCACCCTCAAGCGGTAGCTGCATTAAATGTACATTTTAGCACAGGCTACAGCCACCCATTTTCACAATTTCCTCTGGCTATATTTCACAGCTACCGGTACAACTGTGATGGAACATCAAGAATAAACAAGGCAGTCATGGATCAAGATTTTACAGAGCACTGATGCCATTTGCGGATGTCTTGCGGGGGGGGGGGATTAAAACTATACTGTGACTAAGCAAGGGCATGGAAAAAGAATCTCTGGTCTGTTATTATGCCAAATTTCAAATCCCATATCCTAAGATGTTTTAACAAAGTCTTCCATTTCTCTTCCCACGTTGATGAAGATCACGCCTTTATTCGATTCATTTAATAAAAAACCAGGACAAAATCAAAGAGCAATTTCGTCCTCATTGCTCTGAGCCACACAGATAATGCCTATTCAAATCTGGGGTAAAACACAGGGCAATGGGGATTTTTACAGTTTCTCGCAGCAATTATAAAACACAACAGCAAGTCAGAAAATCAACGCACAGGCTTAAATTTAGTTTACAATGATAGGGGATTTTTGTTCACAACTATAAAACCTAGTTGCTAATCCTAGACGCACACTGCCACCTTCTGGGGAAAGGATCCTGAGAGTTTATGTGCATGGAAATGTAATGACAGAATGGGCTACCAGGCTGTTCGTCATAAGTGCAGAGCTTTATTTTCAGTCGTCAAATAATTTTTATGGAGTTTTTATAATTACATTGCAACAAAACTAAAGAAAAACAGGGAAATGAAATGAAAATATCACAGAGAGAACAGAGGATCTATGTTGTCCCTTCCAACTCTATGGCTCTATCTACAAACTCACTCCCCCCCCCCCTCTCTCTCTCTCTCTCTCTCTCTCTCACACACACACACACACACACAGTTCAAGATCAGCATGATGATGTCTTGTAATAAGGCAGGAATACCAAGACTTGCACCCAGAACTTTTACATTTGACCTACGAAGGAGCATATGACATTTTGAGCACCACATTTTTATGACATGCAAATCCAAACCTTTGCATGGTTAGGCTTCACTTGCCTAGTGCTAATTAAGTGTGCACAGGACTGCAACCTAAGGGCCTGATCCCACTGAGTTCATTGGGGTTTATCCTCTAATGAGGACAGAATAGGCATTATACGGGTCATTGGGCTACTGTGACTGCTTTGCTCTGTTCCTTATACCATCTAGTTTAACAAACGCATTACCATGACTTTCCATTGCCTATGCTCCAGCCCCGCCCCACCCCAATGGATACTGACAGCAGGAATGACACTATTTCACATATCGTGTTGAAGTAGACATTACTGGGAAGAGGGGGTGAAAGAGACATGGAGACATGGAGCAGGGGCAGCTCAATGTCTCCCACAATGCCTAGTGTGCACAGGATTGCAGCCTAATAATAATAATAATAATAATAATAATTTATTATTTAAACCCCATACGTCTGGCTGGGTTTCCCCAGCCATTCTGGGTGGTTCCCAACGGAATATTAAAAACACAATAAAACATCAAACATTAAAAACTTCCCTAAACAGGGTTGCCTTCTGGTGTCTTCTAAAAGTCGGATAGTTGTTTATTTCCTTGACATCTGATGGGAGGGCGTTCCACAGGGAGGGCACCACTACTGAGAAGGCCCTCTGCCTGGTTCCCTGTAGCGTCACTTCTCGCAATGAGGGAACCGCCAGAAGGCCCTCAGAGCTGGACCTCAGTGTCCGGGCTGAATGATGGGGGTGGAGACGCTCCTTACTTGATCCAATGCATGCTTATTCAGAAGTAAGTTCCACTAAGCTCATTGTGCTTCCCAGCTGCGTATTCCAGAACTGCAATTTAAGTCCTGCTGAAGTTATTGGGCCTTACTTCTGAGTAAGCATATTGAGGACCAGCTATCCAGTTGCAGTCCAAGACTTGAAAGTAACCCCGCTTGAAATCGATGCTACTTAGTAAACATCAGAGTAAGTTCAAGACACTGAGCTGCCTTTCACAATTACAATGTCTTTCATTCCTACAATTACATGCATTCTATTAGAATCTTCCTAATATTCCTTCAAGTTAACAATGGTTAGTTTTCAACAGGATCGTTTTCAGCATGTGCAATTTAGTTTAGGACAGACTTTATTTCTGAACTGATTTTTAGCAGTGTTTTTGAGCTTAATAAGACAAACCACAATTCCCTTTTTGTTACCATCAGTAGTTCTTTTCTGATTGCTAGATGATATGGATGGATCACAGACCACGTTATGTATGCTGATTCAAAAACAGAACAAATGTTACCTGGATGGCATATTTCATGATGTCCTTCCATGTTTTGTCCACAGAGGTGAATCGCCTCCCTTCTTCAGGCATCTGAGCCATAATGTCAGGAGAACTGAAAATTGGCTCCAGATACAACCAAGTAGCCTGAACTTTGAGCCATTCATCCAAGATTTCCTGCACCAGCAAAAGTTTTGCTTCCCATTCCCTGCAAAACAGAACACACAGAGTTTTAGATCCTTGCTTACAGAAGCAACCTTTCTCTTGGGATGAACGCCCACAAAGGCGCATAGTAAGTCTAAAAATTTCATACACCTGTAGAACTGGGAGTAAGGAAAAAATGCTAGCTCCGATGTAGTTCTCTCTCATGGTTTCAGAAAGGAAAGCAGTTCCAGAGCCTGTGCTTACCGGTAACTGTCAGGGATCTGCCCACCCCTGCCAGTCCAGCTCTGAGTGCATACAGGGACCTGCAGCCTGTGTTAACGACAGATTCATCTTCGAGTGAATCTGGCAGCCCCTCTTCGGGGGAGGAGCAGTTAGTGGCTGGGAGCCAGGGAGTGCCAAGTGTCCAGGGAGTTGCTGAGAGACCTGGCACCACCCAGCAGACTCGCTCGGAGGGGGAGGCGTCAGTTCCGGCGCATATCCCACGTAGGAGGAGAAGGCGGCAATTTAGGATGCCAAGGCTTTGGTGTTGGCGCCAAAACAGAAGGGAGGCACTTCCGGATTCTGCTAGTGACTGAGCAGACATGATAAGAGAATCTGACATTAACCAACAGCACAATGGTTCATGCCCTGTTCCCTTTCCCATCCTAGCCACAGTTGGCTGGGGAGTCCACACCATGCAGTGAAATGCAAATTCTGTACCAAAAAGTCTCAGGCTATTAATGTTGAGCATAAAAGGTGTAACTAATTTTCCATGGTAACAATAATAATTTATTATTTATACCCCGCCCATCTGGCTGGGTTTCCGCAGCCACTCTGGGCGGCTCCCAACAGAATATTAAAAACACGATAAAACATCAGACATTAAAATCTTCCCTAAACAGGGCTGCCTTCAGATGTCTTCTAAAAGTCAGATAGTTGTGTATTTCCTTGACCTGCGCCTCCATGGACAGCTGTGAGTCCAAAATGACTCCCAGGCTGTGCACCTGGTCCTTCAGGGGCACAGTTACCCCATTCAGGACCAGGGAGTCCTCCACACCCACCCGCCCCCTGTCCCCCCAAAACAGTACTTCTGTCTTGTCAGGATTCAACCTCAATCTGTTCGCCACCATTTATCTTCCAACTGCCTCCAGACACTCAAACAGGACATTCACCACATTCACTGGTTCTGATTTAAAGGAGAGGTAGAGCTGGGTATCATCCGCATACTGATGAACACCCAGGCCAAACCCCCTAGTGATCTCTCCCAGCGACTTCATATAGATGTTAAAAAGCATGGGGGAGAGGACGGAACCCTGAGGCACCCCACAAGTGAGAGCCCAGGGGTCTGAACACTCATCCCCCAACACCACTTTCTGGACTCAGCCCAGGAGGAAGGAGCAGAACCACTGTATAACAGTGCCCCCAGCTCCCAACCCCTCTAGATGGTCCAGAAGGATTTTATGGTCGATGGTATCAAATCCATAGACCTGTCCAATTTGCATGCTTATTTAGTATCCACTCTTTGTGTTTTTGTAAAGGCAGGAGGAGAGTGACACAGGACAAGCAAGAGTGCATCTGTACGGAAACATAAAACCCATATGTATTTTCACTCAGCATATTATTTCGCAAGGTTCCTGTGAGATTGCATTATGTAAGAATGGTATGGTCCAAGTAGGGACTGGTGGGAAATTAAGCAGAGGATGGGCTCTGGGAGCCAAACTCTCCCTCCACCATAATGCTTTCCCCCCCAAAAAATGTCCTACCTGCTACTTCCAGTCTCAAAGCAAAAAGAGAGAAAAAACACAGGAGTTAAGGGGGATTGGGGAGCAGGAAGTATGGTAAAAGGAGTTTACCTCTCTTCTCTGGCCTGCCCTATACTTTAAACTACCTTCCTCCCATGTTGACTTTACAGTGGTACCTCTGGTTAAGAACTTAATTCGTTCCGGAGGTCCGTTCTTAACCTGAAACCGTTCTTAACCTGAGGTACCACTTTAGCTCATAGCTGTCAACTTTCGGATTTGAAAATAAGGGATTTTCCCAAACTTTCAGATTTGAAAATAAGGGATGCCGCAAGGGCGGTGCAATGGCACCAAGTAGCCTCGCCACCCTGCGCTCCAGAGGCTGCGCACGAACGGGTGAGCGAAAGAGCAAGCGCATAGACGGCAGGCAGGCTGGCTGTCTGGTTGGGCATGAGGGTCTGGCTGCACAAGGCATGCAAGCTCCGCCCCCAGTCAGTCTCAGACTCCTTATTGGTAGCCGAGCAACGCAGCTGAGGAGCCTCCCTGGCCGGCAGGGAGGGAGAGGAGCTGCTTCCTTTGAAATCCGGGAAATTTAAGGGATATCAACAATCCGGGATAGCAGCGGGAAACAGCATTGGAATAAGGGAGTTTCCCGCCAAAAAAAAGGGAGGGTTGACAGCTATGCAAGTTTAGCTAATGGGGCCTCCCGCTGCCACTGCGCGATTTCTGTTCTCATCCTGAGGTAAAGTTCTTAACCTGAGGTACTACTTCCAGGTTAGCAGAGTCTGTAACCTGAAGCGTTTGTAACCTGAAGCATTTGTAACCCGAGGTACCACTGTATATGAAACCAGCAATTTGCTTTTTCACAAAGGTTTGCCATTCTCGCATGACGTTTGAGCCACAAATAGCTTTGGATGATCAACATCACAAATCAAACAAGGCCACTTGACATCGCCCCCCTTAGGAAATATTTTACCTCATCTTCTTTTCATAAGGTTTAATGAAAGGAGATCCTCTCATGGTCTGCGTTTTAACAATGTGGTCGTCCAGCAACATCTGAATATCATCCACAGATGATAAAATGTGAGTCCCGGTTTCCCTGTAAGGAAGAAGAATAAATTCCATGGCATCCCATTCTGAAATCATTTTCACCATGGCCTTCTCAAGCGAATGCTCTTTGCTGGCTGTTTCACTGATGCCTTCAAATTTTTCCAAGAATGGCTCGAGGTGCATATCAATATATGAAGAGACAGTTGAATCTTCGGAGGGCTTCAGAGGGAACCCAGCTATTTCTGACATAGCCTCCCAGTGCCGGTCTTGCAAGCCAGGGTTGCAAATCACTTGGATCAACGGAATGTGCTCCTTAAATTCCTCCACTTTTGTCCTGACCCTCGTTGTTAGAAATAAGGCATTTGGGGAATCATGGAAGGTTTTTTCCAGCTTGTACAATGCACGCCAGTAGTTCCCTGTATCCAACTCAACTGTATCTGGATTCACCTTGGTGAATATTCCATCCATCCAGTTTCTGTATTTGGTGTTAAACTCTACTGCCATATCATAAAGACGAAGATACGGATTTAGGGTATCTTGGATTTTTTTACGTTGAGGATACTGAGATGTTAACCACCCATACGCCTCCTCCTCTGCATTAAACTGGTCAATCTAGAGAAAAAAGCAGAATTGGTTTTTTTAAAAAAATGTAACATAACATAGGTCACGCGTTAAATAATATCTACACTACAACTTTTAGAGGATGGCAGTCATGCATATGATTTAAAAATCTACACAATGTAGTAGGTACTGTGTCAGGTTCTCTTATCGGTTGTTCAATAGAAATGCCAAAAGCCGTTTGTCTTTATGTCTTTTTATTCAGTGCCAAGCTATTTACAGTGCAGAGCTCAGTCTTATCATGTCTGCTAGCAGAATCCGGAAGTGCCTCCCTCCTGTTTTGGCGCCAACACCAAAGTTTCGGCAGCCTAAATTGCCGCCTTCGCCTCCTACGTGATATATGCGCCGGACCTGACGTTTCCCCCTCCGATCGAGTCTGCTGGGTGGTGCCAGGTCTCCCACTAACTCCCTGGACACCTGGCACTCCCTGGCTCCCAGCCACTAACTGCTCCTCCCCCAAGAAGGGACTGCCAGTTTCGCTCGAAGATGAATCTGTTGTTAACACAGGTGGCGGCTCTCTATAAACACTCAGAGCTGGACTGGCAGGGGCGGGCAGATCCCTGACATCCTGAGATACAAAAAATAAAAACCCTGTCTGTGTATGCCATAATAATAATAATAATAATAATAATAATAATAATAATAATAATAAATATTATTATTATTATTATTTATAACCCACTCATCTAGCTGGGCTTCCCCAGCCAATCTGGGCGGCTCCCAACAGAACATTAAAAACATGATAAAAGATCAAACATTAAAAACTTCCCTAAACAGGGCTGCTTTCAGATGTCTTCTAAAAGTCAGTTGTTTATTTCCTTGACATCTGATGGTTTCTGCCCAGAGATGGAAAGAAGATGTAGTGCCAACCAAGGAAGAGTGGCTAATTAAAGTAATGGATTATGTCAAAATGGCAAGGTTAACGGATGTAATAAGAAACCAAGAAGAAGAGGGTTTTTTTATTAAAGACTGGGGGAAATTTGTGGAATTATTTGAAAAACTCATGTAGGCAAATAAGCTCATTAGCAGAATTAACGTAAAACAAGCAGTTAAACATATAATAAAGAGAAACTAAAGAATAAACTAAAGATGGGGTAGTGTGGGAAATGCAGTATGAAAATTAATATTAAAAAGAAAACACAAAAGGGGAGGGAGGGGAGTCAAATATATGTGGATTAGAAATGTATGTGATTTGTGTTTTTGTAATTTGTATGCCTGTAAATCTTTGAAAAACAAAAATGTATATATACAGTCGTACCTTGGTTTTCAAACGCTTTGGCACTCGTACGTTTTGGCTCCCGAACGCCGCAAACCCAGAAGTGAGTGTTCTGGTTTGCGAACGTTTTTTGGAAGCTGAACATCCGACACGGCTTCCACGGCTTCCGATTGAGTGCAGGAAGTTCCTGCAGCCAATCGGAAGCCGCGTCTTGGTTTCCGAACGTTTTTGGAAGTTTTCGCTACTCTGACTTCAACAAACGTGACATCATCTACATTGTCAGGCATATATGGATTCCCATATATGACCTCACAGGCAAAATGGGGAGGCCTGGCAGGCCGCATTTGCCAGAATTGAATCTGAGACCTTCTGTATGGTCTGTCATTGAGCTAAAAGCTGCCATGGTCTATGAAGACAAACCCAAAGCCTTACAGGTTGGTAGCCGTGTTGGTCTGCCGTAGTCGAAACAAAATAAAAAAATTCCTTCCAGTAGCACCTTAGAGACCAAATAAGTTTGTTCTTGGTATGTGCTTTTGTGTGCATGCACACTTCTTCAGATACCTGCGGTCGTTAACAGTCGTCAACAGGTTTACCACAGCTATCAGCCTTTCACCCATTCCCACCACCCCTCTGAGTAATACCCCTCCCCACCCTCTCACTATATATAAGGGTCTGGTGACTTCTGTTTCAGCGTATCTGAAGAAGTGTGCATGCACACGAAAGCTCATACCAAGAACAAACTTAGTTGGTCTCTAAGGTGCTACTGGAAGGATTTTTTTTATTTTGTTTCCAAAGCCTTACCTTATCAGCAGCTGCATCTAGCTTTGTATTCAACGCCTGGGCTTTTTTCAGGTACCGGTTGATTTCCTGAAGGTCCCCGTAAGAATAAAATTCTTCAACTTGCTTAGCATAACTCTCCAGCTCCTCGACAAATCTTTCACAGCGCATCTAACAAAAAGTTGAGGCAGAGTATGAGACAGAGGCACAGTGTTAGAATACCAGGGCAGAAGTTTATTTCTACATATTCAGTGTGCCTTTTGTCACTGGGTTTGCATAAGAAGAAGAAAAAATACAGAAGATCAGTACTATAATACAAGTGGTAGCCAAGGATCTAAAACAGCCTAGCCATAAAGCCTGTAAAGCAGGCATCCCCAAACTCGGCCCTCCAGATGTTTTGGGACTACAATTCCCATCATCCCTGACCACTGGTCCTGTTAGCTAGGGTTGATGGGAGTTGTAGTCCCAAAACGTCTGGAGGGCTGAGTTTGGGGGTGCCTGCTATAAAGCAATTAATTTAACTATTTTCCATGGAACTATTACACATAAAACCTTTAGGATTATGACATATTTTAAAAGGTAGGCTGGGCTGCTTTGTGAGCTAACATGTTAAGGCCCCAACCCAGCTGTAGAATCACAGAACCACAGAATTGTGGAATTGGAAGGGACCCCGAGGGTCATCTAGTCCAACCCCCTGCAATGCAGGATCCCCATTTGCTGGATCATGATGGATCAGGGCGGAAACACTTTACTGCTGGGATTTTGGTAGGTCAATCACACTATTAAAAGGAATAAAGCCCAAATTGGCACTTGCCTTGAGCAAGTTAACTGATATCCACTTGCTTTAAAATAAGCACTATCAACACAGCAATCCACAGTATTATCCCAGTAAACCAAGTACCTTTAAAAAAGAGGAAGAACTGAACGCTTACTTTAAGCCCTTCTTGAAATTGTTCTGTTTTCTCCTTAATGATCTTTCTGTGTTCTTCAAAAATCTCCCCCATTCGCCCATACCACTGAAAGACACTATTGTTCAGTCGAATATCTACTGGCGAAAAATTTGTACACTCTATCAGGAATGCAAGGCAGTTTTTAGAGTCAATTAATCTCTGCTCCATCTCCAGCATGTCAACTGTTTCCACTTTCTCGATATAAGCCTAGTGGGGGAAGAAACAACAACCGGTTCACGCTCTTGGTAGCAAACACGTTTTAGCACTCTTTCAACCTGAAAAAAAAATTTCATTTATTGCATTTTAATGGACAACTAGTATTTATTCATTTATTTATTTTTAAACATATAGTTCAGCCACACTCCAAGACAGAATTAGGTTTGCTTAAATATGGCAGAATGAATTCCAAATAGAGTCATTAAAGTGTGCTTTATAAAAATTTGTTAAGCCAAATAGGAAGGGGGGGATTTGGGGGGGGTCACTTGTCCTTGGCAGTACTTTTGCGTAGCCTGTGTGGATTCTTAGAATTGAGATAACCTTTTGTTTTCAGTATTTTTAAAGTAAATTTATTTCCTTGTAAAAAGAAATGCATACCTTAAATTCCATTAGTTCGTGTGTATTTGATGGAGTGGAAAGGGCCCTCTCTGCTATCTTTTCAAAGTCTTCACACAGCCTGAAGTTGGAAAAGCAAATTAGATAGATGGGTAGATAGACAGAAACATACATGCAACAGATTTAAGAGAGCAATCCTTTTCACATTCCAGTGACACAGTGCCTTTTGGTCTCAGCGGTGAGCAGACTCCAGGCTTCACAGAACTCCGAGATCCACCACCCAGAAGAATTTGGAGCCCTGGGTTCATTCTGACCCCAGGGCTTTCGCACAAAAATCCACTTGAGGTTAGCTTCTTACTTATGGTTTATGTGTGTGGTATGGAAGCTGCACTTCTCGGGATAGGATTGTGTTGCAAAGAATTATCAAAACAGCAGAGAGTACCATTGGCTGTTCACTCTCTACCTTAGAACGTATCTATACCATCAGGTGCCACAGAAAAGCATTAGATATAGCAAGAGACTCATCACACCCTGGTCACTGTTCCTTTGAGCTCCTGCCTTCGGGGCAGAGATGCAGAATAATGAAGGCGAGAACGAGCCGTCTCAAAAACAGTTTCTTTCCTAGAGCAATTTTGGCCTTAAATGGAAACTTTGGACTCTGAAGTCATCTTATTTTATTTGTTATATTGTTCTGTATTGTATTGTGTTTATCAGTATTTTTTAAATTATGTGGAGTGCCTTATTTGAGTTGATATAGCAACCGAGGAATTTCGTTGTTCCCGCGAGGGGACAATGACAATAAAGATTTATTCTATTCTATTCTTCCCCCTCCAACCAGCTTTCTTCATTTCAGCAGTAAAATGTGAACGAGTAATTTTGTTGTCTTCATTCTAAAACAACCGGCAGCCAGTAATTATTGCTTATCTAATTCAAATCTACCAGGAGACCCAAGTCTACCTTCTGTCTTGACTTAAGCATCCTTCTACAACGGACGAGAAGGGAAGGCCTACGCACGCCCCATTCTGAACATCTTTTATAAAACAAGAACTGCTAACAATTCCACAACCACGCAGCGTCAGAGAGAGGGCAGGCAGAGTTGTGCCGCAGAAGAGAAAACTGTCGCTTTACTGGGAACAGGGACCATACGATAGGACCCGATCCTTTGCGCAGAACTGCCAAACAAACCTATCAAAAAACAACGCAAGGGGCAAAAAAATATAGTCCAAGCAATTATAATTGAGCGATAAAGCGTGTTCTCCTTCATGGAGAACACATGTTGTGGTGGGGGCTAACAAGTCACCCCTCTGTTGCTGGGCGGGATCGTATGGATGGCCACTTCTGTGATTGGGCTCTGAGTGTCATTGGGGAGATTTACATGTTGCAATTTGTTGATGGACAGGCCAGAGCCTATATATTGTATTGCACGTGGTTTAGGAGCCCTCTTGGCTGCGTGCATCGGATCTCCCGCCCGCCCGCCCTGTTTTAGGCCTCTGCGTTGACCTTGCTATGCCTGTCATGGGGTCGTCTGCTTTTGGGGCAGGGGCCTGGTAGGAATTTTTTCCATTTGGCTGATTGGCTGGTGCCATCTGGTTTTCGCCTACTGCGTAGCAATTAGTCACAACTTGTAAGGTTGGCGGTTAGGCATTGGTTTTAAATTGGTTGCTGGAGGGGCAGTGTTGGCTGTGGTTGCCCCTCCAAGGCTAGAAGGGGCGGAGTTGGCTGTGGCTGCCCCTTCTATGCTGCTGCGCGGGAAATTCCGTTAAAGGAATCCAGGGGATCGCCATGCTTGTCCGTATCCCCCGGTAGGGGGCCAGGGCCCACACAAGAGCCCCTGGCAGCATTAGGGGAGAACGGGCGCACATTCTCTCCCCAAAGTGTTTTCCCCTTGCAGATGGATGTCAGTTCTGTCCCCAGCGGGACAGATAGTCTTAACCAATGCCTAAGCAACCACTCACATATTTTGTATTTTAATAAAGTTGTGGCCAAAATCATGCCAAAAACCTTAAACTAAAATTCTTGTGTGAAGTGTGTTTCATTTGAGGGGTGGTTTGGGGACCTCGACACGCAACTTGAGTGAGGTGCGTAGTGGCATGAGAACATATAGGGCAGCGAGAGCAGAGCATGTCCTGATCCAAGAAGGGGAGATGCACACATGCAAACAGCCAAGAAGGGGAGATTCACACATGCAAACAGCCTTCCAAGTGCACAACCAATGCTGATGAAGACGTGCGTTTGGACACAGGCATTCCCATCCACATAGCATTCTCATACAGGCCCATCAGAACTCAGGAGCTTCGGGCTCAGGGCTAAATGTGACCATTCCATCTTCTCCCGCGTGGTCCCTTCCAACTCTCTACAACCCTATGGTTTTTGCCTGGCTGGGATGCATCCTTGAACTCCGATGACGCCATTTTGCTGAGGAGCAAAAAACCTCAGATTTTTGCATGGCTGCCATGTAGCAAATTGCACAAAGAGTTACGTCCATTGACCCACCCACCTTTCCCTCTGGCCGCATCCACCACCGGCCCACAGACTTGGAAGGTTGGAAAAAAGGTTGCGCACACCTATACTAGGTACACCTTTTCACATGGTTACAGATCCAGATCCTAAACTGCAGCCATCAGCTGTTACAAATTAGGTGCCCCCTACTAGACTTGGATCAGGGCCACCGTTGTTTGTACTTTTTTAAAAAAAGATATTACACTTACTTCGTATTTAGATCCTGATGGTCTTTGAACATTTTGGCAATGATTTTGGAACAAATAGCATCAGCTCGTTTTGTCAGCGTCCTAATCAGTTCATCACAGTGCAACTCATACATTCCAAGACGAATAACCTGCAGCACAAATAAGGGTGAGAAATTTGTTAATTACGGAAAGCAATAATCACCCCCAAAATTACAGAATTATAATAGTCCTGCTGATCATTTGCATATTTTTTTTCTAAACATCCTGAAGAACACTAAATGAAACTGCCCAGCACACTTCCATGCATACATTACCTTTCTAGAATTGTACTGAATTTCATCCCGGAGGTTTTGATACTGGATAATCGCTCCTGTTATTTCGTCAAACGTGCGCTCCTCTGAAAGGAACTGATCGATGTCCCGATCTGCTTGTTTGTTTATCAAATCGTGGTACTTGTCGTAGAGATTGAGGTGCTCGATAGGTGCCAAGCTCTGCCTGGCAAGCTCATATTTCACCTTCTTCTTATGCGCTTCCAAAATTTCATCAAGGATTATGGGTCTCAAGTTCATGGATCTGGTCTTGCTTTCAGGCTTTCAAAACAAGATATATGCATAGTTCCTCTTACTTTTAGTAAAGGAAAGGAAGAGGTTGACTGAGGTTGCCTATGTGCTGTTTCTTGGTTGCTAGGGCATGGGAGAGAGGGGTTTCCTTCTCACGTCCTAGTAGGATCTGGCTTCCCCTCATCTCAGGAAGATCCTCTCCAAGAAGCAGACAAAGAGAACGTTACTAAGAAATCATCCCCTGCAATGTCAACAGAGCTTACTTCCAGGGAAGTAACAGTTCAGATCTATAGCTCACAAGGTATAGTTCAAGGTATAGAATCTGCGTACGGGGGGAGGTTCAAAAGGTAACCACATGGTGCTCAGTGAACAATCTGCACCTAAACATTGGCAAGACAAAGGAGATGGTGTTGGACTTTTGGAGGAAGAGAGGGGAGCTAGCCCTGTTGTATATCGGGGAGGGGGCTGTGTGGAGAGAGTCTCTTCCTTTAAATTCTTGGGAGTCCATCTTAGTGAAGACCTTACTTGGAAGGTCAATACAGCCCAGGTGGTCAGGAAGGCCCAACAGAGACTTCATTTCCTTAGGGTCTTGCGAAAGAACAATATTAGACAACAACAATGATTTCCTTCTATCGGTCCACGATAGAAAGTGTTCTTTCATACTGTATCACGGTGTGGTACGCTGGTTTGACAGCCATGGACAGAAAGTCCCTACAGAGGGTGGTGAAGACAGCACAAGACATCATAGGCTGTCCCCTGAGTCCGCTAGATGTTATCGCAGAAGACCGTTACCTCAGAAGAGCGAGGAACATTCTCAGGGATGATTCACACCCTGGCCAGCACCATTTTAATCTCCTACCCTCGGGCAGGAGATATAGTAGCATGATAAGCCGAACCAACAGGTTAAAGAACAGTTTCTACCTGTGGGCCGTGAGGCTGCTGAATGGAAGACAGCAACATTGCAGCTGACATTCGGGGTCAGTGGTTGTACAAAGGACTGAGAGATTGGGGGGGGGCTCATTTAATCTCATTGTAAACAGTGACAATAAAGTATTTCTATATTTCTATTTCTATTTCAGGTTTTTAGCTCAAGGCTGGCAGAAAAGCAACAAACTATGTTATTAGAGAATTGCTTACCCACTTTGAATAAAGCTTGGTCTCCACTCTGGGCAGCAGGTTAACAGCTTTCACCATAACTGAATAAATATTCAGAAATATGATTTCATAGTCGGAAAATGTAGGCTCAAACTTAACACTCTCGTTTTCAAGGATCAGCCTTATTATAAATCCAGAGTGTTCATAGGCTCGATGAGATTTCTGTCAAAAAAGAACTAAATGCATTAGCTAGCATACAGAAGAGAAAGCAATCAGGCTCAATGCATAATGACTCCAACCCTGCGCTTGTCATCTGAGACCATTCTCTCTGCCCCCCGTCCCAGAGAGGTTCAGGGGGTGGCAACAAGAGAACAGGCCTTTTTCTGTGGTGGCTCCCCGATTGTGGAATGCTCTCTCCAAAGAGGCTTGCCTAGTGCCATCATTACATGTCTTTAGGTGCTAGGCAAAAACATTCCTCTTTACCCAGGCCCATCTACAGCATGAAGATGACTATTTTTTTATTAAGCTGTCAGTATGCTTCTTATTGGAGGGACGCAGGTGGCACTGTGGGTTAACCCACAGAGCCTAGGGCTTGCCAATCAGAAGGTCGGTGGTTCGAATCCCCGCGATGGGGTGAGCTCCCGTTGCTCGGTCCCAGCTCCTGCCAACCTAGCAGTTTGAAAGAATGTCAAAGTGCAAGTAGATCAATTGGTACCGCTGCAGCGGGAAGGTAAACGGCGTTTCCGTGCGTTGCTCTGGTTCGCCAGAAGCTGCTTAGTCATGCTGGCCACAAGACCTGGAAAAACTGTCTGCAGAGCGGACAAACACCGGCTCCCTCGGCCTGTAAAGCGAGATGAGCGCCGCAACCCCAGAGTCGTTCACGACTGGACTTAACCGTCAGGGGTCCCTTTACCTTTACCTTTATGCTTCTTATTATGTTTTTATTAGGTTTCCATCGATGTTCTGTAATGTGTTTTTAATGTTGTACACCACCCTGGGATCTTTTGATAAAGGGTAGTATATAAATTGAATTATTATTATTATTATTATTAAGTGTGGGGATGGGTTGTGGAATTATTGGAATCTTCAGACACCTGTCCATTCTTCAAGAAACATCAAGTTTTCAGGGCTGAAACAATGGCTTCTGTTTTGTTTTGCATTTACTTAGGAACAGATGTCTCTTATGTGTTCACAAGAAACATAAAAGTTCCTGAGTCATGATCAAGATATGAAGGAATGAGGCCACATTAGCCAGGCCATTGGTCCATCTAGCTTAGTACTCTCCAGGGCTTACTGAGGCTCACTGCATAATGCCAAAACTACGATATGCTGTTACATACAAAGTAGGCCAATAAGAGGCACTATGAGTTGACTCATCATGTTGGTAACTATTGACACCTGTTCCACCCTGACTTTCAAATTTGCAAAGATAATTGCAATCAGTACATTAATCACAATCTTCGCGATCATGGTATCTCCCCTGCTAGGCAAAGTATCGGTGCATTAATAATAATTTCACGTGTCTGAATTCAACCTTTCCCCTTGAATATTCAAGACTCGCAATCACTAGCTGAGCATCAGTCACATGTCAGCCAAGCTACAGCGGTGTTCCTTTGTGTATCAAAAGCAAAAAAAAAATGCCTTATTTTTCGCAGCCTTTTGCAGCCCTCTATCTTCCTAGAAAATATATTCATAAGAAGCACACTGAACAATGGGGCATGTATAGACAAGTTCATAGTCTAGCCAGGGAATCTTACTTACTGGAGGGGCTACAATTAAATCTGTAAAATCCTGCATGGAAACCAAAGCTAAACTTTGAAGTTGCTGGGTCATTAAAGTTGCAGCACAGTTGAAGAACGCCTCTAATTTAGCGCTGCTGGCATTTGTGGGCACTTGCTTTCGTTTATTGCCTTGGTAATAGATATTCTGCACTTCTGGAAACCACCTGAAAGGAAAAGGAAATGTTTTAAGTGAGTCTCACCTGAACACACCTTTTAACAATATTTTTGGTATTGTTGACTAAATTGCCCCTCAACAGGTTTTCCATGTTCTCCTAAGGGTTCTCCTGTCTTGCAAAACCATACAATAAAGTATGAAGCATCAAATAGATGTGAGCTGCTTGACATCAATGATGCCACTGGCACTAGCCAATAGGATCCCAATACCTTGGGAGTCAAACAGAATCCGTTCCGGAAGCCAAAATGTTCCAAAACCAAATTGCAGCTTCTGATTGGCTGCAGGAAGCTCCTGCAGCCAATCGGAAGCCGCGGAAGCCCCGTCGGACGATCGGCTTCCAAAAGAAAGTTTGAAAACCGGAATAGTCACTTCCGGGTTTCGATCGCTCGGGAGCCAAAACCTTTGAGAACTAGGCTGTTCAACTTCCAAGGTATGACTGTACAGTCATACAGCCACATTCCGCACAGCACTCCAAATGACAATAAACACGCTGGCTAAGAGAATACTCACATATTTCCCCCCCAACAATAATAGAATAATAATTTATTATTTCTACCCCACCCATCTGGCTGGGCCTCCCCAGCCACTCTGGGCGGCTTCCAACAAAACATTAAAATACAATAGTCTATTAAACATTAAGAGCTTCCCTAAACAGGGCTGCCTTCAGATGTCTTCTAAAAGTCTGGTAGTTGTTTTTCTCTTTGACATCTGGTGGGAGGGCGTTCCACAGGGCGGGTGCCACTACCGAGAAGGCCCTCTGCCTGGTTCCCTGTAACTTGGCTTCTCGCAATGAGGGAACCGCCAGAAGGCCCTTGGCACTGGTCCTCAGTGTCCGGGCAGAACGATGGGGGTGGAGACGCTCTTTCAGGTATACTGGACTGAGGCCCACCAAAAGAAATATGGTGGGCTCTTCTGTGAAAAAAACACTGCACCCCCCACCACAAAATAATAATATCATTGCAGATTAACAGGAAATAAAAATTAAAATAAAGAGCAAAATTAATTCCATTTGAATACACAAGAGTAGCGACAGGCTGATGTACACATATACATACCCATAGACAGTTCTAGTATTCATATCCAAAACAGCATTTCAAGTATGACAGGAAACTCCATCCTTGAAGAAGCAATCGAAAAAGGAGTTGTGGCCAGCCCTTAAACCTGAGGTACATTATTCACAGAATACGTTTTGGTCTTACTTTTTAAAAAGAGCATCTTTGGTAGCTTCCATATGCTTCACAACTATGTTCTGGAAGAATGAGAGCTCCATCGATTCCGAACGACTATGAAATGCTTCTTTATCAAATAAGCGCAAATCTCTGTAGGAGTCATGAAAACAATCTGGTAAACACCTTTTCCCAAGTCACTTGCTTCTGGTGTTTATAGCTTTAAACAAAGAAAACTGTGAATGCTCCGTTCTGTTGTCAAAAGCATAGATAATAGATAATTTATTTATTGTCATTTATTGTCATTGCACAAGTACAAGCACAACGCTATACAAGTGCAACGGAATTGCATGCCATCCCATAAAAGAAAAAATAAACAGCGCAAAACACACACACACCAAAAAGGCGACACATGCATGCACACACACACACACACACACACACACACACACACCCATCACAGCTCTCCAAGGTCATATTATCTGGTTACAGCATTTAAGATGGTTATAGCTCTTGGGTAGAAACTGTTCTTCAATCTATTTGTTCTTGATCTAATTGTTCTGTATCTTCTACCCGAATAGCATGCTTCCAGTCTACAGACTGGAACGTTGGTAGACACAGCCTTAATTTCCAAATCACAACAAGGACTTCCATATGATGATCAATGAGCAGGAATATAGCCAGTTGCCCCAGCCCAGTGGCTTATTTTACGCACCTGAGCTCCACTGTTGGGGGGGATCCCATTCACTACATGTGAGAGATGGGGAACCTCCTCTTGCACTTGGGAGTTAACCCTTTCTCTGATATACATAGGAAAATTTGTTCATACCATGCAAATGGATTGCTCCCAATATGATCTTAGGGACTAGCACCTTAACAGTGGAAACTTAAAGTGGGAGGCGGCAAAATATTGCCAGTTCTACTGTCTTACCCAGTCCCCTGCCAGGCTTCAGCAGGATCGAGTAGGATGTTTCTTTTTGTATGTTTGTGCAGTTATGAGTGCTTTTAGTTAATAGTTTTTAAATCTTCTGATCTTTTGGTATTAAATGTATTCTTGAAACCAACCAACCTGTAAGTCACTTTGAGACAAGAATTGTAAGAAACGACAAATACATAAATAAAATCTCCAAGGGACCAGGACAGCTTAGGAGCCTTTGGACACAAAGGCTCATAGTACTCACAGTAACTGCCTTTATACTATGGACTTTATACTTGCTTTTACTGTTTACATTTTCAAATAATCTATATATATAAAAATGTTCCCATTGCGTGTTTGTCCAAAACACCCTTGCTGCGTAACCGCTGGACCAAATCGCATCAAATTAGGGCACAGTGTTCCATTGCCATGGCAAAAGAATCTGGCATAATAAAAATTCAGAAAAACCACACCTGTCATGCCTAAAATAAAGAAAAAAAAATGGCTCCCCTATTACACGTCACCAGCAAAACAGCGCCCTCTAGTGACGGCTATGCTGGTACTACAGCTACAAAAGCACAAAAATTGTTGCACCTATTAGACGTCACCAGCAAAACCTCGCCCTCTAGCAATGGCTATACTGGTACTGCAGCTACAAAACCTTCCCCCTGCCAGAGCTCCGTCGGCCATTTGCAAGCTCGCAAACCGGTAATAGAAAAGGGGGGGTCGATAAGAGAGTAATTGAAAACGGGGGTGGGGACAGAGAAGGGGCAGACGGAAGGTGAACAGGGGAACTTCTTCAATTTCACAAATTCAGCCGCAGCAGGGCGAGGCCAGGTAAGCTAGTTAAATATGAAAACAGATCACAAGCGTATGAATGGAAGACACCTTAGTTTAACAGTTTATGTACAATCCAGATTGTAGCACGCGTCTTCCGACTTAAACAGTATGCTTCTCGATTTGAATCTAGATGGCTTCAAAATTCTTGTGAATTCTTTTAAAGGCACCTGGATTCAAATAAATGTAATCACCTATCTTCAATAAAAGTTGATAACACACATGGCAATTAACATAATAACAAAACGTAAGACTCAAAGGGGAGACGACAGAAAATTTACTTCACCATTTGCTTCCTATTTGTTGCTAGGGATAGGAAAAACACTAAAAACCTCAAATTTCATTGGCTCTTCTGGGTAAAGTTTTTAATAAAGGGAGAATGAGCCACTCCCTGGGCTGCTTATACCAAGTGCAAAATGAAACAACATGGTCCAAACACACTATTTCTCTTATTCCACAGGAACAAAGATGTTCTTTAAGCGGAATCTACTTAAATCAGCCAAGTAGAAGGGAAAACTTGTAACTAGACAGCATAAATCAGGGTCAGCAACCTTTTTCAGCCGGGGGCCAGTCCACCGTGGTGGGCCGGACTATTTTGGGGGGGGGGGGGAATGAACGAATTCCTATGCCCCACAAATTAACCCAGAGATTCATTTTAAATAAAAGGACACATTCTACTCATGTAAAAACACTCTGATTCCTGGACTGCCCGTGGGCCAGATTGAGAAGGTGATTTGGCCGCATCCGGCTCCTGGGCCTTAGGTTGCCTACCCCTGGCATAAATGGTCTCCTAGATTTGTAAATCATTGTTGTCTGCAAGTATGAAGCTCGGGCAATTCTGCGTAACATAAAAATATGTGTGATTTCAGAAAGGAAGGAAGGAATCACAGGTATTTTGCTCAGGGAATATAATTCATTTACAGGGGCATCGAGTTGTCCCCCATATTGAGGGGGCCTGGCGTCGTGTGATGTCATATGCACAACATAACACGCCCCTCAGCATGTCCTACCCCTGCTCGGCAGTGGTGGGCTGCAGAGGATGGTGGTCCCCTCAATATTGGGGGGGTCAGTCCCCTACCCACAAATATTGAGGGGGTTGGAGCCCCTTCTGCCCCCTATAGTTGGCACCGCTGATCTTCTATTAATGAGGGAAATGAAACAAAGAATGTCAGGACCACAAGGTAGTCATTCTCAACTTTTCAATTATATTTGGCGGAGGAAAAACCCACTGGATCCTGAACAATAATTCCCAGAGCAACAATTTTGCCTGTGCGAAACGAAATTAATCAGATTTCATATCTCTAAAAGAAAATTAGCTGCCTATTATTTAAAAGCAGATTATCTTTTTGGACTAGCTGACATGTCAAATTAAAATTTATTAAACTATCTGATGAGTTGTCAGGTACTTCTCTGCCGCCTGAAAACAATGCAAGAACGAACAACTCAATTAAAACTTCCCCGATAAACGTAACTATCTGGTGACTTAAGAGAACAAAACCAAGCATGACAAAGTAACAGTTTAAAGGAATTTTTTTCCTTGTCTTTTCTTTTACCGCAATATATATTTATTAATGCAATAATCTGAGCTTCAGGGATGGAAATATTCCATCTGGGAATTGGCTCAACAGCTGATTTAAATGAAAAAGAGTAACGTTTGTGACCTTGCTCTGTCAGGACAGAAACCTTATTCTAATTAGGCACAACTCTGGAAAAGTTTTAAAGATAATGTGCTCTGACAACAATTAGTTCCTCCGGGGCTCTTGCTGTCAGAATGAGGCCCTGCCACAACAGAACAAGCCAATCAAATTTTCGCTTATTTCCCTTCAAACTGACAGCCCAGGGTGAACATTTTGAGCTATTAGTTTAGCTTTAGTTCTTTTTGAATTTATTATTTTTATTACTTGCCAATGTTCAAAATTAAGCAGCTGCACCTCTAATTATTAAACACCATGGGATGAGACTGGTCATTTGTGCGATCATCATGTTTTGCAGTTTGAGGCAATGAATAAACAATATTCAACAGAATAAAGTATGCTATAAGAAAAATAATAGGGGATTTTTTAAATAATAAAAAAATAGACAGTGAGCGAAGCATAAACTTTTAGGCCTCTTGCTCGTTTAAACTCGTTGTCTACCTGCCTTACAACATCCACAAGGGAAGTATTTCAAATTAAGAGGAGATCTAAGGGTCAAATACTTAATGCAGAAATGCGCATGACTAAGTACTAAACTTCTTCTTTTTAAAGCATATTTGGAGCACTGTAATTTTGAGTGATGGGTGGAAGAGTGCTTAGCCATTTCGCTGCCAGCCATATTTCTGCTCGCTATCCTCCCAGCAGGCTATTTTTTAAGCTGTGGAGTTCCAGAAGCACAATTACTCAACTATAATATTTGCTTATAGTAGCCTTGGGCTGTCAGCAAACAACTGCTTTTCGGAGACTTGGGAGTGTAGAACTGTAACCTGGAAAAGCAGAAATTAGCTCCTGGATGCATGATCAATACTGCTGCAATAGATTTTGATGTGACAGTTGCATATGCCTGCTGACTTGTGACCGGGACTAGCGGCCTGTTGTACACCGGGAAGACAAATGTCCACTTGTGGGTGCAGTTTCGACGCAAACCATGTCTGCAAACACCTTGCCGACAAAGGTCCGTATAGTTAAAGCTATGGTTTTCCCAGTAGTGATGTATGGAAGTGAGAGCTGGACCATAAAGAAGGCTGAAGAATTGATGCTTTTGAATTATGGTGCTGGAGGAGACTCTTGAGAGTCCCCATGGACTGCAAGAAGATCAAACCTATCCATTCTGAAGGAAATCAGCCCTGCGTGCTCACTAGAAGGACAGATCCTGAAGCTGAGGCTCCAATTCTTTGGCCACCTCATGAGAAGAGAAGACTCCCTGGAAAAGACCCTGATGTTGGGAAAGATGGAGGGCACAAGGAGAAGGGGGCGACAGAGGATGAGATGGTTGGACAGTGTTCTCGAAGCTACCAACATGAGTCTGACCAAACTGCGGAGGCACTGGAAGACAGGAGTGCCTGGCATGCTCTGGTCCATGGGGTCACGAAGAGTCGGACACGACTAAATGACTAAACAACAACAACATGTCTGCAAACATGACTTCAGCAGTGTGCTGCTGGCACCAACAACACACCTTCAAAGGACCTCGCTCTCAGTGATGATCAGGTGACTGGTGCGAAGAACAAGCGACTTGGAGGTTGTCTCCTGGTGTCATAAGTAGGTAGGACCTAGGATTGCACCCTTAGGATTTTGTTTTGAGGCTGAAGCCTAAGGGGGTTAGTCCAAAAGCTTTACACAACGGGTGGCTTTTGGGAAGAGCCCCAAAGGAGAGAAAAGTGGAGACATGCAAGGGGTCTGCGAAAAAACTATAATAATAATGATAATTTATTATTTATACCCCACCCATCTGGCTGGGTTTCCCCAGCCACTCTGGGCAGCTCCCAACAGAATATTAAAAACACGATAAAACATCAGACATTAAAAACTTCCCTAAACAGATGTCTTCTAAAAGTCAGATAGTTGTTTATTTCCTTGACCTCTGATGGAAGGGTGTTCCACAGGGCAGGAGCCACTACCAAGAAGGCCCTCTGCCTGGTTCCCTGTAACCTCACTTCTCGCAGGGAGGGAACTGCCAGAAGGCCCTCGGAGCTGGACCTCAGTGTCCAGGCTGAACAATAGGGATGGAGGCGCTCCTTCAGGTGTACTGGGCCGAGGCCTTGGGTACAAGGAGCAGAAAAGCAGCAGAGGCACACCTTTTCTTCTGCTTCTCCGAGTTTGAGAAACTTTTACTTACACATCTGTGTGTACATTTACGTCAACAGAAGTGCAACATCTATGCATTCAAAACACTGCTTACTTAAAAGATGTCTGCCAGAGATCCAGAACAGCCAACATGGTGGGATTCATCGCGTACAAATGCTCATTTATATAGGCACGAGCTGCCAGGTAGGACTTGTTCCAAGGTTTGGGCACTACCTCCATCCTATAAACAAAAACAAAAAGCCTCACAAATTAGTAACACTGAGATCCCAAGAGATACATGGAATACAGATATATCTATGCCGCGTTATTGAGTTTTTTAAAAATAGAAGACAAACCCAATTTTACCAGCTTGTCAGAAATTAAAAATACACCTTTGGGGAAATATATCAAAATTAAATAGGGTGGTAGTTAAGATTTTCTTCTGAGTTTGGAAATTCTTTTACTAAGCCAAAATCCCTTGTGAATTCCTAGGCCTTATCAAATTAATTAGCCATATGCATACAATTTAGGTAGTTAATTAGCCAATTAGAAGTACACTTAGAACTACTAAGTGTACACAGAGGCAAGGAAGTGAGTTTGTCGGAGGCACAAAATCTGCCGGTGAGCATGATGCTTTCTCCCAAATGCCTACAGACTCTATAGGATCCCCATTGAGCACAATGGAACTTCTGCTGCGGGTCTTTGGCCGGATGTGCAGAGTGCTGGTTTCATTGCAAGGCACCCCGCCGTTACTTAGTTAATTCGGTGTTTGTTTATATATGTTTTCCCCCTATATGGGGTAGCAGGCCCAAAAGTGATTCGCAATAAACATTCAACCAATATCAAAACGCAGCATCACATTTTGACACAAGTGGATGCAGCATGCTCAGTGCAGGGCAGAACAAGGAGAACACCACAATATTTTATTCTGTTTAAAAGGCACATAAAGCTCTTCGTTGTTTACAAATGTACAAACTAGGGTGGTAATGAGATCCATAAAGTTGATGGCAAAGAGGGAGCACTGTGTTGGTGGAAAGTAGAAAGGTCAACTACAAATTAATCCATGGACTAAACAAAATTTGCAACAGGAGCAAGGGTCAATATGTAACTCAGCTTGGAATCGCAACAGCTCCACTACAGAAATCCACATGCTCAACTGGACTGTCGTTGCACATTCTAAGACCTACTCAGAGTGTGGAATCCATTGGCGTAGCTGGGGGGGGGGGACAGCTGCCCTCCTAAATCAATCAAAAGCAATACAAATCTGAGGTTCTCCCCCCCCCCCTAACAAAAGCTTGCCCCCAAAAATAAAAAATCCTGGCTACGCCCATGGTGGAATCCTGCATTTCATTCATTACAAAGGTTTGCATTTCAGGCACTGCTACTGAGGGACAAACATCTGGTCTAACCCCATCTTTTGCATGATTCTTTTACGTTTACCCTTTTACGGGCTGAAGCTCTACCTAAAAACTCTACACAACAGCTAAGAAACCAGGAAGCAGAGTGTCAAACTTTCTGCATTTCCATATCAGTTAGGGGGGAGCCCTCTGTTCATTGGGGTGTTAAGAGCACATCTTTTGCCCAACCCCTGGTATCTCCAGCTAGAAGGTGGGAAAGACCCGTCTGAAACCTTGGAAGAAGAGTTTGGATTTGATATCCCGCTTTATCACTACCCGAAGGAGTCTCAAAGCGGCTAACATTCTCCTTTCCCTTCCTCCCCCACAACAAACACTCTGTGAGGTGAGTGGGGCTGAGAGACTTCAGAGAAGTGTGACTAGCCCAAGGTCACCCAGCAGCTGCATGTGGAGGAGCGGAGACGCGAACCCGGTTCCCCAGATTATGAGTCTACCACTCTTAACCACTACACCACACTGGCTCTTGCCAGGAAGGATAGATATCATTACTGCACCAATGGGGTCTGACTCAGTTCAAGAGCGCAATCTCATGCATAGAAGTAGAACCCACTGTGGGAAAATGTGAATTACTCCCAGGTTAAGATTGCACAGGAACTGCATCCTTAAGGCACCTTCAGGCATTTTGCCTGTTACAGTTTCTAGGCAAAAGTTTTGAAGTAGCGTTTCCTTACTCTTCACGATGAGGTGGTAGAACTTGCTTCTTGCCTTCCTCCTTTTCTCTGGGGTCTCTTAAAACAAAGTCAACTAAAAGGAGGCATTAAAAACAAAGCAGAAGACAAATAATCTCAGCAAAACAGGGGGAGGGGGGACAAAGAAGCCGAACCAATTATTTCTAAAAGACTTCAAGGGTGTTATGCAGGAGTAACTGAAGGCAACGCGGCTCAAAGTCATTTGATTTAAGAACGCTTTGCAAAACAAAACAAAATAAGTGTACATAAAAAGGCTGAACCAGCATAAAATTAAAAGCAGCTGGGAAATAAAAACCCTCACAGTGCATTCTTATGCATGTTTACTTAGAAATAAGTCTCATAGTGTTTAGTGAGGCTTACATCGTAATAAGTGTGTTTAGGACTGTGGCCAAAGAAGAACTATGGAGACCAAGCTTCTATGCCCAGAAAGGATTGGAAGCTTTTCCAAGAGGAATCCTGTTTGTTTAGACCTTTTAGACAGGATTTATGTGTGCTTTCCAGAACAATTTATCCGGCAACAATGCATTGAGAAGGAACAGTGGGACACACTATTCTGCTTACGGCAGAGATGGAGAACCTGTGGACTTTCAGATGTTGCTGGATTTCAACTTCCATCAGCCCCAGAAAGCAAAGCCAATGGTCAGGGGTGGTGATGGGAGCTAGAGCCCAGCAACAACACCTAGAGGGCCAGAGTTTCCAAGCATCACTCGTTTACAGATATCATTCAGCAACAGAAGTGGCTCCCCAACTGTGGAATGCTCTCTCCAGAGAGACGAACCCAGCATCATCATTATCGACTTTTAGGCACCAGGCAAAGACCTTTACCCAAGCATTTGGCTCTTAATTTGAGTCCTATTATGGTATGATGTTACCCTAGTCTGCATTGGTGTTCATCTTTTAAAAAGGTAAAGGGACCCCTGACCGTTAGGTCCAGTCGCGGACTCTGGGGTTGCGGCACTCATCTCGCTTTATTGGCAGAGGGAGCCGGCGTACAGCTTCCGGGTCATGTGGCCAGCATGACAAAGCCGCTTCTGGCGAACCAGAGCAGCGCACGGAAATGCCGTTTACCTTCCCGCCGGAGCAGTACCTATTTATCTACTTGCACGTTGACGTACTTTGAACTGCTAGGTTGGCAGGAGCAGGGACCGAGCAATGGGAGCTCACCCCGTCACAGGGATTCGAACCGTTGACCTTCTGATCGGCAAGCCCTAGGCTCTGTGGTTTAACTCACAGCGCCACCCACATCCCGTTCATCTTTTAGTAGGGTGGAATAAGACATGCCTTTTTCTATGATACTGGATGAGCCCTTTTAGCCAATAATGTTTTTATATCTTTCCAATTGTGTTTAAAAAATTTTTAACAGTGTACGCTTTTACAACAGTGAGTTGCTTTGAGTCATTTTATGGCGTAAGTGACGAATAAAGGCAGCAAATAGTAACAACACAGAGGCTTTCAAACTTTCTCTGTGCTGCTGATGAAGTTGTGTTGAGGCTTAACAGGCCTGGTGACCTCCCCCTGTAAACAGAGGGCAGCGTTCGCCTAACGAACCCCATCAGCAGAAGCCCTTCTCTCCTTCCCCCAATGCCCACCCAAATTGGCTCTGGGGGGTGCCCGGTAGACCCTCGAAAACAGTGCAAGGGGCAGGATATTTCCATCTAGCACAGGCAGAATGACTGAAAGAGCACAAAACTGAATCCTACGCAGGATGTGCACCTTAGAATAAAAAACACTTAGAACACCGTGGGCGGGATTCAACTGAGTCACGTCACTTGCAAAATGGGGTTTTCCACCCTCCCACCCGTGCGTGCCCAAAATTGGCTCTGGGAGGTTCAGGAGAATCCCAGAACAGTGCACAGCAGGGGGAGATGGGGACTGTTTCACCCAGCAAGCCGAAATGCTTGCACTACTGTAATAATAGTGTGATGCTGAGTTCCTCCCCGTGTTCCCAGAATCCTCTGCCGTGTGCAGGGTTACCCCTTCAAAGATGTTGCTCTAGAAACAATTTCTCCTTGACCACAGCCAGGCCTGTAGGGCCTCACCATCACCCATTAGGATCTAATAGCACAGGGGTGGCCAACTCCCAAGAGACTGCGATCTACTCACAGAGTTAAAAACTGGCAGTGATCTACCCACTTTTTGGGGGTTCAGGTCAAAGTTATTAGCTTTTTTTAGGAAGGAGGAAGGCCCATTTTGGGGGGTTTCGGGTGAAAGTTGTTGAGTTTTTTCAGGGAGGGGGCAAAATGTTGAGGGTTTTTTAGGGGAGCCAGAGTTGTTCATCTTCTTTGATCTACCACAGACATCCAGTGATCTGCCGGTAATCACGATCTACCTGTTGTACATGCCTGTAAATAGCATAAGCTGCCCAGAGTGGCTGGGGAAACCCAGCCAGATGGGTGAGGTATAAATAATAAAATTATTATTATTATTATTATTATTATTATTATTATTATTATTATTATCTCACAGTCTTTTGCATTTTGGACAGGAAGTGGTGGCAAACTGCTTCAGGGACATTTGTCCATCTTTTCATTAAGAAAACTCTGGTATATTTCCCAGTAAACCTCTAGGCTCCTCTAGAACACAGTATGGACAACATATGGACTAAATATGTACCCATACTGAAACAAGTACTCAAGACTGACCTTCTCCAGCAAACATCACATTTGACATTACCTATCGCTTTCTTCACACTGAGAAGATAGTCCTCTCTCATTTCATCGGAGAGGGCATGGATACTTTCGCTGAGCACTTTCAAATGTTGCGGCACGAGTGCCAAGACATGCTCCAGCCAGGAGTTCTCCATTGGGGCCACGTGTTCCGTATCTATCCCGTGGCGAATGTAATAGTAGTATTTCTGCAAAATCAGAACATCACAGGAGATTCAAACCAGAACGTGCTACGAAAAAACAAAGCTATTTCTGGTGTTGATGGATGCATGAGTTCCCTCCAAAAATCCCGCCCACCCCCCTTTAAGAACCTAGAGAATAGAAACATATGTGATTGTGCTGACTACAATTAACCTGTGCATGCGCGACTGCATGGTATTTATTTGCACTAGGCTTTCCACTTCCCCTTGCTTCCCGTTTCAAACTTATAACCTCTAACACAGAGCCTGTGGCCCCTCCAGATGCCATGGAAATAACTCCAGCTCCCTAGCTGCTGGAGATGCGACAGAGATAATGCTCCCCTAAAATATATGTTTGTACTGTACAACAGCGTTTCCCAACCGGTGTGCCGCGGCACACTAGTGTGCCGCGAGACACCGGCTGATGTGCCGCGAGAAAACGCCGGCAACGGAAGCCCCCGGCGCACCGGCAGCGGAAGCTCCCGGCACGCCGCCCCCATCGCCCAACTCCGCTGTCCGCCTGGCCGCGTCTCCTGACCCAGAGTTACACTGGGCGGGAGAAAGGACGCCGCGCTACAGCTGATCCCAGAGGTAACTCTGGGTCAGGAGACGCGGCCAGGCAGACAGCGGAGTCCGCTTCAGCAGCGCTGCTTCAGCCGCTTCTCCTCCGCTTTTTTTGGCTTTTTTTCTGTTTTTGCTGCTTTTCCGGCGGGTTTTCGGGGCTTTTTCCCCTCACCATGGCGGCGGTTTACCTCCCGCCCGCCATGGCTGCAGGCGGGCGGCTCCGCAGCCGCTTTTCCGCCTTTTTTTTTTTCCTTTTTCGCCATGGTGGGGAGGCTTTCCCCCGCACGCCATGGCTGGAGGCGGCCGGCTCTGCTGCTTCCCGCAGCGCTGCAGCCAGGAGAGCGAAGCCAGGAGAGCGCTCCTTCCCGCTCTCGGTTTTTTGGCACGCCATGGCGGCTGCGGCGGCGGCGAGGACCCCTCAGAGCCGCCTACAACGAAAGGAGAGCTGCGGGAGCCTGGCCGTCCACATCAAAAAGGTAAGTGACCCCTGGGCGCCGCCATTTTGTTCTGTTCCCCGCCGCCATTTTGTGGGTGGTGTGCCGCGAGATTTTTTTTAACGAAACAAGTGTGCCGTTGCCTAGATTAGGTTGGGAAACACTGCTGTACAACATCCTACACTGAATATTTTTTGGGAGAAGGTAAGAGAGATGATCTCTTTGCAGGGGGAAATGTCCTTTTGAATTATACACCCAACACATGGAATCTAAGAAAGGGACAATATGAATGGACTCGCTGTACTACGGCAAAAAGACTGGTATTGATGAACTGGAAAAATAAAATTACAATTCCCTTTAATGATTGGATTGACAATATGTACAAATTTGCTGCACATGAACAATTTGTGTACAAACACAGACTTGCTATGGACAAATTTAACAACATCTGGAATTAATTTTTATACATACCAATTACCATTTTAGGTTAAGGTCTGGCTAACTACAACAACAAATTCCCCCCTTTTGTGTAATGTACACAATATCTTCTTCTTGTTGTTGTTCTGTTTTGTTTTCTACAAAAGTACCATTTCTTGTTCCTTCTTTTTGTGTCTTATCCCACTCACAGGTGGCACTATGGTCGAAACCACTGAGCCTCTTCGGCGGTTTGAATCCCCGCGACAGGGTGAGCTCCCATTGCTCTGTCCCAGCTTCTGCCAACCTAGCAGTTCGAAAGCACACCAGTGCAAGTAGATAAATAGGTACCAATGCGGCGGTACCAATGTCCCGTTGCACCAATAGCGATTTAGTCATGCTGGCCACATTACCCGGAAAGCTGTCTGTGGACAAACACCGGCTCCCTCAGCCTGAAAGCGAGATGAGCACCACAACTCCATAGTCGCCTTTGACTGGACTTAACCGTCCAGGGGTCCTTTACCTTGACCTTTTACCTTACTCTATGCACTTGTAATTTTGTGCTTTTTATTTTTCAATAAAGAATATAAAATAAAACAAAAACTCCCAGCAGCCCCAACCAGCATGGCTGAAAGTTTGGGAGTTTGCCCATCCACAAGCCACAGGCTCACTTCCCTTCTGAAGTCACTGAAAACCCCCATGGAGGATCATCATCAATGTATGAGTGGACGCTGTCCTTGAGTTCACCTGACCAACTTACCACCTTGCCCTGCCCCATCCCTGCCACAGCTGGGAGCATCACCACTGATGAGAGCACCACTGCCTCTCTGGCCCCCAGCACCACTGCCGCAGTCCTAATGTTTCAATCCTGCTTTCCCTCCCCTTGATAAACACTCAAATCAAAGAGTCATTGTCTTGTTTACCAAAATGTCTTTTTCTATGCCCTCTGTTGCCCCAGGTTTGGCTTCTTCTATGGAAAGCTGCTCCTCCTCGGTAAGGTCCGGCTCCCTAACGAAAGCAAACACGACAATTCAATCACAATGGTTTTCAAACTCTGGTTGGCAAATCAGTACTGATCTTAGTTAAGTCAGTAGCAAGGGGATTTGCTTAGCCCCATGCTGCTGGGCAGAAAGCTCTGTTGTTTCCCCCCCTCCTTTCTCAAAACTGACCTTTTTTTCTTTTTCTTTTGGTGGTCATCCTTTTTTAAAAAATAATAATAATAAATGTATATTTGCACATTCGAAAAGAGGAAAGAACTTAAAAAAAAAATTACACAGAAGCTCACATGATGATGTTAACAAGAGCACTTCTGAAATTTTCCCGGTCCTTTTTGCCGCCAGGTTTAGCTTTAGAAGTTGATGGTCCGGCACCCAGATCACTGGCCGGAAGAGGTTCCTGCGCTTTCCGCTTCTGAGCCCTCTGAGCCAGATATTCTCCTAGGGGAGGAAAGGAAGATTTTGTGCGGTACCAGCTCAAATCCACATAGAATTGTAGAGTTGGAAGGGCTAGCTCAGTTTTGTAGAGCTAGAGACTCTTAATCTCAGGGCTGTGGGTTCAAGTCCTATGTTGAGCAAAAGATTCCTGCATTGCAGGGGGCTGAACTAGATGACCTTCGTGGTCCCTTCTAACTATATGATCCTATGATACAAGAAGCACCTCCCTTTCTTAGCTATGAAGGGATCGTCTACTCCAACCCCCCCTGCAATGCAGGAATATGCAGCTGTCCCAAACAGGGATCGAACCTGCACCCTTGGCGTTATCAGCACCGCGCTCTAACCAGCTGAGCTACCCAGCGTGTGGCACCAAAGCTCTGCAGAACCAGCTCCTGCCTCTCCCAAAAGAGAGTTAAGAGCCTCTTTCCAAAATGTTATCCATTGCATGAAAACGACAGAAGGTGGGAAAGTGACAAATCACTTCAAGGTATCCCACAGGAGCTGCGAAGTCGGATCCTTAAAGCGTCAGCTGCCTGGGGTTATTTATGAGCTGCGGTATCCTGTGCATTTGACAAGTAATCTGGGAGATCTAAACGCCCTGAGCCATGCACACCAATTTAGCTGAAGGAAATATCTAAGCCAGTTCAGATGCACTGGAGCAAGACTCTGATCCGAAACCTTGCTCAGTCAAGAACCGGTGCTTAGCATGGCGGTATCACCTTACCAAAGCAATGTCATGAAGTTATGCCAACATTAGACAAGTGCATCGAGAACAAGGCTATCTGTGTATCAGAAACCAGTATAGGCTGGATTAAGCTACCCAGTTCTGTTAGTGGAAGAAGAAGAAGAAGAAGAGTTTGGATTTGATATCCCGCTTTATCACTACCCGAAGGAGCCTCAAAGCGGCCAACAGTCTCCTTTCCCTTCCTCCCCCACAACAAACACTCTGTGAGGTGAGTGGGGCTGAGAGACTTCAGAGAAGTGTGATTAGTCCAAGGTCACCCAGCAGCTGCATGTGGAGGAGCGGAGACGCGAATCCGGTTCACCAGATTACGAGTCTACTGCTCTTAACCACTACACCACACTGGCTCTCCACTACACCACACTGGAAGCAAGTGCAAGGACTCCCGCTAGCCAAACAAGGCTCCCCCCTCTATCCCTGTGTGCCACCACCTTCCCCAAATCCCAGGGTGCAAGGGGAGTAAATGGGAGATCGTTCCATCAGGCAAGCAAAAATTCCACTCCACATATCTTCCAGGTTATTACAATGGGGGAAAAACAATGCATGCCTAGTGATATAACCATTTTCATCTGTACACAAGTATCCAGCTTTATGCTTACCAGGTGTTACCTCGTTTCTTATCATAAACTCTGCTGGAACATGTGCCGCCTCCTCCTCTCCCCGCAGGTGGAACGAAGGAGGATTCTGATGCCATATCGGCTTACAATTTATCTGAAACATTTAATTTCACATTTGTAGGAAGATGCTAGCAACTATTTCCGGACAGTCCTTAACACTGTTTGCAAGCCATTTCAAAGAAGTCAATTCAACAATATCAGTAAGCAGGCAAAATAAAATAAAATAAAATCCATTTGCAAACGAACATGCAACTAATGCAATTGTCTGGATGACCACTGCATTTTGGACAGGGATGTGCATTCAGATACGCACTTGCATTGTCAAACAATACAGAATCTCTTGCTGGATATGTGGATCTCTTTCCCGATCTAGAAATCAGTTTATGGTTACAGTAAGGGATCTGTACTCCTGAAATTGCTGTCCAGCAACTACAAACCTGTATTTGATGCTGCTGCCCAGGGAAGGGACAATACCAGCAGATGCAAATATCTGCCTTGTGTAGACAAAGGCAGCACTCAGTGCCACTACTCACAGATCTACTACGTGAGTGGTGATCCATGCACAGACAGCCATACGCACAGAAGCAATGCCGTTGCAGCCCCTGAACTTCCTTTCCAATAGATGTGAATGGTACCTTGCTATCTTTCAATGGAAATGAAAGCCAAAACCACTATGAGTGGTTATGCCATGTATTTCACCATGGGCACACATGAGCTTTGCTGCTCATGGCTGTATCTGAATCAAAGGCACTGCCATAACCTTCAGCAGAATCAGGGTGTTCATAAAGCTCGCTGGGAGAATTTGGGCCTGTCAGCATTTTTTTCAGACTAGCCTACCTCACAGGGATGTTGTAAAGATAAAAGGGAAGGGGGCTACGTATACTGCCCTTGAGCTCCTTGGGAGAAATAAATGGAGGAACTATTCAAGATATATGCTTGTACGCATTTGCTATCCACCAGAATTTTCTATCTAAAGGCATGCTTTAAAATGTTTAGCAAAGCAAAAATTACCTTATCCACCAGTGGCAAGAATTTTGCTAAAGGCTTCTCCAATTTCCCTTTGTTGGGTGGCTTGGGCTGCAAGGCAGTGAAAATAGTAGGCAAAATAAGACATGTATACCTTTAATATGAAACTTTAAAAACGTTTTTACAGCTGCAGGTCTAATCGCATTTACGAGGAGCAAGCTCTGTACAGGACGGCAGGGCTTGCTTCTGAATAAACATGCCTAAGCTTAGGTTGTTGCTCGTTTATTCCAGTACACTGCCATCCTTTTTTTTCCTCAGCATTCAACAGCTACATGCACACCAGTATATATTTCTCCCATTAACTTTAGCAGAGCTTTTGAAAGAAACACATTCAAATAAAGGATGGAAGCACTGCTGCTGCATCAGTTTCACTAAAACGAATGAACTTGCACAAGAACTGCAGCTGCTCCATTGAAAATGCCCCACAGTCTAAGAGACAACAGCTCACTCCTGAGTACTCCCAGGACCCAGGTGGCACTGTGGTCTAAACCACTGAGCCTCTTGGGCTTGCCGATCAGAAGGTCGGCAGTTCGAATCCGCGTGACAGGGTGAGCTCCCGTTGCTCGGTCCCAGCTCCTGCCAACCTAGCAGTTTGAAAGCATGCCAGTGCAAGTAGATAAATAGGTACCACTGCGGCGGAAAAGTAAATGGCGTTCCGTGCGCTCTGGTTTCCGTCACGGTGTCCCATTGCACCAGAAGCGGTTTAGTCATGTTAGCCACATGACCCAGAAAGCTGTCTGTGGACAAACGCCGGCTCGCTCGGCCTGAAAGCGAGATGAGCGCCGCAACCCCATAGTCGCCTTTGACTGAACTTAACTGTCCAGGGGTCCTTTACTCCCTGATTGTTAGGAGCTACAAATTCTTCTTTCTCTGGATTTTGAGCTAACCAACTGAAAGATGACCCAGTCACCAAATCAGACCATTATCTCTCAAACTGTTTCACAGACACATCTCCTGGAATCAAAGATGAAAATCTCCAAAATAGTGTAATGGATGCATTTCAAAAACAATGCAACACATACCCAAAGCTGCTGCCACCACAATGCACAGTGAGCTGGTTTTCCCATTCAGTTCAATGGAACAGAATTCCATTGCACAGTGCATCCTTGCACTGGCAGAACACTTTAGCTGGATACTACCCACAGAAATTAAGCCTCTGAAGTTTTCACATCATTTAATCTCCATAGCTTTTTTTAAAAAAAAAAGCTTTACCTGCTAAATATTTACACCGTGGGGTGATGTTTGCAGGCACCAGAGCAGCATCACTGGACTGGAGCAGGAAATTGTTATAGAAATGCCAAATGCATACCAAATGCATTGTTGGAAATAGCATCCAGCTTCCAACAGCTTTGTTCCCTCAAGGTATAACCTATTCTATACAGTGGTACCTTGGTTCCCAAACGCCTTGGTTCCCAAACGCCAAAAACCCAGAAGTAAGTGTTCCGGTTTTTGAACGTTTTTCGGAAGCCGAACGTCCGATGTGGCTGTCGGCTATTGTTTCCAGGGCGCTTGCACCAATCAGAAGCTGCGCCTTGGTTTTTGAACACTTCAGAAGTCAAACGGATTTCCGGAACGGATTAAGTTTGGCGCTTTTGTGTTTGCTATTTATTTTGCATTTTTGTTTTCGAGGCTTTTCTGGTTTATTTGTTGTTGTGACTGTGTGGAACCCAGTTCAGCTACTGACTGACTGACTGACTGTGTGACTGCGAAAATGGATAAAAGCCCCCCATCCAAACAATGACTATCATCAGTGCAGGTAAGAAAAAATAACAATTTTAATTTTTATCATCTACAATACTGTCTTGTTTATTTTATAGTACAGTACATTGATTATTGCTTTCATTTTATGGATCAATGGTCTCATTAGATAGTAAAATTCATGTAAAATTGTTTTAGGGGTTGTTTTTAAAAGTCTGGAACGGATAAATCCGTTTTGCGTTACTTTCTACGGGAAAGAGCGCCTTGGTTTTGGAACGCTTTGGTTTTGGAATGGACTTCCAGAACGGATTAAGTCTGAGAACCAAGGTACCACTGTATTCTATATTTATCCAGTCCATGATTTTGGAAGCCTGCCTATTTATTTATTTATTTATTTATGCAAAAGAATCTGCTTCCTCTCTTATTGGAAATGCTTCTAGGAAAAAAGTGCTGCCACTTTAAGATGTTGTGAGAACACCAGCCTCCCCCTCCCCCCACCCATACAAACTGTCTGCTTAAGTTTATTTTTCAAAAACTAATTTAAAAATTATATGAACAGCTGCAAGGAGGATTACATCCCTTTTAAATGCCTGACTTTGAAGAGCCTGGGCTGCATTTTTGTTTTCCTAGAGGATGTCATCCTGCAATCAACTTTCCGCTAATGAGATGAATATATTAAAGTCTCCTTCAACAAATATGGCTACACCACCTGCTCCTTCCTTAAACAGCACGGATGTTTAAGTAAATGTCAGGAAGGGGGGGGGGGAGGCATTTTGAAAAAAAGAAAAAAGAAAGCTTATCCCGTCTATTTGCTTTATACTAAATAGCAAAAAAAAAAAAAAAGAGGGTTTCATCAACTTCAGGGGGGAACACAACCTCCTATTCTAGAGTAACATTAAGTGGCAAGCCTTACTTGTTTAAATGAATTTCTGTAACCAAGCTAGTGAAAGATCGCCCCCTACTGCTGAAAACAATGAAGTGCAGATATTTTTGTCCGCATGGACGGACACTGGTCCCACACTACACTGACAGGTTTTGTGCAAAATCATTTCTCTTATCATCTCTCCTTATTTGATTTCTGTGTACATCAGATGTTAATTCCTGACTAACTAATCTCTCTGCCTTACCTTGAGAAACATGTATGGTTATACACGATGCATGGCTATTGTCTCAGCAGGTCTACAATTTACTTCAAGGTGAAATGACCTGACAAGGTGTTTCAATTTGTTACCTGTCGTTCATCAGCACATTAACAATTGGGAACAGATTACAGTCACAGGACTATTGACCAGGAATTATAAATAGTCTGGAATCTCCAGTTTAATAAATCTGAGTTCTACAACTGACTTTTTAAAACGGCACTTTAAAAATCTGCTTTTTATTTTTTATTTTAAGGAGCCTGATTGGGGTAAGTGTTAATACTAGTGCAGCCTCTTTGCATTTTTGTAGACCAAAACTCCATGTTCTGAAGAGTTTAAATTTTTGTCTGACAATTTCACCACCTGTTGCTAATGGCTCTCTCTTCACCTCCAGGCAGGAGTTTCTTGGTAGCTCTGCCAACCTCAGAAATTAGAGGAATGGCAGCTTAAGAGGGCCTTCTCTGTAGCAGCCCCCAAATTCTCCCTCGCTACAAAGATGCATCTTCATTATGCAGTGTCTGTCATGTGCTGAAGGTGCACCTCTTTACCCCTGGCCTTTTGACGGTTAAGGTATTGGGACTCACCCCTTCTGTTTTGGTTAATCTACATTGTGCTGCTTTTGCTTGGAATTGTTTTACTTGTTTATCCTGGTATATTTAAACTTACTTACTCCTTTTGGATTGCATGATTACATTGCATGTAACCTGTCCTGGGACTTAACAGCAAAGGGTGGGTAAGAAATCACTTGAATGAATGAATACGTAAGACCTGCACCAAGCCAAGCATAGCCAACCCTCCTCCACATATTGCGGCCTGCCAGCTGTACACCGCCCTTCATCCATAGATCTCAGGGCAGTTCACAGCATAAAAATACAAGATAAGAACACATATGATCATACTAAATAATAATAATAATAATGGTGCCCTGCTGGCATGCAAAATCATTTGCTGGTAGCTCATATAGACCCTCCAACTGTCCCTATTTTCCAGTCCCGGATTCATTTATTTCATTTATTTATTGAGTTTATATACCGCCCTATACCCGGAGGTTCTCGGGGCGGTTCACAGAACAAAATCAAAATATAAAACCACAAAATATATAATCAAAATAAAATAAAAAACCAGCCCAATAACACACACACACACACACACACATACACACACACATTTACAGGAGCCGTCCCAATTTCTGATTTGATCCTGGAACGTCCTGCTTTTCCTTATGTCCCTATTTTCATCGGATAAATGTCGTGTGCTTTGCTCATAGCGGAAGGGAATGAGTTTGCCTGGGGGAAAGTGAGCAGGGCACCAGGAGGAAAAAAAACTAGTTGCAAAGTTAAGTAAAGAGAGACACCGAAGAGCAGCCAATTTTTAAAAACTTTTAAATGACAGGCGGTGCCTCCTTTTTTGTGGCTCTTGGGAGCTCACACACGAGCAATAATCCTGCTAGCCAGGATCGACATTGGAAGCACTTCGAAGAGAGGGTTTCCATGTGATTTTTTGGGGGGGTGGGGGAGGCGAAGCAGCAATGGGGGGAAAGAGGGAAAGCTGAATTGTAACTAAAACACGCACAAACAATCACACAAACGTATACTTTCCCATCCCTCACCTGCTCGCTACTCATGGCTGGGTAGCCAGCTGCTTGCCCCTACGCTGAATACAAAGGGAGTGGTTGTTTTTTGGGGGGGCTACGGAGGCGCCTGCCGCTCATCCGCGCGTCTCCCTCCTCTCGGTTCCCCTGCGGGGATGTTGTGCTGAGCAGGGAAACCCCGTCGCCTAGCAACGCCTCCGACTCAAACCGCGCTTCCACCCCCCCACCCTTTCTTTCCTTCGGGAGCGAATGAGAGAGCAGAATCTCAACATTCCAGTCGCCGAAGCAGCGAACCCAAAGTTCCCATTGGCTCAGGGGAAGAGAGGGGCGTGTCCCCGTCACCCCCAGGAGTGAAAGTTCTGCGGAGACAAAGAGCTTCCCGCTTTTGCTTTTGAAAAACAACAACAACAACAACAACAACAATCACGAGTTGGACTCCAACTCCCATTAGCGCTCTGGGTCAGACTGGGTGATGGGAGTTGTTGTGCTGGTCATGTTGTGCGGACGCCAGTTTATCGTCTTCCAAAGCAAGGACTCTATTCCGAACTTAAAAATGGGAAAGTGTAATGTTTGTGGTCAACAAAAGAGGTTCAAAGACTCTCTCAAGGCAAATATAAAAAAAAGTTATAGGTAAAGGGACCCCTGACCATTAGGTCCAGTCGCGGACGACTCTGGGGTTGCAGCGCTCATCTCGCTTTACTTGCCGAGGGAGCCAGTGTTTGTCCGCAGACAGCTTCCGGGTCATGTGGCCAGCATGACTAAGCCGCTTCTAGCGAACCAGAGCAGCGCACGGAAACGCCGTTTGCCTTCCCGCCGGAGCAGTACCTATTTATCTACTTGCACTTTGACGTGCTTTCGAACTGCTAGGTTGGCAGGAGCAGGGACCAAGCAACGGGAGCTCACCCCGTCGCGGGGATTCGAACCGCCGACCTTCTGATCGGCAAGCCCTAGGCTCTGTGGTTTACTGTATAAACACTGACAACTGGGAAACACTGGCCTGTGAGCACTCCAATTGGAGAACAGCCTTTACCAAAGGTGTCATGGGCTTTGAAGACACTCAAACTCAGAACGCAAGGGAGAAACGTGCTAAGAGGAAGGCACGCTTGGCAAACCCTCCCCGTGATCAACTCCCGCCCAGAAACCTATGTCCCCACTGTGAAAGGACGTGTGGATCCAGAATTGGCCTCCACAGTCACTCACAGACTCACTGTTAAAACCGGCTACAATCTTACTCGGCTACAAGAAGCCCCCACAGCCTGCCAGGAAAAACAAAAACACAGTTAATATTTCGCCTGGCATAGAGACTGCTCACGTGCTAGAAGAGAGTGCAGCAGACACACCCGTAAGCTAAACAACTAGAATTCTACTGAGGGGGGGGGGGTCTGTAAGCTGCAACAAAATGTTGCAGTTTCTCACCACTAAGGAAATACAACAAGCGAATATATAGTAAGAGAAGCCACACAAGTGACGCTGACACAAACCCCACACATACACTAAGTAGAAAAATAGAAGCATTGCCACCCCTGACCCCACCCCACTCGCCATTCCCCCCTCCCCCTCTTTCCCCCTTTTCTTCCTAATGTAACACTAATGCAGGCTTCCATCACAATGTCCCGTTGCTCCAGAAGTTTAGTCATGCTGGTTACATGACCCAGAAAGCTGTCTATGGACAAATGCTGGCTCCCTCGGCCTGAAAGCGAGATGAGAGCCACAACCCCACGGTCGCCTTTGACTAGATTTAAGCGTCTAGGGGTCCTTTACCTTCACCTTTTTACTGGTGGTGATTAAGGAAGCATAAACAAGCTCACACAGTCTTTTACTCTTGATAAATTGTTTGAGAATAGCCATTCTATCCCCTTATTGACTATCCAGGAAGTGAATAATACGGAAAATGCAGTTTACCTTCCCACTGCAGTGGTACCTATTTATCTACCCGCACTGGCGTGCTTTGAACTGCTAGGTTGGCAGGAGCTGGGACAGAGCAACGGGAGCTCACCCCGTCGCGGGGATTCGACCTGCCGACCTTCTGATCAGCAAGCCCAAGAGGCTCAGTGGTTTAGACCACAGCGCCACCTATATCCCTGTACGGAAACCCGTAGCACTAAGTTTCCAAGGAAAGGTTGGGCATATTAAAGAGATATCAGGGAAACAACCTCAGTTGCCCTGTTCTCAGACATTTGGGTTGTTTTTTAATACAGCTTTTTCTATCTCTTGCACTGGGGATTCAAATAGGTGTAGACTCATCAAAGTATATAGGCATATTCATTACAGTGCAAGCAAAATCAGAAAGTTTTGCTAATAGGGAAGAATTGGAACTCTTGATATGGTTAAGTGCAATAATCTTATCTGACCACTAAGGGGCATGTGTTCCCTTTCAAACCAACCTCTACCCCAGGAAATGCTCTGCATTACAGGAACGTTTGTATACAGGGTTTTCCCTTAGAATATCAATGCCGCTGCCTAATCTCCATGAAGCTGCTCAAAATATTACCACGGTCTTCCATTAATGTTTTGCACATTGCCTTGGGACTTATGTGGAAAGCAATTAATAAATAACAACCAGTACTTCTTTTGTTTAAAAAAATTAGGGGCTAGTACGCGGGTGGCAGGTGATGCAGGTGGCGCTGTGGGTTAACCCACAGATCCTAGGGCTTGCTGATCAGAAGGTCGGCGGTTCAAATCCCCGCAACGGGGTGAGCTCCCGTTGCTCGGTCCCAGCTCCTGCCCACCTAGCAGTTCGAAAGCACGTCAAAGTGCAAGTAGATAAATAGGAACCGCTCTGGCGGGAAGGTAAACGGCGTTTCCGTGCGCTGCTCTGGTTTGCCAGAAGCGGCTTAGTCATGCTGGCCACATGAACCCGGAAGCTGTACGCCGGCTCTCGGCCTATAGAGCGAGATGAGCGCCACAACCCCAGAGTCGGACACGACTGGAACGAATGGTCAGGGGTCCCTTTACCTTTACCTTACGCGGGTGGCTAGTACGCCGCCCCGGGTGGCGAGGAGGCTTCCTCCACCCCTGCACAGACGGTCTGGGAATCAGTGTGGTTTTACATGAGTAGAATGTGTCATTTTATGTAAAATGCATCTCTGGGTTATTTGTGGGGCCTGCCTGGTGTTTTTACATAAGTAGAATGTGTCCTTTTATTTACAATGCATCTCTGGGTTATTTCTGGCTCATAGGAATTTGTTCATTATTTTTTTCAAAATATAGACTGGCCCACCAAATGGTCTGAGGGATGGTGGACTGGCCCACGGCTGAAAAAGGTTGCTGACCCCTGATTTAGCACATCTAGCTGCACCTTGTGAGTTACTGTTCTCATTCCAGCCCATTTGCACAATTTTTCATTTCCTTGCTCTTTATCGTCAGCTGCCTGAACTTTACACCTAATCTATTATGTCATGTGTCAGTCCCTTCCTCACCTGCTGCCACCAGCATTTATAAGATAAGCTAGTGGCTGTCACAGCTAGGTTCATATTCCACCTCCCCCCCCTTCATTATATTTAGTGCAATAAAATACCTTATCACACTCTTTTAGTCCTTGACCTCACTGCTATGGAATTGTGTTTACATAATTGCCTGTGACAACAACCAACAAGAAATTTCCTGCCACTTCTGTCAAGCGGGATGTCGTAACAGATCGCCAACCAAATGACTGCAAGTGGCAAAAACAGAATTTCATATGCTGAGAAGGAATTTGACAGCAACATCTTTCCAATGTCTGCAAGTGATTAAAAAAAGAATGTGGTTTTGGAAGGGAAAAAACATTATGTGAGGAAGACACACACTAACCAAGGCACATGTACAAAGATAACATTTTCTCCACCAATAAGTAACCCAGAAAAGGCACTTTTGGACAGCATAGTACCTCTACATGTTTAAAACTCTCTCACTCACTCACTCTCTGTCTCTCCTTCTCTCTCTCTCTCTCTCTCTCTCTTACACGCACACACACACACACACACAGAGAGAGAGAGAGAGAGAGAGAGAGCACTCTCAATACTTGGGCATGTTACAGGCATGTTATAAATTCAGACATTATTATAAATTCACATAAGATTGTGACTTTGCAAAACATTATCTGGATTTTATTAAACCTACTTGCTATGCTTTAGTTCAATGTTCTTCAGCCTTGAGTTCCCAGATGTTGTTGGACTACAACTCCCATCATCCCTGACCATTGACTAAGTTGTCTGGGGATGGCGAGAGTTGCAGTCCGTGATATTGGCAGTTGCTGCTCTTCCATCTGGGATCCAGTAGGCATCTTCTATTTTGACGTTTCCCGCCTTATGCAGACAATTAAGGAAACGTCTTTTGGAATACTAGTTAGCCGATGGGCTAAATTTTTACGTGCATTTTTTGCAACCTTCTTATATAACGAAATTGCAAGGCTGTCGTCATGCTGCAGTTCACATGGACGCCTATAGGCAGCAATGGGAACTGCAGTGCGACGACAGAACAGTAGGTGGGCAGGCAAGCGACTAAATGAGCAGGCAGCCCAGGCAACCTGCACAGCAACAGCTAGGACAGGCCGGGCCAATTCCCCAGTAACCATACTGCTGAGCTGTTGCTGCACACCTCACACCAACGATGACATTTTGGCCTCAGTAATGTGGGAGTCTGAGGAGGAAGGGACCAGAAGCAGAGCAAGATGGCTGCTGGGGAGAGGTCTGTCTTCTGGCTGTCTTCTGTGGCTCACTTGGGCTGTGGTTTGGCCGACCTGTATGGGGTGTGGTTTGGATGCGCAAGAAGGAATGAACTGGGGACAGGAAGGCAGGGTGTGCAAGCTCTCCTGCGCTCCCCCTGTCACCACAGCCTTTGGCAGTGGGGAGTGGGAAAGGGGAGAAAGTCTCTCCCCCATCCTGCCGCCACTTCCGAGGCTGCTGCTGTGCCAAGGAGGGAGAAACCCCTGCATTGTAAAATTAAGGCTTCCTTCTCTTCAGGCACTGACAGCGGCAGCGGCGACAGGGGGAAGCAAAATGGGGAAATAAACCTTTTTATCTCCTTCCTTCCCAGCAGCAGCGAGATGAAAAGGGAGAGAGGTTTGGTGAGGTGTAAGCAAAGGGGTGGTTTGAGAGACTTGTGAGGGGAACAGGTTTTGGGAAGAGCTGTGAGGGAAAGGGGGTGGTTGGAGGGGGTGTGGGCAAACTGTAAAGGGAAGAGGTTCTTCAGGTGTAAAGTGAGGGGGTTGATAGGGGGGGGTAGATGGTTTTTAATGCTTGATATTATATTATGTTTTTATATATGTTGGAAGCCGACCCAGGGTGACTGGGGCAATCCATCCAGATTGGTGAGGTATAACTAAAAAATTATTATTATTATTATTATTATTATTATTATTGGCAACAACAAGAGAAGGGGCACAATCCCCAGTATATACCTAATTGCTGTACACTGCTTTGATGTTTTAAACGAAATTGCAGTATACAAGTTTGTTTGTTTGTTTGTTTGTTTTTTTAATATCACCTTTGGTTCTGTGACAGAAGAAAGGTGGGATATAAATCAGGAAATAGAATGCATTTGGGGGGAAATATGGAAAACAGAGACTAAAGGGTTATCTAGCAGGCCCACACACTTTCACCCATTGTTGTCCAGTAGAATATAGACAGCTGTGTTCCCAATCCTGTTATCACCCTGATTTAACCCTATTTAAGTAAAATTTTTAATTAAAAAATGTAATATGGAACAATGTTACTGGGTTGATTTCCCCACACCATAAAACCCCCCAACAAATTAATAAAACAGACTTTTCTGTTCCATGGATTCCCAGGGTAGTGTGCAAGCCATTCCCCCATCTAGGCCCGGCCTGATCCAGACCTGCTTAGCTTCAGCAAGGTTGCTACATCAGGTGCCTTATTCTCATCAATCCATCTTTGCTGGGCAAAGTTTACGAAAAGCCATAAACGTTCACATGCGTGTTTAAAGACAACAGCAGGATAAACTCTGCCCTTGCCAACTAAGGTTCACAGAGCACGCCGGCTGTGTGTCAAAGGGCTCTTACAGCCTATCAAATAAGTGCTAGTGAAGGAAATGGGACTTTACACATCATAACAGGTATGGAGTAGTTTGGTGGAGAGGCAATAAATACCAAAACATTTTTATTATATGCCTGGGGAAAAAATTAAGAGGTCCTTTCTGTATTACACCAGGAAAACATTTCAAAGTGAGATGGAGACAGTGTGGCTTAAGCTGTCTGGGATAGCTCAGTTGGCAGAACATGAGGCTCTTAATCTCAGAGTCATGGGTTTGAGCCCCACGTTGGGGTCCCTTACAACTCTACGATTCTACATATTGTTGAAAAATAGGAAGCATCAAAATGCAAAGCTATTTCTGTCTAGTTTGCTGGCGTATCTGTCATCTAACATCAACAAGACTGAGGTCATAGAATACCAGATTGTATCTCCTCAGGTTTTCCCAGTAGTAATGTATGGAAGTGAGAGCTGGACCACAAAGAAAGCTGATTGCCGAAGAATTGATGCTTTTGAATTATGGTGCTGGAGGAGACTCTTGAGAGTCCCATGGACTTCAAGAAGATCAAACCTATCAATTCTTAAGGAAATCAACCCGGAGTGCTCACTGGAAGGACAGATCCTGAAGCTGAGGCTCCAATACTTTGGCCACCTCATGAGAAGAGAAGACTCCCTGGAAAAGACCCTGATGTTGGGAAAGATGGAGGGCACAAGGAGAAAGGGACGACAGAGGACGAGATGGTTGGACAGTGTTCTCGAAGCTACCAACATGAGTCTGACCAAACTGCGGGAGGCAGTGGAAGACAGGAGTGCCTGGCGTGCTCTGGTCCATGGGGTCACGAAGAGTCGGACACGACTAAATGACTAAACAACAACAAATCTCCTCAGGTGGAAAGTAGAATTTTGGACTGAACTGCTTTGGGTGGCAGGATGGTCCTATCAAAAGGATGTCGTAAAATTAGCATCAGGGAGGGGGATACACTAATATTTTTCTCTCTGATGTGCTCATTACCATGAGTAGCTAACCGCAAATCAGGTTGCAGATAGTCCAGGAGGAAAGGAAAGCTTGAAATCATCGCAACCACCCAAAAGGGGAGGTGAAGAGTTTCCTAAATCTATTTTGAACTTGGACCACCTGCTAAGCCCACTCTGCCTTCTACAAGGTGTGTCTTTTAAAAGAGGCCCCGTGGAACAATTAGGAAAGGTGGATCTTCACCTCCTCACCAGCATCTCATGCCCAGACTGTACAATGTCTCACATCTTGACTCATGCTTGGAGACAGCACCTCAGCTGGTATGACATCTTCCATCTGTTTCAAGGATCCCCCCTTTCCCTAGAAGTCATGCGCATAGCTCCACGTGTCACTAAGGATGGGGGGACCATAGAATCATATTGTAGAGTTGGAAGGGACCTCCAAGGGTCATCTAATCTAACCCCCTGAATGCAGGAATCTCATCCATGACAGATGACCATAAAATCTCTGCTTAAAGACCTCCAAGGAATCTACTTTCTTGCAAATTAGTTCTGTTCCCATTTGAAGGCAAGCCTACCTGATTTGCCCTTCTCCGGAGGATACACAAATTAAAACGCAACCACCCTTCAAAATTGGCACTTCGCTGAATTTTTAACCACACTAATTGGGTATATTAAAGGAAACATCTACCGGTATATTAGTGGAAATGACACACAACATGCATTATATCAGGGGAAACGGCGTGCATAAATGTTTGCATGCAAAGATTACATGCTAGGAGAAATTCACACTAAATTTGAACAAGGACTTCATAAAGAAATAATCACAAACTGATGTGGAAAAGTGAATGAGGATTAGAAATTGAGAGAAAGCAAAATTAACAGATGTGTTCATCCCTGTGTGTTACACAGTGTCAAAGTGTTGGTGCTGACCTTTAAAGCCCTAAACAGCCTTGGCCCAGTAGCCTATACCTGAAGGAGCGTCTCCACCCCCATCGTTCTGCCCGGACACTGAGGTCCAGCGCCGAGGGCCTTCTGGCGGTTCCCTCACTGTGAGAAGTGAAGTTACAAGAAACCAGGCCGAGGGCCTTCTCAGTAGTGGCGCCCGACCTGTGGAACGCTCTCCCACCAGATGTCAAGGAAATAAACAACTATCTGAAGGCAACCCTGTTTAGGGAAGTTTTTAATGTTTTATTGTGTTTTCAATATTCTGTTGGGAGCCACCAGATTGGCTGGGGAAACCCAGCCAGATGAGCGGGGTATAAGTAATAAATTATTATTATGAACTGGCAGGACAACTGGGAGGGGGAAGAGGATCCTGGTGAAGGGTGTAGCCAGGACTGGGACACACCTGGGCAAGCTGGGGATGAGGAAAGGAGGGGTTGGTGCAGGAAGTACTCACGGAGGGTACTTCAGGGTCTGCCCTTCCAGTGAGCACTCAGGGCTGATTTCCTTCAGAATGGATAGGTTTGATCTTCTTGCAGACTAGCAAATATAACTAATAATAAACACCATCCCTGAAACATCACAACACACACACACACACACACATGCACACACCACCCAGCCATAAAACCTTCCCACAACTTCTGGTTTTTTATTAGGAGTTGTAGGTACTGATATTCCAAAGGGGCAGAAAAGATTTTTTATGTATGTGACAACAGTCACATGGATGTTAGTAGCCCAGAGATGGAAAGAAGACAAAGTCCCTACCAAAGTCCCTGTGACATGTGTGGGGCATTCCACTGTGACGTGTGTGACATTCAGACAACGTTTTCGGTACATTTGTAATTATTTTGACCCTAAAACAACTGCTGGTTCGAAAGCAATTAATTGACATCTGTCATTTATGTTTAAGATATAATTAATTTGATTTGGAATATTTTTTATGTTGCCTGAATAGAGATATAAATTTTTAATTTTGCGTGACGTGTGTGACCATTTTGCAAATGATTTTCCCTCTCTTCTCAAGTTCTTTGAATATTTCTGTGAATTCTTGTAACATTCATGGAAATAAAAATTATTAGAATTAAGCCATATATGTGTAAATCCAAAAGAGGGGTTTTAGGAATATGAAGTAGCAATACTTAGGCTAAAAAACGATAAATAGTACTGTGACGTGTGTGACATTTAACGTGACGTGTGTGACAGCATATGAATTTTTTTCTAATGAAACCCTTAAAAATATCATTTGTGTGGATAATTGTTATCTTTTTACAGATTGAGGTTAACAAATTAATAAACATTAACATAAAAGTGGAATTGGACACAAAGCAATCATCTTTAATGTTTGCACAACTTGTAGAACAGCCTTATTCTACAAGGGACCGCCTCTCCTGGTATGCCCCGTGTAGGACCTTAAGGTCCTCAAATAATAACATTTTGGAGGTCCCGAGCCATAAGGATGCTAGGCTGGCCGCAACTAGGGCCAGGGCCTTCTCAGTACTGGCCCCGACTTGGTGGAACGGTGGAGACTAGGGCCCTGCGAGATTTGGCATCTTTCCGCAGGGCATGCAAGACAGAGCTGTTCTGCCTGGCCTTTGGGTTGGTTTTAGTTTAACCCTGATGTTTCATTCCTTTATGGTTTGATTGGTGGGCTACTTAAAAATGAGGCTGCATTTTAAACTTTAAATTGTATTTTAACTTGCATTTTAATTGATTGTTTTGTATGTTTTGTTGTGATTTTATGGGTGTTAGCCGCTCTGATTGTGATTTTATGGGTGTTAGTCTTGGCTGGGAAGGGCGGGGTATAAATAAAAATTTATTATTATTATTAATTTTATTTACAGTTACTGAACCAAAAATAGCATTGCATTGGTTCATTCGAACACATTCACTTTACTTTCAAATATATACAGTTCTCTGGCAAAGTGAATTAATTTTGGACAATTTACTCTAGCTATTTGTTCATCTGAAATCCAAGCCACATCTTCTTTGTTGGGAAACCGAAATTTTGCTTCAGGATAAGAACAAAAATCAAAGGTAGCCTCTCATAGAGTGCATTGCAGTAGTCCAAGCGAGAGATAACTAGAGCATGCACCACTCTGGCAAAACAGTCCACGGGCAGATAGGGTCTCAGCCTGCGTACCAGATGGAGCTGGTAAACACAGAATTCTGTACACAGAATTGACCTGCACCTCCATGGACAGCTGTGAGTCCAAAATGACTCCCAGGCTGCGCACCTGGTCCTTCAGGGGCACAATTACCCCATTCAGGACCAGGGAGTCCCCCACACCTGCCCATCCCGTCCCTCAAAAACAGTACTTCTGTCTTGTCAGGATTCAACCTCAACCCGTTAGCCTGATTGTGGGGGACGGACGAACTTCAAAGCGATTGTTAATGGATTGCTATCCCCTCACCATTGTGCTTGTAGAAGAATATAAGAGTGGCATTGAGTCATTGGTCAGCAGATGAATATTGATGGAGTATACATTTTTTGAGATGTTTTGAAGATGGCACAGTCACAGTTAGCCCTTTGATGCCAAATTATGGAGAAAAATACTGCAAAGCTTAATCATAATCTAATAAATTTTTCTGTCAAATATTTGTTTGCCATAACAGATGTACTTGTTATGATCTATGTTAATATTTTATTATTTACATGTATGTATTTGCATTTTTAATAAAAAAAATATGCTCCTGTCACACACGTCACAGTCACACACGTCACAAAAAGTGACGTGTGTGACTAAATTTAAAAAGCCCAATATTTTTTTATTTTTTTCCCCCCAAAAAAATCCATTTTTTTTTAGTGTTTTTAAGTTTAATAAGCTTATTAAAAAAAATTCAGCATGGTGAAGTCCATGGCTAAGCTATTAGATAAAAAATATTAACTTATTGTGACGTGTGTGACACTGGAAGCCAGAACCAGTCACTTTAACATGGACAAAATTTAATCAAAATCAAAAATATTTTTCTCCCAAGTATTTTTTGTCAGAACAGATATACTTGTTATGATATATGTTAATATTTTATTATTTATTATGTTTATTGCATTTTTAAAAAAACATGAACTCATTAAGATTTCGTTTAAAAAAGTGACTTTCTGAACTTGTACAGTTATTTCCAATTTTCACTCCCCCAATTTTCTTTATATCAAATTATATTGTCATTTTAACAAAATATACACTTTCAACTACATAAAATAATTTTTTGGGAATTTTATCTTTAAGTTTAATTTTTTGGCCACAGGACCACTTTTCATGGAATGCCCCTCGTATGTATTTTAATATTTGCTGGAAGCCACCTAGAGTGGCTGGGGAGACCCGGCCAGATGGTTGGGGTATAAATAATAAATTATTATTATTATTATTATTATTACCAGAGAAGAACAGCAAACTAAGCAGTTGGATTATGCCGAAATGGCAAAACTGACTGGAAGGTTCAGGAACCAAGAAGACCAAAACTTCAATAAAGAATGGGGGGGGGGGGATGTATAACTTATCTAGGAGAACACTGTAAGCAGATGAAAAGACTAGCAGAATTGCAATAACACTTGTAATGTAGCGAATATTACGGACAAAATGGAGAGAGATATAAAATATGGATTATGAAATAATACAGTGGTACCTCGGGTTACCGATGCTTCAGGTTACAGACGCTTCAGGTTACAGACTCCGCTAACCCAGAAAAGACCCAGGCAGGGGAAGGTGGTGCAGGAAGTACCCTCCAGGAGGCTGAGGCAGGCAAGGGCCCACAGCTGGCCAGGTGGGGCTCGCTAGCTCTGGGAGCAGCTGTGGGCAGGTGAGGGTCACAGGCTCATCAAACCCAGATGCTGCAATCAGCAGGCATAGTAGAAAAGGACATCAGAACTGAGGTGCTCTGTTTGCTCAGGTGCCTATGCTGGGAACCTTGATTTGGATACTTCTGGATCTCCAAGGGACTACTGGACTTTGGGTGTGGCTCCTTGGATTCACCCTGAACCTTGTTTCCTGACCTTTGGACTTCGCTTGCGTGGATCGACCCTCGGACTTTGGACTTGGCACACTGACTTGCTGCCAGGTAGGCCAGGGGGTCAGGACACACAGGCACATTCCTGGCAGGCAGTAGTTTGTAGACCCAGGGGTTGAAAGGAAAGGGAAATAATGCTAAAATGCCGCCCTCTCTCTCTCTCTACCTATCTCTATCTTGATGGGGAGAATCAACCATTTTTGCTTACCTTGAATGTTCAGGCCGAAACCACCAACATCTCAGAAATGATGCAATAGAAGCAGAACAGGCACAAAGAAAACCAATGCAAATTAGAAAATATCCACCATACTGGGGTAGCCAAGGTGGTACTCTCCAAATGCTTTTGGACTACAGCTCCCATCACCCCTCTCCATTGACCGTGCTGGCTGGGGCTGATGGGGCTAGGAGTCCAATAGCATCAGGAGGGGGCACAGATGCATTCGTTACCCCTGCGCAGTACATTTACTACGAGGGGAATGTAAACTGAAAACCTGCTGCTTATAGGAAGCAAGTCGTATGTTTTAGAAGCAACATGACTGAAGTATGTAAATTCTTGAATGGATAAAGGGAAGTGAATGGGGAATTGATTTGCCAAATTATTAGCAGTGGAAATATCTGCTGTCTGCTAGTGGGTTGTATCAAAACAAGTTCTCCTCTGGCCCAATTAAATTAATGGAACTGTGCTAAGCATGCCCATTCATTTCAATTGGGTTGCTCTGAGTTCAGGGCCAGCCCACCCGTGAGGCAAGGTGAAGTGATCAACTCAGGCAATTAAAAAATATATGTAGTACTAGCGGGCCCGGGCCACGCGTTGCTGTGGCTCATTTTATGCTTATTACCATCAGTAGCAGCCGTAGCCAAAATAAACCCCCACCTACCCCCGCTGACGTCGTGTGCACTCTGCACGCACTCAGGTGCAAAGCCGAGGAAGGAGGCCTCTGACGCCGTCTGAGGGAAAAGCACTATGGAAACGCACAGATAAAAAACACACATCGGGAGATCACTGAGGGACGATCACGGTGGCCATTTCCCGGCGTGCCTTGCCTGTGGCCTTTTCAAGGGGAAAAGTGCTAGTAACCCTCTACATAGAGGATTTGATTCCATTTCCCAGAGTGCCTTGAGCGTGCGGTTGGTTGGCATAATAAGCCCACCGTTTCCCAGCATGCCTTGCGGTTTGGGCAAAAGAGCTTAGTTCTCCCACAGGGCGCCTTGACTCCATTTCCCAGCGTGCCTTGCTGGTCCGGCCTAGTTAACTGCGAGAGGCGGTGCCCTCCATTTCCCAGCGTGCCTTTGACAAAAGAGATATTTACATTTCCCTGTTTCCCAGCCAAGTTAATCACTCAGGTATCAGAATCACTGAGACAATCACTCCCTCCTTCCTTGCAGAGAAACAGTTTGTCAGTTTGGGAGTAAAAATGGAGACAGGCCTGTGGCCTGTCTTCAGACGTGGCCTTGTTTTGCTTGGCACACTTATGAATGAACAATTATTATTTATATAGATAAGACCTTGATATTCTTACAACACCTTGCGGGTCCGGCCTAGTTAACTGCGAGAGGCGGTGGCCTCCATTTCCCAGCGTGCCTTGCAGCTATTAAAGGCCTATTAAAAGCCGAGTCAACTATCAGGGAAAGAGGCAGGCCATTGCTTCTTTGAACTCTATTTCCCAGACATCCTTGCGGCCCTGGCCTGAAGAGTCCATTGAGATATGACGCTGCCCTGCGATGAGCCTTTCTATTGGAAGCTGATGATGACACGTAATTTGTGCGCCAAATTTTTTTGCCTTTATTCTATGTTTTAGGCATGATAGGTTTGGATTTTTATTATGCCAGATCCTTCCTTGATGGTCATGCTACGCTGTGTCCTAAATTTGATGCGATTTGGTCCAGCGGTTACGGAGCACGCTGGTGTCCGCCGTGCACGCAATGGGAACATTTTTATATATATAGATTATGTATATTCTGCCCATCTCTGACTGGGTTACCCCAGCCACTCTGGACAGTTTCCAACAAATTAAAACACAGTGAGACATAAAACATTAAGAACTTCCCTATACAGGGCTGCCTTCAGATGTCTTCTAAAAGTCAGATAGTTGTTTATTTTCTTGACATCTGATGGGAGGGTGCTCCACAGGGCAGGTACAACTACTGAGAAGGCCCTCTGCCTGCTTCCACCAGGGCTGCAGATCCCAATGTCGATCTTTCTTACCCACCTTGTTTCTGAGGTAGATCATCCTTCACCCCTTCTTCCCTGGCGGGGAGGGGGTGTGCTATTTTGGGGTCTGCCTTAGGTGCTCACATGTCTTGGGGTGGCCCTGCCTGAGTATGAACGACACTGGATGCAGCCCACTACATCTGAATTCAGGAGTTTGCAGACTTCTGGCGAAGTTCACGGTGCCGTTTCCTGCATTGCTCGGGCTTGCTTGCAAGAGGAATAAATTTGTGACAGGTAAGCAGAGGGGGGCATTTTGCATTGCCAGCTGTTACCCACCCACAGAAATTGAATTATTGCTGCGCTTTCCAAAAATAGTAGGCTGCAAGCAACTACAGGTTTATTACATGAACCAGCCACCTGTGCCGTACAATGTTGCTGCGAGAAAAGGAACCGGTTTCCACAGAGCATACTTTTGTCTTCTGTGTGCATGGAATGCACTTGCTGGTAGAGCCTTACGTGCCATAAATATAAAGCATTGAAGCTCTTCTGAGAAACCTGAAGGCTGCTGTAATGCCAAAGCAAATACATGGGAACATTGTTCCCTCTACTGAAGACACAAGAATTCAGTCATGCATTTCTCCCCCCACCCCCCAGCAAGGTCAAACTTCCACTGATGTCAACAGAAGTTTTGTCTGTTGAGGGTGTGCTGCAACAGGACACTGGCAGCAATGAGCTTTTACTCACAAATGTTGTCGCTGGCTATGCCAAGGAACCTTCCCTTTTTTATTAGTCTAAAATGTAAGATTATGTTTACAGCATCCCCCATTCACCTGTTATTAACGGAATACGAAAGCCTCAGCTGGACCAGTTACAGGTAGGTAGCCGTGTTGGTCTGTCATAGTAAAAAATAAATAAATAAATAAAAAATCCTTCCAGTAGCACCTTAGAGACCAACTAAGTTTGTTCTTGGTATGAGCTTTCGTGTGCATGCACACTTCTTCAGATACACTGAAACAGAAGTCACCAGACCCTTATATATAGTGAGAGGGTGGGAGGGGTATTACTCAGAATTTGATGGTGGCCATCAAATGCCAACAGTGCCCTTCAGCTCTCTATATTGGACAAACAGGCCAAACCCTACACCAAAGGATAAATGGACATAAATCTGACACCAGGAATCACAAGACAGAGAAACCAGTAGGAGAACACTTCAATCTCCCAGGACACTCTATACAATATCTCAAAGTAGCTGTCTTATTGCAAATGAATTTCAGAAATAAACTGGAAAGAGAAGTTGCTGAATTGCAACTCATTACCAAGCTTAAAACCATGGAGAGCACTGGTCTGAACAAAGACATTGGATTCTTATCTCATTATACATGACAAAGCTATTTTTAACCTTCTCACCCCTTGCTTTTTCCTGTAAGACTAATTGCAGTCGTTAACAGTCGTCAACAGGTTTACCACAGCTATCAGCCAATCACCCATTCCCACCACCCTTCTGAGTAATACCCCTCCCACCCTCTCACTATATATAAGGGTCTGGTGACTTCTGTTTCAGTGTATCTGAAGAAGTGTGCATGCACACAAAAGCTCATACCAAGAACAAACTTAGTTGGTCTCTAAGGTGCTACTGGAAGGAATATTTTTATTTTTTATTTTGTTTTAACTGGACCATTTATTGTATTTTAATCTTTCATTGGAAGCCGCCCAGAGTGGCTGGGGAGACCCAGCCAGATGGGCGGGGTATAAATAAAAAATTATTATTATTATTATTATTATTAAATCAAGGTGCTCTCAAGTTCTTTTCCTTTCCCCGTATTAATTGCACCACATCTAGCTCTGTGGCATCTATTTCACTAATTCTTTGGCTTCCATTTTGCACACACACTGAAACAGTGTGCCATTTCTAATCACACCCCCCCCCCCCCAATTCTTGTGCACACTAGCTAGTCTATATACCGGTACCTTTCCAGTGAGAAACTGCAGAATTAGTGAACATACAACAAGGCTTTTTAGTTAAATGAGTTTTGACCAGGTAACCATCAGTGATTGCTTAAAAACAACAACAAAGAACAGTTATTTCTCCCTGCTGTACCTGTCTTTCTTCACTTTATTTCATTATTTTTATGAGTTGCTCTATATGTGTTCTCCAAGCGACAAATACACAGCAGCTTAACTTAACATAACCATAGGATACCAATTAACTCTACAAACCAGTAACCAAGGCAATAAAACCATTACCTGACTCCTTTTATTGCACTGCAATATTTTATTGTATTGCTAACCTTAAATAAAGGTCATTTTACATTCTTGAAAGCTGCCCAGAGCACTGTGATTACAGTGGAATAAATAGTTCCTTAAATTAGGGGTAGTTTAGCACACGTTGCTGGATTCCAACACTCATCAGCCCCAGCCAGCATGACTAATCGGGAATGATGGGAGTTGTAGTCTAGCAACACCTGGAGGGCAACAGATTCCCGCATTCCTGCCATAAATAAATGTGCAAACAAATACCATTTGCACAACTATCCAGGTAAAGAAAAGAAGTTACTTTGTAGCTGAATCCTCTCTGTCACTGTTCTTTTGATCCTGGCTGCCTTTGTACAGAGCAGGCATGGGGTGTGGTGCTGATAATGCCAAGGTCACAGGTTCGATCCCCATATGGGACAGCTGTATATTCCTGCATTGCAGAGGGCTGGACTAGACAGTCCTCAGGGTCCCTTGCAACTCGACAATTCTATGATTCTATAACTTCCATCAGTCCCAACCTGGCAAAACGTTCCTCTTTAATTTGGCCTTTGGCTGATTGACATCCAGTGCCCTTTTAAAATGTGTTTGGGAGGGGGAGGTTATTGGGTTGTTGTTGTTGTTTTTATTTTATGATGTATTTTGTGTTGTGATTTTATGTCGTTGCCACCCACCTGCTGGTATAGAGCAGTATACAAATTTAATAAATAATAAATCAGGGTGCCAATGATCAGGGGTGTTGGGATTCATAGATACAAAGGTGCCATGGGCTTTGAAGATGATTGAACTCAGGATGAAACAGAGAAACATGCTAAGAGGAAGGCACATTTGGCAAACCCTCACAGGATCAATTCCCGCCTGGAAACCTATGTCACCTCTGTGGAAAGACGTGTGGATCCTCCACAGTCACTTACGGACTCACTTTTAAAACCGTGTTTATGGAAGACAATCTTACTCGGCTACGAGATATCGCCAAAGAAGAAGAGATTAATAGAATTGTAAAGTTGGAAGGGACCGTGAGATGCAGGAATTTTTTTTTGCCCAACATGGGCCTCAAACCTATGACTCTGAGGTTAAGAGTCTTATGCTCTACCGACTGAGCTATCTATCCTTGCACATGTGCCTGATTGAGCATAGCCCACCCACATCTGGGGGGACACCGATGTCCCATCCCTGATAGATAACTTTTCATTGCTAGATCATAAAAAAAAAAATCCTCAGCCTTACCACCAGCGAGGAGCACTCGTAACAGTAGCTACAGCAATAAATGCACTCCCTCTGTTTGTTACCTATGTTAATAAAGCTTTTTATTTAACTGTGAGCCAACACGGAAGTATGTTGGTGCCTTCCACTACATTCCTCAAAGCCACAAGGGTGCTTTCTTTTGAAATGTCAGAGGCAGGTCAGCTTTTTTCAGAACAACATTGATGGCTTCCCAACGAGGTTCTGAGTGCAAACCATGATGTTTGTTATGCAGAAGCCAATGGGCTGGTCTTTGCCAATATCTAGCCCACTTCAGCAGATCAGAAACGAGTTTTTTCAAACCAGGAAAGTGTTCAGAAGTGTTAATCCTGTTCAGAAGTGTTAGTCCTGTTCAGAAGGAAATATCCTTGGAAATAAAATTTTTAGAAGGGAATTGAAAATTAATAATGGGGAAGACAAATGCATCTCACTGCAGAGGGCAGTCCACAGAGAGCTACCTCTTTGGAAGTCCATCATGGGCCAATTGGTAGCCCTCAGTGGCAGCAGAACCAACAGGGCAAAAAAAGGTAAAGGACCCCTGGACGGTTAAGTCCAGCCCAAGGTGACTATGGGATGCAGCGCTCATCTCACTTTCAGGCTGAGGGAGCCGGCGTTTGTCCACAGACAGCTTTCCGGGTCATGTGGCCAGCATGACTAATCCGCTTCTGGCACAGTGGAACATCATGACAGAAACCAGAGCGCACGGAAACACCACTTACCTTCCTGCCACAGTACCTATTTATCTACTTGCACCGGTGTGCTTTCAAACTGCTAGGTTGGCAGGAGCTGGGACAGAGCAACGGGAGCTCACCCCGTCGCAGGGATTTGAACCGCCAACCTTCTGATTGGCAAGCCCAAGAGGCTCAATGGTTTAGACCACAGTGCCACCCGTGTCCCCTGTTGATCGTAGGGTCCAAGGTGGTTGATATTGAAGAAGGTGCTTGGGTACTTAGGTCTCAAGCTATTTAGGCTTTTGTATGCTGACACCTTGAATTGGGCATGATAGCTCACTGGCAGCCTGCACAGCACTTTCAAGGCCAGTGGTCCCATCAGGCTACCAAGCAAGTAGTCGCATTCTGCACTAGCAGCAGCCTCTGGGTTGTCTTCAAGGGAACCCCCATGTAGAGTGTGTTGCAATTGTCAAAGCAGGTCACCAAGCATGGACAACTGAGGCCAAGCTATCCCAGTCCAAGAACATTGACAGTGGCCGAACCAGCCTCACCTGGCCATACACAATCCTAGCCACAGAGGCCACGAGGCTCCAGTGAGAGGCTGGAATCCAAGCCTGTTCCTTCAGAGGAAGTGCAACCTCTCCCAGAACATGCTGTCCACCTAATTCCCAGGCATGGGAACTGTCCATCCACAGCACTGCTGTCTTTCCAGGATTCAGCTTTGGTTTATGGACCCTCCATCCTCCAGCCCAACACTGAACCAGCACCAATTCAGATGGAGAGAGCAGTGTGTCATGAACATACCGATGACACCATGCTCCAAATCCAATGACAAATCCCAACAGCTCAAAAGCCTGTTGCCTATGCTCCTGCAGCTACTCAAGAGACACCCACCCACTCATAAGGGACTATGTAGTAAGATGAGTCTCTTTTATTCCCCCCCCCCACACCCACACACCCAAAAAGCCCCCTGGACCTATTGATCTGCAAAATGGCAGGCTTAATCCACTTTGGAGGGGACACTTATGGCTTAACATTGACTACTGTCCTTTATGATTTAAAAGTTAATTCTTAGAATCCTCTCAGGTGCCCCCAAAAGAACTCGTGGTTTAATTGTGGTAAAAAACAAAAAAACAAAACTGGGATCTTGCCAGTTAAAATGGAAACTTATTTTCTTATTTTCAACTACTGGTTTAAGATCATCCAGCTGGTGAGGAGAGGCTGCCAAAACTCCTTCAGGATCAGAGTTCAATTACTGTTATGAAACAAATTATGGCTCCAGAACATCACAGCTTTTGTATTCATTTGGATTTTTCTGGGCTCTCTTTGGTATGAAAGTGCTGCTTTGGCCAAAGCAGCACTAAGAACAACACACTAAACTACATTCTGGTGCAGTTAATTTGTCAATGGTCAAAGAACATGGGTTCTTTGGTACACACTGAGATTTTAGTATACGAGAACTTTAACAGAGATCACGAAGTTTCATCAAGAAAATGTTGATGTTTTAAAGGAGGGTGTAAGACAATCTGCCCCACTTTATGAGGGGAGATCCACATACTTAGTACACCAGATATCAAATACTAGTCACTCATCAGCTCAACAAAAACAAAAAACGAAAACATTTAATCATCTTACATAGACTCATAGATTCTACGATACTATGCAAGCTGATTAAATGTTTTTTTGTTGAGCTGATGAGTTGCTAATATTTAGACAAGTGGAAAGATGGTTTTCTTTTCTTTTGTGGCTACCTCTGTTCAGTAGAAATTTTTCTTAAACAAAAATAATGGGCTGGTTAAAAGCGTATGAATGTGTACCTGTTTTCGCTACCTTGGTGAAGCTTGCCCTTCTGTTCTGACCTTTAGTCCAAACAAATAAGTTTATTGTGTATATGCACTCCACAGCAACGTACATTTAGATGAAAGCAACTTCTACTGAGTTTGACTAGCTGTGCATCGCAACGTGGGCATAACTTGGCCAACACATTGGGCGCTCTAGACCTCGATGACCATGTCCGAATTGGTGGCAGGACTGGAGATTGCAACTGTGTCTAGAGGATATTGTGGCTCCTGCATTTGCTGGATGTTGCTGCTTGTTTTATTCCAGACTGGGGAAGGCTAAGTGCTGCTTCTGTACAGCTTCCGTCTTAACCGTTTTTGCAACCATAGGCCATCTTATTTATCATTATTATTATTTATTGAATTTATACACCGCCCTATACCCAGAGGTCTCAGGGCGGTTCACAAATAAAATCATAATACGTAAAACCAAATTAAAAACAATAACCCAATAAAAACCCTTAAAAGGTATCTTCCCTTCAAGGAGCTTGTGATGGACAGCAGAGCCAGACCAATCTGGTGATGCAGTCCCTCATGAACTCCACCAGAGCTTCTATCTGATTGGCTACCAAGTCAGGAGGAGTGGAGTCAGCACTTTGGGGCGGGAGAATAAAAGGCACAGTTTCTGAGGGAAGTTTTAGACAGGGCTTGATTTGAGAAGGGAGATAGGCAGATTTTTATTTTTTTATTTTTAGCAGGAACCAAGTTCCCATACCTTTAAAAAATTAAATAATCTTTTTGACAGTGGGGGAGGGGGGCTGGAATGGATATACACCCAATGACTGAGCCAAAAATCCACCTATATCTGTAATCAATAAACATTGTGCCCATTTCTAATCCAGACCATACTCTGCTTCAGTCGATTAATCACACCTTACATTTAGCCACTGCCCAGGGGGTGGCGGCGCTGTGACTGGGCCCGCAATAAACAGACATACATACTTGCTCCGTTTCAAGTTCCCTCACCTTATTTTGCGGGGGCCGGGAGCACTGGAGATAGGAATTAGGATAGAGTTTGTCCGAGGCAGAATTGGTTCCAATTTGAGTTGAACATCTGTTCTGAGGAGACTTATCTATAGCCAGAGGAAAGAGCCTCGCAGCTTAGGGAGACCAGGTTGAGTGTCTGGGGAAGGTGTACAGACAGGAGTTAACTGGAGGGCTGAGTCTGAGTCAGGGGAGGTAGAACATGTGGGAATACAGACTCCCTGGGTCTCATTCTAGCCAGGAGAGGAAAGTTCTTCTAGGTAAAGACTCCCAAACCCGTAACAAGGGGTGAGGTGGCCCCCTGGGTCTGTTATATTAATTGGAATACCTCAAGAGTGGGATTTATAAGAGAGTAGGGTAACTTGACAAAAAGTGTCCCTCGCTCATGCGCCAAAGTATTGAGCTGTGAACGAAGCTGTGCCGTGTCAAAAGTATTTCACCGTGACATCTGTTATAACGAAGTAAAGGAACGAGAGTGAAGGAACAGAAACCGAGTTAAGCATTTTACTGACTATTCTAGAAACCCGAACATCTATATGAAGTGTCAACAACCGATTTTTAGCAACTGACGTCTAAGTATAGCTGGGCATAAACCACTGTGTTTGAGCCTGTGATGTCTTTCGATTTAGTTTAAGTAATAAGTTAACTTCTACCTGAAAGAACGCATCTCTTGACCCAACTTCGTTTTCTGGTTCGATCAAAAGTATGAGAAGCTGTGCACCTGCTATGGACACCAGATGTTCTTGTCACTGTTGCCATGTTTATTCTTTTCCTCAGAACTATTAAATGATATAGGATTGCTATTAAGGAGATGATCTGTACAGTGGTTGCTGTCTGGAACTAAGTTCAGGCTGCTCACCTTATGCTGTAGCCCAGATGTTGTGTGGAGTTGCAATTTGGGGGCACCGTTATACAGTGCTTCCGCTCCTTCCTCCTGGGCCGTGTGCAGAAAGTGGTGGTGGGGGATGAGTGTTCAGACCCCTGGGCTCTCACTTGTGAGGTGCCTCAGGGTTTCGTCCTCTCCCCCATGCTTTTTAATATCTATATGAAGCTGCTGGGAGAGATCATCAGGGGGTTTGGGCTGGGTGTTCATCAGTATGCGGATGATACCCAGCTCTACCTCTCTTTCAAATCAGAACCAGTGAAGGCGGTGAAGGTCCTGTGTGAGTGACTGGAGGCGGTTAGAGGATGGATGGCGGCTAACAGATTGAGGTTGAATCCTGACAAGAAAGAAGTACTGTTTTGGGGGGACAGGAGGTGGGCAGGTGTGGAGGACTCCCTGGTCCTGAATGGGGTAACTGCGCCCCTGAAGGACCAGGTGCGCAGCCTGGGAGTCATTTTGGACTCACTGCTGTCCATGGAGGCGCAGGTTAATTTTGTGTCCAGGGCGGCTGTCTACCAGCTCCATCTGGTACACAGGCTGAGACCCTACCTGCCCGCAGACTGTCTCGCCAGAGTGGTGCATGCTCTAGTTATCTCCCACTTGGACTACTGCAATGCACTCTACGTGGGGCTACCTTTGAAGGTGACCCGGAAACTGCAATTAATCCAGAATGCGGCAGCTAGACTGGTAACTGGGAGTGGCCGCTGGGACCACATAACACTGGTCCTGAGAGAACTACATTGGCTCCCAGTACGTTTCCGAGCACAATTCAAGTTCCAATCTTGCCAAATTATTTTTTAAATTTATTTGGAGTTTTCCCATACTTCAAACTCCGGAGGTTTCCGAGCACAATTCAAAGTGTTGGTTCTGACCTTTAAAGCCCTAAACGGCCTCGGTCCTGTATACCTGAAGGAGCGTCTCCACCCCTATCGTTCAATACGGACACTGAGATCCAGTACTGAGGGCCTTCTGGCAGTTCCCTCACTGCGAGAAGCAAAGCTACAGGGAACCAGGCAGAGGGCCTTCTCGGTAGTGGCGCCCGCCCTGTGGAACGCCCTCCCAGCAGAGGTCAAAGAGATAAACTAACTGACATTCAGAAAATAACTCAAGGCAGTCCTGTTTAGGCAAGTTTTTAACCTGTGATATTTTAATGTATTTTAATATCTGTTGGAGGCCGCCCAGAGTGGCTGGGGGGACCCAGCCAGATGGGCGGGGTACAAATAATAAATTATTATTATTATTATTATTATTATTATTATTATTATTATTATTATTATGGCAAGAGACACTGACAGCTCCCTAAAGATGTAAGGGTATTCATAAATCTCTCTTTTGAATCCCGTAATTGTATAGAAAGGCCAGTTCTAAATCTTGAGGCTGCTTTGTGTTCCCTCCAAGCAGTTGCATGCACAAACTTATGTCACGGGCTCTGTATCTGCACAGCTCAGGAAACCTGCAGTTGAGTGATTCGGCGTTTACATATTTTTTTCATGTGAATAAAATTATTCTGCATAAAATACATCTTTGGGGGTTCTATGCAGACATTCTCACTGCATTTTATTATGAGAAAGCTTAAGTAGTGAATGCTGGAATCAATGATACAAAATTTTCAGGAATTGGAAGCTCTTTTGTCAGAACTTGTTCCTCAATACGTTTGGGCTTGGAGAACTGGAAAGGTTATCAGGTGAACAAGTATTTAAATGCTCTTCCCTTCTTAAACTTCAAAGAGCTTCTCCAGTGGCATTCTCTGCGAGGAACATTAATGGGGTGGTGGTGTTGTCAGTTTATCTGGACTCCACTGAAATAGAGTTCCATGTGATCAGGAGCAGTTGAGAATTTGATCCACCCAATTTTAAATTATTTACATGGTAGACCAAAGGGTGTTATGTTAAAAGTCCGTTTGAAAAGGTGATGAGTATATTATTATAAGGGTGGCCCCATTTTAAAGTTTGGCAATCAAGGACTTAATATGATCTTAGTGAGTTTAGGATGGATGAAGAGTTTTGTATGTTTCATTTGTATTATACTATTACTTCATACTACCGGTATATGTAACATTCCATGTTGTTTGTGGTCTATTATTCCCCCTCTGTTTTATACTAATGGTCTATGACCTTATATATAAACCTCACCTGATATAACCATTTATATCCACTTACCAAGACCCACACATTCTGAACAGAAAACAGAGAACTCAGAGAATACTTATAATTTGAATAAAATTATATACAAACTTATGGCATAAACAAGTAAGAAAACTTACAAAATTAGAGATAGTCAAACAAATCTTAGCATTGTCAGAATCAAGTGACATCCTGAATTTACATACATATATACAAGTGCTTATAAAATCCAAAATCCTCTTGACTAGAGACAAAAAACTGACTTATTCAAAAAAATTAAAAGTGGTAAGACTAAAAGAAAGGAGTAAGAAATGTAAACATTTGTTGAAAATACCACAATGGAAACACTTATTTTTACTATATTCTGTTTTATAAAGTGCTGGCATAACTTATTGTGGCATGCTTTTTTCACCTTTTCCCCCATATTAAAAGTGTATTTATGCAAAATGATCTTCTATTTTAAACCATCTAAAATTAACACTTTTAGGAAGGAAAAAAAGGAAGCAGTATTAATATCCAATATGACATCCACCAGGGGGGAAAACAGAAGAACGAAAGGCATCCTTAGATACCCAGAGTACAGTTGATTTGATACAGCAGATGATGAATGGGCAGATGAAAATTCTTAAAACAGAAATGAATGAATTCAAAAATGAATCTTAAAAAGACATAGCCATTTTTCAAATACAAAATGTCAATGACTGGAGGAGACAATAAATAAAATACCAACATCTTATGCACAAATGCCTGGAGAAATGAAACAAGTAAAGGACAGAGTGAAAATGTTGGAAAGTGGAAGTCAAGTGGCAAATAGAGAGATGGATGGCATAGCATTATTGGAATTGAGAGAAAAAGAGCTCTACTTATGACTCAGAGCAATTCCAGAAGATAATGATGAAGAAGACACTAGGTATAAAGTCAGCATAAAGAGAGTTATGGGAATGATTTAAAAAGAAACTTGCAAACTAAGAGCAACTGCAAATGATTTGATGTTAACTTAAGAAAACCCATTGCAGAGAATAGGAATTCTTATGGAGAAATTAAATAATTTTGGTATGTTGGCAGGCTTTAAGATTGCCAGAAAACAAATTTTAACAAAAATATGACAACAGAAAACCAGAAGGTTCTGATGGAGAAAAAAGGGTTATAATTTTTTTAAAAGTTTAATACTTCAGTATTACTATGACAAATATGAACTGTACATTGTTCCAAAATAATTATGCTAAAACATCGGCTGAAGTTAAGAGATATGTCAAGATGAGAGAAGTTAAAACTCTCACTGTTAGGTAGAATTTCAGTGATAAAGATTAATGTTCTGCCTAGAATGATGTTTTAATTCCAAACGATACCTATTGTGACCATTTAAAGGCAAAAAGATTTATCCAAGTTCTTATGGCAAGGGGAGAAAACAAATCAAAATGAAAGTACTGTATTGCAAGATGCAAAGAAAAGGAAAGGGGAGGTTTGGGTCCGCCTGATTTGAATCAGTATGTTGTAGCCTGTTTAGTTTGGATGAAAGAATGTCTCTGAAAAATAAGAGACTTTGGAAATTAAGTCATGACTTAAGATTTGGATGGCATCATATTTGTGTTATGATAAGGTCAAATTCAACGTGGACTTTAAAAAACATTTTATCAGATGTACTATACAGTATTGAGAATCTGGAATAGATATAAACCTAGGTTATACCTGAAGATACCCTTATGGATCTCAACACTAGAAGCATTTCATAGAAAAGACATGATAGGCAGAGAAAGGGTTAACATACCAAGAATTATTAGAGTGGAACCAAGAAGACTAAAATTAAAATAAGGGAACTAGCAAGGGAAGCTCAGTCTCTCCAATGGTTTTCCTACTTACAACACAGAGAGATTTAAGTTAGATAAGAGGATTTTCGGTACAGTTGTGTACAGATGATGAACATGTCATTGCGAAAATGTACAAATTACTGTTGAAATTTGAAATGCAAGAACAAGTAGTAGTAATAATAATTTTATTATTTGTACCCTGCCCATCTGACATGGTAAAAGAATGTATGATTAAATGGGCAAAAGACGGGGCATAATATACAGATGGAACAATGGGAACATAAGTGGATTAAAGGGTTAAAATACACATTGTGTTAAGATTTTTATAAAATGGTGTACCATGGTATTTAACCCCTGAGACGTTATTTAGGATGTATAAAAATATTCCAAATACTTGCTGGAAGTGTAAAGAACATGAAGGGACATTTTATCATGCTTGGTAGACACGTCAAAAAGCTAAAAAATATTGGACACAAATTCATACAATACAGAGATCTTGAATATTAACTTCCATCTGAAACCAGAACTCTTCCTGCTTGGACAAACAATGAGAAACAGATTGTGGAACTTCCAATACATGACTATAGCAGCAAGACTTTTATATGCACAAAGATGGAAAGACTCATATTTACCAACAATAGAATGGTTGTTAAAACTATTGGACGCAGCTGAGATGGCGGAATTGACATGTTCAGAGAAAAGACACTTAACATTTACTAAACATTGGAAACCCCTTATAGCCTTTTTGTGTGAAAGAAAATGAACTAATGGCATTTGGGTTTGAAGACTGAAGATAATGTTGGTTTATAGAAAGTGGCTTTGTTAGGTGTAATACTGGAGTGGATGAGTTGAATGTTTACAAATTGCTGATAGATGAGGAATTGGAAGTTATTTATTTTCTTTTTCTTCTCCCATTATTTTTATCTCCACTTTTATCTATTTTCCTTTCGTTTCTGTTTGTTTGTGCTTTTATCTACCGGTATATTATTTTTCTTTTGAAAAAAAAGATCTGAGTTTCTGTATACCTTTTTCTAAATTCCAATAAAATCTGTTTTAAAATAAAATCAACACTTTAAAAATGCATATTAGGCAATTGTAGTTTGTATCCTACCCTTCCCATAGGGATTTTTAACTGATAGTCTTAAGAAAATATGGCTTTCAAATACTGAAATTCTGTACTGAGTTTCTGAATGTGGGCTTGAATCTGCACCACCTTGATTCTAAAAGTATACCTCAGTACAACTACTTGCAGTGCCAACCTCATTTCACTCACTGCTTGTGAAATTCAACACATGGCTTTAGGCTTCATTCCCATGTACTCTTACCTGGGGGTAAGCACCATTGAACATAGTGGGGCTTACTTCTGAGTAAAGAGGCATAGATTACACACACACACACACACACACTAGTAGTATCATATTTGCTGGGATACAATCAATGAATGGGAAGGTAGAAGAGAGTTGTAATTTAGGAGAATAATTTGATGGAAGTCAACTTCATCTATAAAAGATAAATTATGACGAAACCTAACATTGCACACTTTTGTGGAAGTTTTCATTCAATAAAATTTAGTCTTGTTGGCCTTCAGGCTTAATACCTCACAAAATTTAGTGTGCCCTTAAGTAGTATATAGCATTGCAGATTTTCCTGCCATAAAGGTATACCACATGGACACAAGTTTGTGAGTAGATAGGTAAAGGCAGTGCTTTTTTTTCTAGAAAAATAGGTGCTGGTACTCACCATGAAGTTTTTAACAACAAAGAAGAAGGGTACTGCGTACCCTTGCGTAGCTCCTGAAAAAAACACCGGCTAAAGGTATTTTCACATATGCCACAAATGCATCTTTGACCCTTTTCCATGTTATTTGTATACACAAAAAGGTTTTTAAATTAAATCAATATTTTAAAAAATCTGGGTATTATACCGGTATTTGCATAACAGAATTGTGGAATGCAAATGGTTATTTAAGTGCCTCACGTGAAAATGGTCTAAGACTGCAAACCTCTCTACACTGAACCCAGTGAGGCTCACTTCTGAGCAAACATGCAAAAGCCTCCGAGCTGCCAGTCAGGAAGCCACTTGAACTCCAGTCAACATTCCAAGTGGGAAACACAGGCTCAAAGGATTCATTGTAGTACAGCTATATACTAATAAGTCACTGATTTGAATCTGTTCAACAAAAAGATGACAGCATGAGGCTGCTCTGCTAGACTTGAACAAAAGGGCCCATTTCTCTGCTTTGTCAACTTCATGTAGCTTTATTAACAATGCAACTGCATATGTATTTTTACATCACTCTTTGGCTTAGAACATGGTTATGGTGTGTTTTTCAAGGCTGACTGTTTGCTAACATTAAAAAAATCCTCTTCCCAGTTTGCCTATTTTATTTATCGACACACCAAAATCCATTATTTGGATTTCAAATGTAAAAGTGCAAAAAAATACTCAGTTACTTGTCTGCCTCCAAAGACAATCCACTTCAGGTGCCAGGACTCCAGTTTCCCAGGAGTCAAACCCATTGCCAGCAATGGTAGCACAAAGAAGGGCCAACACAACATCAGCTGAAAGTGCATTTCTTGGGTAACCAAAATGCAATAGTGGACAAGCCATAATCTTAAAGCATGTGCCACAGGAGTAGATCAGAATCCTAAATTGAGTTCAAAATAGCATTCAGGAGTGCATCTGTTAGCATACAAAGTCTGTTGTGAATTCTTGGGGGTACTGGAGAGAATCATCAAAGCGGAATCGTTTGGAGACTGTACTGCTGTCTTCTGGAATATTCTCTTTATCCTCTCGCTCGCTGCACATTCCATTACACATGCACTTATTAGTATTTCTTTCTTCTGTGCACTTATTCATATGATCATGTGTTGGAGAAGAACTGGGGCTTTCCTCAGGGCTGTACAACAAGAAGAAATCTCTTTGCTGAAGCCAGGAGTGAGACAGACAGGCCTCTGCTGTTGGTCGCTCTCTTCAAAATAAAAATCAAAAGGTATACATTTAAGACATTGAGGTCATTTGAAAGCAACAGCCTAGCCAGTGAAAGAAGGGTTAAATACTAGATGCTGGAATAGCCTTACTGCCTTCAAACAAAACTATATCCCTAATCAACTAGATTTGGCAGAGATCCACAGGGAGGAAGAGATGGGCAAGCTCATCTTCCCCACACAGCATACACTTCATAATTTGCCCTCTTGTAACTCCTCTCACTGACCCCACCAATTCTCATCATAAGAAAAGACAAAATCTTTTTGGTTTAAGTGTCTATAGCTTGCTCCTACTCTATTTGCCATCAATATGTATTTCAGGCAGTGGGAAGGTGGCTGTACAGTGCAGGCAAGAATGGACGGAAAAGGCAAAGGAAGGCAAGATGAAAAGGTTTCCTTCCTCAATCTGCCTTCCCTTTCTTATACCGCTGATACTATTCACTGCACATAAACACACAAACTAACAAGGATTATGGCTGCAACATAAAAGGGAGCCAGCCAACTGACACAACTCTTCACTGTTCGGAGAAATTGTAGAAGCACAATACATTTTCATGTGGGGAGATGGAGTGAAAGGCTTTGCAGCTTGCTGAAATGGCTACAGCTGTTTAATTCCATACCTTAAAAGCAGGAGTGGGGAACCACCGGCCTGTGGGTCAAATTATGCTCAGCAGGGTTATTTGGCCCACAAGCCATGTCCACCTGCTCCACACCTAACATCCTGATTGTTCCCTAGAAAGAGATGCTCGTATTTGTCACTTTTAAAATTTAGTGCCAAATGCAAACCACACTGGGATTGGTTCCATTTGGGAGCCCCCAAATGCAGCTGATCCCTGTAAAAATTAGATTTTGCAGTCAGAAATCACTTGATTGGCATAAATGGAATTAAAGCTGGCCTGCAAAGGAAGAAATGAAAGAACTGGGAGCACACTTATGGTGCACTGCTGATTCTTTCCTTCAAAGTTGGGTCATGATGGAGAGGTGGAAAGCCTTCACCACCTCTGAAAGTGCCCCACAGGGAACAGATCCTGTTCCGCATCCTGCCCTAGAGAAAGTCCTGGTCCACCGTCTCAGAGGGTTATATAGAAAGTATTAACAAACACAGACGGTTGTACCTAATGTTAGTCATGCTCACAACAGACCCATTGGAATTAATGGACATGACTAATTTAGGTCCATTAATTTTAATGCGCCTGCTCCAAGTAGAATTTAGCTGGATACAACCCAGAGTCAAATACTGCTAGTTGCTCTTTGGCATTATAAAGCCAAGCACATAGGGAAGTATTTCTGATGGAAAATACACAAAGATTCAGAATTTCTGTGCCACTGCAGTGTGTCAGGTTATGCAATGCAGTTCTTACAAAAGAGAAGTCAGAGTAAATAAAATGGTTTTTACATTGAAATTAAGCTTGTAATACACAGACATGCAAAAAAAAAAGCCTTTTCATATGACTAAGCCCCTTGCCACTATATTTATATCACAGCAAGACATAGATTCCGTTTAAGTTTTCTTCCTCTACCTTGCTCCAAATCATTTACTTACTCAGGATTTTTAACAAGTAGCATTTGAATGAAGTCTCTGGCCAATGGTGAAATTGAAGCAAATGTTTCTTCTGAATAATCCACATTTACTTGAGAAATATTGAGGTACGTTTCTTGTTTGTCGGCTCCCACAAAAGGAGATTCGTGTGTAAGCAGCATATAAGAGATCACACCCAAACTCCTGAAATTAGAGAAGTTATAGGGGTTCCCCCCACATATTTAATATATTTATTGTTTGCAATTACACATACCAAGCCAGATTTTTCTTTTTAACTTTTCAGTTATCTACCTATCTATCTCTATATATCTTATCAATCAAAATTTGTAGAAAGTCATTTCAGGTAAACTTAGAGGCATTCATATAATCAGCTTAGTTTCATGACACAGACTTCTTACACACTGAACTGTTCCATTTTCCATGTTTCCATTTCCTATTTTTACAACTATACTTGTCACCAGCATATCAATCAAAATATTTACCAACAGGACACCGGCAAGCAACCTGCTTGTTATCAAAATATAAGCAGGAAGATTCTCTCCACAAGGACTCTACAAATCCTGGCAGGCATATATCGTGCTAATGCCACAATCCAATTCTCAGGAGACCCAAATTCAGTCCTAAGTAAGACTGAATCCAGAGGTTTCTTGCCTATTCTGAATGGAGACAACCTCATAAACATTTCATTGCACTTATTGTACTATGATAGATATCAAAATGATATTCTCTCAGTGAGAAGACTTTGCCTTTCAGCACAGTGTTTAGGGCATGCCATACAAATGAATTGGACAATTGTATTTATTTGGAACTCCAATATGAACATCCAAAACTCTAGATCAGGCTGCACATGGATCAACAGATTTTCAGTTTAACAAAAAATGAAGCCAGTGGGCACAGGGTTAAGAATCCAGAAGTTTGCATAACTGTAACAGTGGTAATCAGATAATCAGAAACTGAAATTAAAACAGCAAACATTGGTAAAAAAGATTCTATTTCTGGCACATGCTGGAAAGCAGTGAAAGCAAAGACGAACACCACCACAGGATATGTTTAAAAAAGAAACAAACATAAAATCTAATTACTTCCTTAGCTTATGAAGCCAAGGCTGGTAGCTCCATCAAATCATAAATGGAGCTTGTTCATCTAAGGTCAACAATATATAAGCAGGAAAAGGTTATAAGACCCTTAGCCCGGAAGCCTTATACATTCTGAAAAGAAAGGTGTAACAGGAAACCTTGTCTGATCCCAGGTTTGCTATTAATCACTTGCTCCTTTTCACATTCACCTCAACTAACAGCCAATTTACTTTTTGGGCCGTGGACAGTTGTAGAATTCTGAAAAAGTGCTGTGGCAACAAGTGACAAAATGGCCACCACAGGGCATAGAAGAAGAACACAAGTGTAATTAAAAACGCATCCTCTTATATTTGCATGATTTTTATACAAGATTTTCCCCAGGCCACCGTCAAACTGCAGGTCACATCTGTCTCCATAGCCTTAATTGTAAAAATTGCAGATCCAGGACTTTCCAGTACCACCATGAGGGGATAACTTGTAAAAATCATAAGGATCCATGCATTACACTGTAAACATCAATCAAGTACTTGCCAGCACTACCCTGGGACAAAAAAACCCATCGATCTAAAGTCACAGATCTTCATGGATTTTACAAGGCATACCCTCAAACCACCATCAGAATGAAAGGGTGTGGTATGAAAGCAGCTGATTATAGGATAAGTTGAATCTACCAAGAGGATTGAGCCCATACAGTAGAATCAGAAATGTGCCCTCACCTGGTGCTTATTCCTTCACACAGAATATTAAATACTTGGTGGGTGGGGGTAGAGAAAGGGAAAGCCTGTACCTCACTGTTTTTGGGGTGCTCAATCCCCTTCCATAGGGCTTTTGGGTAAAGAATTCCAGAAGAGATTTCCATCCCCTTCCTATAGGGGCAGCAGGGGTGGGAGAGGGAGCCAGGTGGCCCTGCTCCTAGGTGCTGGCTGCTGGGCAGGAATGCCCCTATCCTTTGGCCATCGTCTTGAGAAAAAGAAGCCAAATGTCCTTGCTCCACCACCACCACCACATGCTGCTTCTTTTTCACACACTTCCCACCTTTCTGTTCACCACAAGCATATCCACTACAGACTGCTGCCTCCTCTTACCTGGCTTGCATTAAGAAGGGAAGGGGGTTCAACCAGATGGATGGGAGGCATATTTCAAAGTTTGTGCAGAGGCAGAGGGCAAGGAGAAAGGCCTCGGCAATGGGGCTCATGAGCACCATATGGAAACCCCTGCTGCTTTAGGTCACCGTGACTATAACTTGTTCCCTATAGTCACAAATAACAAATGAAGGGCCAACAAAGGCATTATGTGAAAAGCAGTTTCCAGAAGTTTAAACTGAAACGATATAGTAGCTAATATATAAGAACTATATAGGCTTTACAGTTGTTTTAACTTCAAAAGAAGTGATCTTACCATATATCTGTTGCTGGAGTAATAGGTTCATAATTTAAGACTTCTGGTGCTGGACAGGAGGGAAAGGAAGAGTACCATGAGGTACAGCAATTATGTTCTAGTATACTCATGACAATTATCTTATTCTGAATTTGGGCATCATTTTAAAATTATAGGTTTGTATGATTGAAAACAGAGAGGGCTTCCTCTTCAACATCTACAGAATGGTCCACACAGTCCTTGCTGGTGTATTTAGTTCTAGATGCAGAGCAATGCAGGAGTGAACCAGCACAATCAAGCCATCCTTTTGTTGAAGTTGGTACAGGGTACATACACTAATATCAAAGTAACCCATTTACATTCTGGAGACCAGTATACATTTCTTTCTTTCAAGTTGTACTTTTCAACTTGAGACATGTTTCCTAACTGGTGATTGGGAGAAAACTGAAGAGGAAATTTCCTCTATGTCTTATATGTAGAACAGCAATGACTCCATTATTTTTACTAGTACAGTGTCAAGGGCTGATTACCCAATACCAGTTTTATTTTATTTTTATTTTATTCATAAGAATATTCATAAACCACTACCTCATAAAAAATGTAAAGGCTGGCATTCAATAAAATCATTAAAACATTGTAAAATCATGAATCAAATTAATTCTCTAAAAACATTTTCAGCAGGTGATAAAATATCAAAATTGCAGGCACCTCTCTAATGTTGAGTAGTTCTACCATATGTGGAAATACATAGAAGCATTCAAAGAGCATGTGTGCACAGTGACATACCTTGATACTCGGGAGTCCCGACAATTTCCCGTAGTTCAATGCAATTGCCAATCTTCCGAGACATGCCAAAATCAACAATTTTTATATCGCCAAGGGGACATACACTACTCAATAAAATATTCTGGGGCTACAACAAAGAAACAAAAAATGTTCAGTGCATGCACAATTCACCACATATTAAGGATATTAATTTAAGATTAATTCATAGTTTTAAACTACTCTAATCCTACTGAAATTGGCATATCACCAATTTAGGAGGCCAGTAGTTTCTTACCAACAAATCAAACCATTTTTATAAAAGGCTAAAAGGCCAATTTGAAATGTTAAGGAGTTTATCAAGATACAGATCAATATATTTATGAATTTATAGCCTAGAGCATCAATAAAAGTGCAGAAAGAAATACATTATTTAACACTCATATGTATAGTTACCTTTAAATCAAGATGGACTATGTTGTTTTGATGCAGATGACAAATGCCCTCAAGTATTTGTCGTATAAGTCTAACAATATCAGTTTCATCTATTGCTTCTTCTAGGTCAGGGAGACATAAATTAAAGATTTCTCCTCCAGCAGCACTAAAAAAATATAAACAAACACACTCAGTTTTAAGCATCTTACTCTCTAAATGACCTCATCACAGAGGTCAGTCTCAGTCGGAAAGTAAACTCCAGTTCTACTGCCTTATAGTTTCAAAGAGTTTGGTACAGATTCATATTTAATTGGACTGAAATGACAATTGTAGAGATGGAGGGGAAAGTAAAATGCTCAAGCTTGGGATTTTCTGTTGCTCCAACATGAACTTTTGTAGGGATAGTCAAAAAGAAGCAGTGAGGATGTGATGTAGAAATGACATTGGAGGCAAAACCATTTGCAAGCTTCATATTTGTGAGGTCAGTGAAATGGCATCTATTTTCAGAACACCAGCAGATACCAGAAAACAAAGAAAAAGGTTTTAGTAGAAACTTAAATCTCAGCACAGCATGTTACTGACAGCAAAGCTAATGGATATTTTTCCCCCTAAAGTATCCAAGAAGTCTTTTAAACCAACTAGAAAAACAATCCTGAAAACAGTCTAGATTGCTCAACATTAAGACAGCTTTATTTTCTGTGAACTTTCTAGGAACAGCCCCTTAAGAGGGACTCAAAACACTTTGTCCTGGACTCCTTTTCACCTAAGTTTCTAAAAAAATAGTTTTCAACTACTATATAATACTCATTCACCACAACCTTTCAAGAAATGCTAAAAATGTAGCTCTTGCATTTTTTCCCCCTGGAATGCATTTTGATTTTGGCACTCCGGTCACATACCTTCCCCGAAGCAATCATATTAAGTATATATATATATATATATATATATATATATATATATATATATATATATATATATATATTTCTCTCTCTCTCTCTCTCTCTCTCTCTCACACACACACACACACACACACACAGAGAGAGAGAGAGAGAGAGAGAGAGGAAGAAAGAAAGAAAGAAAGAAAGAAAGAAAGAAAGAAAGAAAGAGAGTGTCTTTTGGAAGCAAGATGAAAACAAAAGCAAGATGAAAACAAAATGTATGCCCGTACCACAGCCGCTGCACTGGCATGTCTTCCACTGCAACCCACGATCCCCGTGTGTGTGTGTGTGCGTGCACGAATACACACACACACACACACACACACACACACACACACACACACACAGAGTTAGCTTTTGTAATTTCTTGATCCAACTGTAGCTCCCTGCGCTGGAGCAAGTAATCACATGCACTCAAACATTGGAGAGGATGCCTTTCCACACATGCCTGCTCACCCACACCAGCAACCTCCTCTTGTAATTTTGGTATCAAATTATACTTCAAGCAAGCTTGAGCACAAAGCATAATTTTGGTTTCTTTTGCTACTGTTACTTGACCAATTCATATAACAGGATAGACAACAGTTCACCTCCATTTACACAGCTCTCATCATGGTCAAAGAACAGCAATGATGAGGCTGCTCTTGCATGGATACAAATCCAATAGCTGAAGGCTGTCTCTTCACCACCATCACTCATTGTATACAGGCATAAAGTGTCACCAGCAAACTACTCCAAAGCTGTTCCATTTTAAAACAGTAATATACTTGCAGAAGCCTCTACAGCAAAATAACGATTTCTTTTTCTTTTTTGTTGGATTGATGGGCCTATTTTCAAAAACATCAGCAACACAAGCTATTAGCGGCCCAAATTCTTCTTCCACATCTATTACCAGATTATAACTTCTATGCAAGAAAACGTGCTAGGGTAAATCAAGAGGAGAGTTCTGCTGCACAGGAGCTACTCCTTATCCCAACTGACTTTGGAAGGATGCCTCAAAGCTTCATCAAGTTGCCCTGTACACAGTAATCACATTTCAGATGACTACGGCTACAAGTTTTACAGTGGTCTACTAGGACGGCAAGGTTTCTATGTAAGTCAAAGAAGTTAAGCTGCATATCCTGAAGTTGTTGTTGGTCCTTAGGAACGTGCATGCATATTCAGCAGTCACTGGCATATCTAGCAACAGCGATTCAGGAATGTTGCCTTCCTCTGTGGCAAAAAGCAACTCAGCAAATGTCCACTGACACTATCTAGCACTCTCTAGATATCTAAGCTGTCATCTCTTTCAGATGGTGTCCTTTTTCTGTTGAAGCCCCTCTCACAGTAAATCTTCTATAGCCTCACTGGCAAATTAGATGTAATCCCAGCATTTACACAAAAGCATCTATTATATTTAACAAAGGTTATGATTTTTTAAAATTAATGTGTGGTTTAAAAAATAGCAACAGCACACAATGACAAGACACTAAAAGTTTTAGCTACCATGAACCTATAGTTACAACAGATTTATCTAAAGCAAATCTGTCACAGAGTTAATGCTGAACTTATTAAGGGCTGCAAAAATGGAAATTACACTTAAGTGGAAATGCTGAGAAGTGCCAACGCTGAACAGTTGAATAACAAGAATGCAACATTGTCAGAGAACTGGTCAAGCTGACATTAATAAGAAGTGCAAAGATGGCAGTTACCTTGATAATTAAAAAAAAAAAAAACACTGGTTCTTTGGAACACTGAGGACAGCAACTTGCAACTGACTCTCAATTTGAAACTTGTTGAAGCTGTTATTTCATAACATTCCATTATTTTAAATTACCGTAATCTAAAGCTCAAATGTATTCTGCTGAAATCTGCACATTAAGATTAATAATATAAAAAGCTTGATTGAACAATGAAGAAATAAAAATTGAGTTAACTAATCAGTAAGTTTATATAAAGACTGTTCAATAGGCTGCATGATACATTAATGACTCAAAAAGGAAGGGCAGTGGCAAAAAAATAACCACAGATACATTGTATCCAGTCTGATAAGGCAGCCAATCCTACATGGAGATTTCATTAAGAAAGAGCTTGTTTATACCAAAAAGTGTACTACAATATCCATGCCGTATCTTGTTATTCTGAGCCCTAACTACAAATAATAATGCAGGACTCTTTATAGGCCCGAGGCAGCATTTGGAATACAGTTGTGGAAATGAGGACAGCTAAACTGATTTCAGTGGGTCTAAGTCAGTTATAACTAACATATATATATATAATTTTTCAGTTTTTTAAAGAATATTTTAGCAACAATACAAATCCAATGATACAATAAACATGAATTTGACTCCCCCACCCCTTTTGCGGTTTCTTATATTATTTTTATTTTTAACACTGCATTTTCTTCATAGTTATGACTAACTTAAGTGCACCGATTACAATGAGTCCACTCTGAGTATGCCTCAGTTGAAAAGAACCCAGAGATCTGCCATGCCTACAACAGAAAACATAATATAGAAGGTCAATGATAATAGTGCCACCGATAGAAGGTTCATTTTAACAAAGGATTAAGATCCAAAACCTAAGAAGAGCCAAACACAACAGAAAGTACACTGTACGTATTCTCTAATGTTACTTTTCTGGTTATGTTTGGTGAACTTATGCAAACAATGACAGAATCAATAGATCTATTATCAAACATACTGGCACAAAGCATACTTACTATTCCAATACCAGAATGATTTCATTTGTTGTTTCATAGACTTCATGGAGATTTACCACACGGGGACTCAGCTTTGTTAATTCTAGAACAGCAATTTCATGTAGGATCTCTGCTTTGCAATCTTGGCCTCTTCTTCTCTTCTTCAGAAACTTAGCTGCGTATTCCTGGCCTGTAGATTTTGCAATACATTTTCTCACCACAGCAAATTTTCCTCTGTAAAAGGACAAAAGTATTTGTGAAGTATCAGAGCTGCCGAACAGACACAAGAATATGGAAATATTTTAAAAGTAATGTCAACATCACAGCTTTAGCTTACTACAAACAGGAATGTGTGTATTTTTTGCAGTCATGGTTTTTGCAGTCTTATCATTATCTAGACTTACTGAAGACTTGAAAAGCAAAAATAGAGCTCTGGGCAAAGTTTTCTGCAATCCAGAGATAAGGCTTCAGTGGCTGGAGCATCTCCTGACCTTACCTCTACCTCTACTAGACTTATCTGTACCCTGATTTCTCATGTAGCACTGCATTTCTTTTATCCTGCTTCACTCCAAACCTTTGCAAACTTGAATCCCAGCAGCAGAACATTATTATGTAAGAAAAGTTCCTCTTGTACATAACAGTCCATATGCAAAATTTGGGTTTCACTATTTTGAGTGTGAGGAAGAAGGGCCAACTCTTTTTAAGGCCACAAATCTGTATTGTCAGGTTGCCTGATGTAAATGGAATTTAAGCAGCCTTACTACATGCAAGTTTGCAGCCTTCAACCTCCAAGATAAATATACTTTGATACCCAGTACCAATTAGGAGATCACTACATTTAAGGGTTTTTGAATCAAATATTCTTAGTTAAGAACTTAAGACAAAACTTTCACTAAAAATGTATTAAGATTCTTACAACTACCACTTTAAAGTTTGAAAATACTCTGCAAATGCAATTCACCAGGTACAGGTGACTCTCATCTTATGCAGGGGTTATATTTCAGGGATAACGCATAAACCAAAATTGTGCATAAACCAAAATTGTGCATAGTCCAGACACATTTCCCCCCTGATGCCTGCCCCCTTTCCACCTTCACTTAAATTTTTAGTATTTTTTGCAAAGAACATAAAGCTGAATGTGCACAAGTTAAATGTGCGTAAGTTGTTGTAAGTTACCTGCACATAAAAGATACCGTATTTTTTGCTCCATAAGACGCACTTTTTCCCTCCTAAAAAGTAAGGGAAAATGTCTGTGTGTCTTATGGAGCGAAGGTGGGGGGGCTGCGGCGGGACCAGCGGCCCGAAAGGGCTCCTTTTGGACCGCTGGTCCCATCTCCTTTGCCCCCTCCGCTTGCTCCTCCCCGGCTTGCTGAAAAGCAAGTGAACTTCTCCCCTCCTCCCCAGCTCCTTTTAAAGCAAGCGGGGGTGAGCTGCCCTGACGCTGTGCGCGGCGCTAGCGGCTCACCCCCGCTTGTTTTCCTCCTCTAAAAACAAAGTGCGTCTTATGGTCGGGTGCGTCTTATGGAGCGAAAAATACGGTACTTCTGTATTTAAGATCCTAGGATAAAAGGCCATTTAAAGTATTGCAGATGCATTTTAAAAAGCTTCACTCCACCAGTGCTGGCAAGTGTATTTAATACACAGTGCAGGTAAGAACATGGTTTTGTTTTTTAAAGATCTCTGAAATGCTTCTTCTTAGAAGAGTTTAAGAGGATTTTTTTTATTTTGGGGGGAAGAACTCCTTCAGAAACTGGTTTCAGGTTTTTCAAAGGATATTTTAAAACACATTTTGCTTAAAAATACGCTCAGATTTTCAATTTGCAGGGATAATGTCTCCTCTTAACAAAGTGTAAAGCTTTAACCTTAAAGTGCTATAGTACTGAGACAACACACCGCTATGCTGCTGAACTGAGTTTGGGCCAAACAAGTACTTTGAATTTGAGAGAAGTTATTACATTCCTGGCTTTCAAAGGGTGGGTTGTGACTTGTGACTTGGTATAAGGTAGATTGCATCACATTTAAAAAATTGTTCTTTTTTTTCTTTCCTTCTGATGCTCAGAGAAGAAGAGGAAGTGTAGAGAAAAAGCATAGCTCACATTTTGAAGGTGGAGAAGATCTAAAATGTCTGCTGCTGGGCACTCATAGCCAGTGTAAAGGTTTTGAAAGAGTTGTGTGTGAATGAGAACATTTAACATCAGGAATAACTGGACAGATAAAAACTGAGGCACAGGGAAATTAAAGAGCTAGTCAAATTAAAACAATGTGTTCATGGTAAAACATAAAGTACAGCCTAAAGTCTCGACACAAAAGCCCATTCTCAATTGCTAGCAAGAAACAAGTCATGTAAATCTCGTCTCTTATCAACTGTTTAACTTTAGAACCAAAAATGTATGTTGGTAAGATTTTGTTTTTAGAAGAAAACCACATACTGCTTAAAAATGAAGCTGACCTTTTAGGAAGTAAAGAAAAATGTGTTCCCTTGGCCAAGTTAGGAATGCCTGAAAACCAGGATTATGATTTTAGTGTTAATGTTTACATGAGTGCCCAGAAATACAATAAGTGAAAAGTTTAATATGAAACGAAGAACAGAATCAGGTCTTTAAAGTGCTTGAAGTTACAGAAGTAAAAAATGTGTACTACTGGATATGCCTAAAATGCTTTTTATTCTAAAGAAATTTTTCAGAACTTCTCTTCAACCATTATTCCAGGCACGTGAACATCATTTTTTATGACATCACATAAAAATATACTTTGAACATGTCCCTGTTCTGAGCCCTTTCTTATTAACAACTTATTTAATCAAGGGTTTGTAAGCTACTTCAGGAAAATGTCCAGATTTGGAGGCCAGTGACTAAGAACACTACAAGCTTTCACTAACTGTAAATATGGGGGTGAATATCAAGCAGCTACTTTTTAAAAGGACTCTCAGAAGTAGGCAGCTTTAAGTGTGCATTTTCATTTGGAGATCCTGCAGCTACTAGAAACAAAATATTTAAAAGTCTAAAATATGTTACTATCATGGTGGGGGAACACAGGAGAAAATCATAGCTTCTTTCAAGGCTCTTCAAAGTAGAAAGAACGATTAATATAAGATATTTAGAGATTAGTTAACACTCATCTGCCTACACTTAAAATGATGTGCAGTTCTTATAACCTGGCAGAAAGCTGTTTTGCTTCCTTTAAAAAAAATTTGAGCAGTTCCCATAGGAACCCCCCCTTATAAAGCAGTTAATGAAATAATTTATCCAGTAATTAATCATGAAATACAACAAAACAGTTTGCCTTATTCCTAAATTACAGTAGTATTTGAATTCTCCAATGAAATGCAAACAGAAAAACTGACACACAAGAAGCATATACAGCATTAGAAATTTCACCTGTAATTTTAAGGTGTTTGACCACTTTCCTACAAATGAAACTGCATTGCTTAAAGTGAGTCAGCCAAATTCTGTAACACAATAAAGCCTGAATATACATCAAGCAATTATTATTGCCTCACCCAGCATGATGCAAACTTACTATGAGGAAGCTGGCTAGCATTCTACAAAAGGAGGAATTACTTCAGTTTCATGAGAACAACAAAATGTTTATCTTTCTTCAGGTGATTTTTAGAGAACTGCCACACATTTGACCAGAAGACTGATCTTGGTATCTGGAGACTCAAAGCTTTCAACTCTTTTCATGGCTGTTCAAAAGGTATGAGCTAATCACTTTTCTGCCTCATGTATCCTCTCTTTGTGGCTTGTCACCCTTTAATCTAATGCCCATCCACCAAAGCCTTGCCCTCATCTATATCTTATTTCTCCACTCTTTAGGCATGACAAAGACTATACATAACAGAAAAACAAATCAATTTGAGCTTCCAGCCACATGCATATGGAAGATGCACACATCTGAGTGCCACAGCTGACAGCATACATACATGTTGTGTGGACATATTGCACATGAAACTGATTGCAGTATAGGAAAATCAAGAAATGGAAGGACTATGGAGGAAGATTAACAAATTTTAGCTTGGCTCACTAACAGTGATGTGGGGTTTCTGGAAATTTTTGATTTTATTTTCAGTTTTACCAGAAACGTTTCTGAGGCACATGCACACTGGCAAAAAAGTGAGTGGATGGAGGCCACAGACAAGAGGGAAGTTGGAGAAACTTGACAATAAAGGAAAAGAAGGCAAAAATTGTTGCAGTTCACATAGTCATCTGTAGTCAGGAATGGAAATCAGTCAAGCAAATATGATTAGCATTCATTGAAATTGTTGTTGTTTCTTGAAGTCCGCAGATGATATGTACTGGTAATTACGAGGTTTTTTTTACATTGTTCTGATGTTTCCTTTGCATTGAAATGAATATAGTTAGATATGACAAGGAGATATTATGATAAAGAAATAAAATTAAGAATAGTGAATAAAATTAGAACATAGATACAATATTTAAGAATAGGAAATTGCCAATAGAAATAAATATATGTACGATGAAACGCAGAGGGACAGATAGGAGGAAGTCAAACCAAAATGTAAAGAAAAAGAGAAAGGAATTTACCAATTGAGTGTGAGTGAGTGTAACTGTAGTATTGTTTTTTTATTGTTTATTTGTTTTGTTTGTGTGTCAATAATTATGTGTGTAAAACCTAATAAATATTATTTTTTTAAAAATGAAATGAATATAAGTTACATAAATAGTTATGTAAGTTACATTAACTTATGTTAAAAAGTGGACAATGAAACAAATAATGTATTTGGTAGGACTGAACTGCAGTGGAACAGAAAAAGTGTTGATTGCAGCAAATACAGGTCAGAGTGGAAATTGCTGCCTTCTTACATTCCTAGATTGAAGCCACTATTTGCTCAATAGCAAAGTCAAATAATTAACACTAAGCAATTATACAATAAATGTTCCAAATGAGAGCACAAGACATACAATGAATTGGATCCAAAAGCTGCTAAAGTAGAACTGCCCCCTACTCCCAACTCCCCACTCCTAAAAACCTTTCCAGAGGATCAAAGACCCTTCTCAGCAGTATGGGCTATGACACAGATGGCATAATCAAAGATCAGACAAAGGCACCTTGTGTAAATAGAGAGGAACTTTCAAGAGATGCAGGGAAATAGTTCTAGTCACAAAGCTTCAAATCCAACCCAATAATACACCAATAAAAATTCAAGAACAGAAAATATTCCAATGAAGAGAAAAAAGCCATGAGCTTATATTCAAAGATAATGAATTACTGACACAATTAAAACTGTGAAATTCATCCCACCCATATTTCCTCATCCTTATTGCCACTCTGCTTGACCTGGCTCATTAAAATTCCCTATCTCCTAAAACCTATTGCCAGTTTTCATCTTGCCTCAGAGAACTACCCCATATCTAGTGCCTGAATGATGTTTCAAAATCAGCCAGATCAACAAACTTCTGTTTCTTCACAAAAGCTGAACTGCAAACATATTGATAACTTTGTTCCATGAACAACTGGAACATTCATGAGCATTCAGTGACATCACCCCCAACTTAGCCACTCAGTGTTAGAAGATTAACTGCCACAACTACTTAGATTTTCTCCACACAAACTCTTAAGACAATTAAGCTCAAGTACTTCCATTTTCAATATTTTACTTCTTGAAATTGAAGTCTGCCTCACTAAGCATTGGATTGGACTCTCGAATTTTGCTTCATCTACCTTTCATATTAAAAATGCTACAGGGAAAGAACACACTGTGTTTCAATAATGTCACTTTCAAATTCTCTGCAATTCATGGATATCTTATGAGTCTCTCACGTTATGCAACCAGAGACAAGTGGTCCGCAGAAACATATTTATGGTCATCACTGTTCACCAGAGCAAGATTTGTGGCCATGTGGCTCCATATCAGGAGACAAGTTTCTTAGGTGTAATCCTGATACTGGCTATAACATTCACTTCCCTTGTTTCATACTGAAGCATTCCATGAACTGCTCTTCCACCAGGCCCCTGCGTGCAGGCTATGAGCAAAACAGATGTAGAGCTTTACGAAAGAATGGGTCACTGACACTTCAATTTCAGGTATAGGAGGTAATGGAAAGTGGATGTTCTTGTTGCAAGCCAGCACAGCAATGGTGTGCTCTGGATTAAGGCAAGATAGTAGAGAAAACTGATAAACTAGACTTCAAAAGTTGCCCTATATCTTATACTGAAAGACTTAGGTTAATGAATCAAATTATTAAAGTTTGTATATGTATTATAGCAGATCAGTCTTCGACACAAAGTAAAATCCAAAAAAAAACCATAATAGTTTCTTACCTTCCCAACTCTTTGGATTCAACTTCATAGAAACTGTAAAAGTTATCCGTTTTTATTTGTGTCTGAAGAGATGTAGGCAACAAGCCTGGAGGACTTTTGCTCTCTGACTTCCTCCTGGACATAGTTAATGCATGAGGTTTCTCCAACACTCGTTACTGATTTCCACCTGTCAAAACAACATTTATTTAAATATAAGTGTCACACAGTCCAAGTAAACTACCAGTTCTTATTCTCTTGGCTTGCTAAAAAAAACTTTTAGCAGTTTTGATGTCCAAAAATAAACCTTTATGGTTGTATCCAATTAAGTCATGCTCAGAGTTGTTGTTGTTTAGTCGTTTAGTCGTGTCCGACTCTTCGTGACCCCATGGACGACAGGCACTCCTGTCTTCCACTGCCTCCCGCAGTTTGGTCAGACTCATGTTGGTAGCTTCAGAGTAGACCCACTGAAATCAAAGGACATTACTAATTGAATTCCACTGGTTTCAAAGGGTCTACTCTGATTTAGTTGGCTACAACTTTTTGGGGAACATGCAATGATGTCCATCTGCTTGCACAACAGAAAAGTGGGCAATGGGACTTATTTCCTCTCTTACCTATTCCACGCTCCCCCCAGCTCTGCTCCAGAGTGTAGCTCAACAGTCTGGATCAGATTTTGGGTACACAGGAACTAAGGGGGGGAAAGTAAAGCAAGTGAAAGAATTGTGCTAGGTTTGATCTTACCCTTTCTCTCTCTCTCTCTCTCTCTCTCTCTCTCTCTCTCTCTCTCTCTCTCTGTGTGTGTGTGTGTGTGTGTGCGCGCGCGCGCGCGTGCTTACATATCTATTACACAGAATTCAAATATTTTTAGATCCTATCATGCAACATGTAAACAGTATGACATTCAAGTGCTAAAATTACGGTATTAATATTTCCACTGAAACACACTACATGATGTATCCAACACCAACAGCTTAAAAACAAAGCAGATGATCCAGGATGTGTTGAAGACACAACGATATAGAACAAAATGGAATGAAAACGTAAGTATAATTTTAATGCTATATTATTTCCTAAAACTGAATAATATGATGCATGGATTACAATAGTAAATGGGCAACTGAAAAGTTGTAGTTAATTTTGCAGATGAGTACACCTCAGAAATATATAGATATCTAATGCATAGCTGTTTGTATGATTCACATTAAAATCAATGTTAACCATTTTCAGTGCATTCACTTCAGCGCCCATTTCCAATAAAAATATTTCCAAATAAATCTATTAATTTGCTTGAATTGAAACCACATTAAGATTGCTTTATTCTTTTTCTCCTAATTAAATATTACACTTAATTAGAAACTAGTTAGCCTTAAGTTGTCTTAGGTAAATCAGTGGAAAACCTTATTAAGACTAGAATTGTTGGGACACACATGAGAACAAACCTTGCCAAGGAAGAGCCATCATGGCTTTTACAACACCATGTAGAACAGACGTCCCCAGACTAAGGACCGTGGGCCGGATACAAACCAAGCAAGCCAATTTTCCGGCCCGCAACAACCCCTGCCCGCTCTTACCAGCACAGCGCGGCTGCCCATCTCCAGGATAGTGCGGCACCGGAAATAGCTTGTGCGCATGCTATTTCCAGTGCCGCGCCATCCCGGAGATGGGCAGCCACACCAGAAACAGCGTGTGGGTGCGTGCTCCCCCGCCCTCCGCGTGTTTGGCGCCGGAGGAACCGGCCCGAAGCAGGGTAAGTTTGGAGACCCCTGATGTAGACTACTAACTGGGTGGTTGCTTTTTCAAGAAGCTCCTCATCATTAAAACACTCCTAAGGAATTGTACTAGTCATGGGATCTTCTTTGGCGATCACTTGTAGCCGAGTAAGATTGTCTTCCATGAACACGGTTTTAACAGTGAGTCCGTAAGTGACTGTGGAGGCCAATTCTGGATCCGCACGTCCTTCTACAGTGGGGACATAGGTTTCCAGGCAGGAGTTAATCATGTGAGGGTTTGCCTTCCTCTTAGCTTGTTTCTCACTTTCGTCCTGAGTTCAAGCATCTCCAAAGTCCATGACACCTTTGGTTAAGGCTGTTCTCCAACTGGAGCACTCGCAGGCTGCAGCTAATAAAGAGATGCCTCTATAGTTTCCGCAATCCGCTCGATCACCATTTTTAAAAAGGTTGATAATTTTGGCATCCCTAAAGTCTGTTGGGATCTTCTCTCTCCCCCATATTTTTTCAATGAGCTTGTGAAATTGTTGTGTAAGTTCAATTCCACCCACTTTGATGATTTCGGCAGATATCCCATCAGGTCCGCTGGCTTCGTTGTTTTTCATTTGGTTGATAGCTGTACACAACTCTCCCAGATTTGGAGATACTGCAAGCTCATCTCTAATTTGTTTTTGCAGAATTTGTGAGAGGACCTCAGCAGCTATGGGGGACTTGCAGTTAAGGAGATGCTGGTAACGTTCTTTATCTTTTAGAAATATGGTACCGTCTGTTGAGCGTAGGGGGCATATGCCATGATTTATTGGCCCATAGATGGTCTTTTTGGCTTTAAAGAAACTCTGTGCATCATGAGTGTCGGCTAAGTGCTGGATCTCTTGAGCTTTTTTATTTTTATTTTTTTAATCCAACAGGTATTCTTTAGTTCTCTGGTTCTTCTTTGAACCTCAGCCTTAGCGTTGGCATAGGTTTCTTTTTCTTAGTGGCACAGTTTCTATCTCTTTGCCAGGTCTGAAAGGCCTTCCTTTTCTTGTCAATAATGTGTGAGTCATGGGATAAGACAAGATCTTACAATTGATCAATTTATTGGCCCATAGATGGTCTTTTTGGCTTTAAAGAAACTCTGTGCATCATGAGTGTCGGCTAAGTGCTGGATCTCTTGAGCTTTTTTATTTTTATTTTTTTAATCCAACAGGTATTCTTTAGTTCTCTGGTTCTTCTTTGAACCTCAGCCTTAGCGTTGGCATAGGTTTCTTTTTCTTAGTGGCACAGTTTCTATCTCTTTGCCAGGTCTGAAAGGCCTTCCTTTTCTTGTCAATAATGTGTGAGTCATGGGATAAGACAAGATCTTACAATTGATCACTATCTATTTAGGAGATTATAGGCAATAACCAGTGGTGCTATTTCATGCATTCATAAATGAACTACAGTTAAGAGAGAACAGTGTGGTTCCTGGTATCTGTAAACCGGAGCATTTAGGATGGCAATTCCTAGCAGATTGGGAAGAGTTCCAAAATAATCTCTCAATTATTTAGAGCATCACTGCAATTTTGGTTTAAGTGCCCCATCTTTTAAATTAACATTTCAGATGTGTATCACATTCAGACCCTGAACTAACTGTAGTCTCATACTGATAAACCAGGCATGTCCAACAGGTAGATCGTGATCACTGGACGTCTGCCGGTAGATCACTGGACGTCTGCAGTAGATCACTGGTAGATCATTGGCCCCTCCAAAGAAGCTGAACAACTGTGGCTCCCCTAAAAAAAGCTGTGGCTCCCCTAAAAAAAGATCACTACCAGCTTTTAACTCTGTGAGTAGATCGCAGTCTCTTGGGATTTGGCCATCCCTGATAAACTATCTAAGTAACAGCTTCACATAGCTTTAGAAACATCTGTCATACAGAAGTTGAAGCAAATGTTGGTCAAACTATGTATAAGACTACTTTTTTCTTTTTCAAATAAGTTATCGGTAACTTGGATACAACGTCACCATTACCACATATTTACCACAAACTGTTCCGGAGAAAAGCAGAAGTCTTGCACTGACGTCTTTATTTTATTAGAAAAAAAGCTATGTTTTGACTCATAAGCTTGATAGATTCATATCAATCTCATTTCATTGACCTGCCTGAAATTTTTAGGTATATGTGCTTTTAAGTGAACTGCAGTCATTCAAGATGCAACCCATTACAGTTGGTAATGAAGTTTTTAGCTAAAGCAGTTTCAGGGGAACAAAAAAGTTAGGCATGAGATGCAAGCCTATTTTAAAAAATATGAACCATACTGAGAACACAATGTAATCAAACAGCTGGTTTAAAAGATTCAACTGCAATTAAAATATTTTTCACATAGCTTAAGAGCAAGTGATTTTTTTAAAGACAAATGTACTGTGTGTATGCCATCAAGTCATTTGCTGAAGAGGAATTTGGAATTCATGGTTGTCATACTACACACACAGTTACTTGGAAGCCCTGCTGAACTCAGGACTTCCAGTAAAAAACATACAAGTCTCATGTTAGGCTACAAGTCTCATGTCTAACATTATGTCCACTGAAACACCCTAACTCATAACATGCATGGGAACTGGAGATGCATTTTTATAACACTTCAATGATATAATGGAACCTACTGTACTGGAACTTTCAACACCAAACACAAAAGTCCTTCCCTTGAATTCTGTTACTTATTTGAGCACAAATTTAATACACAAAGACTTCTGTGCAGAAAATCCTATAAATAGCAACTGGTCACAATCTGAAACAATTTACACACTTTCAAACAGTACAACCGGAACCATGCCACAGAAATCAAGCAATTTCCTTTATAGAAGGCCATAATGTGTGATACAGGTATTTCCAATCCTTGCTAATTGGGATCATTTAAAATTTCACAGACTGGAACCCACAAACTTTAGAAAGCCTCTCATATTAATCAGCTATGGCTCCACCATTAAGGGAGATTAGAACCTTGGATGCTAAGTGCTAGGTCTTTATAGCTATAGCCCCAAAGGAAAGGAATGATATGCTGTTTGGAAAATGCTCATATTATATCTAATTTTTGCCCTGTCTGGTTAATGGCTATGAGCTGAGCTGGAAGTTTGTTTGCAAGGCTTACAGCAGTTGGATGGGTTGTTTTTTTTAATGTTAATAATTTTGTCCTCTAGGGGCTCTCAAGTTAATGCTGCAATCCTAAAATCATTAAACTCGGGATTTACTTCAGAGTAAACTTGCCATTATTATTATTATTATTATGCAGTGTTGTATTGCAGGTTACTTAAATGGTTTGGGGACAAAAGCTAAATTAAGTGGACATTACAAATCTATTTTTTAAATTACCATAAGTAACTAGAAATAACCAATTCAAAAAACCATCACAATGACAATGCTCTTTGCAATCAGGCACCCACACCAGTCCCAGCTCCAGGTTCTGAGAGACCCTTGGGCATGGGTAGGCAAACTAAGGCCCGGGGGCTGGATCCTCTAGCCCAATCGCCTTCTAAATCCGACCCGCGGACAGTCCGGGAATCAGCATGTTTTTACATGAGTAGAATGTGTGCTTTTATTTAAAATGCATCTCTGGGTTATTTGTGGGGCATAGGAATTTGTTCATATTTTTTCCCCAAAATATAGTCCGGCCTCCCACAAGGTCTGAGGGACAGTGGACCGGCCCCCTGCTGAAAATGTTTGCTGACCCCTGCCCTTGGGCAAGATGATTTCAGTGGGCCAACTTTCTCCTCATGCTCCAATTACTTACCCTTTCCTTCTGCACTCAATCTATACAACTACTAAATGGGAGATGACCAAGCAAGTGAAAGATGCTGTTCCATCACCTTGCTCTACTCACTGCTTGCATGCTCAGAGAGGACAGGTGAACAGGCAGTGACAGCGAAGAGCTAAAGAGTCAGGAGGCGTTAATAGCTGAAGTGGACCCCCTACAAGGGTATGAACCTCAATGATTACTCTGATTAGGTGCTGCAATTGTTAATGGATTTTCTTTTTCATATAAGGTTTCTTTTATAATCTTATTGTTTTTAGGGTTTAATCTTAGTGTTTTAAGCAATATTCTGTTTATTATGCATTGTTTACAGGATGGGGGGGCTGTCCCTATAAGTACACCTTATATAAATTTTAGGAGATATCAGAAATTGCACATAGCAGAGGGTCTCCAGTTCAACAAATCTGCACACTCTCAGTGAGCTGCTGCTCCTGCACCATATGTGCACGTTTCTTCCAAAGTTAAATAGTCATCTCCCAAACTACATGAATTTGCCCTAAGCTAGTATTATGACTACTCCACATCTGAAAATAGAATTCCATAAGTAAAATGGACTGTGTGAAGAAGTAGTTCACAGCACTGACCATGCACCTTAAACAACTGGACACTCCAAAAATATAAAAAAGCAAAAGGTATCTGTGTAAGGGGTGAGACGGGAAGTATGAAGAAAGATCTGAAAGATGGCAGCCTGGCCTGCAAGGGGTCAGGCAAGGATGCCAGCCACCACCTTAGAGCCCAATCATCAAACAAAATACTAGCTGTATAAGCTGAAACGGCTGTGCACACACAATCCACAACTTTATCAACCCTTTTTTCCCTGGACGTGTGATACACACTCAAAAATTCCCGCTCCCGAATGTCTGACACAAACTTATGATTGTGACAGCCAATTTGCCATTATTATTATTATTGGAATCCATTTGCACAATCTGCGTTTCCCCACGTTCAGGGCTTGGCTTTTAAACCACCAGTCACCTTTTCCTTTTTATTAAGCTGCATCTAAGAGTGACAGGTAGATAGCCGTGTTGGTCTGTCATATCTGAAGAAGTGTGCATGCACACAAAAGCTCATACCAAGAACAAACTTAGTTGGTCTCTAAGGTGCTACTGGAAGGAATTTTTTAATTTTGTTTTATCTAAGAGTGAGACGTCCTTGAACCTTTCTCGCAATCTTGAGCTGCAGTTTGCCGGTAACACACACACACACACACACACACACACACACTCTCACAAGAGAAAGCTGGGGAAAGGATGCCATGAGGCGAGCGAGAGAAGCAGAAGCGACCGGGTGGCGGCGGCGAGAGGGAAGCTCCCCAGGCGCCCCACCGTCGCCGCCAGCGGGGACGGCGTGACCCATAAGAAGCGCCAGCCTCAGCAGAGCCGCCATCCCCACAGGCCAGAGGCAGGCGATGGGGATTGGGGGGGCGGACTTTGGGGAGGGGGCGCTGCTGCCGAGGCCGCCAGGGGGCGCTTTCCCTCCTCATTGTCGGCCGTGCTTTTCCCTCAGCAACGCCGCCGCCCCCCTCTTTTCTGTGAGGTGAAAGGGGAGGGGGGAACCATCCCCGGCCAATAAATAAAATAATAATAATAAATAATAATAATAATAATAATAATAATAATAATAATAATAAATATTCTCAGGGCACACTCACCCTTTTTCCTTCCTCAGGGCTTCGTTTCCCGAGCCCAGACGGTTCGCCTTCTCTGCCTGTCTCGCCCGCCGCCGCCTCACGCTCCTTTTTATTTCCTTCCCCCCTCAAACACACACACACACGCTTCGTCCCTGTTTCCAACGCAGGACAGCAGCACCTCAAGGGACAGACCAGCCTCCCCTGTCGCGGCTCTTTTCTTGCCGCCGCCGCTCGGTGCCAGCGGCCCCCCAGCGCGCTCGTGCCCGGCCCCGCGCTCGCGCTCGCTCGCCACACAGTTGGCGTTTGAAAAGCGCAAAGCCGGTTTGTGCGGCGGTTACAGCGCCGGCTGGCTCGGGCCCCGCCCCGCCGCCTCGCGCCCCGCCCCGCTCTTCGCCTCTCAGCCAATCCGCGCTGCGCGGTCGGGCTGAACGGTAGGGGGGAAGAGGGGGGGAGGAAACAAACAAGACTCTCGTCTTCCCCCGACGTTTCCCATCCGCCCGCCCCCCCCTCCGCGTTTAACACTCCGATAGGCTTCCTCGTTGGTGAGTGGCGGGAGCCCAGCCAATCGGCTCGAACGGCTAAAAAAAAAAGGTTGGGAGGCGGGGAAGACGCGAGACTGAACCTGTCAAGGAACGGAAGTGACAAGGGGCGGGGCTAAAAAGGGGAGCAGGAAGAATCTGGGGCAGGGCGGCGGTGGCACCCCGAGAGACAGGAGTTAAGGTTGTCTCGGTTTAATTTCGGAAATAAGAGGCACCTGGGCTTAAGATCTGCTCTAATGCAATGGTCGCTTAGCACAGAGGGTAATTTTGCACTTTGTGCATGCTCAGAGGCACTCATTTCTCCAACTTGCCTTTTGCAAGTGTAGGTGCAAAGTCCAGGAGTGGTGGGTACACCCTGGTGAACAAGGACAGAGAGAAATGACAGCTACACAGGGCCAAGGGCTTGAACCCCTGATGCAGCCTTGAATAAACTAACCACAGTACTACCATGGGGCAATTCCCCACTGCCGTGAACTGCAGTTCCTGCCTATTAGCATACCACACACAGCATAAGCGTTGCTCAGAAAAGGTGTCGCCTGACAGGAAAGTTGACAATTGTTCATCCCTTTAATTAAGGACTTGGCACAGCAAGATCCATGACCCAGCAAAGCAAAGCAAAGCAAAGACACAATAGGAGGTGACGTATCCAAAGCGGGGAAGAGAGTTGTTGTAAAGATTCTGCTGCCGGCCTGCTTACTAATTCAGTTCCATTCAACCCATGTTTACTGAATTCAGCTGGCATTGAAGCCCTTAGCAGCTTGGAACCCAAATACCTGAAGGATCATCTCCCTATATGAGCCTGGCCCAGCTCCTCTACTTCCTGCCCCATTGTATCTCTTCAAAATCCCAACTTCTTTGTGCCAGAGCATCTTCCTGTTTATTGGGCCTCAGTCTCACAGTCTTCCACTTGTGGTCTGCTGGCACAGGAAGGAGTCCTGCCTTCAGAACTGGCCTCATGCCACTGGTAAGCCCAGCACCACCTTGCCTGGAAGTCTTAAGAGGCATTCATCCTACGCCCTTTTAAAATGTGGACCTCTCTTTTTTTGGGGGGGGTGTTATTGGGTTATTGTTTTTATTTTGATTATATACTTCGTGGTGGGGGGGGTTGTTGATCTTTTCTGTGAATCGCCCTGAGACATCCGGGTATAGGGCAGTATATAAATTCAATAAATAATAATTATAACTTACCATTGGTGGCCAATGGTATGCACAGGAACCGAGGTTGCAAATGGCCCCAGTTGCCTACACCCACCCGCCAAGCAGCTCTGTAACTTTGCATAAGAATAATAATAATAATAATAATAATAATTTATTATTTATACCCCACCCATCTGGCTGGGTTTCCCCAGCCACTCTGGGCGGCTTTCAACAGAATATTAAAATACAATAATCTATTAAACATTAAAAGCCTCCCTAAACAGGGCTGTATGGTCTGAAGCTCAACATCAAAAAAACTAAGATCATGGCCACTGGTCCCATCACCTCCTGGCAAATAGAAGGGGAAGAAATGGAGGTAGTGAGAGATTTCACTTTCTTGGGTTCCATGATCACTGCAGATGGTGACAGCAGTCACGAAATTAGAAGACGCCTGCTTCTTGGGAGAAAAGCAATGACAAACCTAGACAGCATCTTAAAAAGCAAAGACATCACCTTGCCAACAAAGGTCCGTATAGTTAAAGCTATGGTCTTCCCAGTAGTAATGTACGGAAGTGAGAGCTGGACCATAAAGAAGGCTGATCGCCGAAGAATTGATGCTTTTGAATTATGGTGCTGGAGGAGACTCTTGAGAGTCCCATGGACTGCAAGAAGATCAAACCTATCCATTCTTAAAGAAATCAGCCCTGAGTGCTCACTAGAAGGACAGATCCTGAGGTTAAGGCTCCAGTACTTTGGCCACCTCATGAGAAGAGAAGACTCCCTAGAAAAGACCCTGATGTTGGGAAAGGTTGAGGGCACAAGGAGAAGGGGACGACAGAAGATGAGATGGCTGGACAGTGTTCTCGAAGCTACTAACATGAGTTTGGCCAAACTGCGAGAGGCAGTGAAGGATAGGCGTGCCTGGCGTGCTCTGGTCCATGGGGTCATGAAGAGTCAGACACGACTGAACAACAACAACAACAAAACAGGGCTGCCTTCAGATGTCTTCTAAAAGTCTGGTAGTTGTTTTGCTCTTTGACATCTGGTGGGAGGGCGTTCCACAGGGCGGGTGCCACTACCTGGTTCCCTGTAACTTGGCTTCTCGCAGCGAGGGAACCGCCAGAAGGCCCTCAGCGCTGGATCTCAGTGTCCGGGCAGAACGATGGGGGTGGAGACGCTCCTTCAGGTATACTGGACCGAGGCCGTTTAGGGCTTTAAAGGTCAGCACCAATGCTTTGAATTGTGCTCAGAAACGTACCAAGTTGTCTGAAAATATAACCATGCTACAGGCCTGCTGCTCCCAGTCTATCCCCTACCAGTGTCTATGAAAAAGGACCCAAGTGGGGCTACCTCTTGCACGTTGCTCTGCTGCTCCACTTCTAGGATCCCAGCGAAGTCTCTGTCATTTCGTGTGGGTGGCTGTCAAAGGATAGCTTTCATGGGGTTGTTGGCCTAGATTCTTTACCATGTTCCACACAAACAAACAGAGCCAACAGCAAGGTCTCCTCCCTAAGCTCCAACACTCCCAACCTCAGCTACAAAAAGTAGGCCTTCTACCTTGAAGAGACAGTATCACCATATATGACTGTCTTCAATCTTCTCTTGCTGCTTAAAAAAATAATTGCATAAAATATAGAGCGACTAAGCCTAGCAACCGCTTTGATTTGCTTTTTGTTTTGTAGCAGTTCCCTATCTTTTGACAGGCATTCTTTTGTTTTATAACATTTACTTATAACAAAAGTTATAAGTAAAAAAAAAAGTATCCAACTGACCTCCCACATTCTACCACTTTATTTCATTATCATTTATAAAGTGTTTATAAGATCTGAAGTGCTAAGTGCTTGGTAAAATCTGCCCCAAAGTCAAGCTGTGTTCCACTATTTTTTTCCCCCTAGCACAGATTACATCAACATGAAAGCTGAAAAAGAAACATACTTTACAGCTAATTGAAGGAGGATAATCTGTAGAACCTTGGGGGGGGGGTCACAGACTTTGCTTTTTGCCACTCTAGCTCAAGGCAGATGAAACGTTAAAAAAAAAAAAAATCACAGCCAGTGAGCTCAGCTTGGCACCCCCCACAGCTTGGTGCCCCCACACAATTGCACAATGCACCCACCCTGTAGCAGTATGACAGGTGTCTCAATGTTACAATTATTTTAGCATCAGCACCATTTTCATTTATTTGCCCAGGCGCTTTAAAGTTTGGTTTCTAGTCTGTTTTAAACTGCATCCAGTGTTTTTATTCATGATGTGTTGTCTTTAATTAGAAATAAATAATAAATAATAATAATAATAATAAACATTCAATATGAAGGGCACAGGGATGGGAAGCAGAGTGTGCACTGTAGGAGGGACATTTTTGTTTTCTTCTTGTTCTTATTATATGCCCTTTGTGGTTTTCTTTTGTAATAAATAAATGAATAACAACAAAAGAGAAGAGGGAACATGCCAGAATTCAGGGGCGTGGGTGGGAGAGAACCCCTGTGATTGAAACCAACACTGCAAGTTCTGCATACAGGGCTGCCCCAGTGCATTTGGTTGCCTGTGGCAGATCTGCAAATGGCATACACACCCCAGTCAAAGTGCATAGCATCAGAAGTGAACTTGGCACCTGAGGCAGAACATCCCACAAGCACCTCTCCCCTTCCATGGCAGTAGGAATAAAGGTAAAGGTAAAGGACCCCTGACAGTTAAGTCCAGTCGCAAACGACTCTGGGGTTGCGGTGCTCATCTCGCTTTATTGGCCGACGGAGCTGACGTTTGTCTGAAGACAGTTTTTCCGGGTCATGTGGCCAGCATGACTAAGCCGCTTCTGGCGAAACCAGAGCAGCGCACGGAAACGCCGTTTACCTTCCCGCCAGAGTGGTACCTATTTATCTACTTGCACTTTGACGTGCTTTCGAACTGCTAGGTGGGCAGGAGCTGGGACTGAACAACGGGAGCTCACCCCATCGCGGGGATTCGAACCGCCGACCTTCTGACCAGCAAGCCCAAGGCTCAGTGGTTTACACCACAGCGCCACCCGCGTCTTGGCAGTAGGAATACAAGACATCAAATAGCCATGTGCTCTCCTTTCATGAAATCCAAAAATTGGCTGCCATTGCTGTTCCCCGATTGATCAGGCACAGCAGTAGGCAGGCCTCAGTCACATCGTGTCTTCATGGTGCCATCAAACCACATCAACTCTGGTCATGGACACCAGCCATGAGACAGCAGGAGAAGCCCTAGTCAGGTGGAGCAGCTCACATGTCTCATGCAGGGGGTCCCAGGATTGAGGCAAGGGTACAATCCCATCCTAGGAATGGTGGGAAGGGGTCCTCATAATCAGAGACAGCGATGCAGATTTGAACATAGCTGTCAACTTTCGGATTTGAAAATAAGGGATGCCGCGAGGACGGTGCAATGGCACCAAGTTGCCTCGCCACCCTGCGCTCCAGAGGCTGCGCACGAACGGGTGAGCGAAAGAGCGAGCGCGTAGACAGCAGGCAGGCTGGCTGTCTGGTTGGGCATGAGGGTCTGGATGCACAAGGCATGCAAGCTCCACACCCAGTCGGTCTCAGACTCCTTATTGGCAGCCGAGCAACACAGCTGAGGAGCCTCCCTGGCCGACAGGGAGGGAGAGGAGCTGCTTCCTTTGAAATCTGGGAAATTTAAGGGATATCAACAATCCGGGATAGCAGCGGGAAACGGCATTGGAATACGGGAGTTTCCCGCAAAAAAAGGGAGGGTTGATAGCTATGGATTTGAAGCACTGCTGCAGGAGCTGCAAGACTTTTATATGCATGAAGATGGAAGGACCCCTTATTACCAGCAATGGAAGAGTGGCTGTTAAGAAGAGTTTGGATTTGATATACTGCTTTATCACTACGCGAAGGAGTCTCAAAGCGGCTAACATTCTCCTTTCCCTTCCTCCTCCACAACAAACACTCTGTGAGGTGAGTGGGGCTGAGAGACTTCAGAGAAGCGTGACTAGCCCAAGGTCACCCAACAGATGCATGTGGAGGAGCTGAGACACGAACCCGGTTCACCAGATTACGAGTCCACCACTCTTAACCACTACACCACACTGTAACAGACTTGGCTGAGATGGCGAAATTGACATGAGAAAAGTCCTTGCTAACATTTGTTAAAGGTCAGAAACTTCTCATAGAGTTTTTGCATGGAAAAGAAAACGAAATGATGTCCTTAGGATTTGAGGATTGAAGATAATGTTTGTTGTAATGGCGAAACTTACCGGAAGAATAAGAAATCAAGATAACAAACTTTTTATAAAAGAATGGAAATGGTTTATTGAATACTTACAGATAAATTGTAAACAGATAGAAACCTTGGCAGGATTATTGTAATAACCTGCAGTTTCACAAGAGTATATATTTAAAGAAGATGAATAAATGAGCAAATTGGGTTAAGTTGGATATGCAAAAGATATTAAAAATAAATTCAAGGAACCGCAGAAAGAGGGGGAAGGAAGTCAAGTTTTGAAATGTCAAAATGATTGAAAAATTAGTGAAATGTATAAAATTAGTGAAATGTATAAACTTGAAGAGTATAAATTGAAAAAATTGAAAATTGAAAAAAGAAGAAAATGTTTGTTTATAGAAAGTGGGTTTTTTGGCTGTTACATTGGAGTGAATGAAGTGAATATTGTTTATATATAGTGGACGGACGAGGAATCAGAAGTCCCTTACCTTCTGAATTTTATTTATTTTTCTCTCTTTTATCCTCTTTTCTCTTTCTTTCTTTCTTTCTTTCTTTCTTTCTTTCTTTCTTTCTTTCTTTCTTTCTTTCTCTCTTTCTGTCTCTCTCTCTCTCTTCCCTCTTTATGCTTTTAGTGTATTTAGATCAGCATCTTAGTTTGAACAAAAAAAAAAGAGAGAGAGAGAGGGAAATATATTTGGTATTCAGTTTTGTATTTTTCTCTAGAAGAAGAGTTTGGATTTGATATCCCACTTTATCACTACTCAAAGGAGTCTCAAAGCGGCTAACATTCTCCTTTCCCTTCCTCCCCCACAACAAACACTCTGTGAGGTGAGTGGGGCTGAGAGACTTCAGAGAAGTGTGACTAGCCCAAGGTCACCCAGCAGCTGCATGTGGAGGAGCAGAGACGCGAACCCGGTTCACCAAATTACGAGTCTACCGCTCTTAACCACTACACCACACTGGCTCTAGAAGCACTAATAAAATTTATTCTAAGGAGTACTGCTGCAGGGATCCATATCCTTGCCACTGGTAAAGCCAACCTTCCTTCTTGGCCCACCCTCTCCCCCTGGCAACCCACGGCCAATCCCCCAATAGATGAATCCCACCCAGCAGTGCTGCTGCAGGACTTGTTGTCCCCCATTCTCTCACACATGCACACCAGTTGTCATTTGGATGGAGAAAAGCATTTAGAAATTCAAGAGAAGAGCGAATTCCAAATGATAGTTGCATTTCGGTTTTTGTTGCGGACAGTGTGAAATAGGTTCATCTTAAATGCAGTGGGGCGTTTTTTAACCATCTCCCAGCACACGTGTCAGCCTTAACCGCTTGGACTACTGCAATGCACTCTACGTGGGGCTACCTTTGAAGGTGACCCGGAAACTACAACTAATCCAGAACGCGGCAGCTAGACTGGCGACTGGGAGCGGCCACCGAGACCATATAACACCAGTCCTGAAAGACCTACATTGGCTCCCAATACGTTTCTGAGCACAGTTCAAAGTGTTGGTGCTGACCTTTAAAGCCCTCAACAGCCTCGGCCCAGTATACCTGAAGGAGCGTCTCCACCCCCATCGTTCAGCCCGGACACAGGTTCAGCTCCGAGGGCCTTCTGGTGGTTCCCTCACTGCGAGAAGTGAAGTTACAGGGAACCAGGCAGAGGGCCTTCTCGGTAGTGGCGCCCGCCCTGTGGCTCCCACCAGATGTCAAAGGAAAAAACAACTACCAGACTTTTAGAAGACATCTGAAGGCAACTCTGTTTAGGGAAGCTTTTAATATCTGAAGGACTATTGTATTTTAATATTTTGTTGGAAGCCTCCCAGAGTGGCTGGGGAAGCCCAGCTAGATGGACGGGGTATAAATTATTATTATTATTATTAATTATTATTATTACTACTACTACTACTACTACTACTACCACCTCCCCCCTTCTACCCAAGGAATCCTACAATATATTCTCTGGGGCTTGATCAGGTCAGATCTCCTGCTCTTCCTGTCCTCCCTACCTCCCCTTCTGAACATAAAACATTTTGTGCCTCTACAACTCTCAGCTATACAGACTCACACTGTCTGCCCATATCCTGCATTCTTTACAAACCCTTTAATCTCTCTATCGTTTCAACCACCATTTCTGTCGTCTGGGGTTACTTTTTTTAAAAAAGCCATTTGATTTTAAAATCACAAATGCATATACTTCTGCATTTCTAGCTCATTGCCCGTGGATGCAGAAGCCACGATCTTATTTTTGCGTGGCCCCGTCTTGCTTACGTGCTGAGAGACTCAACCACCTGAGTTCGGTATTAGAGGACCTGCATTAAAATGGCGGGCGTTAGGGATGAGTGAATCTGTCAATTTCAGTTTCTAATTTCTGAGATCTTAAATTCAGTTCGTCACATGTATACATTAGTGATGTTTGTTGGAAGCCGCCCAGAGTGGCTGGGGAACCCGGCCAGATGGGCGGGGTACAAATAATAAATTATTATTATTATTATTATTATTATTATTATGTTAAAGTCATGAAAATTCATCAGCGTTCTAGTGTGGATATCTCCTAATACACATATTTCCATGCAATTTGGCCCAATAGACACATTTTTGCAATACGCTTTCCCCCCAAATAACACACTTTTGTATGCGGTTTTCACTATTATGTGAATTTTCACAGAAACTTTATTCCAGTATATGTGTTTTTGGACAGATTAGTTGGCTGGAGAACAGCACCGCAAAATCTGGAGAAGTGTGAATTTCAAAGGATGGGTTGTGTTTCGGTCCACGTATTGTTTTGGAAAGTGCAAATTAGGGAGTTTTATCTTTAAATGCATATTAACTCAAATTTCTCTCCCATTCCTAGTTGGAATATCCCTTACAAGGAGCATCCCTGTTGAAAATGCCAGCCAGCCAGCCAGCCCCTCTTCTAGAAAACTCCATTCCGTTCCTTGCCCATTTGGGAGAGGGGGGGGCACTGCTGCAAACCTTGGTGTTCTCCTAAGGAAACTAATGCCTCCTCTCTTGCTTCTGAGTGTCTATGTAACTGTCGGCACTCACTGCCTCCATTTGCTATGACGATAGTGTACAGAATCCGTACCCTATTCCAATTTGTATTCCATTCGTTCATTAAATGTTTATCCCAGCCACCCTCCCAAAAGAGCTCAGGGAAGCAAACACACTTGTGGTAAAACAGTGCAATTAAAAAAACAAAATAGAAACATATTTAATGCATCTGAAACATGTAAAAACACCCCCTAGGCATTTAAGAGCAATAAACACAGTCAAACACTAAACAAAGGTAAGAGCAGATACAACCAAATCATGCGTCTGGGTAGACCCGCTGGAGCAGAAAATATTTTAGCAGGCGTTCAAAACAGCACTGTATAGCACAGGTGATGGGATTGAGCATGGGTTGGCAGGCAGGGGTGCAAGAGGAAGCTAAGGAAAAAGCAGAAAGGGGTGCTCGAATGGTGGGAACCTGGATTGGATTGCGCCTTCCCACCCCAACTTCAGCCACTTCAGAAGCAGGGAGGCTGGGAGGTGGGGGCTCTGATCATAGAGTTGGAAGGACCCCCAAGCGCCATCTAGTCCGACCTCCTGCAATGAAGGAATCACAATGAAAACATCCGTGACAGGTGGTCATCCAACCTGTGTTTAAAAGCCTCAAATGGATGGGGAGCTGACCACCTTTCAAGGGAGTCTGTCCCACTGTCAAACAGCTATTACTGCCAGAAAGTTGTTCCTAATGTTTAGTTGGAATAGGAGGGTGAAGTCTTCCCATACCCAACCGGGTGCCACCTTTGCAGATGGAAGCAGACCCATTCACCCTGACAAGAGCATCGCATTTCCACAAGGCGAGTGAGTGCACCACACATCTTCTTTTTTTGGCTGGTGTGGCATAGAAACTCATTGGGACGTCTTCGGCGCTTCCCACCGGTTCTGAACTTCCCGTCCTGCTGCTGAACTCCTTAACCCTGAGCCCTGGGCTGCTAAGCCTGTCGCTTGCGTGAACAAAGTCCTCATTCTTACTTACAAGCAAGAGCTTGTGTGTTTTGGGGCGGGAGCCTGGATACGGATGTCAACAGACGTCGGGGATGCCCAAGCGCAGGCGCTGCCACGCTAAAGAGGGGACGGCTCACTAATGTGGAACGAACACTGTGTCACACTTGTAAAAGGGCAAGTTCTGCAGATGGAAGTGATCTAACAGGCACGTTAGGGGGTAAAGCAGTCCTTCAGGTAAGCCCGACCCAAGCTGTAAAAGGCTTTATATACCAACAGTAAGACCTTGAACTCAGCATGGCAGCAAACTGGCAGTGAGCGCAGATCATTGAGCAATACGTAACCTGCTGACAGACTTGCACTCCTGTGAGCCGTTCTGTACTAACTGCAGCTTCCGGACCAAGCATGAGGGGAGTTCCACCCACCCACCCATTGCTGAGTGTAGCAGGTCCAGCTTAGGCAGGTGTCGATGCGTCCCTAACCACACCATATTGTACAGTAGGATCTGAAATGTCAGAGTGTAAGTAAGACTGCATTGCAAAACCCTCTTGGTAGCTTTTCCTATGTATTTGTAGAATTGCAAAATGTGGCAGTAGGCAAATTATCCAGATCCACTTTAAAGCAAGCAAGCAACAAACAAACAAACAAACAAACAAACGCATATTGGCTTTGATGATGCATGTACTATTGCTGCAGGCAGCGTCATGGAAGAGGCATTGCTGACTGTATGAGAGTAAACTAGGAATGAGTCCGTTGGAACTTTCTTCTCTATTAATTTTATGTAAAGATATGGTGCTGTGATCTGTATGTGATCTTTTATATGTATAAATATATATAAAAGAGGAACGAGTTTTCTAAGATGAGGCCTGCCTCATTTGATTTGCACAAGTACTCACGCACAATTTTTTTAAAAATGCCTACTATCTAGTTGAAGTGCAAACACATTTTGAATCACCACAAAATGATTTCATCTATCTAGCTGATTAATGGGGCTAAATTCAACAGACCTTATTATGTTATGTAAATGGGAGTTGCAAGTCATTGCATTAGCGGAACAACTTCTGCTTGTGCAACAGAATTTCGTCTCCCTGCACTGCGCCCCTGCCCCAAATCTTATCTGGGAATTTTCCGAAGCCCCCAGAACAGATCAGGAGTGATGTTAACTTAGATGGATGCAGCTCTAGGTAGGTAACCTTTACTAAGCAACCTGCAGTATATTCTTAAAGTCATCTGGGCAAGGATTGCACCACTGTTCTGTACATCTCCAAACACATGAGGGGCATGCAAGAAATATGTAAGAATGAAGATCCTCAGGATTGCAGATACTGAGTTAGATTCTGCATCCTATAGTATGTCACATAGGCATGAACTGATGCCACAAGCTATTTTCCTCCACCACCACCACACCGAAGCTTTTCCGTTGCTCATTGCCCACATTAAGTTACAGCCGTCACATTTCTCACAGCAATTCAATCTCATGTAACCTTCCACCTAAATTTCACGATTGGCAACTGATGTTCTGTTTTCCACTATCGCAGTCTAGGATCTTTACTAGGATCCTCCCACAGAATTATACATTTCTGTCAAAGCTGAGCCTACGCACCTGCTTCATTATCATTCCATGTCGCTCTGCCAAAAAAGAAAACAAAACAAAACAAGCAGAAGTATTCGACACATCCAAGAGCCCAACCGGATTAGGACTTGGAGTTCGTTCGGCACGGCATGAAAAGAAAAACACGGCATTCCTAGCATGCCAGATAGCGCACAGGATGAAAATTAAAAAAGATGGCTACAATTAAGATGCTTGGAGCTCTTCTGGAACATGGGGGCCAGCGCAGCAAATGACAGCACTTGCGCATCTCCTCGCCTTATTATGTCTCCTTGCAGATCCCTTCTGGAGCCAGAACCGCTCTGCTCCACCATGTTCCGAAAGCCATATAAACAAACACACACTTAAGAAGTGGAGAGCCCTGGGAATATGATTGCGATGTTTGTTATTTATACAGAGTTTTTGGCACGCACCGCACTTGGTAGAAAAAACATAGCCGGCAGAACGCAGCCCCCCGAGGACCCCAGAATTTAAGTGATATGGAAAATAGAGGGCAGGGGGGTCAGAGGCCAAGGGAACATTATGAGAATTATGACTACACGAGATCGTAAAGTCAGTTTACTGCAGAGGTGGGAGGCTCTCCTCCAACTCCCATCAGCCCCAGCCAACCGAGTTGCGGTCCAGGGACATCTGAAGGGCCACAGGTTCCCAACCCTCAGTTTACCAAATAACTTACGACCTACCAGGCCAAAGCAAAGGCAGCCCTCTGGCCTGGCACCTGCCTGACAAGAGAAGCAGCAAAAAGGCAAAGGTTTGCTGGGTCCCTAGTAAAGGGACCCCTGACCATTAGGTCCAGTTGCGGACGACTCTGGGGTTGCGGTGCTCATCTCGCTTTACTGGCCAAGGAAGCCGGCGTACAGCTTCTGGGTCATGTGGCCAGCATGACTAAGCCGCTTCTGGCGAACCAGAGCAGCGCACGAAAACGCCATTTACCTTCCCGCCGGAGCGGTACCTATTTATCTACTTGCACTTTGATGTGCTTTCGAACTGCTAGGTTGGCAGGAGCAGGGACCGAGCAACGGGAGCTCACCCCATCGCAGGGATTCGAACCGCCGACCTTCTGATCGGCAAGCTCTGTGTTTTAACCCACAGCGCCACCCGCGTCCCTGGGTCCCTGATAGGACTGCATTTATTGCAAGGGGTTTTGGCCACCTTTCAGCAACACAATTCACTCAGCGTGGCTATGCATGGCTGCACTTGGTTTGTTGGGAAAGTAGGTAAAGGTGTCACATGATCACATACACAAGCGCGCGCGCGCACACACACACACACACACACACACACACACACACACACACACACACACACACAGTATACGCAGTTACCAGGGCTGTAGCTAGGGGGTGGTGAGGTGGACCCCCGCCAGGGGCGCAGGCGATGGGTGTGTGTGTGCAAAATCGGCTTAAAAATATGTCCATAAATATAAATATTGATTATTGCCTTATAAGAAATGGTTTTAAATAGAGAGTGAATTGAATTGGGGGGGTGGGGTGGAGGAGAGGTGGAAGGAAGAGCTAATTTGTCAGTGGATGGTTTTGCCAGGGGCACAAGATCACCTAGCTACGGCTCTGGCAGTTACTCAAAGTATTAAGAAGAAAATAAATGGAAACCCATATTAAATATACCAAGTATGTCAGGTTACCAGTTATGGTTAAGGAGGAAGTAAACTTAGGCCCCTCCTGCAGTAAACATTTAAAGCAATATCATGCCACAGGGGCCGCTCTTCCTTAGTGCCTGAGGCAAAACAGGAAGCCTCACTTAGCAGGATCATGCAGAGGCTTCTCCAGTGGCGGCAGCGGTGGGCAGGGCCCTGTCCTGCCACCTTAAACAGTCATGGCTTCCCCAAGAAATCCTGCTAAGTGTTGTTTGTTAAAGGTGCTGAGAGTTGTCACGAGACCCCTATTCCCCTCACGTAGCTACAATTCGCAGAGCAGTTCAGCATTCAATGCCTCTTTCCAGGGAACTCTGGGAATTGCAGCTCTGTGAAGGGAACAGGGGTCTCCTAAGAACCCTCCAGCACCCTTAACAAACCAAAGTTCCCAGGATTCTTTGGGGGAAGCATAACTGCTTAAAGTAGTATGGAACTGATGGGGCCTTTATATGTGTAGGGATGTAGGGATATATCACCAGCTAAACTTCACGATAGATATATCATGAAGTCTGAAAGAAAGATGGAGCTATGTAGAGGCATTGGCTGGCTTCACGGTTTCCCCCACATTGTGATTTTGCATAACACACATAATGATCTGCGATATATTGCCAGGTCAAAAATTATGAAACCAGTATCACAATACAGTATGGACTTCAAACCAGTTTTGGACAATATACTGATAAATCGCCCAGCCGTAACAATGACCGAGCACTTAAACTGCTCTAGAACCCAAATCTGCCACCAGAGAACGACCAGATCAGACGTATGTCCCGTTTCCCTCCCATTACCATCCTTAGTTAGCTTGGCTAGCCACACCACACCGTCAAGTAATTTGCCAGAGGGAAAAGGAGAGGGTTTGGCTTTTCCGATATCACAGTGGCAGAGCACAGCGATGGACAACATACTTGTACTCTGTGTTTGCTCCTGTTATTTTATTCTGATTTATACTCCACCACACATGACTCCATAAAGCCCTCAAGGCAGTCAGCTAATCTGCATCACCGGAGCCTCGCCCTTACTATATTTAGTGTTCTCTCTCCCTCTCTTTCACACACACACACAAATGCTGGCTAAGACAAGACGTTTTTCAACATGTCAAATTTTTGCCCGTGGGCTTCGCTTATTTCAGTACCAAGTCCAAGAGCAACAGCTGAGTAATTGAAATGATAGCATCAAACTCCTCCTCCTCCTCCCACTATTTTCTGCACGGGCTCCTCTCAAATTATCTAGGCAGATATCCCTAGATTTGGGTTGCTACGGAAAAAGCACCTTCAAGATGACAGAAAGGTATAATCCCCAGGAAATGGTCATTTAAACAGCACAATATTATTCTAACTCAGTACCCATTCATTCCAACTGCTCCTGCACAAGCCAGGCTGGCCCAAGCCAGCTGACTGTGGGCTTGTTTGTTTTTTGCTGCCCTCGGTGAATTAAAATTTTGCCTACTATGGGTGGAGTATAGTGGGGATACTAAGTGGGGTATGAGCATAGGGGATGAGATCCATACACAAACAGGACTTCCCCCTATCCTCCCCTAACACCCCCCAAACCTGTTCTGAGGGTTCCTCCAACCCTTTCCGAGCAGAGTCCACCTTGTTCTGCACACAGAACAACTTAGTTGAATCTCACTCTCTTATTGTATGTTGACCAATATAACAGTGGCTCATTAAATGAAGCTTTTTCACAAGTTATGATTGCTTTACAGCTTTCCCTGGTTAAACTGCCCAGATGGCCTGGGTAGATTGATCTGCCCCAACTTGGTATTTTTGTTCTTATGTTTCGGTATCTAGAACCGCTTTACTTTTCCCATTCTCGATGTGTTAGTGTCGGTATCGGCGATCGTGCTTTGGTGGTTTATTCCTTTGTAGCTAATCCTGTTGAGATCTGTTCGAAGAAGAAGAAGGGGGAGGTATCTCTCTGTCACTCTCAGTTGTGTTCTGGAGGGCCTAGTCTTGTGTTGTCTTTTCACCTGATCCACATCCAGAAATGGACCGTCTAGGAGGCTGGAGCCCTAGCAGTAGACTTTCAGTGGCAGCATCAGTAACATAGGAACATAAGAAGAGCCTGCTGGATCAAGCCAATGGCCTAGCCCTAGCTAGTTCATCAAGGCAGCAGCGGGGCTATGTGGGCACCCTGGCAGGAGTGCCAGATTGGTTTTGCTGTTGTGCCCACACTGCACCAGCCTTACAGTCTCCTCACTCCTCTAGGGCTGTTGGGAGAATTCTAATGGAAAAAGGAAGCGGAAATTGCAGCAGGTCACACGTTTGTCCGGGAAATCACAATCAGTGCCCATTTACAATTTTGCACCATTGTGTCTGCTTTTAAGTCTGCCAACAATGCACAATGAGTGATTTCTCTTTACATTGCTCCGGGATTTCCGTTAGATTGAAGCGAATGCAAGTTACATACATTGCAAAAATAGTTACTGTGTGAAACTTTCGTGAAACAGCAGGCGCTGGCAGGGGAACGGAAACAGCACCGATTGTAGGAAATGCAGGTCTGGGCGGAAGCTACAGCCTTCCCACATTAAGCTGTAGCAACGCTGTTGCTGGGAGGCTTTTGTTGTGACCCCGCCCCACTGGTTTACCTGTTCCTGCCCAAACCGTCTCCTTTATCTCAGCCTGATTCAACCACCCAGTCATCGTTCTTCCGCAGCTGCTCAAATTCTGTTCAAACAATCAATAAAGGTGAAGGTGGTTTGACACGAAAGTGTGGTTTGGACATGAATTTGGCTGACTGGATGGACCAGACATGGTGAAACAGTTATAGCTTAAGGGATGCCTTTCATTCCGGTGGGCACCTGTGAGTGGCAGGCAGGGCAAGAGGCAAAAGTGAGCAAAGCAAGGAATCTACATTTTAACTTTGTAGTGTACACTAGTTTCTACACACAAACACACAAACACACACACACCCTACCTCGATCCTCGATCCTGGCAGGCAAGAGGCATGATAACAATTCAAGGATGCATCCCAGCCAGGTAAAAGCATTTGAGGAGGGTGCAAAGCAGGCTGGCGAATGGTGTGGTCTGGGAAGAGGTGTGTGTGTGTGTGTGTGTGTGTGTGTGTGTGTGTGTGTGTGTGTGTATAAGAGTCTATACAGTCAGACAGAAAAGTCTGAAAAGCTGCATTCAGCTCCCGGGCCTCAGGTTCCCCACCCCTGAGTGAGACGCACAGCCTGCATGTTGCAAACAGACTGCAGTTTGGAAGGCTGTTAATTGTGTCCCTTAGAACACAAGCCGCAGCACCCTTTATTTAGCAATTAAATGCTAAATCCCCTCTTTAGCTGGGTTCCGTAAGAAGGTATGTTTGGGATCCGTTTAAACCAGGGAAGGCAATTTAATGATATGGCCATTGTGCGAAACGAAACAAGAAAATGAAATTAATTGCAGGCAACAGATTACGCTTCCATTGACTGCAACACAATTTGAATACCTTGGTTAGAATGAGAGGTATCTGGGAGCAGCCAGCAATTTTTAATTAGCTACAGGCACTATGCAATGTAACCCTTGGAATTCTCCCTGTACATTTTATCATCTGCTCAACTACCCTTAAAACAAAGGCAGATCTCTTTTAATAGAGCGTTAAAAGGAGATGGCCACATGCTGTATTTTGTTATCATGCTTGGAAACTCTGTTCCCTTCTCTTGCCTTTAAAATAAAGAAGCAAAGACATTGCAAAAGAGTATTAACTTGAGGTGCGAATCAAGATATGGAGATGGCATCAAAAAGGGAATTAGATAAATTCATGAAAGATTGGTCTGTTAACACAGGCTATCAGGCACATTAGCAAAATATATTAGGGATAGATGAATCTGTCAATTCTGGTTTCCTCTCCCTTTCTCGTTTTTCCAGTCTTGCGCTAGCCAGATTTCCATGTGTGTTTTAATCTGTATTTAGTTTATTGCTAATCTCAATTTCTTGAATAATAATAATAATAATAATAATAATAATAATAATAATTTATTATTTATACCCCGCCCATCTGGCTGGGTTTCCCCAGCCACTCTGGGCGGCTTTCAACAGAACATTATATATATTAAACATTGTTCACTAGATGTTTTTACTGCTAATTTATTGCTTTATTCTTTTTCTAAACCACTTTGTGGTTTGTTTGTTTTCCACAATCGAGCGGTCCATAAATATTATGAATATTTTGCATTTTTAAAAAAAGCAATCGAAAAAGTTTGTCAGCATTTTAGTACTCATTTTTGCCCAATGCACACAACTTTTTTTGCAAGCAATTTCTCCCAACAGAACATTGCTTTCATTAATATATGCATTCTTAGGCACACTTTCCCCTAATACATGCCCTTTTCTGGGGAGTGGGTTGGAGGATTGCATCACAAATTTCTGAGAAATGCAAAGGATAGCTGTCTTTCAGTTCCCATACTGATTTGGGAAGTGCAATTTAGGTAGATCCACATTCAAATGCAAGTCGAATTTCCTTCCCATCCTTAAAATACGCCTCCAGGTTGTTCAGAGGCAACCAGAAGAGGTTGCTGCTGCCTTTGTGCCCTGATCCCAGAAACACCCACCCAGGCCATTATTTGGAGACAGGATGTAGGACAGGATGACATTTAGAGACATTGCTCCTCTACAAATATCACATTGGAAGGAGATGCTAGGCCGGTGTCTAGTTAAAGGCTGGAGAAGTTCCCCTAATGAAGACAGCAGACACACATGGGGAATCACCTATTAAATAAGAATTGCAACTTATTAGCATTGCTTCTCTTATGTGGTTAGGGTAGCCCCTTCTTCCACTTCCCGCACATGTGAAGGACTCTTTGAATGTCGAGCCAAAACCTGAACTGCTATTATCATCCCATGGCTTTTAACACTTCTAGGTATGAAACTGAACAGGAAACTGCATACCCTCCAACATTTCTCCAATGGAAACAAGGAAGTCGTATTCCATAATAATACTAATATTAATACTACTACTAATAATAAGAAAGGACCGAGGTGGCGCTGTGGGTTAAACCACAGAGCCTAGGGCTTGCTGATCAGAAGGTCAGCGGTTCGAATCCCTGCGATGGGGTGAGCTCCCGTTGCTTGGTCCCAGCTCCTGCCCACCTAGCAGTTCGAAAGCACGTCAAAAGTGCAAGTAGATAAATAGGAACCGCTCTGGCGGGAAGGTAAATGGCATTTCCATGCGCTGCTCTGGTTCGCCAGAAGCGGCTTTGTCATGCTGGCCACATGACCCGGAAGCTGTACGCCGGCTCTCGGCCAATAAAGCCAGATGAGCGCCGCAACCCCAGAGTCGGACACGACTGGACCTAATGGTCAGGGGTCCCTTTACCTTTACCTAATAATAAGAAATTTATTTTTTATACCCCACCCATCTGAATGGGTTGCCCCAGCCACCCTGGGCGGTTTCCAACATATATAAAAACATATTAAAACATTAAACATTGAAAAACTTCCCTATACAGGGCTGCCTTCAGATAACGTCTTAGGTATCTTCTAGTTACTTATTTCCTTGTCTCGTGAGTCACATAACTCCATACCCTCCCAACACTCTCCCAATGAAAATAGGGACGTCCTAAGGAAAAGCAGGACATTCTGGGATGAAATCAGAAACTGGGATGGCTTGTGTTAATCTGGGACTGTCCCTGGAAAATAAGGACACTTGGATGGTCTGAAACTGACTGAATTGTTATCCCCACAAGTCTTCCTCCCACCTCTTTCTACAATACACACAAGCTAAATACACACACACACACACACACACACACACACACTTGCTGAGAGGAGAAGCAAGGATCAATGTCCCACCTGCAATCTGAGGGGGTGGCGGAGATATATTTCCTTCTGTCACTTCACCCCATTTTTCTGCATCTGCGGACCAGGCTTTAGGCTAGGAGTGCTTTAGGAAAGAAATAAGGCTTTGAAGGTGAGAGAAACAGCTGCCCAAGCATAACGGCACAGAAAATGACAAGGGATTGAAGCTATAGAGTGAATAGCAGATGCGTTTTAACGGGGGGGGGGGAGAAGTGTAGGGATGGGGAGATAAAGGAGAGGATAAAGCAAGTGTCCAAGGGATGGAGTGTTGAAGTGGAACTGGGATGGTTCTCCAGATGTTACTGCTCCCTGCTTTGTTCATCGTTGGCCATGTTAGCTGGGGCTGGAGTCCAGCCACACAGGTTCCAGATCTCTGAAGGAGAAGAATTAGAACATTGGCACTGATGTTGAAAGTGGTGTAGCTAGTGCACAGAGGCTGTGTGTGTGTGTGTGTGTGTGTGTGTGTGTGTGTGAGAGAGAGAGAGAGAGAGAGAGAGAGAGAGAGAGAGAGAGAGAGAGAATTCCAGTGAAGAAAATATTAAAGGAAAAAGTGTCAAGGGTGAACCAAAGGTTCTGAAATGAGGGAGATAACTGATGGTGCAAGGAAAAGAATAGGTGAAAAAGGAGAATTCCTGGATGCCAAGATCCAGGTCTGGGGCAAGTACTCTTCGGTGAGAGAACCCCAGTCTCTCTGAAGGTCAGATTCATGTGCTTTTCCGTACAGCATTCAGAAAGGCTGCACAAGCGGTAAAGCTTGGCTTAGTTCCAAAGCACTGAAAGTTTCTAAATTATTGGTATAGGAACACAAGGAATGGCTTTTGAGAGCCATGGAGCTATGCCTCTTCACACACTGATTTCAACAGGAAGACTGAGGGGAAGAAAGTCTTGATTACATAGTCCCTCCCAAGGCGAGCTAAGCCTGGCAGGACAGCTTACTCTATGGTTTTAACCCACTCATGCATTAATTTGACTTAAGCATGTTGGTTATCTGAGACTGGTTATCCCACAATAACCATGTCACCAACAGTGGAAAGGAGAACCATGAACAAACAAACAAACAATGATGGCAGCAGAAATGAATTAGTATGCTGAGGTCTGCCAGACAGGATGGAGAGATGTAAAAAGAAGGAACCGGTCTATGCCATATGAAAATGAGTAGCTAAGAAGAGAGAAACCCAGGAACAATCATGTCACAAAAACATGTGGTTCGTATCTAAGCTTCTTTGTATGACATTTTATACTGAAGGAAATAACTGTGGAGAGAGAGCAAGAGCTGCTTGTTTGCGAGAACTAGGTCCCAGGTTGTATGCCGGTAACAAAAACACATCCTTGAGTTAATTGAGTTTCCACTAGGCCCAGTTAAAGAGATGTGGTCACATTTCACGCATATCTCATGCACTGTGATATTAGTGACCACAAATTATCAGTTTCGTGTTGTGCTGTAATACATTCCCAGGATTCTTTGCTGTGTTAAGTCTTTTATATTAGGTCTTCAGAACAAGGACAAATAGTGGCAATTCTTGCAAACGTAAAAAAATTAATTTGATCCAGACATTTCTTCCAATCTGACCTTGGATTACAGAAGCCAGGCGATTACAGAATTACAGAAGCCAGCAAGGGGGTGGGGAGGTGGTGGGGGTGGGGGGGAAATAACAATAGAAACTCAGAATAAGCAAAATTTGGGTCTGCTCCTCGTGTGCTATCTGTACAAGTGGCAGAGCATTGGCTCTCCATGCAGAAGGTCCCAGGTTCAACTCCCAGTGGAAGCTGGGAAATACCCCTGGTTAACTGTTGCCGTTCAAGATATGCAATTCTGATCTAGACCCGTATTTCACGGGGTTGTATGTCATGCAAAGAGGATCCATGACTGGAGGAGGCTCCCATTTCAGAGCTCAACCTCCAACTAGCGAAAGGAGAAGACGACAGATCTTAGTGCACTTGTCCTCACACACTGTGCTCACAGGCAGGGTTTACATGCAAGCAGAACATCTGAACAAGGCTATTGTGAAGCACAAAATCTGGATATGGAGGCAGAAATGGAGAGCGCCCACCAGGTCAAATAGCCTACCACAGACCTACATAACCTGAGGCGTATTAAGAAAAGCACAACCCCACCATCTCTAGGAAATTTATCAAGCTCCTGGAAGGTCCCAATGCCTGGCTCATGGGCTACATTTCTGAGTCACAGGTTGTGCAGGCCTGTTTATAACTGGTTCCTAAACGTGGGAGTTCCCAGAATGCTTTGCTTTTGAGTTCTGGCACCAAACGTAATTTGGCAGAGCGCCAACCCAAGCTTCCCACTTGCTGAGCTTCAGCATAAAACAATCTGAACAATCACAAGGCTAGTAGCAGGTGGCCTGATGTCACCCATTACAACCCATGACGCCACCCATTGCAACCCAGTTTGGAAGCCAAGCATCGTCAAATAATTGCACATAAGTAGAGATACACCGATGATAACATTGGCTGTTATGTGACTAAGTGTGAGATGCATCATATGAACTGATCCCCTGCATCACTCCTCCTTATAATCACTGTGACCAGAATAGAGAACACCTAACCTAAATGGTACTATCACTGAATGTGCCCAAATAAGATGGTACTTAAAGCTAAAGCTGTCTGAAGCCACTGCGACATTTCCTCTCCCACAACAGCCTTTAACTGTCTGTGAGATGTTCAACTCTATTGTTTTAACTGTTCAATCTACCATAATTCCACAACCCACAAGCCTATAACCCTTTCCTCAATTACAGTACATGCTAATTCCAGTGGAACCTGTATGTGCTTGGATGGGAACAGAATTACAACTACCAGAAGAAAGATGGATTAAAAAGAACGGCTGGTTTTATTTTTAGTATTTCTTTTATTCAGGCCTTGAATCCTGAAGGTCTATAGGTCAGCGGTGGCACACTTATTCATTTATATGATTTAATAACATGCATATGCTTCTCAGTGGCAATAAACCACCTGAATGGTTTACAACAAATTAAAAATAAAACATGTAAAATGATCAAGAAAGGCATAGGCTTTCTGTGAGGAAGATCAGAGGTTCAGTCCTCAGCATCTCAAGATAAGGGTGGGGGAAAGAGCCCAATGTGAAGCCCTGGAGAGCTGCTCCCAGTCTGTGCAGACAATTCTGAGGTAAATGGACCACTGGTCTAACACAATATTAAGCCAGCTTCCTATGTTTCTATCCTGCAGTACAGTGGTACCTTGGTTTACAAACTTAATCCATTACGGAAGTCCGTTCTTAAACCAGGGAGGACTCAATTTACAAATGGAACACACTCAACTGGAAGCGGAACATGTTCTGCTTCCAAAGCAAAGTTCACAAACCAAACCACCTACTTCCAGGTTTGCAGCCTTCTTAATCCAAGTTTTTCATAAACTAAGCTGTTCTTAAACCAAGGTAAAGGTAAAGGTAAAGGGACCCCTGACCATCAGGTCCAGTCGTGTCCAACTCTGGGGTTGCGTGCTCATCTCGCTCTATAGGCCGAGGGAGCCGGCGTTTGTCCGAAGACAGCCTCCGGGTCATGTGGCCAGCATGACAAAGCTGCTTCTGGCGAACCAGAGCAGCGCACGGAAACGCCGTTTACCTTCCCGCTGGAGCGGTCCCTATTTATCTACTTGCACTTTAACGTGCTTTCGAACTGCTAGGTGGGCAGGAGCTGGGACCGAACAACGGGAGCTCACCCCGTCGCAGGGATTCGAACCGCTGACCTTCTGATCAGCAAGCCTGTGGTTTAACCCACAGCGCCACCTGGTCCCTTAAACCAAGGTATATAGGCCATTTTCTGGAAAAATTGATTTAAATGCGTCCTGGAGAAAAACGTTCATTCATAAAGTAATTCCAATAAAATTTGTACAGATAATTGTGGGTTAGAAAAGGAAGAGATCTGTGTGGGAGACAGATAAGAGGGTTTTCTCGGGGTGTGAGGCTGAGAAATGGGGGAGACCTCCCAGGTGAGAGATGGCCGGAATCAGCTTTCAGTATGCAGATGGAAGATTGAAATAAAATGGTGATGGAGGGCTTTCTTTCTTTCTGTTATGAAGATAATGAATACTGTATTTTCTATTTTCCTTCTCTATATTATTCTTTTATTTTGATATATTGCCTTTTATTATTTTTCAATAAGAGAGTTTGGATTTTTATTGCTTCATATGTTTAAAGCCTCTAATAAAATTCTCTAAGAAAGTACCTCCAGTAAACAAGGTAAAGGGACCCCTGACCGTTAGGTCCAGTCACGGACGACTCTGGGGTTGCGGTGCTCATCTCGCTTTATTGGCCGAGGGAGCCAGCATACAGCTTCCAGGTCATGTGGCCAGCATGACTAAGCCGCTTCTGGCGAACCAGAGCAGCACACGGTAACGCCTTTTACCTTCCCACCAGAGCAGTACCTATTTATCTACTTGTGCTTTCGAACTGCTAGGTTGGCAGGAGCAGGGACCGAGCAACGGCAGCTCACCCCATCGCGGGGATTCGAACCGCCGACCTTCTGATCGGCAAGCCCTAGGCTCTGTGGTTTAACCCACAGCGCCACCCGTAACACTAAATAGCCACTAAACATCAGACTAAAAATCTAAACTGTTCTATCTCTTTATGTATAATTTGCCATCCTAATTTGGTAAGAGTGAATTTATAACACCCCAAACTTTTGCATCTGATGGTCACTGCACTGTATTGTTAATGTGAGCTGATGACTGCATTTTTGTCGCATTCACTTTCTCCCCCTGTCTGTTTCTCATGGTTTCCCCCCATTTCTCCCCTCCCCCTTTCATTGCTAAATTACAATTTTTTTATTAAAAAAAATAATTTAAAAATGAGGAATCTCAAGGATACAACAATGCATCAAACACATCTGGAATGTACAAAGAAATAAAACCTACTATCTGAAACTAGAATCCTCAGTCATTGCACGTACCCTGTAGCACTCCCTCCCTCAGCTTATGTGCTTTTTGCACAACCAAAACAAAAGGATGAAATCTAAAGGTTTCTGGGACGTTTCAGAAATTGTACAAGTCATTTTCATGAAATCTGGCATGTTGTAAAAGTCCTTAAAAGAGCTGGCAGGGCTTTCGCTGCAGCAGGCAAGTGTACCTTAAGCAAAGAGCAAGCCGTAAAAGGGGTGGGGGAATGGATCCAGTCGGCGGGCCAGATCCAGATCTCTCCTAACTTCTGGGGGCCACTTTGATAGGTGGGGGCAGGGCCACACACGTCCCCATCACCTGATGTTAAACATGAAGTAAAGCAAAACATTTTCCTTTGCCTGTGTGGTTCACCGAAATCAACAGGGCTTGACTCACAGGTATGATGACGAGGTCTAGATCTAACACAAATATCTTCTGATAAGCTGCTACATTTGCAAGTAACTGTCATAATACTTATACTAAAGGAGTGACTGCACACAGTAAATGATTTAAGCAATGCCGTAGCGTCTCCCTCTCTCGATTCATGCCACCAGCTGGCTGCTAAGTTTGAGTTATTACTACGTACATTGCTCGGGCCCTACTCCCACTGCATTTTTCTTTGCCACGATCACTGCATGGATCTACCAGGTCTTAAAGGAGTAGCTGCTCAATGGCGCCATTGACCCTCCTCTTGGATCAGCAGGATTCTCCAGCAGTTGCTTAGGATCGTGTTCCTTGACAAACAGCCATCTTCAGAGCCCTAAGTAAGGTAAACAAAACTGGGCCGCAGCAATCAGCCGAACTGAGTGACAATTTCCAAACAGTGCCAGCAAAACGTGGGTGGTTGCCTAACAATGGAAATGATATACGATCATTATGCAAAGTTGTAAGAGCACAGCAGCTGAGTCAAAGAGCTGTCAGCAAGCAATTATGGTCCCAAAGCCGGAAACGGAGGCAGGGAGGAGCGCAAGAATCCTAACCTGTCCTTCTGGAAAAGAAGCTTCATCTTTAGCAGTGCATGGACAAACTGATCTCCCCCTCTCTCTCTCTGGAGGGAAGTATTTTAGCTTGAGCAGTACAGTCATTTTAAACGTGGTTCACCTTTTATCACTGGTTGAGAGAAAAAAGAACAGTTACATCCAAGCAACTATAAAGGTAAAAGGTAAAGGGACACCTGACCATTAGGTACAGTCGTGTCCGACTCTGGGGTTGCGGCACTCATCTCGTTTTATTGGCCGAGAGCCGGTGTACAGCTTCCGGGTCATGTGGCCAGCATGACAAAGCCGCTTCTGGCGAACCAGAGCAGCGCACGGAAACGCCGTTTACCTTCCCGCCAGAGCAGTACCTATTTATCTACTTGCACTTTGACATGCTTTCGAGCTGCTAGGTTGGCAGGAGCAGGGACCGATCAACGGGAGCTCACCCCGTCGCAGGGATTTGAACCGCCGACCTTCTGATCGGCAAGCCCGAGGCTCTGTGGTTTAACCCACAGCGCCACCTGGGTCCCTCCAAGCAACTATACTATGGACAAAATCACAAAGCAACACAAATAGGGCTGCCATATGTCCCAGACACATCTGGGAATGGGGCTGTGCAAATGGAGTCCGGGCGGATTTTTGCTGAATCGGCAACATGCCTGGGGAAACCTGGACGTATGGCAAGTAGGGTTTGTGTGTGTGTTTCAAATGCTTTAAAAAATGCAAAAAAAAAAAAAAAAAAAAAAAGTGAAGAAGAAGCCCCAAAACTTAAAATGGACTGGAAGCAAGTGCAAATGCTGGAACATTTCCAGGCAGCTTACAAATGGATCAAAATACAAATGGATATAAGCGCCTCTGAAAATATCCTGGTAGCCAACCCAAAGTGACATCACTTCTGCATCAATGCAGTGATGCCAGTAACGTGCTTTGTTTCTGCCCCACCCCTCCACTCCCGGAGACTTACAAGAGCTTGGGTGCCAGGTTACCTAAAGAATCACTTTCTTCCATATGCCTTTCCCAGGCACTGAGATCTTCTTTTGAGACCCTTCTCCAGCTTCCACATCACCTGCTGAAGTGAGGCAGACATCTACTAGGGAGAGGATGTTTTTGGTGGTGGCACCCCACTTATGAAATGCCCCGACAGGTTTACCTGGTGCTTACGCTATCTTTTAGGCACCAGGTGCAAGATTTTCTTGTTCTCCAAGACCTTTTAATTACAAACTCTTGGGTGCCTAAGGGGCTTTTACACAGAGTTCCTACTGGCTGGATTAAACTGTTTCACAGTTGCTATGTTTCATACTGACTTCAAATTGTGTTTTTTTTCTGGATTTTTTGGGATTTATTTGGGTTTTAGTGTTTGCGAATCGTATTTTGGTGTTTATGCAAATCTCCCAGATGGTTGGGTAGCCAGCATATAAAGAAGTAAATAACTAACTAACTGAAGGAGCGCTAGAGTTAAGATAATATTAAATAAATAATATTCTTACATTTTCTTGGAAGAGGGAGCTCAAAGCCCAGAAGAGTCCAGGCAGGTGCTATTTAATTTATAGTCCGAATGGCAAATTAGACACCAATAATATAGGACTGGATAATTTCAAAGGGAATAATAATAATAATAATAATAATAATAATAATAATAATATCTAAGGAATCCTTGATTTGTCAGACAGGCAACTTTCTAGAACTATCCATCATATTAAAGAAAATAACAATAAGTCAGGGATCTATAGGCATTCGTAACATCAGTTGCTAATTACTGACTATTAACTATTCTTAACATCAGTTGCTAACTACTTCATGTCCCAGCGCAATATATTAAGATCTAAAGTATGCCATAATTGTTGTTTTTTTCCAGATCTGCTCAGTTATACATGTGGATAGTTCTAAATGTGTTACAACTTGGAGTTTAAATATTCATATTGCTCTTTACTAAACGGGAAGAGACTCGAGACCAGTAGTGTTATCAGACATTTAACATTTACAGAGAGTTCCCTCCATCCCAAAAAAAAAAGCATCTCAGAAAAATCAATGCAACATCTGCTGTAAGGCTCGGAAAACATCTGCAACTGATAATCCGCAGCCTTATAAACAGCTGTGATTAACACTTCAGATGTCAAAGCCTAAGCGAGGAGATGCAACTCTCATCGTTAACAACGGAAGCCCTTTTGGATCTCTGGAAGCACCAAAGAAACCACAAAACTTTCTTCACTCCCGTAACTTGAAAAAAGCAAGCAAAATGCCAGCTCACGCTTCTCTGCCCCTTTAAATACCCTGCCAGAGACTTTCCTTCAGAAGCCCTGCCAGACAGCTACTGCCCGGATTTCCAACTTCCTTTGAAGATTATATGTTGTGTATGTTCGCTATATATTCAGTGAACTGGGACGAACAACTTTATCGTGGAGCTTATATTGCGCACAGCCTGGTCTTTTAGAGCAGGGTTGTATTTCACCTTAGATGCCCTCCTAATCTAACCATGCAATTGTTCCATCTTATGCCTCTGACTTGGGAGTAATGGCATCAAATTGAATGCACCCGTTTCGCTGAACGAAATCTGTATTATTTCAGGGTGGGGGTGGGATCCTTATAACCATGAAAATTTATATTCAAATTAGTTCTGAAGCCGCTTGCTGTAACAAAGAGAAAGGATGCGTCTTGTGTTGTTTGTCTCCAATACACACACCTCTTGGAAGAGAAGCTACAGATCATTACGCCCAGCTATCTTTGCTTCTGCAGGTGAAAGGGCAGAATGTTAATTGATTTTACAAGTCATTCCAGAGCATTGAGCAGATATTGTAGACGCCAAACAACATACCTAGTAATTAATAAAAGCTGATGGCCACAGCACATTCTCTTAGATGAATGAATTTGACTATTGCTGCCTTCTGGCTAATTCCACCTGTCAACCAGCATTCGCAGCTCCCTCTGCTACACGGACAAGTTGCTATATGGACACAGTGGCTATTGGTATGCTGGCCGATCAAACAGCTTAAAAAGGAAATGCAACCTACGGATCTTTATTGCATGAGGAATACACATTACTTAAGTCAATGCCATGCAATCCAAAGTCTTCCTCTTATCTGGCATGTCCATTGCAGGGAATTCGCTCATTCTCCCACGTATAACTCGCAATATTTCGCTATGAGAAAGGAAAATAAAAATGAATGAAGCATTCATTTGCAGTTCAGTTTGAGGAAATCTGTTGTACAAGTGTACCTGTGACACAACGGGTGTAAAGGAAGACCCGTTTGCCCACAAGCAAATCACAGAATCTATACACTATAAGGTGTCACAATTTTGTGATTTCTCTATCTCTTTCTCTCCCGCCCTCCCCATTTTTAATGTTTAAAGGTAAAGGGACCCCTGACCATTAGGTCCAGTCGTGCCCAACTCTGGGGTTGCGGCACTCATCTCGCTTTATTGGCCGAGAGCCAGCGTACAGCTTCTGGGTCATGTGGCCAGCATGACAAAGCTGCTTCTGGCGAACCAGAGCAGCGCACGGAAATGCCGTTTACCTTCCCGCTGCAACGGTTCCTATTTATCTACTTGCACTTTGACGTGCTTTTGAACTGCTAGGTGGGCAGGAGCTGGGACCGAGCAACGGGAGCTCACCCCGTCACAGGGATTCGAACCGCCGACCTTCTGATCAGCAAGCCCTAGGCTCTGTGGTTTAACCCACAGTGCCACCTGGGTCCCATTTTTAATGTTTAGTTCTAAGAAAATCTGAGAAACAATCCAACCCAATCTCTCTGCAGCTGCCTCTCAGCCTCTCTTAACTGAGTGAAGATAAAAACCTTCTGGAGACATATTAGCTGAAAAACAAGATTTTGGCTTCTCATCATCAGGGAAGATTCTGAGAATCTATGCTTTCACAATACATACCTACACCAGGATATGAGTAAGTGGTAAACTGACATTACTGGAGAGCTAAGGCGGGGTGGCAAGGGGTTTGGGACAATTGTGTTGTAACCCCAAACCCCGAAACTTACAAAAACATTTTTAACTATGTTAAATCTGAAGATGTTCTGTAATGATACCTGAAAGTATAGCCTGGCAAGTACACAAAATGGGTTTATGAAATTCAGACTTACCAGCTAAGGAAAGTAAAATCTCTCAACTTTCCTGCCCGCTGAGCTATGGGAGTCATTACACTCACAGCCTTCTGGATTATATAGGCTTAAATTTCCATTTTGAATTTTCTTCAGTTATGAGGAATTTTTTAAAAAAAAAACTAAATTCCATGGTTCCTTTTCTAGCAACATTGCCTTATCTCAAACGATTGTACTGCACTTTGAAACAGGAACCATTCTGAGGAGAGTTGTTCTGTTGTTTGCCAGTTCTCCAGTAACACACACCTTCCTAAGCTTTTTAAGGTCAGGGCAGAGGTTTGCTAGAAATGTGTGCAAATATAGCACTGTTTGGATTTTCTTATACCACTCAAGGAAGGACAGAAGTAAGGGAAGGTGAAGGGTATTCTACCTGTGTGAGAAGGAAGCATTTCATTTGTGTTTTCATGAAGAGCTGTTTTCTGTAGGCCAGTACATCCACAATTCTCAAGTGCACAATGAGCCTTGATTACAATCTAACAATTTTAAATATTTTTGTTAATTCAAATAGACAGAGACTGCTTGCAAGTTCATTTCTGTTTTAGGCACCAGCATAATGTAGATTGGTGAAATTTTTTTTTGGGGGGGGGCTGTTCTTAGTAAATTCAAAGTAATGCACCTGAGGGGTTTTAAACTATTTGATTCGTCTTCCGGAAAGAGCAAACCTCTCTGAGAGACTATGAAACAGTAGTTCCTGCCACTCTTTCAAAACGGGTCAAGAAATGGCATTATGTGATCATGTCAACATTATATATCAGCCTCTTATGTATAAAAGATAAGTTGTTTCCCAACAAGTGGGCGCCAGCCATCTTTTCTCCCACACAGCCTCTGGAAACACAGTGCCAATTCTGGACCCGTTGTGAAATTACATGTCTGAAGCTTCCTAGACTCTTCCTAAACTTTTAAGGAAATTAAAGAATTTTTTTTAAAAAATCCTTTTTTGTCTTTCAGGATGACCTCTGTAGCTGCCACCTCCACTCCCAACAGAACCAAGCTTCTAAGCGGAGAGGGTGCAAGGCTAGTTTTATTTTTGACTTTTGCTATGCTGGGCTTCAGGTGAGCGGGAGATTGTTCTCACAACAGAGACAACTATGAAGAGCACACATGGGAACACCCATCAACAGCAACATGAGGAGGGAGAAAGCTCTGCGGTTACTCCTAGTCTCAGATCTGTGTCCCTCACACCGAGGACTTGCAAAGCCGTAGGTACCATCCAGGCTGGTAGGTCCTAGAAACTTTTGTTTCAGTGGAATGCGTTCCTTCTTAATGATCACGGGAATAAAAGCGAAACTGTGGATACCATGCTCCCCACTGCAACACACGAAAATGGCCTTCAGCATGGGAGATTCTTGCGAGGAATAGGCTCAAAACTTTTAATGTTTCTGAAATTAAATGCTCATTTGACATGGTGGATTCATGCTTTCAGATATATCATAGAAAAAAGTACTTCATTTTAATAAACATTGTTTAAGAAAACTACTCAGTGAAAATGCAGGCTTAGAAAGACACTAGAAACGGTTTACATCTCGGAGATGGTTCGCTGCTAAACGTGAGTGAAGGTTCCTAACAGAAGGTTCGTCCTTTTTAGGTGCTGACCATCTTGTGTGTGTGTTTTCTTTCTTCCTTTTCTTTTCCAGATCCTCTGTAGTGCTTGTAAGAGTGCTGTACAAAAGAAAAATGTTTGCAGGGAAAATACGAAATATCTGTATTCAACACTTCCATAAAGTTAGTTAATGGATGAAAAAAGAAAAACCAAAACAAATAAAAATACATTTGAAATAAATGCATATTACACATTATACATGTAGTGAGCCTTACAAAATTATTACTTAATGTGCACAGTCCTGATATTCTCTACAGACATGGCACTGTGAAAAAAAGCTCTGTTTCTTAAAGCAGCTACTTCTTACAGGTTTGTACGAGTGATGCAGTTTTCTGCCAGTCAGATCACAATGTCCCTTTGACTTTGGTACATTCAGTGCAAAAAATAGTTTCGGGAATATCTTACCCTTATAAAAATAAAAGGCATATATATATATTTATATTTATATTTATATATGTATGTATCCCTTGAGAGTGCTTATAGAATCAAACACAAGAACGATATCTATTTAAGCATGGAAAAGTGAAAAGAACTCAAAAAAAGGTATTTTGTCCTCTATTTTCTTATTTACAATTTAAGGAAATCAATATCATGATTTTACAAAAATAAACAAAAGTTACTGTGTAAGAGGTTGGTTTTTTTTCCTGATATGCTGTGGTAAAGTCTAGTAGTAGTTTTTGTTTTTTTTAAAAAAAGGAACACTTTTCATGCAGTATAAAGCATTAAATCAATCATTTTTCTCTTACAGTAGCTCATCTTTTACCAAAGACACTATTTGCATATACATTTGTACAACCTACCTAACTGCAAGTCATTCTTGCTGCCAACTTCCTTCATATTAAGCCCCAGAAAATTTGATCTTTACGGTGCACACCATGCAGGCACTCGAAGTCTTAGGTAAAGCAGGTATAGCATATTTTAGTACTGTATTGTATATGACATAAAGTAGTGTACCATTGGGAATTAACTTCTATCATATTAAAAACCACGCACACCAGCATTTTTCACTTGACTTCCTACTATTTAGCAGTGAGCTAAAAAACAACAACTTCGTATGCCGTCTTGAACTCTGTTCAAATACTTGGGTGTAATCCATTTTTGAGATAGGGAAGATTTATGCGGTGGCCCTGATGCTGCTCAACACTTGTTGTCCTGTCTCTTTATTCTTAAATTATACCAAACATTAAAGTTTGGTGGTCAAAAGAAAAAAAGAAAGAGGTCAATTGGAGAACTGTAGGTGTCCCCCTACAGACTACATCCCTTGCTATGTACTTGTGTGGATGTTTCAGAGCTTGTAAGGGCTCCTCAGTCTAGCCTTGCTCACTCACGAAATTCCACCACACAAACTGTATTGTAAAACATGTTTTCCTCCAGGAAATGCAAAATAGGCATTCCTGTATTCTTTGAGGAACGGTCCACGAAAGGTCCAAGATGCTGGGCACTACGGTTTGTGTTTCACTCAAGTCCAAATGTGCTTGTCTCTTCAACGGCCGTCAACAGCTTCTCATACAGCATGGAAAATGATGGGTACGGCGGGAGATCAAGACGATTGAAACACGTATGAGCTCTGGGGAAGAACAAGAGGCAGGGGGAAAGTGAGTGGAATTCAGAAATTTACACCCAAAAATCGGCAGAAAGCTTTCCTCGTCATACCCTGATTTAGTACTTGGTTGTGTGAATTGTTCACACAAACACAGCAGGGATGTGGGGTGCAGGAGCCCAGAATTGCTCAAGAATTACCCAACCTCCAGATGTGGTTGGACTCTAGCTCCTATCAGCCCCAGTTAGCAGAGCTTATAGCAGATGGAGCCCGACATATGCTCTTCACCTCTTCCATAGCTAAAGGAGCTTCCGTGTATCCATATTTTTTTCCCATTCAGCAGAGTTCCGACATCACTGAAGGATTCCAATGGGCAATAAAACCCAGCAGTAAAGTTCAAAGGAATCACACAAGGCACTGGTCGCGATATATAAGAAGCCAACTACACGCCGTGTGTCTGCTCCACCCTCACCTTCAAGAGCAGTGGGAGAGCGTTTACAAAAGTGGCATGGAGAGAGCCGAATTACACGTATGCGCACCCCCCTCTACCCTCCTTATCCGGGGTGACACATCCCATTTCCCCACAGTATACCCGAAGGAGCGTCTCCTCCACCCCCATCATTCTGCCCGGACACTGAGGTCTAGTGCCGAGGGCCTTCTGGCGGTTCCCTCACTACGAGAAGCCAAGTTACTGGGAACCAGGCAGAGGGCCTTCTCGGTAGTGGCGCCCGCCCTGTGGAACGCCCTCCCACCAGATGTCAAAGAGAAAAACAACTACCAGACCTTTAGAAGACATCTGAAGGCAGGCTTTTAATGTTTAATAGATTGCATTTTAATGTTCTGTTGGAAGCCGCCCAGAGTGGTTGGCGAAACCCAGCCAGATGGGCGGGGTATAAATAATAAATTATTATTATTATTATTATTATTATTATTATTATTACTTGAGGTGAAACAGGAATGCCACCCCACCCTGCCGCCTCCACCAAGGGGCAGAGAAGTGACACCAGCGTCAGCGCTGCTTTTGGGGGTGAGGCCTCCCACAATTTCGCCGACACCTTGCCACCAATCTGTGCCAGTAACACTTCTTCACCAGCAGCAGAGGCAGCGGGGCAGCCACGGAAGCACTGCCTCAAGGCCTTCCGGTGGCCTCACTTCGCCTCGTGGCTATGCCGGCCCTATCCTCTGCACTCTTATCAATACAGACATCTTCTGCTGGTCCAGCTACAATATTGGAAGTTGGGGACAAGGGAGTACTAAAAAAGGACTCAGTGCAAGGAAGGGAAAGGGCTCAGTTCCTCTCACCAATACAGCTATTTTATAAAAGCAGGTGTCTTAGATGTGAACGGTACAGACATGCAAACAGCAATGGCTGCCCTCACCACGTCAATGTGTGACCCTACTTCACCCCAGAAACCTACGAGGATGAGTATAATCCTGATACGCTTCAGCAGGTCAGATCTTAAGAAAATATTTGCTGCCTGAGAGAGCTGGGGCGACAAGAGCGCAAAAGGCCGTATTTTAAACAGTAATAGTGAAGAGCCAGTTGACACCCAATGCCACTTTCCTGTCTCTTAATAATGGGCAGCCTAAGCCAGCATTCTGCTGTGTTTGCAATGGAAAGCCTTTGAAGCAGGTACAGCCCAGGGCTGAAAGAGCCAGGGAACTTATAAAAACAAATCACTTTTCATTCAGCTCAGAACTGAGGTTGAGACGGTCACTTGGTTGAAGGGGGATCAAGGCGCCGTTCCTTGAAAGTTTTGCAGCGGGTGTGTGTGGGTTGTTATCTCACGCTTTGTTTAAACAAACTCTCGCACGCTTACAAATACCTCTAAATCACGCTGAGGTTGTGGCCCAGTGTCAGCAAAGCAGGAGCGCTCGGCATTAAAAAGACCCGATTTGTCTCCAGGAAAACTTCCCCCGCACACACACACCGGGGGGGGGGGGGGGTTTGCTAAAATTATTTGTTTCGTAGCGTACACTGCGCGAAGGTCAAGTTCTTTCAACGCAGCCGTTCTCACTGAAACTGTGACGTAGACAGCTACCTGTTCTTTCTACTCCCACCAGTGGAGAGCTCAGGCTGAGAGATAATGGTTTGCTTAAGGTTGCCTGCTGCTAGTACTACCAAGGATATTCATGGCATTGCTGGGTTAGCAGAGGTGAGCTTGCTACCTCTTCCCACACATTCTTTCACTGTGCAGAATAGAAAGCTCCAATTAGCCAAGGATAGGATCTCCTGGCAGCGCCAGCCTGTTTTGGGCCTTGTGACTGACGATGCAGGAAAACAGCATCTATTTATTTATTATTTAGCAAACATTATGCACCGCTTACTAAAATAAAAGACCTATAAGTGGTGTACAGAATGTGGCCTCTCTACACCACCAGTGTATATAAGAAGCCAGAAAAAAACCCCACAACAGATAGTTCTCATCCAAATATCCTGAAATCTTTATGTTTGCTCTAAAAGCAGTACTTTCCCCCTTTTGGTGTTTCCCATATTGGGTGAATTTTATGGAAAGAGGTACCCTAGGTGCTTGGATACATCAGCATTTAGAATCCCTTTCAGAATGACACAATCATTACAAAATTATACAAAGTTTTGGTCTTGGTTGGGCAGAGTATCAAAGGGTGTAATTAATATACTGCCAAAAATCTTTGGTGTGTGTGTGTTTTATTGTTTTTGATAACATACCCTTGATACTAGATGCTTTAACTCTTAAATGATCACCAAATATCATTTTGATTTTTTTTTTAAAAAACAAATAAACATTCAAGAGTTTCAGCTAGAGTGCTTTACTAAAAAAAAACCCAAGAGGGCATTGGAATGACAAATGTCACTCAATACTGTTATTATGCAGCCAATATCTCCTCTGCCTTGTTGGCTTGTACTCTATTGTAACCATAGTGGCTGTGATGGCCCACATGTTTACAAGCCTCTGTGACATCATAATGTCAGGTGTAGAACCTTGGCTGCTGCAGGTTGCCACAACTAATAAGAGTAAATTGGAATGTGGGCGAATAAGTATAAGAACAAAAGGGAGAAAAGGAGGAAGGAGCAGAGAAGAATTGCATCAAAGCAAAGCAGAGGTGCTTGCACTGAGTTCGGAAATTTGCTGAAGATGGGGGCACATTCTGAGAATAAAAGAACAAAAACTAGTTTCAGTTTAGCTCTAAGCAGAACCGAGGCGCAGAGCTTTTCTTGAGGCAGCTCCCATTCGATCTGTCCATTGGCTTCTAAAGAAGTGTTCCCATACTTCTAAAAGTTGGTGATAGAAATAACTCGGCTTATCAGTTAAGGCAGCATGGTTTTTTCCATATTATTAAATTATTAAATACCAAGTGGATTTATGTTTTAGGAAACTCAAGTGTTACTTTACCTGGGCAAAGCAGTGATCTTCCCCCATTTTTCTACACAGAATCTTCTCGGTCCATTGCTCCCCCTCAGAGAAGCAAAACCTTCATAAGGTATACTAGATGTGCCTGTAACAAACTGAAATCCAAAGCAATATACCATAAATGATTATTGTGGAAAATAAGAAAAAGTTTGATCTAGTGTACGTTTGAGGCTGCCTGTGCTATCTTTGAATATGTATCAATAGGTAATTGCAAACGTGAAGCGGAATTTGTTTTTTTCCTGTGAGTTGCAACTCACAGTGGTATGTGAAGAGAAAAAAGCCAATTCCACTTCACATTTGCAATTACCGATTCATACATATTCAAAGATAGGACAAGAGCCAGTAAGATGACAAACTCAGTGGGATTTACATTCTATAAACACGCATAGCATTCAGCTGTTCACTTCTTGGAGCCAGCATTTCCAAGAAGGGAGGAGGAAGAAGAAGAAGAAGAGTTTGGATTTGATATCCCGCTTTATCACTACCCAAAGGAGTCTCAAAGCGGCTAACATTCTCCTTTCCCTTCCTCCCCCACAACAAACACTCTGTGAGGTGAGTGGGGCTGAGAGACTTCAAAGAAGTGTGACTAGCCCAAGGTCACCCAGTAGCTGCATGTGGAGGAGTGGAGACGCGAACCCAGTTCACCAGATTACGAGTCCACCGCTCTTAACCACTACACCACACTGGAATCAGCATAGGGTGCGTTTTGACTATACAAGAAGCACTCAGGGCTTCATAATGGACCTGTATTTAGTTCCAAGGGGCTTTTGACTTGGGTTTCTCGAGTAGTTTCCTCTATGCCACAAGGAAAATGCAAAAGATGTTTGAACAGCAACCGTTATTGCAAAGAGGAGGGAAATCTCCTGTAGGCATATCCAAGCCCTTTGATGAAGGTAAACAGTTGTTTCCATGAGTCTGCCCAGCCAAGGTATGGCACTGCTTTTGTAGGGTGCATACATTATCATCTTGGCAATGGATCAGGAAGGGAAATTTTGATTGCCTGATTTTATTTCATTGAGCAAACAGTCCAAACCCCATGATCCGAACTCAGCATTAATTTACTTGCTTGTGTTTTCTTGTTTGTTCGTTGTGCAGATGCAGAGACAGCTTGTTTAGAGTATTATTGGGCTCAGCTTTGATCTTCTGCATAAAACTACAGTTCCAATGAAATTTTAGGCTATCAATTTTATCACATGATAGCATAACGGCCGTCCCACGTAAGTTCCAGTGTTACCTCTACAGCAAGGCTGCCCCATACAAAACTGCTTTGCCACAATCAGCTTCCATGTTGCACCATGTAAAGCACAGACCATGCGGCTGATCATGTGGCTATTTCCCACGTCCATGTCAGCAGTTACAATGGAGGTTTGGCCTGATTCAAGCAACCCACATGGCTGGTGACGTTCTGCATTACCAGGGTAACATGCAAAGTGACTACAGGAAGGCAGCTCGCCATGTCACTAAGGTAACTTGCAAATTTAAGCACAAACAACACACAAGGGAGGGGGGGAAACACAACAATTACTACGACAGTTTAATGTCCATCTGCTGCCAACAATGAATTCCACTAATGCTATGACTCCAGTCCCTTAAGGCCTAATGAAAAGGAGGGGAACCGCCGAGACTCAGTGGAGCCCCTTGGCTAATTTCATGCGCCCCCTGGGCATTTCTGGGGACTCTCCATCATTGAGGTAGTGGGTAAAGTTGGTGCTCAAGGCCACTGTTAAATAAAAGAAACTGGCCCCAGAGGTGCTTGAGGAGGAAGCGAAGTGGTTCCTGGCTGAGGAAGTTGGCTCTGGAGTGGGTGTGGCCTGCCAACAGGGGAAGAGAAATGGGAGATATGGAAGATATGGAAGAAGAGGAGGTTGAGGTCTAGTTCACTGTTGGTAGAAAATATATGTTAAACAGCCATAGTAGTAGTTGAAGAAGCCTTATTCTTCCCTTATGTTGTTCCAGTATGCATTATTTCAGGAGCTCCGATGAGTTTCCTCATTCCTTCCCTTTTCTGGGTTGGGGAATTCTGCTTGATGTTCTCCTTGCAGACATTTCTCTGTTTACATTTAGTCATTCCTTAATCACTTTTCAAAAACCCACAGCTAAGCAGAACACCCAGATGTTTTCTACTAGCAGCAACTCCAGTGAGCAGCATTGGAGGGACTGAGATTGACCAAAGCTTCTATCCAAGTCACAGAGATCACTATACTCCTAACAGCTGTTAAGTGCAGGAAATGCCACTGCGAAGGCATCACTAATTTGCTCCTTCTGCTGGAACCTGATTATCAAAATTCTAAACCGGAAGACAAAACACCCTAGAACTATAATTTCATTTATTAAGCGGGGGGGGGGGGGAGAGAGAATCTAGAGGGAGGTGAGTGAGCTATTGAGCCATGAAAGAGTTTTTTTGTTTTGTTACAGTTTCGTCAACCTAGATTGGACAGTTTGACATAACAATTGATCTCTTACCTGTAATAGCCTGAGTCGCTGTTCATTGTTGAATCTTTCTACAGCAGCCCAGAACCACCGAATTACGATATGATTGTCATGATATCCTGTTTTATGAGAATGAAGAGCAAAGCATTCGGGGTCATTTTATCAGAGAAGAAAAAAGAAATGTGACATACCGAACATTAACGGGGTTCTAAGTTTAGGCATCCGAAATCAGCCTACAAAGAAAAGATGCCCACTACTATCCTAATTCCAACCTCACCACCATGGGAAAATTAATATTTTCAGAGATTATTAAGGTTGTTTAATCAATTGAGGAAAAGCCTACACAAAAAAGGTAAAGGAGCCTTGGACAGTTAAGTTCAGTCAAAGGCGACTATGGGGTTGCAGTGCTCATCTCGTTTTCAGGCCGAGGGAGCCGGCGTTTGTCCACAGACAGCTTTCCAGGTCATGTGGCCAGCATGATTAAACCGCTTCTGGTGCAATGGAACACCGTGACGGAAGTCAGAGTGCACGGAAATGCCGTTTACCTTCCCGCCACAGAGGTACCTATTTATCTACTTGCACTGGCTACACAAAGCACCAGATGATGACATAGTAGTATTCACTTGGTTTGGGCACAATTATCGCATTCGCCTCAAAACTGATTATCTATTCTTATTGTGGACTCCAGTCTGTTTTTCCAAATAAAAATGCACGTGACAATGTTACCAAGTCTGGAAATTCTGAATATACTTGGGAACAGCAAAAGAGAAAGGATTGGGCTACTGCTTCCGAATATTTTTCAGGGGACAAGCATCAGCTTTTACACCTGCTATAGGCACACACATTTTAAACTTGAGTATCTGAAAACACGAAACTTAGAACTTTAGTGGACATATCTGTAATCCTAGAGTCTGCCTTCCACTTGTTGATGGATTCCCACTCCTATCAACCCTAGCAACTATGGAAAATGGTCAGGGATGATGGGAGTTGTAGTCTAGCAACATCTAGAGAGCCACAGGTTACCAGTTCCTGGCCTTGAAAATAAAGAGATTTGAGAAGACTGAAAGGAGATGCTGGTGTAACAAACACAAGCATGGTAGATACACCAGGTGTGCAGAAGAGGAAAGTCTGGTTGTGAGACAGTACAGGCAAGAAACATTTATAGGTATTATAGTGCCAGGCTGAATAGGAGGCATAACAAAGGATTAAAGGTGGAGGAATGAAACATATGTCAGTTTTCGTCTTTGAAATTTCAAGGGGGTAGGTCTGCTCTAACGGTGAAGACATATTGGCATACATATGTTTTGCTCATATTCTGGATTCTAGTTGTGTGTGAAATGTGTGATGATGGGAAGAGCATGAGAAACAATAAATAAATGAAGATGGGGAAAACAGGGGTAAAAAGGAAGAATAATGGTGCTGAGAAACAGAAGAGAAGGAAATGAAAATGCTGTAAACAGCATGGGGCAACACAAATAAAGGTGAAAGCTTTCTGGGATTACGTACCAAAGCAAAGTCATACCAGATCCATTTTTTGAATGGACAGATATATCTGACAACCCATTTTTACAGGAAATGGTTCAAGGGTTTAAAAAGGTAAAGGGACCCCTGACCATTAGGTCCAGTCGTGTCCGACTCTGGGGTTGCGGCGCTCATCTCGCTTTATTGGCCGAGAAGCGGCGTACAGCTTCCGGGTCATGTGGCCAGCATGACAAAGCCGCTTCTGGCGAACTAGTGCAGCGCATGGAAACGCCGTTTACCTTCCCGCCGGAGCGGTACCTATTTATCTACTTGCACTTTGACGTGCTTTCGAACTGCTAGGTGGGCAGGAACTGGGAACAAGCAACGGGAGCTCACCCCGTCGCAGGGATTCGAACCGCCGACCTTCTGATCAGCAAGCCCTAGGCTCTGTGGTTTAACCCACAGGTTCAAGGGTTTAATACTTTATTAAAGTGGCACAGAAGAGGTATTAATGGTGGACGTATTACAAGAAATTGGAGAACGTTTTAAATGTATCTGATATATAATGGAGCAATCCTACGTACGGAAGCCAGTGTATAGTAGCACTTTAAATCCTAGCTGTACATATGAATGCATCAACATTTTTAATAACTTTATTTTCATTTGAGTTCTAAACCAACGTGTGAGTGTTCAGTTGTACATGCTGACATCTCAGATGATTTCTATCAAGGAGCTGATCCCAATGGTTCCCCCACCCCCAAGATACTTTAAATCATTTTCAAAAGTGCCAGGAATGAACTCCAAATGTCAAAACTCAAAAGATATCTGCCACAGGAAAAAAACAAAAACCTGAAGATGGAGGCTTCTCATCTTTCACTGGAGAGCCCTAACCTCTTCCAACTCTTGCCATCTTTACCGTCTGTAAGAAATTAACGCTGAGCATACCTTTATATCTCCAGATTAACCTAGTTGGTCTCACCAGCTGCGCTGTTTTGAATTTTTACCTCTTTTATCAGATGAAATGCCCGCCCCATTCCTAAAGCTAAGTGGGGGGAAATCCAAGCCCTCTGAAGTAAAGCTTAAAGTGTGAGCACCAGCTTTCTAAAATTACACTGCAACAGATGAAGGTCTGAAATTAAATTAGAATAGTTTATTGGACTCTTTAAAAAAAAGAATCAGCAGCAGCTTTACCTCTTCTGGTTTATACAGACTGTGACCACCCACCCAGACTAACTGTAATCTAACTATGTACATATGTATATTTCAGTAGGTGTCACCTCCTCTGTATTCGGTGTTGTTTCTCCAGTCACTTAAGTCGATTTCTGCCGTGCCAGCAATAACCAGCTCCAATTCTCTTGCATCAAATACAGACACCAGCCTCGCATCAACAACCTAGGAAAGAAAATAAACACAGCCAAGTGATATGTGCTGTTGTTTCTTTTTATTTTCTGCCCATTACTGTACAGGAACACAGTAAGTTGCCTTAACAAATCAAGGCATTTGTCCACCAAAGCTCAGTACAGTGGTACCTTGGTTCTTAAACTTCAATCCGTTCCGGGGGTCCTTTCGGCTCCTGGAACCATTCGGAAACTAAGGCGCGGCTTCCGATTGGCTGCAGGAGCTTCCTACACTTAAGCGGAAGCCCCGTCGGGCGTTCGGCTTCTGAAAAACGTTTGCAAACCGGAACACTTACTTCCAGCTTTGCGGCATTCGGGAGCCGATTTGTTCAGCAATGAAGCCGTTGGAGAACCAAAGTACGACTGTACTGCCTACTCTGAAACCCCCATGGTTTCAGACAGGAATCTTCCTGAGCCCTACCTGGAGATGCTAGCGGCTGGACCTGGCACCTTTCACACACAAAGCTCAGTGGTACAGCACATTTAAAAGCACATGCTATCTCCACTCTCCAAAGCTCATAATGCTATTATTTCGTGCGGAACATCTGGATGAAGCAGTTAAGTTTTTGAAGAAAAATATTTGGGGTTTCCCCCATCCATCAGTATTTGCAAAGCAAAATTATAAAGCAAGGAATAATAAAATAACTTCAGGGTAAAGGAGCTCAGTAGTGCAACCCTTGGAGAAGGAACTGGCAAGCCACTCCAGTATCCCTGCCAAGAAAACTCCATGGACAAAGACAACAGGCATATGTGTGCCTGGCGTGCTCTGGTCCATGGGGTCACGAAGAGTCGGACACGACTGAACGACTGAACAACAACAAAAGTGCAACCCCAGCTTCATTAGATGACCCAACAGAGTTTACTCCACTGCTATTAGATTCCCAGGAACCACTAATAAATTGGGAGTTTCCGCATCCTGCAACAATAGGGTTTTTTATGCATTAGCACAGATTATGTGGATTGTGGAGGGTAGGCAGGAATGAGGAAGGAGCCAGCAAGATGGCGGGCCCCTGGTCTCTGAAAGGGTTACTGCTAGCACAAATTGCCACTGACTGCTAGAGGTCGATGAAGGTCCTTGCTATGGTAATATCCAGAATCCTTATGAGTTTGTGCTTGGGAATAGGTCATTGGTCACCAACTTCAAGAGGGAGTTGGTGACCAATGACCTATTCCCAAGCACAAACTCATAAGGATCCTGGACCAACCTAGCCTCAGAGCAGCTCAAAGGTCTACGTAATAACCACAGTATTCTAAACATACATTGAAATGTTGTGTCCAGACTAAATGACTGGCTCCTCAACTCACGCATTAGTTGCTGACTGCTAACAGCACGAATAGTGATCATTACATTTTCCAGTTCCTTACAAAAGGTAGCCTTATTACCTGACTCAGCAGCTTTAATGGTGAATTCTGCACATGCAGTAGTACCAATGACAAAGCAATGCAATGCAATTTAGTCAGTTGTGGGAGATGCATTAATCATGGCTCGCGAATAATCTTGCTGAATGGTACAATGCTGGGGGGGGGCACGTAAAACATTGAAAACATAATCAGAATGTTTTGGAGGGTTTTTTTACCTCGTAAAAGCCACGCACTAGACTCTCTGTTTGCTGCACAACACCTCTCTCAATTCTCCATTTCACCATCCTCTCTATATACTCCTTCTTGTTCTTCTCTGTGACTGGGATGTTGGCACCCCCAGGCTTCAATTCACGTTCAGTAATCTTACAAGGCAAACAATCACCAAAACGTTAGGAAGAAGGATCTATTTGCAAGCTGAGCTTCTTATATTATCAAGCTGTACTTATTCCCCCCGTGGCAGATTCTTATTTGAAGTGGTGAAACCCAGGCAGCTTTAAAAAAGAAAAAAAGGAGCCGAAAACTCACTCTTGGGCCAGTGGTATCAAGTACAAAGCAGGAATTCCCCCCCCCCAAATTAAAAAAAAAACCCCAAAGAGATATATACAAACAAGCCTTCACATTCTAAAGAGAGAGATTATTGAAATGAAGCTTTCTAATATTGACACACACACTGCAACAAGAAGTCACATGCAACACATGCAAAGAAGAATTTCAAATCACTCCTTCCCATCCTGGCATGAGCGCAAAAGTATTCAATAATAATAATAATAATAGGTAAAGGTACCCCTGACCATTAGGTCCAGTCGCAGACGACTCTGGGGTAGCGGCGCTCCTCTCGCTTTACTGGCCGAGGGAGCCGGCGTACAACTTCCGGGTCATGTGGCCAGCATGACTAAGCTGCTTCTGGCGAAACCAGAGCAGCGCACGGAAACGCCGTTAACCTTCCTCCCGGAGCGGTACCTATTTATCTACTTGCGCTGGTGTGCTTTCGAACTGCTAGGTTGGCAGGAGCTTGGACCGAGCAACGGGAGCTCACCCCGTCGGGGGGATTCGAAATAATAATAATAATAATGTATTTATACCCTGCCCATCTATGTATACTGAAGAGAAATTGATTCGTAGCAATACTGCTGCAGGCTGAAGAGGTGCCAAAGAAATGCCTCCGTGTGGTCAGAGCTCAACAACACTGTAGCAACTTCTTCGAGCATCCATTAGGCAGGTCAACTCAAATCACCTCCCATGGGAGTGCTGAGTCTGCATTAGCACCACTGGCAATGATGCAGCCAAACAAGCCATTTTGCGGGTAGATACTGTGATGTGGAGCCCAGACCATGCATGTCTATTTTTGGCAGCAGCACTGCAGCAGTAACATATGAATCAGGCTTCAAGTTGCAATCTCTCCTGGGATCAAGAATCCCTGGGGGGAAATTTGCCCACTGTCTGCTAAGTTAGGGGATTCCTCCACAATGGAGTGGCTCTGCTAGAGTGGTGAAGATAAAGCCTGGCACCCTCAGTTTCTACCGAGACACCCAATGGACTGAAGTGCAAAGCTGGCCACTCAACTCTTACATATCTCAATGGAGTCAAGTGGTTCTCTGTTGCACTTGCTACCTTTAAATGCTAGAATGACAGCTACTAAGTTGGACAAGGAGCAACAGTCAATCTAAATACAGTGGTACCTTGGTACTCGAACAGCTTGGCTCCCGAACAAATTGGCTCCCGAATGCCGCAAACCTGGAAGTAAGTGTTCCGGTTTGCGAACGTTTTTTGGAAGCCGAATGTCTGAAGCGGCTTCCGATTGAGTGCAGGAAGCTCCTGCAGCCAATCAGAATCCACGCCTTGGTTTTTGAATGGTTTCGGGAGTCAAACGGACTCCAGGAACGGATTAAGTTCGAGAACCAAGGTACCACTGTAAATCTGATTTTGGACAAATGAATCTGGCCAATTCCGGCCTCAGCTACATCTGTGCAGGGACTTTAGAGTCCAGATAACTTTGATAAAAGGGGAATTGCTCATTTTCACAAAGGAATGACATCTCAAGATGCTCACAACACTATACAGTATCAGAGGCAGCCTTTTAAAGCTGTGCTGGACCAGTAACTGGTAATACAGAGTTTTGAGCATTAACAATAAACAGCATTTTATTTGAGAGGGAAGGAAACCTGCAGAAACAACACACCAATGACATTACATCTCGGCAAAGGAGATATATAGAAAGAGAATATAGAAATGAAACTAAAAATAAGTTTTTCTATGTAGTTTTCGGAGGAGAAAAAAAATTGTGCACACCTGTCCAAAGACTTCTTCATTTACAGTGAATGTGAGATCTAGGATATCATGTATATCGTTGTCTTTCATCCACTGCAAACTCTGGTGGAACTCCTCATCAAGGTATTCCAAGTCACTCAGGTCACACAGTCTAACATAAACAAGAATAAATTAGAGGAGTGGAAATGATAGTAGTGGCGGCAGAGGCAGCATGTGAAGAGAAGTTAAGACAGAAAATTCTTATAATACTAGAAAGGGCAAAGCGAGAAATCCAAAGAACCACCACTTAAGCTCAAAGGACTCTAGAAGTAATTTATCTTAATAGTAAAAGCAGTTATTTAATTACTGTATGTATATATTTTCCCAATGTACACATTAAAATCATAAAAGTCCTAAATAATTTATTCATTTGAATCTTTTTATTAAACAAAATAATTTTTGTTTCGTTTTGCACCAATGCTGATTTTAACCAAAATAACGAGTCTGCACACATTTACCTACCTACTCAAAGATATATTGGTCATCATTAGAAACCGGAGCCCTCCATGATTGGAGAGATCATGCTGACATTAATGCCAGCTTTGCATGTACCCATAACTACGATTATTTCCCACAAATCAGAACAAAATACATCTTTCCTCTTTCGGTTCCCCCCCATGCATCTACTGTAGCAAAGCAAATGACCAAACCTACAACTAGGGACCATTTTATACAGTCTAAATTAATTTATTGTTTGCATTCAATTTTATTATTTCTGGGAAAAGAAAAAAGAAATTCTGCTCTATTAATATGAAATAAGGGTTAGACGACTGCAGGGAGCAAAGTCTTATTTCTACCTTCCAATTGCCTTGCCTGCTCAATATGGTACAGTGGAACCTCGGTTGTCGAACGTAATCCGTTCTGTAAAACCGTTCAACTTCCGAAACGTTCAACAACCAAGGCACAATTGCCGGTTGGCAAATTCCTTTTAAAAAATGGAGAAACGCGCCTCAGAAGCTGTTCTGACTTCCGAGGCGTGTTCGAAAACGGAAGCATTCACTTTCAGGTTGTTGGCATTCGGGTTCCGAATTGTTCGGTTTCCAAAGCGTTCGACAACCGAGGTTCCACTGTAACTGTAAATTCATACCAAGATTACTCACACAAAAATACAAGGTAAGAATTCATACAAGAAACAAAATATTTCAATAGTCCACTGCATACACAGAGGTTTTCCTCTTGATGATAAAGCATTCATATGATCTCATTAGCAATCAATATCATTATAGCAGGCCTTAACTGGGCTTATAATTAGACACCTATTTTGTGGAAAAGAAATTGACAGAAGGTTCACCATGAAAAAGACTCATACTCACATTCTGAGGAGGGCTTTATAAAACGGTCGTGTGAAGAAGGCATCTAATAAATACTGGTGTATTAGAGCAAGACCCAGGATTCGACCACTAAACCTGAACCTGCATAAGAGAAATTAAGAGAGCAGATCGGACTTATTTTTTTATTCAGTGATGAGCCTTTACAACACTATCCATTAAAAACCCTTAAATACGCTTGTTAAAATAACATTCAGTTAATACGCGGAATTATTCAGCATCACATTTCAATGTGGTCCTTTAGAAACGAACACTTCATTAAGCTTCTTTATACAAAAAATTAAGAAATGGCAAGAAATGCAGCCACTGAGGATAGATGGCACATCAATATTTATGATTAGCCTAAGTTCAGAGCAAGAGGAAAAATATTCTGGGGAAACTATCCTTTCTATTCAATATGTGTCACTCCATGGCTAAAGTAACTTCAACTGGGTAGGCAAGTGCTAGATTTTTCTGGCCAGGCTTTTGGGCCTTTAGCAACTGCAAACACAGTTTTTAAAAATGGGGGAGGTGAAGGTTTTTGCAGGCTTGGGGACAGGTCCGGCCCTGGTCAGTATCGACCGCCTTCAGCTAGTTAGACCAATGGTTTGGCTCAGTATTAAGACAGCTTCCTATGCTCCTAGGTGTAGGTGGAAGAAAATGCTTCATCTTCTGGATCTCTGCCTAACACGCAACTTGTTAAAGGAACAGGATCCTTGGAAATAAAAACCTTGAAAAAGCGGCTTCATAGCCCCAGGGATAGGGGAGATATTATAAGACAACAAGAAGACCTACAGCAACAGCTGCATACTCAAGTTTGTGGAAGCCAACTGATACATATATGCAGTCCCCTTAAGCCACTATAACTCTGCCTGCAGGGGTCTGATTTACTTATTTACTGTGCAAACAGCGTAACTCAGGCACCACTCTCTCTCTCTCTCTCTCTCTCTCTCTCTCTCTCTCTCACTCACTCACACACACACACACACACACACACACACACACACTCTCAGTGCTTTTTTCTGGGGGTACGCATAACGTTTTGTTAATCTAATTTTGGCCTCATTGAGGGGCAGTATTTCAATATGAGTAGGAAAATGAGAGTACCCCTAAAAATTTTTTTTTAGAAAAAAAGCACTGTGTATATTTTTAATCACACATAAAATAACATAACTCACAACACATCAACCTCTTTGCTTAAAAATATCAGATCACATTCTTATGGCACCCATAGTGTTGGGAATGACACTGTTTCTTCCTGCGTAAGAAAGTGGGTCACTCTCTCTGCCCCCTCCCCCAATTCCCTAATCTGTATTCATGGAAAGGGCTCAGCCCAATGAGAGGCAGTAAACACTGATTGAAATCTCTTTCTGGCCGACTTTATTCTGTGTTTAATGTTATTTTTGCATCTGAGTTGACAGATTGGCTTTCTGTTGTAGCTATCGGGCTGTTTGCTTTCTAATACAAATGTGGATCCCCATAGAGCTGGTAAAACACCAACCAGTCATTCACAAAAACCACAACTTTTTATTGATCCCCACAATGAACACGCAAGAAACAAGAGCAACATTTAACAAGTCGGGTTGCGAACATTTGCAAATTTCACTGGTGAATTAAAAAGAACGAAAGATCCCAAATAAGCCATGATTTCTGCTTGTGCTTGTGTTCTGATGGATTGGGGTTTGTTTTTGGGATCTTCCCCCACACTGAAAGATTGAAATTCAGAAGGTGGCAGAGAACTGGAGAGGTTCATGCCTGCCAAGCTGCCTTGTGCTGGCTGGAAATATAGGCATGCTCTATCCTGGATTTATGGGGACCCTATTCATGCAACTAAATAAATGCATGTCAAAATTAGAGGTCTATGGGTAGACGGTTATGATAATGTTTCATCATTCTTACCATTCATGGTGATTGTCCACAAAGGCAGACATGGGGCTTATTTGCACAGTGTAGGTATCATTGGCTGAATATTCAAACAAGCCGTAATATGGGTTGAAGAGTTCTCTTGATACCAGGAAGAAAAACTCCCGTGAAGGTCCACTGTAGTCCAGCCTTTGAAAAACAAAACAAAATGCAAGAATGAACTAAAACACATCTTAAACCTATATTCTCTGTAAGTCTCTGTAAGTCTACTTCCCATGATACTTTCAGGAAAAAAGTTTTATTCAATTACCATTTACTTAACATTTTTGCTAAGCTCAGTTATTGTTCCTAATTTCCACTTGAGAACTTTGCAGAATCGTACACCTCCCAGAGATTGTATAATGCTGTCTATTTGATGGTTGTCCATGCACGGGGCTGGCTCAACTGCACTTCAATTCAGAAGAAAAATTAATGTACTGTTCCTAAATTCTATTTTGGACACCTCCAGTTCTTCTAAGAGCTCTGGGCCAGGGTTCAAATCCCCACTCAGCCATGAAGCTCACTGGATGACCGTGAGCCAGTCACTCGCTCTCAACCTAACCGACACCCCAGGGTTGTTGTTAGGATGAAATGGGAAGGAGGAGAACTAAGTATGTGCCGCCTTGAGCTCCTTGCAGGAAATGTGAAAGTATAAATGTAATAAATAAATAAATGGCACATCCCAATACATGCTATGCAATTTTCAACATATCACAGATCAAAGCTGGAAATGGAAAATAACAATCGCCACATTGCACCTTTGCACAATGGAACTAATATTGCAATTTCACAATATGTCTTTTCCATTAGGAATAAACTGAAATTATTCTGATGCTGTCATTTTACTTGACTTATTTCCCCCTCCCCTTCCTTCAGGGTTCTGCATTTTGTTAAGGGAGCTACAACTCACTTAGGCTCTTTGTTTATCAGGGCCAGTAATCCTGAACTGTCAGAAACATAAGGAAATTCACTTCCCAGATGACAGTTAAGTGGACACACATTGAAGAGATTATCTGATTTAAACAGCGGTGAGCTAAGTTCAGTGTCTTGCCGTTCTTCATGGGCTCATAACCCAAGGAGATTAAAGAAGATACGGTTAATACTCAACAGCAGGTCATGTTCCTCAGATATTTTGCTTCCATGCTTTGTTTTATTGAAACCATTGGTGAGGACCCCAATTCGCATGAGTATGATGTTACAAACAGAATTAAAAAATTTACAAAGTTCCAGTTCCACGTTCAGGATGCTCATTTTTCAGCACCGCTCAAAACCCACAGAAGGAAATTAATATGGAAGATCTTCCCATCTGGCTGGGCGTGTGCAAAGAAATTCCACCCAGCAACTAGGCAAAAGGATCTCTCACTTCTTTCTGGGCTTCTGGGAAAGGGTAACGGTCAATACTGAGAACACTGAAACAGTGGTTGACCACAGTCAGGGCCGTCCCAAGACATTTTGGCACCTAAGGTGAACCGCAAAATGGTGCCCCCTTCCCACCAGGGAAAAAGGGGTGAATGAAGAGTGGGAACAAGTGGGGAAGAACAATCTACATTGGGATGTGATGCCCCCATGCACCCTGTCGCCTGAGGTAGGCACATCACTTGGTCTTATGGGCCGGCCCTGACAATAGTTCAGTAGTAGTGCACATATCTTGCAAATGAAAATATCTCAGATCCAACCCAAGACTTTTCCAAGCAAGAGTGAGAAGGCCGCCTTGGCTGAAACCCTGGAGAACCAATGCCAGTCAGGTTAGACCAAGGCATCCCCAAACTGCGGCCCTCCAGATGTTTTGGCCTACAACTCCCATGATCCCTAGCTAACAGGACCAGTGGCCAGGGATGATGGGAATTGTAGTCCAAAACATCTGGAGGGCCGCAGTTTGGGGATGCCTGGGTTAGACAATACTGAGTTAGATGGACTAACTCAGTTATAAGGGAGCTTCTTACGTTGTTACGCTGTCTTCAGTTCCAATAGGATGTTGGCCTGCTCTGCTCCCAACTGCTCAGAGTAGGCAAAACAATGAATGCTTGCTCAGCAGAGATCTGAGGCTCTAAGGGAGATAGATGGACTTGCTCTGCTTGGCTACTAGAAATGGAGATGGAGAGCAGAGGGACAGCTGCTGTGGGGACTTGACTTTTGAGTCCATTGAGGAAAAATCATAACCCCCTATATTTGTTTCTTCAAGCTTCCTAAGAATAGCTAAGCACAAGGAAGCAGGCCTAGCTGAGGGACTTTCCCTATTGGTGAATGATCCTTGGAGCATAGCTCACAGCTATAGGAATCAATGTATCACTTTAACAATAAACATAATTAATCACACAACACATCTTTGTTATGGAATTGCTCTGCCAGCATAAACAAATATAGTTCAGTTCACCACATTTCAGCATTAGCTTGTCCTCATGAAAATTCATCAACATGTTACTGCGCATTTTTGCAACCAATTCCCCCTAATACTGATTTATTTTTAACCTTACGTTCACTAATACATGGATTTTTAGGCACATTTTCCCTAATATATGCATTTTTGTACACATTTCTGGTTGGAGAACTGAATCACAAAATTTGAAGAAATGCTAATTTCAAAGGACAGCTGCATTTTGGTTCACATGCACTTTCAGGAAGTGAAAATTAGGTAGGTTTGAGAACCTCACCAAATTTCGTTTCCATTCACAATCCAAGACAGCTTATTCTGTAAAGCTGGCATGTGATTTTTGAAAGGACTTGATTTGCATGATTTTCCAACCTAGAATAAATGTGTTTCTTCCACTGAAAGGCACAGAGTGCAGAATATTTTCCATTTAACACCATTCCACGTACAAGCCTGGCTGAATCACAAGTGAATAGCCTTGGACAATGCATTATATATTTTTAATTAACTTGAATTTAAATGGTTCCTATATCTATCTATATGAATGAAAGGATTCTAGCCTAGTATCTTCCAGACTGACATGTCTGTTTTCTGTAGCAAGGGAGAGTTTGATGAGAGGGCCCAATCAAATATGCAATTCTGCTGTACTGAAAACAAACAGCCTTAAGGAAATCTATACATGTGATTTATTTGAATGTGTAACTCAAGGAAAAATAAGTGAATGGAATGCGCATTCACACACTCTTCACTCACTTAGCCTACTTACTAATTGACTTACTAAGCAGGCTTCCTCTTTTGTCCCAGACTGAGATAGTAAATTTGAGATGAAAACCCACAGAAGTTCGTGTTGCACAAGACTAATTTCAGAGAGATGATAGGTATGACAATGAGGCAGGCGAATGTGTATCATTTTTAAAAACAAAAAACACCAATATCACTATGTTTGTTGGCGGGTGCAGCAAAAACACCCAAGGCAACTTTCAACAAAAGAAAATTCTCACACACAAAACGCATTTGAAAAATACCATGGTGCTGTGCTCCAACGGCTGCTCTTTAAAAAGAGAGATTCTACCTTATTGTTTTTCACAGAATCATAGAATCATAGAGTTGGAAGAGACCACAAGGGCCATCCAGTCCAACCCCCTGCCAAGCAGGAAACACCATCAAAGCATTCCTGACAGGTGGCTGTCAAGCCTCTGCTTAAAGCCTCTGCTTAAAGAAGGAGACTCCACCACACTCATTGGCAGCAAATTCCACTGTCGAACAGCTCTTACTGTCAGGAAATTCTTCCTAATGTTTAGGTGGAATCTTCTTTCTTGTAGTTTGAATCCATTGCTCCGTGTCCTCTTCTCAGGAGCAGCAGAAAACAACTTTTCTCCCTCCTCTATATGACATCCTTTTATATATTTGAACATGGCTATCATATCACCCCTTAACCTTCTCTTCTCCTGGCTAAACATACCCAGCTCCCTAAGCCGTTCCTCATAAGGCATCGTGTCCAGGCCTTTGACCATTTTGGTTGCCCTCCTCTGGACATGTTCCAGCTTGTCAGTATCCTTCTTGAACTGTGGTGCCCAGAACTGGACACAGTATTCCAGGTGAGGTCTGACCAGAGCGGAATACAGTGGTACTATTACTTCCCTTGATCTAGATGCTATACTCCTATTGATGCAGCCCAGAATTGCATTGGCTTTTTTAGCTGCTGCATCACACTGTTGACTCATGTCAAGTTTGTGGTCTACCAAGACTCCTAGATCCTTTTCACTTGTACTGCTTTCAAGCCAGGTGTCACCCAACCTGTATTTGTGCCTTTCATTTTTTTTGCCCAAGTGTAGTACTTTACATTTCTCCCTGTTAAAATTCATCCTGTTTGCCTTGGCCCAGTTCTCTAATCTGTTAAGGTCATTTTGAAGTGTGATCCTGTCCTCTGGGGTATTAGCCACCCCTCCCAATTTGGTGTCATCTGCAAACTTGATCAGGATGCCCTCAAGCCCATCATCCAAGTCATTGATAAAGATGTTGAATAAGACTGGGCCCAAGACAGAACCCTGTGGCACCCCACTAGTCACTTCTCTCCAGGATGAAGAGGAGCCATTGATGAGCACCCTTTGGGTTCGGTCAGTCAGCCAGTTACAAATCCACTGAATGGTAGCATTGTCTAGCCCGCATTTTACCAGCTTCTTTACAAGAATATCATGGGGCACCTTGTCAAAGGCCTTGCTGAAATCAAGATAGGCTACATCCACAGTGTTCCCTTCGTCTACCAGGCTTGTAATTCTGTCAAAAAATGAGATCAGATTAGTCTGACATGACTTATTTTTCAGAAACCCATGCTGACTTTTAGTGATCACAGCGTTCCTTTCTAGGTGCTCACAGACCGTTTGCTTAATGATCTGCTCTAAAATCTTTCCTGGTATTGATGTCAGGCTGACTGGGCGGTAATTGTTTGGGTCCTCTCTTTTCCCCTTTTTGAAAATAGGGACAACATTTGCCCTCCTCCAGTCTGCTGGGACTTCACCTGTTTTCCAGGAATTCTCAAAGATTACTGCCAGTGGTTCTGAAATCACCTCTGCCAGTTCTTTTAATACTCTGGGATGTAGTTCATCTGGCCCTGGAGACTTGAATACATCTAAACTAGCCAAGTGTTCTTGTACTACCTCCTTACTTATTCTGGGCTGTGTTTCCCCTGCTGAATCATCTGCTCCATATTCTTCAGGTCGGGCATTGTTTTCTTTTTTGGAGAAGACTGAGGCAAAGAAGGTATTGAGGAGTTCTGCCCTTTCTGCGTCCCCTGTTCGCATTTCACCTTCTTCTCCTCTAAGTGACCCCACTGCTTCCTTGTTCTTCCTTTTGCTACGGACATACCCATAAAAACCCTTTTTATTGCTTTTAACCTCTCTAGCAAGCCTGAGTTCATTCTGTGCTTTAGCTTTTCTGACTTTGTCTCTACATGTGCTGGCTATATGTTTGAATTCCTCTCTGGTGGTTTCCCCCTTTTTCCATTTCTTGTACATATCCCTTTTAAATCTTAACTCAGTTAAAAGTTCTTTAGATAGCCACCCTGGCTTCTTTAGGCACCTGTCCTCTGGGGTATTAGCCACCCCTCCCAATTTGGTGTCATCTGCAAACTTGATCAGGGTGTTTTTGCTTTGTTATTTTATATTGCTTTTGAAGCAAAGTGCCACTAAGCTCGATAGAAAGACCGCTGTGTCTTGGCCGCCTACATACCTGAAAGCCTGAGAAAATATTAATTCAACTTCAATTAATCATGGTTGTTTTTTTTAAAAAAAAGATTCCTGTCCTTTGAACAAACCTTTCCAGTCAGAATAAACAAGTTTGCTAACCCTATTACATAGAATGAGCCACCGAGCCAAATTAAGGACCGGACCATTCAGATTTCCTACTCATAGCCATTATTCCCATAGGGAGAAAGGTCCGTGCTCACATCTTCTTGCCCAAACCCATAGTTGTTCTAATGCGAGCAGTTAATTAAGTTTGGCACAGACGTAGCTTACACATGAGGTGCCCTATGACTGGCCCCAAGTCACATGGGTTGCATGATGTCAATCACCAGGCGACTTGCCTGACGATCTTATCTATGAACGTTAAGCTGCCTTCCTGAGTGCTGGTATATGAAGCAGCCTTTTTAGCTATCTGGCTAGAATTAAGTGCACCTTTGGAATACAGACTGATAATTATTCTACATCTGGAACCCTGCTGCCAAATCTTACCATCAGGATTATGCAGAGTTGCATATTCTTCGCCTATTTCTAAATGTCTGATTTCACTGATTTCTTTCTGACCCTTCTTGCGTATGAACTGGTTAAACGTATTGCAGTTTTGCCTAGTCGTTTTTTTCAATATACTCTTGTCTAATGCTAACAACAGCCTCTTGTTGTTTGGATCTTAAAACCGCCAACGACAACGTAATTACAGGGATTACCTTTGGGGGCATTTGGGAAGCAGCATTGTGCCAAGCAGAGAGCACACAGACTTACTTTCTGCTTTCTAGTAAGCCAAGTCCAGGAACTTGCACATCTTTCAGGAGGAGGTGTTGCAACATATTTGGAATGAGACAAAGGAGCAAAAAGTGCAGGCCGTTTCTTGTTCCTCCACAACACCCAGGCATGCAAAACTGCTCCCAGTTACAGTGAAAGTTCAAGGCAATGCCCTAAAGAGTTTGGCATTATAACCCTTCAAGACTGAGCTCCTGCTATCTCAGTTGGACAGGACCAGTTGCAATATCCTGGTTTTCACTCTGCTAATGATTCCTGTTAACAGCCAGTTTTGGCGCAAAACTTTATTTTACAGGTGCATTTGTAGAATGGGTGGTGCTGTGGTCTAAACTACAGATCCTAGGGCTTGCCAATCAAAAGGTTGGCGGTTCGAATCCCCGCGACGGGGTGAGCTCCCGTTGTTTGGTCCCTGCTCCTGCCAACCTAGCAGTTCGAAAGCATGTCAAAGTGCAAGTAGATAAATAGGTACCGCTCCGGCGGGAAGGTAAATGCCGTTTCCGTGCGCTGCTCTGGTTCGCCAGAAGCGGCTTAGTCATGCTGGCCACATGACCCTCCCTCGGCCAGTAAAGCGAGATGAGCGCCGCAACGCCAGAGCCGTCCGCGACTGGACCTAATGGTCAGGGGTCCCTTTACCTTTACGGTGTATATATCATTGCTCTTTCAACATCTATCCAACAAGAAATAGATATGGCTGGCTGGCAATAAAGAAAATGTGGTTTTCTTCCACGAATGGATTGAGCCAACAACACCAACCAAGTGTAACTCTACAAACTGGATTTTCCGATGTACTGACAGCTTGGAGATAATGAGGCTGCAATCATCTACTCACTCAACTTGATAGTAAGCCCTAATGAACTCAATGGGACTTACTTCTCAGGAGACAAGGAGAGGGTTTGCACTGTAAAGTGAGTAATGCTGGCTGGAACCCAAGCAGAAAATACAAACATTGCCTCTACTACACCTTCAGGACCAGACAGGTTAGCCTGATTCACAATTATTCATTCCACAATTTTGATAGTGAGTGAAGGTAGCTTATACTAGAAATCTGTGTATTAACACCAATGAATGGAAAGAACTTCTCTTGAACTCCCACACTACAATATTTTAAGGTTGTGTGTGTGTTTAAAAAAGGATGCCATTAATCATCAGCAGCACAGCAATGCCATTAAAATTCCTTCTGTGCTTGGGCAAGATGAGAAATGTTAACCCAGCCTGAAGACATCTCCCGGGTAAGCTTGCAATGGGGCATGTTGAAAGACATCCAGATGCCATTAACATGACACTGCACATTGGGGAGAGTGGCAAATAAAATAAAATAAATACATAAATGCATACTATATTATTTATACCCCACCTATCTGGCTGGGTTTCCTCAGCCACTCTGGGCGGCTTCCAACAAAATATTAAAATACAATAGTCTGTTAAACATTAAAAGCTTCCCTAAACAGGGCTGCCTTCAGATGTCTTCTAAAAGTCTGGTAGTTGTTGTTCTCTTTGACATCTGGTGGGAGGGCATTCCACAGGGCGGGTGCCACTACCGAGAAGGCCCTCTGCCTGGTTCCCTGTAGCTTTGCTTCTCACAGTGAGGGAACCACCAGAAGGCCCTCAGAGTTGGACCTCAGTGTCCGGGCAGAATGGTGGTGGTGGAGATGCTCCTTCAGGTATACTGGGCAGAGGCAAAACAGACCTATCACTATGGTTACCATGTAGAACCTTTATTCATTGGTGAATTGCCTGGGTACCAAATAGGCCAAAACTGTTCTTATAAGACAAACATCTGCAGGAGGATTTAATGCTGGACCTCTCTAAACTAGACTTGGTCTCTTTAATAACAAACGTCCCAAGTTCTTCTGCTTTATGGAACTACAAATGACCAGAAGTTATAGGGGAATACCCAGATGCCTTCTATTTTTTAAGTCTGTTTCAATATGGTTTGGAGGGACCGAGCATGTGTTTTGTGCAATTCTCTAAAATGACAGCATTTTTTACAGGTCAAAAGCATTATGAGGGTATCAGCTTTCAGTTTTATTCATTTTTTTAAGTTCACGTTTCTAGCCGTCATGGCTGCCAAATACATGAACATTGGGAGAAATATTCAGCGATATTTCTAAAGCTAAAAGGGTGTTCAGCTGGAATTCCTTGTCAGCATGACCAAAATAGCTCCTTGTTCCTCCCCATGACTACCAGAAACAATAATCTCTTGTGCAATACAAGGAAATTTAATCTTCGAGTGCGCCTCTCCTGAATTAAGATTTTTATTGCGTGCCCACATTGCTTGAGAAGATTGGCCCTATGTCCTGAGGTGCACAGCAAACCCAAGGTAGCAGTGTATCCAAAGTCCGACGATGCAATTTTCAGTTTGGTGCCCAGAAAAAAAAGCTGTAAAGGCCCCTCTTCTCAGTATAACCACTTGTACATATTTGTTGTGGCTGAGCACTTTAGCCTGTTCCATATTTTGTGTTTCATAAGTTTAATGGTCGAGTTTGATTTTTGTGAGCTGCTTTGAGTGTAGAAGTGGAACAGAAACACTATAATTTGTTTATTTTTAAAAGGGAGAGTAATTTGGTTTGGCTTAGCACAATATTTTGATTTTTCAAGTGCACAGTACACATAGCCGGAGTGTTATCTCACTATGAACTTCACAAACTTTTTATGATGTCTGGATAGAGTACCAAGAGAAAGAAAACTGAGTCGGCCTGCAGCTTGCAAGAGGCTACATATATATAGCAGAGGTAGCCAATGTGGTGCCTTCCAGATGCCGTCGGACTACAACTCCCAAGAACCCCAGCCAGTCTAGCCAATGGTCATGGATGATAGGGGTTGTAGTCCACCAGATTCTGGAGGAACCTGATATAAAGAAACTCATCTATTACTTTATTTCCACATATATACAAAGAGCTGCAGCATTTGAATTTGCATGGTTTGCTGCTGACACACGAAAACAACCTAATTCTAGCCAACGTTTTCCTGCAGATAGTTAACATGCCTCCTTGCTGCACTGTTCATTCATTGCAACTCCTTCCGACAGCCAGGTTACTTGTACAATTTAAGAACTGGCACAAGGCTGAAGTAATGCCAAACTAGCAAAACATTTGCACACAACAGCTGCAGGAGCAAATGCTTAACTGTTCCAGCACACAAACATGATGGCTTGTAGCTTGCTCTTCTTGGGCATGCGGATGGGCAGGGGGGACGGACCAGAATGATTCACATTGTGCTGGTGATGGACACCCAGGCAAAGGCCTGCCCGCATTTGTTCATGCGTTCCATATCACGTTATTTACAAACGTTCAATCACTGAAAAATGTTTTTTCTGAATTTATTTATAGCATGCATTTGTATATCGCCTTCTGGCTTTCAAAAGGGCCCCAAAGGTGGTTCACATTCTTGATGCAATATAAAATAAGAATGGGAGGAAGAGAGGGGAGATCGTTCCATCAAGGAAGCAAAAATGCTTGCATTGGCGGAATATTCATAGCAGCACAATGCTGAATTCCTCCCATAAAGTTTCATTTTAAATTTATTGATACAATCACAAGAAGAAGATCGCAGTGTATTCATCATCAGCGATGTTAAAGGGACTATTTAATATGTGGTGGCAGCACTCTCAAACCACTTCCAAAACTTGATTATTAGTATTATCAATATTAACGATTATTAATATAACTGATTACGTTATTGGTGTGCGGAATTCACATATCCTCAGTGACAAAATGTTCTGCATGCATGTTGAGGAAATGAACATTACTTTCTAGACAAACACCTGAATCATTTGCTACATTACACACACACACACACACACACACACACACACACACACACACACACACAAATCAGCTTGCAAGACCCTGAGATTATACTTATATAGGAGTGCCTTTCTTCCTCTAAAAGAAGTGCATTTTGAGCAGAAGTAGCAAATTGTGTAAAATAGAGGAAGGAAGGAAGGAAGGAAGGAAGGAAGGAAGGAAGGAAGGAAGGAAGGAAGGAACAATGACCCTCTAGTTCTTTTAAAGCTTCTGGTCTAACCTCGCCAAATTCTTGAACAGCTCAATAAATTCTATAATGTCAATCTTCTCTCATTCAGTGCCTGGAGTTATACTGCAACGGCTGTAGAAAATTCAAACCATGCTACAGTTTTCTAGATCTCTAGCAAAACTATTTCCAACCCCTCGAAGCAAACTTGGGAGTGCAAAGCAATATGCAGGATGGAGCCCTCCCTGCCAAAAACAGATCTGGAAGGAACTCAACATGTACACAGTTTAATTGATGCTTTGCAAAGGAATTCACATGTCACAAAGCTAGGGGAACTTATTTTCGAACAGCTGTAAGTTCTAGGCTTAGGAGAGGCATTTCCTGGCTGTAATCCTTCCTCTTCTCGCTCTAGACCGCAAACAGTAGATGAAATACTTGAGCGCAGCTGCGAAGCGTAGTACAAAGTACATACTGCATTGGGGGCCACTTCCCTTTTCTACTCACCCTTCCTCTCCGACAAATGTGACATACAGCTTATTTCTTTGCAGGTCCTTTCTTGAATAACCCATAATTTGGTTGAAGGCATCTTCCAGCAAATGGTCTCTCCTGATAATTAATCTGCACAATGAAACAAAATGGAATAAAAGGAGGCCATAATTTGTAGCTTAAATGTCCCGTCCCCCCCAGTTATATTTAGATTGCCTGGGAAAGTTAGCACTAGAAGCCATGTCTTAAGAGCCAATCTAACATTTCTTGGGATTCATTTAGATAACAGTTTCCTGGGCATTATGCCAGAGTAATAGGGATGGATACTTCTTCTTTTCCTCCCTTCATAAGGACAACAGGGTGCTTACCTAAAGAAATAAACTGTGCAGGCAATTCAGTTGATGTTGGTCCTGCACCAGCATGATTCGGCATAGGCAGAAGCAGCCTGTAAAGTCTGAACTACAAACACTGATGCCAAACGTTTCCAGCACTTACAGTTTGCAATGACCGGGAATGTCTTTAATACACATGATGCAGAAAACCAATGGAATTCTGCCAAAAGGACAAGGTGAAAATGGCAGGACCTAAATTCTTGAGTGGCCGCTATTTGGCGCAAAATGTTTGCCAAAACCAAAAGCTGTTGGATGAAAGATGGTCACTCACCTATGGACATCCTTGTAAGGTAAAGGACCCCTGGATGGTTAAGTCCAGTCAAAGGCGACTATGGGGTTGCAGTACTCATCTCACTTTCAGGCTGAGGGAGCCAGCGTTTGTTCACAGACAGTTTTCTGGGTCATGTGGCCAGCAGGACTAAACTGCTTCTGGCGCAACGGAACACCGTGGTGGAAACCAGAGCGTACGGAAATGTCGTTTACATTCCTGCCACTGTGGTACCTATTTATCTACTTGCACTGGCATGCTTTCAAACTTCTAGGTTGGCAGGAGCTGGGACAGAGCAACGGGAGCTCACCCCGTCGTGGGGATTTGAACTGCCGACCTTCTGATCGGCAAGCCCAAGAGACTCAGTGGTTTAGACCACAGTGCTACCTGCGTCCCTTGTTTCCAGCAGAGAGAGTGGGAGGCACCCAACTTTTGTAACAGTATGTAACAGAACTTGGGTGTCCTACTTCTTTCAGAAAAACCACTTGTGGTAGGATTTGGACTGAGGAAGTGGCAAGCTTCAAAAGGTTCAAGCACACCTCATTCCCTCTCCTCTGCCTTCTCAAAACGGCTTTTCTTTAAAAACAAACAAAATACTTCAAGCTTCGGGCTCTGCGGCATGCATTAGTGGGAATAAATTGACCATAGCGCAGTGTTCTATCTCTGAAATATGCTCGGCTCTATGTAAGACTTCTACATACTTCAATTTCCCTGGGCCTTGTCCGTATCCTTTAGTCTCCAGCTTCCTGTAGAAATTCCTCAGCTTGGCTTCAAAATCTCTTTTATATGGAGCAGGAGCTCGAGCGTTAGCACGTGTAGTACCTGCAATGAAGCCAGAAAGAAGCACAAGACCTATTTTATTAAGATCATTGTCACTCACCTTTCTGTCAGAAACGTTCAAGACTGGGTGGAAGACGACAGTGAAGTAACACCACATGCAACATATACTGGGAGGAAAGTTGTAAATACTAAGTGTGGGGACCAGCAGAAGAATGGTAAGATTCCTGGACAATTGGTGATGCACAAAACCAGACTCTGCACCCATCATCTGAAACCCTTCTTCATGTGTGGTCTGGAGGGTGGCAACATGAGAATGGGCCTTCTCTGCAGTGGCTCCCCATTTGTGGAATGCTCTCCCCAGGGAGGTTTGCCTGGCACCTTCATTATATTTTTTAGGTGCCAGGCAAAAGTGTTCCTCTTCGGCCAGGCCTTGGGCTGCTTTATATCCTACAGCCTTTTAAATGTGTCTGTGGGAAGGGAGGTTATTGTTTTGTTGTTTGGGTTTAATGATTTACTTGTGTTTTATCTTGGTGAACTGCCCTGAAATCTTTTGATGAAGAGCAGTATATAAATTTAGTAGATATAAATATATAAAATATTAATATAATGTAATAAATAAACAACAATAAAGATAATAAATAAACAACAAGCCTGCTGTCGAGGGGATCTTTATTTTTTTGCAAAGAAGGCTCGACTAGGTAGACCTGACCAGATCCAGTAGGATGAGTCTCAGATCTTTTAGCAACAGTGTGTATTTCAGATTATTTAACGCAGATTAGTTATGCCTTAACTGTTAGGAGATCCCTAGTATGAGCTCTTACTTTCCAAATTTGGTATCAGTAGGCCACAGGGGTTCTAGTAAGTAAAAAAAAGGGGGGGTGAGAGAAAACTGAAGCCAGCCTACCCCTCCTAAAGTGTGTGGGCAGTTTTAAACCATGATGGACTAGTAAAACAACCGGCCTGAAACAGAACAAGAAGGGGGAGACTTTCTTTTGCAAAAGCGTATTACAATGAGCATATGACAACTGTGGATTTTTCTCTTAATCATCAGGAGAGAAAACGAAAGCTATGCAACCTTAATTGGAACTTTAATTGGCATTTCATAAGTGATGCCTTTGCGTAGCCTGGAGAACGCACATTTAAATATACATTTCTGAATGAATTAAGGGTGCATACTATTGAAAACATATGATCATCCGACAATACATTCACACACAAAGAGGGTAAACCTATACATGTCTACTCAGAAGTAGTTCCATTGAGTTCCTAAGTAAGTATGTAGGGCTGCAGCCTCCTCCCCCTCCCCCGCCAAAAAAAGGCTGTTCTAAAACATTTAGAAAACTAGCATGCCTGATTTTTGTTCAAACCAAGATGAGTTAATCTGCACTAGTCATCTGTGGAAATATCTAAAAGCACAAATTACTTGAATTGCTAGTTGCAACCTCAGAAACCTGCTTTAACTTCTGGTGTAAGATGACTCATAACAAAACACATGCCTAATTTTGAAAGTTAACTTCCAGACTTAGCATCTCTCAAAAGAGAACTATGTGCAGTGGGGGGGGGGGGTGGAACACCACATTTAACAAAGTGCACTGCATTTCTGTTTACTGTAACTCTTAAGCTAAGCAGGTAAATGAACTACAAGTGCTATCTTTGGGGAAAACTTCCTATTTTACTTCAAAGATTACATGCACATAAAACGTCAGTATAATATATATACTGGATATGTAGCGTAATTTAAAACAACAACAACAACAACCTCTTAACACACTTGCTTCCTGGTTGTCTTCATTTCAATTTCTTTTTATAACTGCTCTGTTTCTTGGATTTCTAAAGCTAACGAATATGTTATCAGAGCTGAGAAGCTGAAATGGCTACATGCCCAAAATGATACCGCAGCTCTTAATGAATTTCTTTGTGTGTACTAACAACACGATGCAACTTGAAAGTTCATGTGTTTGCGTGGCGGGGTGGGGTGGGGGAGATATTTGTTGTGCCTGAGAGAATGTGAGAGGGACAGAGCAAGAACCAAAGTTGCAGGATTATAAGATCTGACCTTTAGCAGTAACTCTACTGGCTGTTAATTCCCAAAACAGATCACTATATACAGGTGAAACTTGAAAAATTAGAATATAGTGGAAAAGTCCATTTATGTAAGCAACTGTTTTCATTAGCTACTGGACTTTAATATATGAGATAGACTCATGACATGCAAAGTGAGATATGTCAAGCCTTTTTTTGTTATAATTGTGATGATTATGGCGTACAGCTGATGAAAACCCCAAAGTTGAAATTGTTAAGTTGGGGTTCTCATCAGCTGTATGCCATAATAATCACAATTATAACAAACAAAGGCTTGACATATCTCGCTTGGCATGTCATGAGTCTATCTCATATATTAGTTTCACCTTTTAAGTGGAATTACTGAAAGAAATGACCCTTTCCACGATATTCTAATTTTTCGAATTTCACCTGTATATATAAAAAGTCTTATCTATTTCTGTTATGGGCAAAAGGAAAGGTCAACACTGCTGTCACATTGGCATGGGACAGGTGACTGGGGAAAAAAGCAATGGTGACTTTGACCTGATAAGAGGGGCCAGTATGCAGTTTTATAGACTGGCAGGAACAGAAGGATATTCAGGCTGCATCCTTTCGCACAGGGACACACTTCTGAGCAAGCTTGCACAGGTTTGCAACATTAGGTTTAATCTAGATAGCTTTTTTTTTTTTTTTTACAGAGCTGTAAGTGGTTTGAAGGAGGCATCATTCTACTCAAGTTACTTGTTTCTTTGCAACGCTCGTGTGTGTGTGTGTGTGTGTGTGTGTGTGTGTGTGTGTGTTGCTGTCACCTCTGGCCAAACAGGTTTTAGAAATGGACATTAAACAAATTGATAAGGAAGGATTTGAAACCGTACAAAAATATTGTTTTCCAGAGAAAGAGCAGGGTTAAGTATGTGCCTGCAGGAGTATGTACACTGCTAGGAGGCAAGCCCATCCTTTTGTCTCAGGTGGTGGAACACCTGCCTATCCCTGCCTGCTAGCCAGCCACCCCAAGACAAGGATGGAGTGAGTGCCTGCTAGACCCAGTTGTATCCTACCACCAGTGTCCCAAGATCCAAGTCTTCGGCTTCTGTGCCTTCCTGGGGGAGCAGGGGGGGGGGGAGTTCCTGGGAGGGAGGCACCCACCCACCCCTCCTCCTCATCCAACCAGTCCCTGACAGTCAGCAGCATACAAGCTTTGTAGTTATTGTCCTTGTTCAAATCTCATATTTGATTCCCACACTTTTATCAAAACACAAATAATATATGCTGCTTCAAATGCATATACTGTACATTTTGAATACGTTTCATCTACCATTTTGTTGAAATAATAATAATAATAATAATAATAATAATAATAATAATAATTTATTATATGTACCCATTGGTTTCCCCAGCAACTCTGGGTGGCTTCCAACAAAGATTAAAATGCATTAAAATGTCACACATTAAAAAACTTCCCTAAACAGGGCTGTCTTCAGATGTTTTCTAAATGTCAGATAGTTGTTTATTTCCTTGACATCTGATGGGTGGGCGTTCCACAGGGCGGGCGCCACTACCGAGAAGGCCCTCTGCCTGGTTCCCTGTAACTTCACTTCTCGCAGTGAGGGAACCAACAAAAGGCCCTTGGTGCTGGATCTCAGTGTCTGGGCAGAACGATGGGGGTGGAGATGCTCCTTCAGGTATACTGGGCCGAGGCTGTTTAGGGCTTTAAAGGTCAGCACCAACACTTTGAATTGTGCTCGGAAATCTAGCACTGGGGATTGCTGCTTACATACAAGTGCCCTAAATACTTTTTAACACGTTCTTATTTTTTATTGTTCCAATTACAGGTAGATAGCCGTGTTGGGTCTGTCATAGTCAAAATAAAATAAAAAAATTCCTTCCAGTAGCACCTTAGAGACCAACTAAGTTTGTTCTTGGTATGAGCTTTCATGTGCATGCACACTTCTTCAGATGCACCAACTTAGAGTTGGTCTCTAAGGTGCTACTGGAAGGTTTTTTTGTTTTGTTTTGTTTTATTGGTTATTATTCCAGATGTACACAAGGACTGAGCATGACAACCGACTCTTGAATACATCACCTCACGTTTCGTAAAACACCACTAAATTATCCTTTCAGCACATGACAAGCTCTTATTACAAATCAGTTGTCACCGTCAAGAATTTCCTGGGCAATTAGAGCAATTATTCCATCCGTAAGAGCAACAAAAGAAAGGAAGGTTTATTTTAAAAAAAGAAATATTTATGTAAGCATACACATGCCTCTTTCTCTCTCACTCTCTCTCACACACTTTGTATGTATGTGTGGGTCTTAGGAATAAATAAATAGCAGTTTTATGGCTTCTCATGTCATCTAAATGGGAGCATAAAGTACTGGGACTGGAAAAAGAATTATGTGGTCCGCACTCAACACAATAATAATTTATAATACTTTTATTATTTGTACCCCGCCCATCTGAGACACTTCAATTCTCAACAGAAACAGAAAGGTCTCCCTGACAGACACAGTTATTTGGACAGAGCCAAAAGTATATAGATCCAATAATTTTTGACTGACATTAACATTGAAGTCCATTGGTCCCCCAAGGGCCAGGAGCTCATTGAACTGAGCACACACACGACTTTCTGTCTAGCAGAAAGGTATTCATACATATGGCATTCTCTGCAATACCTTGGATAGCCCTCGGATCTCTGCTAGCTTTCTACCTGCATACCTGTTTATTAATTTACACAGAGCTTGGGATTCATGTCATGCCAAAAAGAGTGGGGGAGGGGAGCATAGTCTGCCCAAGGCTTCCTTGTCCTACGATAGATGTACTTTTTGCTGTTTATTTGTTTGTTCCGTAACTCAAGAAAAACTTTAATTAAAGCTGATTTTTTTTTAAGGAGTGCCAGTTTGCATTTCTTAGTGCAGAAAGTATTGATCTGATGTGTAGAGATCTTTTCTATTCTGATTAATACAGGAGGGTTATAGAAGCTGCTGGAAGCTTCTCTGTGTGAGAGAAGCAGGCAGAAGGGTCATGATTGTTTGGGTTATACCTTCTGGAAGCTGAGTACAGCTGGTTTGAACTGGTTCTCTTATCTCTTCCAACTAAGGTCAGGCTGACTATAAATACAGGCCAGAAGGAGCCTGGGTTTTACCTTCTCTTCCTATCTCTCTTCCTTCTGGTGTGGTGCTCTGTACATAGTATGCTTAGTGTTAAGGTTTAGTCTTGTTATAAGTTTATAAGTTTTTGTAAGTGGTGCAACTGGATTTTTTATGGACTGCGCCAATCCTGAATGTACTGGATTTGTAACCATTATGCTTATTTGCCTTCAGCAAACTCTGCTGCGTGTTTAAGTTTTTCCTCCACACATATGACAGTCTTAAAGATTTGTTCTTATTCCAGAATACCACCCTCCAACGATGGGAAAAAATAAGATATTCAAACCCATATTTGTAGTGCTTTCTTAACACAAGAGGAAGATTAAGAAAATGGCATCCCTTTCATTTTTAGGTTTTCCAGCACTAGTGGCGGAAAATATCACTTTTGTGGCTCTATTCAATAAAGCTAAATATATCACCCACTGGTTCAAAACATTTTCATGCCTTACAAAGAAAATGCATTTGGGAAAGGCTGTTCGGATGCCTGCAACGAAGAACACAAAATCAGTGTAGTCACAACGGCCAAAGTTTTCACCTCCTGCTTGTTCGCACAAAGAAGTCCATGAAAACAGATGAGAACATCAGGTTTACTCTCTACCATCGATGCAGCTGTAGCAGGGCTTACCTGGAGAGTTTTGAGGAGAAGACACTGGGGAGCCTCGTGGGGACTGGCAATAACTGGGATGAAGTAAGGCATGCGGCGGTACATATGACATTATTTCCTCTTCAAATAAACTAGAAGAAAATTGAGGGGTGGGGGACATAAGGCAGACTTGAATGTTTTTCCCCGAAATGATTGCATCTACTATGTTCTAAGTAGAAAAGGCAGTTAGCAGGCACCATTTGAAACAAGAAAGTGCTGGGAAGGGAAAGAGTTAAGCACGCCCTCCGAACCTACCATTCCTGCTTCCAATCACGCTCACTGTACGTATTTTTCGCTGCATAAGACGCACTTTTTTCCTCCTGAAAAGTAAGGGGAAATGTCTGTGCGTCTTATGGAGTGAATGTGTGGTCCCTGGGGCTGAGCTGCCCAGGGGCAAAAGCAGATCGTGCTTTTTTTAAAAAAGAGAGAGAAGGGGGTGTTGAAAGGAAGCCCGCTGAGCAGCTGCTCAGCAAACTATCGGGGAGAGAGATAAGGGAGAGAGATTCCAGCCCCGCCCCCTTGCAGAGGGAGGCTTTTTCCCCAGCGACATGTGACTGGCTGATTAGATTATCTGTCTGGAAACTGTAGAAATGGCTTCCTGAAGCTGCAGAACTGTGAGTTAAAACAGGGTTTTTCCACTTTGCAAAGTAAGCTCAACAACTTTGAGCTGATCCTCAAAAAATGGGGCTTTCCCCCTCTAAAAACCAGATGCGTCCTATTCGCCTTATAGAGCGAAAAATACGGTAATTAGTTTTGCCTGCTCTAAAATATCATCAGGCATTCTTTCATGTATTTGGGACAGGATTCCAAGAAAGATGCATGCATCGTGGTCCCAACATTACAACATCACGAATCTTAACATTGAATCTCCTGAGAGTAGCCCCTTCGTCTTTCAATCAATGACAAAAGCAGCAAACACTTCATGAATCAGACACAAAAAACGTTATGGGATAAAGGGTCCATGTGCAGATAAGTCTTCCGTTGTGGGGGGGGGGTCCCACGATCACGCCTGCTTGCAAGCTTTACTATGTCTGTGCGCCCAATATTGGCACACTGAATGCCACATCTGCATATAAGCCTCTGCATGTAGGTTAAGAGAGGAAAGGGAGATTGATGAAGGAAGGGGATAAGAAGTCTTCATGCAAGGGGCAACGCACAGCATATCTTTGAAACAATAGCTGAGCTCCACTCTCTAATTCCCACAAACCTTTTGGCATGGGTAGGCAAACTAAGGCCCCGGGGGCCAGATCCAGCCCAATTGCCTTCTAAATCTGGCCTGCAGACGGTCCGGGAATCAGCGTGAGTAGAATGTGTCCTTTTATTTAAAATGCATCTCTGGGTTATTTGTGGGGCATAGGAATTTGTTCATTTTTTTTTTTCAAAATATAGTCCGGCCCCCCACAAGGTCTGAGGGACAGTGGACCGGCCCCCTGCTGAAAAAGTTTGCTGACCCCTGCCTTATGGCATAAAATATGTTCCTCTTCCATGAGAAATACAACCTTGAATTCTGGTCCCTCCTAGTCAAAATTCTACCTCTTCTTCATACACATTCTAGTATCTATCCTTCCCTTGTTTGTTTCCACAATTATGCAAATATTCGGTTTTCTTCTAAGCCAATGTCCAGCCCTTTCCTGGCTCTTGCCCCTCCCTTCTTCTCGCACTGCCAGCATTTTCCATAGAACTGTAGAGTTGGAAAAGAGCACGAGGCTAATCTAGTGACTAGTCTAACCCCGTACAATGCGGGAATCCCTTTTGCCCAACGTGGGGCTTAAACCCACGACTGTGAGATTAAGAATCTCATGCTCTACCGAATGAGCTACTGTCTGTTTCTGCCTTTCCATCTAGATGCATAGCCACAATTGTGCAAATGCAGCTGTTTTCAATTAAAACAAAAATGTTTTAATCCAAAACCCTTCACTTGTAATTCTGGAAGGCAAGAGATGGTAGAAGCAATTTATCAACAAAGAGGCATAAAGAAAGCCAGGGTTTTTTTGTGGGGGGGGGGAGTATGTTGAGACAAACACAGGCTACATATGTGCATAAATTTGGGCTACAATTCCCTCCCACCCCCGATATTATATAGGTGCAACATTAGCCATGCTATCGAGTGGCTATTTACGACTGACTGGAGTCTATTTGGATTGACAGGTTTCTCGAGATAAATAAATAAATTTCCTCGACTGAAAGCAAGCTGCATGTTAGAAACTAACAATACTGTTGTCAAAACCCTCGGCTGCATCTCCCCCCAGCTTCATTTCGAAGAACCGAAGGGGGAGAGAGATTGCCGAGGTCACCGCAGCAGATTGCACAAATGTTCCAAGGTGATTAAAAAACGAACAAACCCATATTCGTTGTAGAACAGCACCATGTACCTTAGTAACATGACAAGGTCTGCATCGCTGGACAGGCGCACGAGTCCCGGGGTCCCTTCAGTCCGAATAAACTGGATCTTCTCCCTGTTGAGGCAGGCACAGCGTTCTAAAGCATCTCTTGCAAACAAGGCACTGACGTATGCCAGGACAGCGAGGAAAAGCACTGGGTATATCAAGTGCACCTCCAGATTATACCTCTGTATTTCAGGCACCATTTTCCGACCTGCTGCAACATGTCAACGTGAATGGAGGAATCTCGCAACCAGCCCCGTCCCCCCATCCCACCCAAGCCCCTAAACAAACGCATCCGGGAGAATGGTGTGTTGTGTTTTCGCTGTTGTCCTCATCTCTCAGAAGCTCAAGCGCTGCTCCCAGGTACCCAACCAATGGAAATCAATCCCTCAACTTGACACGAGTCGTGTGGCTCTGAATTCCAAGCAGCAGCTCAAGCGCCGGAGAAGGCTATTGCTATTCCGAAAGAACGTGTGTGCACCTGATCCGCTCTCAGCACAAACGTCAAGGGAATCCTGTTAATTTTCATGAGCACACAGCTTACCAGGAGCGAGAGAGCGGGGGACACAGAAAGGCATATTGCTCTGCAAACCCAGCTCAGTCAATTTGATATGGTAGCAGTCTGGTGAGCTTCTGCCTGTTTTTTTTTTTCTGAACCACTTTTTGACTGACACACACCTTTTTAGGGGAACGGGCACAGCTCAGTGGAAAAGCATCTGCTTTGGATGTAGAAGGTATACCAGGTTCAATCCCTGGCACTTCCAGGTAAGGCCGAGAGAGGCCCTCTGTCTGAAACTCTGGAGAGTTGCTGCCAGTCAGTGCAGACAATAAAGAGGTAGGACAATGGCCTCACTCTACTCCCATGTTTTGCATGATGCACCAGCTCTTATACAGCAGCAACTTCCAGAGGAGCAGCCATGTTAAGTCTTTTGCACAAAACCAACAAGCAGTGCTGTGGCGTCTTAAAAGACTAAACAATTTCTAATGTCATAAGCTTTCATGGACTACAGTTTTGCTTCATCAGACGGCTTCAGATGCAGATGATCAATTGAACTGTAGTTCATGAAAGCTTCTTCCAGAGTAAATTGACTATGTAACTCGCTCTACGTGGGGCTGCCCTCGAAACTCCAGCGGGTGCAGAATGCTCCAGCTAGGCTCCTCACGGGGTCCTTGCCATGGGAGCATATTCACCCAGTGCTTTACCAACTGCACTGGCTCCCGGTGGAGTACCAAGTCAGGTTCAAGCTGCTGGTTTTGACCTTTAAAGCCCTATGCAGCCTAGGACCCTCGTACTTACGGGACCGCCTCTCCTGGTATGTCCCGCAGAGGACCTTAAGGTCCATGAATAATAATAGTTTAAGGGTCCCGGGCCCAAAAGAAGCCAGATTATCCTCCACCAGGGCCGGGGCTTTTTCAGTGATGGCTCCGATCTGGTGGAATGCTCTGTCCCACGAAACTAGGGCCCTGCAGGACCTGATCTCCTTCCGCAGGGCCTGTAAGACAGAGCTATTCCATCTGGCCTTCAAAGCCTGATTCGTCATTCCTTTTTTCCCTTCCCTTTTTCTTTGAAGAAACCTTTTCTGAGATCCCACATTTAAACCCTTCCCTGGTCTCCTTACTGGCCCTAGCAGGAATAACTTGGCCAGTTAGTCCTGGTGATGTTCATTTATGTTGTATTTGATGCTGTTTTTAACTTTTTCTTTTTTTCTTTTTAAGTCGTTTTTAATCAATGTTTTATATTTGTTGTTAGCCGCCCTGAGCCCAGTTTTTAAATTGGGAAGGGTGGGGTATAAATAAAAAATTATTATTATTATTATTATTATTATTATTATTATTATTATTATTATTATAAATGTGTTCGATTTTAAGGTGCTACAAGAACTGCTCTTGGTTTTTAATAAGTTCCTCTCTGCATGCATGAGCACACTTTGTGTTTTTTAAAGAGGGTAAAAACCTGAAATTCTCCCTCCTGTCAGTGTTTTTAGAATTCGTATATCGTTTCTGTAACAAGCAGCCATTCTCATCCCTTTTTGTTGCTGCTGCTGGTGTGCGTGTAAAAGACCAAGCCATTCCTCTTCATGCAAGCACCTCTTACTTTCAGACCACGCAGACAGGATTTCCTTTTGGTTCATTTCTCGCCTTTCAGGGCTGTGCTGTCACTATTTGTTACTCTGAGAGACTTTTAAAAGTCTCATGATGCTGAGAGAGAACCAATGCAGCTACAGCTGGTTTCACTCTTTTTCCATCGCCATTCATCACTCAAAGAGTGCTGGCCAGAGACAGCAGTATCAGCATTCATATCCTCTCCCTGGACATAATTCAGGGGGGAAATAACAACACCAAAAAAGTATTAAAAATTGCTGGCAGTTATTGGTTCACACACCTAAAGTGAAGAAGCAATGGCTGCTCCCCATCTCTGAGACATTAATGCCTGGATTGGAACCCAGATCTGTCCCAAACTTCACATGAAAATGGTTTCCATCTTGGAAACAACTCATGGCTGCAACATCCAGAATAATTTCTTCGGTTTTTATTTTTCCTACCTCCCATTCTCCACCACTTTGAGCAACATTGTGGAGAACTCAAAAGCTTGTCATACCTTTCATGATGATTTTGGGAGAGGACCTGCAGGAGAACTAAGCAGAAAGAGGCTTTCTGGCACCGTCTTGGCCCCTGCCTGGTGTGTTCTCCCAGCCAACGTGTGTGTGTGTGTGTGTGTGTGTGTGTGTGTGTGTGTCTGTGGTTTTCTGCCTGCACACGAAAGCTCATACCAAGAACAAACTTAGTTGGTCTCTAAGGTGCTACTGGAAGGAATTTTTTTTATTTTGTTTTGTTATTCCTGTTAGATATCTGCCTGGGAGTTTGGGGGCTGACTGCAGTGAGTGGAATTGCTTGCTTAGTGAGGGAATACAGCTAGGGCGTGGTTGTCATCTAGAGCCTGCCTCACTGTAAGAACAGGCTCCGTCATGTGCTGTGGGGTTGACACCGAAGTACAGTCGTACCTCGGAAGTCAAACGCCTTGCGAGTCAAACGTTTTGGCTCTCGAACACCGCAAACCCGGAAGTGAGTGTTCCGGTTTGTGAACATTCCTTGGAACCCGAACGTCTGATGTGGGTTTCATGGCTTCCAATTGGCTGCAGGAGCTTCCTGCAGCCCATCGGAAGCTGCGCCTTGGTTTCTGAACATTTTGGAAGTCGAACGGACTTCCGGAACGATTCCGTTCGACTGCCGAAGTACGGCTGTAAATGACATCCAAGGCGATTGTCCCTTTGGCTTGCCACTTTGGGGACCCACAGAGACAGGTGTGCCTCCCTCCATGGTCAGGATATGGAACTGTAGGCCAGGCACTGTAGGGAGACAGATCTGCGATCATTACCCAAGGGGACAAATTTGGTCGGTGGTGTCCTCCCCCCCCCCGTGACAGACAGGGGGAGGAGTGTTGTAGAGGTGCTACTATCTTCCACCTGACATTATGAGATGCAGCTCCTATGAGGCCTTATTTTATTATCTGTATATATTGATTTTGGATGATGGTGCTAGGATGTGCTGGGGTGGGCAGTTAGCTGCGAAGATGCTGCCCCAATTTCTGCGGTGGGGGGGCAGAGGGAAGTATTGTTGGGAGTGCAGGGAGTCCACCACCATCTCTTTCCACCTGCCTTGCCCCACCCCCTGGCCCTGGGACTCCTCATAAGGAAGCTGTGCCTGGAGAAAGAACTGTGAGGGGAGAGACTTCGTCAGGCAAAGCCTCCTTCCACCTGCCTTGCTCCATCCTCTAGTCTCTGCTTCTCAATTTGTATTGCATTATTTTATGTACTGTGGCTTGCCTTGTTTTATTGATTATAGTTTAGAAATTATTTATTGTAACTGTTGAGTGGATTTCTGTTTAACTTTTATATGTTATTATTTTTATACTATTCTAATAATTGTTGAATGTTACTTTTTTGATGTAGGTTGCTTATTTTAAAGTTTTGTTTTATTATCACATTTTTGTAGTGGATTAGATTGTTATAAGATGTGCTGTCAGGTTCGCTTAACGGTTGCTCATGAGTAAAGACCAAGTCCTTCTTGTCTTTCAACTATTTTATTGTGCAAATATGTACAGTGCGGAGCTAACCCTAAACATGACCAATGACCATCTAGTCACTAGCGGAATCCGGAAGTGCCCCCCTCCTGTTGCGGCGCCAACACCAGAGTCTCGGCACTCTGAATTGCCACCTTCTCCTTCTGCATAATGCTGGCGCCGGAAACGGCGTCTCCCCCTCCAAGTGGGTCTGCTGAGTGGTGTTAGGTCTCTCTGCATCTTCCTGGAGACCTCTCCCCACCTGGCTCCTCCCTGGTGACTCCTCCTCCCCCGGGGAGGAGCTGGCAGACTCACTGGGAGACGAGTCCGTCAACAACAGAGGCTGAGGCTGCCGATAGCCACTCAGTGCCGGACTGGCAGGGGTGGACACATCCCTGACATGTACGTACATTTTTTGTTTCTTCAGCTTGTAAACCGCCTTGAGTATTGTAAGATAGAAAGACGGTATACAAATTATTATTATTATTATTATTATTATTATTATTATTATCTGAGGTGGAGGCAACAACAAACTATTACTTATGTTGCAACCAAGCCTGAGTGAGCCTGGGGCATGCACGCTCCCCCTTCCCTTCCGGTGTAACCTCAAGGAAGAGATTCAGCTGCATGCACTTACCGGTAAGTGTTTTTTCTGAACCTGGACAAACTGTGGTTAGTCTCAACTACAGCTGACTGAAGCAAGCCAGCTTCAAAGCTTGTTTTGTGAATCGGACTCATTCAACAGAGCGCAGTTAAGATTAACACAGTTGAGGGTTTGGGTGCAATACCGAACCGTTGCACTAAATTGAAATCTTCCTTGCAGCTGTGCCGAGCTAGGGGGAAAGCACAAGAGCCGCCCACTCAAACACACAATAAGCCATAGTTTTATCATTAAGGATGAATGCAGGTAATAAGCGGATATATAAAACAGGCTGCCGTATTTTGCTTGCAAACTCAAAATTAAACGAACAGCCGGCTTCGATGTTGGGAAAGAAAGGTTAGTGCTATGCTCACCTGAGTGAATGATTCCTGGTAAGATCTGGTTGCCGCTCCTGCAGAATTTCGAAGATATTGGGCTGTCGCAGAAAGGCGACAATCTTGTCGTTGTAAGCTGAAAATTCAAGAAAGGGCACCTTACTGGAAAAGGTCTGTTAAAAATACAGCTAAATTTCCTTGGGGTTTTTAGACTAAACTACTATTTTCCTTGGGACGCGGGTGTCGCTGTGGGTTTAACCACAGAGCCTAGGGCTTGCCGATCAGAAGGTCGGCGGTTCAAATCCCTGCGATGGGGTGAGCTCCCATTGCTCGGTCCCAGCTCCTGCCAACCTAGCAGTTCGAAAGCACGTCAAAGTGCAAGTAGATAAATAGGTACCGCTCCTACGGGAACGTAAACGGCGTTTCCGTGCTTAGCTCTGGTTCGCCAGAAGCGGCTTAGTCATGCTGGCCACATGACCTGGAAGCTGTACGCGGGCTCCCTCGGTCAATGAAGTGAGATGAGCGCCGCAACCCCAGAGTCGGTCACGACTGGACCTAATGGTCAGGGGTCCCTTTACCTTTACCTTTACTGTTTCCCTCAGAAATGGATGCCTTTGGAGAAGGAGGTGTCTTTTCCAAAGGGACAACAACTATCTTTTGACACTTGGCTCCCGCTAGCTAAATCTAACTCTTAACATGATGATCATCAGTGATGCAGTGGTCCAGGTTCATGGACCCATTGAAGACCCATTACTATTTCTGCAGCAGGGTCCCTGCAGGGTCCCTGCCTCCAGCATGACAGAGCCACCCAATCAGCATGGAAGGGGAGCTTTTTAGCCACTGTATGCTCTGAAGCTAAGCATTAGAAACAACGAAAACACAAGGTGCTTTGGTTTCAAGGGAATGGTGCTCAAGCTATGCTATAAATAGAAAAGTTAAGCCACCCTGAAAGAAAACATCAGAGCACTCAAAATCATCTGCCCCTGCATGCGAGCAGAAAATAGCAGATATAGCTAAAAGGCAGCACATGAAGACTTGCATTAACCAATGCAATCTAATTATTATTATGATTTTGTAATCATAAGATTATTGAATGATCTTAGAATCATAGAATTGTAGAGGGTCATCTGGTCCAACCCCCGGCAACGCAGGAATCTTTTCCCAACGAGGGGCTCAAACCCACGACCCTGAGATTAAGAGTCCCGTGCTTTAACAACTGAGCTATCCCAGATGCTAAGAGGCATGGTCATGCGGCGACATGGCCGTGACTATCACGAGACTCTGCACATCAGAATTTGCCACTACACTACTGATGATTTTACTTCTTCTTCATTTTTTCCCCAAAAGTGGGGGTAGGGCATGGGGAGAACCAGAATAAAGGTGATTCATAGTTGTTGGAAGATTTTAAGTGATGTAGATACACAGGAGGAGGAACTTGTGCCATAGGCGCTATTGAACAGGTTAGCTGCAGCAGCATCAAAGTAGCTATCCGCACAGGAAAACATTTGCGACAGTGCTGCTTCCTGTGGCAAGAACCACAGTTTATAAGTAATGATGTCTAGCTGCTTGGGTGTGCTGATCCGCAGCCATCCGGTGCAGACAAAATTTAGCTTAAAAAAAAAAAAAAGGAAACTAGAATCTATCCACCTAGTAAGCTAAAACACAAGAAGAATTAAATTCAGAGTACAGAATGAACGTTATCACTCAGGCTCCAACCGGATAGACAACACAAACCTTTGCATGCTTACTCGGAAGCAGGGTGGATAAAAATCAATGATTTAAAAAATAAAAATAATAATCATCATCATTTTTTTATTTAAATCGGATCTTTTTTATTTAAATTGGATTTTTAAAATAAAACAAAATCTTTCTAAAGATAGTTTTCTATTTAAGTTATATTATAGTCCAAAGTCTATGCATCAGGAAATAAGGATTTGTTTTAAGTTTTTCATGTGTGCTAAAACTCAGTTTTAAGGTGTGTGGTGTTGTGTTTTTTTTAAAAAAATGTTTAACCACATCAGTTAACAAACATGGATACATATGCCGTAATGTAATTGCTTTAGTTATATAATTTGTTTAAATTGTTAAGGAAATGATTATTTTTCTCCTTCCAATAAAGTACAGCAGAAAAGTTGCCCAAATATAAAGAGTTAACTTATTAAACCTCACAATAATTTCATAATTATCTATGTATTTCTAATAAGATAACCAAATCAGTAATTTTTGATATAACTGTAAAAACTACTCTGAAAATTTATTATTCCAAAAATGAAACCTTCGCCTGGTTGTAAATATTAAGATGATGCCAGCAAGAATGAGTCTTTCTGTAAAAATAATGATTTAAATCAAGTCTTACTGACTAGTGATTTAAATCGATTTGATTTAAATCAAGTCCACCCTGCTCGGAAGTAAGCCCTACTAAGTTCAACTGGGCTTGCTCCTTACATAAGTAGGTTTAGGATCAGAGCCTAAAAGGCCTGGCACCCATTCTGTAGTTGCATTTGAAGTAGAAAAGCTCCTTCAAAGCGTTACCATATGCAACGCTGGAGGAAAGGCAGCAGCAGCAGCTTAAATCAGCAGTGACTGTCAAGAAACAGTGCTGCTGAGCAAACATCCAGGCACTCCATCAGGTTAATTGGCCGTGGGTGTCTTCCTCCACAGTGTGACAGCTGCTACATTCAGTGAATTAGCTTCTGTTCTTGAAAGGCATGAATCACCATAACTGGAGCCAATGGGTTTAGCCGTGTGTAAGTAAGAATCGGGCGCACAAGAGCAGTTTCCAAGACAACTCAACCCACTGAAAAGGCAAAGCTGGTATTAAAATCAACAGTGCTGCGCAGAGACCAGAGCCACTTATTAAACCGGCGAGCACCTTGCAACTTCCATAATTGAGCATTTCACGCAGAAACAAAAATGATCAACCTGAAAGAATGCTTTTCTGTTGAAACTGCTCTTGCTGTTCTGTTCTGATAACAATCTGCTGCACACTTAAGGTTGCCAGACGCAGAATATCAAACTGTGGTACACTTAACTCGCATATTTATCGAGCAAATGTTCACTGCCTATATTTGCAATTTTCAATGTGTTTCCCCCACCCCTCAAGCAGATCTTTCTGAACAGCTTTCATATTTTTCCAAAGCTCAGCAAGGCTAAAATGTTCATATGGAATGCCACACAAACAGAAACTTCTGCCACAGAAATTTTCTGTGGATATATATATCCATAGGTAAAAGGTAAAGGGACCCCTGACCATTAGGTCCAGTCGTGTCCGACTCTGGGGTTGCAGCACTCATCTCGCTTTATTGGCCGAGAGCCGGCGTACAGCTTCCAGGTCATGTGGCCAGCATGACAAAGCCGCTTCTGGTGAATCAAAGCAGCGCACGGAAACGCCGTTTACCTTCCCGCCAGAGCAGTTCCTATTTATCTACTTGCACTTTGATGTGCTTTCAAACTGCTAGGTTGGCAGGAGCTAGGACCGAGCAACGGGAGCTCACCCCATTGCAGGGATTTGAACCGCCGACCTTCTGATCGGCAAGCCCTAGGCTCTGTGGTTTAACCCACAGCGCCACCTGGGTCCCTATATATATATATCCATAGATAACATAATATTTATGAATAATGTTAAATAATGTTCAACAAAGGCAAGATGTACGGTGAAGGAGTGGGAGAGGAATTCAACTCCTAGGCGGATCACACACTTTTTTGGATTCTGCACGGCAGTTTCAGTGTGCAGAATTTGTGCACACAAAAAATACCTATTTTATACAAAGCATGTTTTCAAAAGGTGCATTTTCATGGAGGAATGCACTGAAAAGCGTACAAAGTAGTGTACCGTATGTGGTATTTTTGTGCATTAAAAAAAAACAAAAAAACCCTGCACAAAATGTAATGGAATAGCTGTTCAGAGAAACCCTTTTGCTGGAAGTCTTCTTAATGCATATTTGACTCTGCTTTCGTGTAAGCGGACACACAAAGCAATTTGCAAGTTTAGAAACAACAGAAAATTAAAACATCGAAATAACAATCATCAATTCTTTTTTTTTTAAAAAAAAACATTTTTAAGACGGAGATTAAACCTGCCAATTACTCTGCAACTTTAGTAATGGTGGCCAAGCTCTTTCTTAGTAGGCCAAAACCAAGGACTCACTACAACACTGACATTTCTTGATAATTGAGCGAGTTAACAAGACATCCCTCTCCCATGAATGTCTTTTTGACTGAAGCCTGAAGTTTTACATCTACTCTAGATGTAGAAGTTGTTTCGCACCATCCATGTCTGAAGTCGCGTGTTCAAAATTGCACCCATGTGATCTGTATTAATGATTTAAAACATCAGCATACATCTCAGAAGCTGGATTCCTTGATGTTCATACCAAACAGAACATCAGGATTCAAAAGAAACGCTCAGACTGATCTTTCAATTGACCTGGTTTGTGCTTCACATTAAAGCCATTGTTTTAAGAATACACTGCTCTGGTTCGCCAGAAGCGGCTTTGTCATGCTGGCCACATGACCTGGAAGCTGTACGCCGGCTCCCTCGGCCAATAATGCGAGATGAGCGCTGCAACCCCAGAGTCGGTCACAGGGGTCCCTTTACCTTTACTTATGGTTTAATGTTAATGAGCAGCATGCAGGTGAATGCAGAACTCCCTTCCTAGGGGACGAGACACTCTTGCTGCATCTGTGAGCCCTTTTAAATAAAAGTAAGGTAATGCAGGTAACTCATAACTCACATGAGGGTTTGTTTCTGGGGGTCCAGAAAGCCAGGAGCCCCCAGGTGGAGGGCTGCTTACTGGGCTTTGGAAAGGAAGCAGGAAGGCTCTAGGTCAAAGCTTTCCAAACTTTTCCTTTTGTGACACAGTAATTCAGTTTTCCTAGCAAACCGGAGATTAAACTCTTCCCCTTCCAGTCCTGGGAGGTGTGCAGGAAGCGTACATACCTACACAGTGTTAGAAACTGAGATATGAAAGCTAGGAGCTCAATGGCACATTAAACCTAGGTTATGGGCACTATAACGAAATGTCTAGGCGTGCTTTTTTCATAACAAGAATACAAAGCTGAAAATGAATGAACTGCAGCTAAAATCTTATATTCATTGTTCATGGTCTAGTCCTCCTCTGAAGACTGCAAAAAACAAAGCCATATTTCCCCTGCCCGCCCCACCCCCAATATTCTGAAGAGGGTCTCTTCAGAGAGTTAGCTGGAAGTGGGGAGGCAGAAAAAGGTCCCCCTTTCCTTCCAACTCTGCAGTTTTTTAATCTGAAATCTTAGGCGCAGTACTGCTCCCAGAGCTCGCATTAATGAAATTCCCTGTCGCAAAGAGCGCCTAGAACAATGGGAGTTCTGAATGCTGCACCTACACACCTGCACACTGACACGCTCACATGTTGACACACAGTTTGGAAAGCTCTAGGACCCTACCAGAGCCCTCACACGTCCTTCCCAAAGCCCAATGCCTTGTTTACCCAGATTTGGGAAGGCGGCTCCAGGGCCGCCTTCCGAAAGCCAGGTAAGCCCGCAATTGCAGCTGTGCACAGGTGGAGAGGGAAACTAATAAATGGCAAGCGAGTTTCCTCCTCTCTCCATTTATCCCCACCACCACCCGTTGCAAAACTGCGTTCATGTAAGTAAAATAAGCGTAATAAGCGAGGTAGCTCTATACACCTCCCCAACCCCAGCAATGCCTTGCTATAGATAACTTTTTAAAGTCCCTTTTGTACAATGTGTTCCTAGTTACATAAACTTTTTTAAAAACGTGAAGAGGCTTTGCAATCTCAATGGCAGCAAGTGCTCAGTCTCGGAGAGCAAGCTGCCCACTTTCAGCCCCGTCTAACTAAACTCTCACCCATTTCTTTCAGTGTTCCTGTATTGAGCTCTGGTGGGTGGAAGTTGCTACCAGTCCAGCAGCTAATTAGCTAGAACGATTTGGATGTTCTTTTTCCAACGTTATCCTCCTACCCCGTCCTATCATCTGTCAACATCAGACTCTAGTTAATCCATGTCTGAAAGGTCACAGAGTGGCCTCCAAAAAGGCGTTCGGCTCAGGTAGTCCTGCAAAATGCTGGATGCTTGGCAACCCTAAGGCACGAGGCCGAGAAAAATGCTCACAGAAAACCAAAATAACCAGCTTCAGTTGTAGAGGAACACCTCCTGGGTTACAACATTATAGCATAGCATTTAACGCCAAGAATTTACCCCAAGCAAGATGTGTGCATATAGCAGAGCCACACCTAGTATCTCACAGCATATATATTTCACTTAAGTCCACTCGTGCAACACTGGATCCTGCCCAATATTTTGTTGTTGTTTTTTAGAACAGCAGCAAATTGCAGGAGAAACCTCATGCCTTAAAATGGTAACATAAGACACAGCCCTCCCATGCAAAATGCAAACAAAGCATGACTCTACAAGGCACACATACCCACAGGAACCATGTCCTGGTATTGAGCCCTGCTAACTGTGTTGAACGTGCTTGATGGCCTCGGCAAAACAGGAGGTCCTGAATGGCGGGAATCCTCTCCTACCTGGAAAAACGAAACAAAAAAACGGAGGTCATTATTCTTAGGTACAAAACTGATTTGATTGTTTTTTTGGGGGGGGAAGCACGGGGAAGCAGCTTTTGGTTGGTGAGAAGTGGTGACAGGAAGTTTAATACTTTCCCATTTAAAAAAATAAAATCCTGCCTGAAGCTGCTGTTTGAACTTCAACAGAAGCCTCCATAGGCACCGGCGGGAGGTTCTCCTCAAAACGCAAATAGCAGCTTCAGAGAGGAGTTTTCTGTCAGGACTGGGCAAGGCTGGGGGAGAGAGTTAAACTTTCCCTCAAGAGTCTCAAGACTGCTCATTACAGAACCCCAAATGTGCACGTTAAATTACATACATGTATTAACTCCATTATAGTTTCCAGTTGTTGTTGTTGCGGGATTTGGCATCTTTCCGCAGGGCCTGCAAGACAGAGCTGTTCCGCCTGGCCTTTGGGTTGGTTTCAGTTTAACCCTGATGTTTCATTCCTTTATGGTTTGATTGGTGGGCTACTTAAAGATGAGGCTGCATTTTAAACTTTAAATCGTATTTTAACCTGCATTTTAATTGATTGTTTGCATGTTTTGTTGTGATTTTATGGGTGTTAGCCACTCTGAGCCCGGTCTTGGCTGGGAAGGGTGGGGTATAAATAAAAATGTATTATTATTATTATTATTATTATTATTATTATTATTATTATTGTAGCTTTTGGGCCAAAGCGAGATGATTATCAAAAGGACCATGTTTGTATGGTCAGAAAGAAACGCCTGACTTTACATTGTCATTTAAAATATTTTTTAAATAAAGTAAAGCAGTTCTGCTTTACTAAGATGTTTCTTCAGTAGCCCAGGCCAGACATTTAACCTTCCAAAACAACCTCTAGCAGGGGTTTTTTAATTATGCAAAAACTCCTCCTACCCCAACTTCACATTACATCCTCTCTTCTAGAACAAAGTGATCCCAATTGGACTTTTTAAAAATAAAAATATTGTGTCTACGTATCAATCAGAAACCAGTTAAAGTGCATGGGTGACGAATGAAATGAAAGTACCTTCACAAAAGACTCAAATGAGGTGAAAATTCTCATCTAACAAGCTTTGATACAATTTCAACTCTCTTTTCTGTTTTCTTTTTACATTGGTATCAGTCTTGAATACATCCAGTTAAAAACAACAGGAGAAATTCAGTGTAGCACTATGGCAACCGGTCTATCAGTACAAACATTTCAGCTTGCCACACAGAACAATCCCCTTCTCCAACTGTTCTCGGGGTTCTTCCGACTGCTCCACTGAGCCAATTTTTGGGGTGACGTGAGGAGAGGAGGTGCAGGCATGCAGGGGAAGATGTGAGAAAGCACTGCAATGCTAGCTAAAGTCCTTGCCAGGGTTTCTGCTAGCAGGCCTTGCAAGCTGAATCCAGTCCGATGTCTCAGTTGGCACCTATTTGACTCAGTATCTGTTTAAGAGCTTTTGCAAGTATTAAAGGGCCACAATGCACTCTACATGGGGCTACCTTTGAAGGTGACCCGGAAACTACAACTAATCCAGAATGCGGCAGCTAGACTGGTGACTGGGAGTGGCCGCCGAGACCACAAAACACCGGTCCTGAAAGACCTACATTGGCTCCCAGTACGTTTCCGAGCACAATTCAAAGTGTTGATGCTGACCTTTAAAGCCCTAAACGGCCTCGGCCCAGTATACCTGAAGGAGCGTCTCCACCTCCATAATTCAGCCCAGCTCCAAGGGCCTTCTGGCGGTTCCCTCACTGCGAGAAGTGAGGTTACAGGCAACCAGGCAGAGGGCCTTCTCGGTAGTGGCACCCGCCCAGTGGAATACCCTCCCATCAGGTGTTAGGGAGATAAAGAATTACACAACTTTTAGAAAACATCTGAATACAGCCCTGTTCAGGGAAGTTTTTAAATGTCTGACATTTTATTAGTTTTTAAACATTTTGCTGGAAGCCACCCAGGGTGGCTGGGGAGACCCAGCCAGATGGGTGGGGTACCAACAATAAAATTATTTATTATGATTATTATACCATTATTCTACCTACCAACCATAAAAATCTCAGTCTGGACTGAGAGTTGAAAACAAGCTTTTATTTTACTTTGTGTACCATTTAACAGACAGGAGGAGTTCTGCTTCCGCTGAGAACTGGTGTGAGCTTGTCCAACGTTTGAACAAATCATAATTGATTGCAAGTAACCCTGCTTTCGATACGCACCAGAACAAACAAGCTCAGCTGACATTGCAGGCCTTGGTGAAGTTTAATATTCTTTATGGCTTTATACTTGGGTCCCATAGAGGAAGCACAAAAGCATCATCTATGACTGTCACTTCCCTTCACAGTTACAGCTGAGTGCATTCTGCTCTGTAAGAGCAACCTTTACTTCTGCAATTTCCTGGCTCCCATAGGTCTTTGTTACATGAACTTTGGGTTTTTTTGTAGTTCATCGCTCCCTGCTCCGCATGCTCGCTGCATACCCTTTCCTCTCAGCGTGAGAAACATACATATTTGCAAATCTTCACCCACAACTTTGTGTCATTAAAATAGATCAAACCCAGCTTGCTTTTTTAAGATGCCAAAGAGCCACAAAGAAGCAAAAACACAGAGAGTCTCCCAAAACTATATTTGTACATTCCTCAGTACAGGAGAAAAGTGGGGGGGGGGGACTCCTTCTTTGGAAGTGTGTCAGGAAGTGGGAATACAAGTATTATTTGCTCTGTCTCCTTGATTTACTTTTTCCCAGTTGTCGAAAGACAGCCCTGCCCCTTCAAACTTTGACCCCAAGAATAGTGGACCAAGCTCAGAAAAGGTCTTTATAAGAAGGAAAAACAAGAAGAGTGATGACCCTTCAGTTTAAAAATTGTAAACTTGCAAATATTTGTAAGTTACTAGCAGTTCGGAAGCACGTCAAAGTGCAAGTAGAAAAATAGGTACCGCTCCGACGGGAAGGTAAACGGTGTTTCCATGCGCTGCTCTGGTTCGCCAGAAGCGGCTTAGTCCTGCTGGCCACATGACCCGGAAGCTGTACGCCGGCTCCCTCGGCTAATAAAGCGAGATGAGCACTGCAACCCCAGAGTCGTCCGCAACTGGACCTAACGGTCAGGGGTCCCTTTACCTTTACCTTTACCAGGTCACGATTTGCTTTATACTATATGCTTCATTTCAATATGCACACTGCTCTATCAACAGTTGTTTTTGAATTTTGCAACACACTCCTTTGCACTGTGACTTTTTATAAATTAAGGGAGGGGGAGAGATGAATGACTGTGCACAGACCAATGTGCAGGAAGTAGAGTTAACACATAGCTGGGGCCCAAAGAGATTTAAAATCAATACCTGTATGCTCATAAACAAAGTTGTTTTTATAAGAAATTATTAGAAAATGATTCCAAGAATGGCCTCATGTCCAATTTCTTTGTCAGTATGGTACATGTTCTGCTCCCCCTGCCTGCCCCCCCCACTTTTGACTCTCTGTGCATCCTTTGGTTTGACTTGAAACAGATAACCATATCAAAAAGCCATGATGTGAAAAACAGGCTTCTCCTGTTGCTGTTGTTCCGTGAACAAATATCTGTATTCAAAGGCCCTCCAGTGGTATAAAGGGGGAATGGCAGGGACATTTTGCAAAAGATAAAAATTGTTATTGCAAAGGTCAGGGTACTTTCATCGAGCTGGCACAACCTGAATCCGGCTGATTCAGGCTATAATCTGACACACTGCTATAGATTCCAGGAGGACTGAGAACTCCCGTCACCTTGGTCCACGAGTGATAAGATAGCTAACTGCAGTATCTGCATATTTTGTTTTCTGTGATGAACTTGTTTGGAGGAGCGCACCGCTTTGCAATTGATGACTGGCTGTGTTGAGATCAGTAGGAAGGTAGCAGGCATCTACAGCCCAGTTCTGGAGCCCAGAACCCACCAAAACCTGGAACTCAAATGCAGCTTGGAGCCTACTGAGCTACAGGTCAAAGATACAGTGTTAGAAACTGAGATATGAAAGCAAGGAGCTAAATGGCGCCTTAAACCTGGGTTATGGGCGCAACAACGGAATGTCTAGGCACACTTTTTTATAACAAGAATACAAAGCTGAAAATGAATGAACTGCAGCTAAAATATTACGCTCGTTTTTCACATGGTCTGGTCCTTCTCCTGCCCGCCTCCTCAAAATTCTTAAGAGGGTCTCTTCTCCAGTCTTCAGAGAGTAGCTGGAAGTGGAGAGGCAGAAAAAGGCCCTCCTTTCCTTCCACCCTGCAATTTTAATCTGAAATCTTAGTCACAGTACTGCTCCCAGAGGTCAAAAACTGCTTGTGCTAATGAAATTCCTTGTCACAAAATGCACCTAGAACAGAACGGGAGTTTTGAACACTGCAAAGATATTATCAGCCTGTTAAGGCCCTAAATTTGAGACCGGAGTACTTTAAGGATGGCAAACACCGGTATGACCCTATCCATAATCTAAGATCTACTTGTGAGATCATGCTTGTGGGCCTGCTGGTGAAATCTGTTAGATAGGTGAGCAAGCACACAAGGCAGGGCCTTCTCAGTTGTGGCTCCACAGTTGTGGAACTCCCTTCCAGTTTACAGCAATTTGGTCCATTCAGTCCTAACCTTCAATAGGGACTTACATTTTAACTATGCTTTTCCTTAAGAGGATTTTTGCTGGTCAATTTCAGAATCCTGCAGGTATCTATCTGTCTATAACCATTCAGTGCCTAATTCTCTGCCTGTGCTTCTACTGTATTTATTTTTCTTTGTACATTACTTTGTGACATTGCTTGGCCCTGAAAAGATAAATAGGCAGTTTTTGTTTTTGTTTTGATTATGTATTTTGTGTTTTTATAGTTTTATTTTATCGTGTGAACCGCCCTGAGGCCTGCAGGTATAGTGTGGTATATAAATTTAATAAATAATAATAATAATAATAATGAAATAAGTAAATAACTCACATGCATCTATTGTAAACCAGCTAAAACATTCCCAAGGCTGCTTTGCCTTTGATGAAGCTGGTCTGGATTGGATTAGACATGTGTGGAACTAACTTTTATTTTTTAAACCATATCCAATAAAATATATAATGTATTGTCTCTGACAGTGAATAATAATAATAATTTATTATTTATGCCACACCCATCTGGCTGGGTTTCCACAGCCACTCTGGGCGGCTCCCAACAGAATATTAAAAACATGATAAAACATCAAACATTAAAAACTTCCCCAAACAGGGCTGCTTTCAGATGTCTTCTAAAAGTCAGATAGTTGTTTATTTCCTTGACATCTGATGGGAATATAGTGGCCAGAATGTTGGACTTGAATGGCAGGAGACCTGGGTTCAAATTCCCACTCAGTCATTAGTTGTTCTCTGAATAGTTTATTTGCAAGGTCAGACTTCCTCAAGCTGGTGCCCTCCATAGGGAATACAGCTTCCATGATCCCCGACCACTGGCCATGCGGGCTGTGCTGAACTAATGTTCAGCAAAATGTGGAGAGTACCTGCTTGGGGAAAATGGGACGTGGGTAGCGCTGTGGTCTAAACCACAGAGCCTAGGGCTTGCCGATCGGAATCCCGAATTGTCGGCGGTTCGAATCCCCGCGACGGGGTGAGCTCCCGTTGTTCGGTCCCAGCTCTTGCCCACCTAGCAGTTTGAAAGCATGTCAAAGTGCAAGTAGGTCAATAGGTACCACTCCGGCAGGAAGGTAAACGGCGTTTCCGTGCGCTGCTCTGGTTCGCCAGAAGCGGCTTAGTCATGCTGGCCACATGACCTGGAAGCTGTACGCCGGCTCCCTCGGCCTATAGAGCGAGATGAGCACACAACCCCAGAGTTGCCCACGACTGGACCTAACGGTCAGGGGTACCTTTACCTTTACCTGCTTGGGGAAGGCTGATCCAGGTCGCCAATGCAATTACATTACGAGGAAGCAAACAGGAGACTGACAAAACAATGAATGTTACCCATCATGAATGTAGAAATGGGACTGTGAAGAACCGAGGATCCTGTGACCTTGACAGGTGCTCTCTCTCACACACACAACACATGGGCTTAAGTGCCAGCTTACCTCACCAGCACTGTGGCTGCGCTGCCTCGTCAAATGTTGCCGGTGGACTAATGCACTAGTAGGCCTGCTGCTCTGCAAAGGAAGCCGTGGGTCGATGAACGTCGTGGTGCGGGAATTGTGGTCGACAAAAAAAGCCTGGTAAAGAAGAAAGACGAGACGAGCGGGAGGAAAACATTTCATTACTTTCCAAAACCTCACTGTGATTACTGTGGGTATTTCTGACTGCACGCCTTCCTATGTTAAGCTGCATTTGTGAGCAGCAAAGCATTGGGTGGTTACCGGCACAGGAAGTCTTATGTTCTAATGGCCATTAAGCCTTTAACTTTTATCACGCAACAGGGAACTCTTGGGGGAGGGGGGTTGTGTGCGTTCTAACACAGGATCACCAGCACTACACAGGCTTTCGGTGTTCCAAAAACAGTTCCGATTCTCGTGTGCACAGCGATTCACAGAAGTCAAGTGAAAGGAGCAGTGAGCTTGCTTAAGAGGAGAGGACTTGAGCAACTAATCACAGAGAATGATGGTTCGTGCACAAACAAGAGCTGAGTGGGTGGAGGATGACAACTCAGGGGTACCAAGAATGCAGGAGGCAGGAGAGAAAAAGTCAGATTTGATGGGCAAATCTGCCAGTTTCACTTTCTCATCTTCCCAGCCCTCAGTTCAGCTCTCCACATCAGTTTGCATTGTTTATAAAAGTCCTCGTGAAAATTCACCTGCATTTCAGTGTGAAATTTCTCGCAATATGCACGTTTGTATGCATTTTCCCCTAGTATACATGTTTTCGCGTGGCACTTTCCCCTAATGCAATGCGTTTCTAATGTCATTTTCACCAATATATGCATTCTTATGCATCCTTGTATGCATTACTTGCTCAGAGAACTCCACTGCAAATTTCAGAGAAGTGTGAATTTTAATACTGTGTTTCAGGTTCTTGTGTAGCCTTGGAAAGTACTCATTAAGTAGGTTCACCTTTAAATGCAAACAAAATTTCATTTCTCCCTCATCCCTACATGACAGGGAAGGCTCTGTTGTTGGGAGGGAATGAAAGTGGGGTGGGGTGCAAGGAGGGCTGAATTTCACATATTCATTCAAAATAGCTGGTCAGATCTTCAAAGGTGGGTCTCTGTTTCACCTACCGGTAATATCTGGGAAGAAGGACACAAAGTTATCTACTTTTTAAATAAATAAATAAAAACCAACTTAAAAAAACCAACCTCAACCAACTGCTTACTGTATAATTACAACCACAAATGGGTGAGTGCACATGTGAAACATCTGATTAAGGACCATGGCACAATGTGATTACAGGCTGAAGCATGCCAGCTGCAATCTGAGGAGGGCTATTCTAGGTAGGGCAGCTAAAAAAACAACAACCAGACAAAATTCTGAGTAGCTGAAGAAGCAAAAGCAGATTTCAAAATACAGCACAACCCCTAACAGCTTTAGAAGCAACAGCTGCATGAACCAGTTGCCTAAACCAGAAAAACCGTAGGCATGGCAGGACCTGATCCTTTGCCAGGGAAGCAGCCGGTCATAAACCTGTTTACTTGGGAGTATGTCACGTTTTGGCCCTAGAGGAACTTTACTTTGAGGTTAAGCATGCTTCGGATCGCGGCCTTGCGAGACTTGCGCTATGCAGCTAAGGAGAAACCATTTCAAGAACCCGATACTTTACCCTTAATGATTCAACGACAATACCTGGCATCTACCTTGAAGGAATCAGAAACATTTGGCCCAAGAAAGCTCACGCCATCATTAATCTGTTAGTTATTAAGGTGCCACAATTCTAGTAGGGCTGTTATTTGGCATTTCTTTATCCACCCATATAATCTTGTCGGTGTACAAGATTCTGCAGAGTCCCATGGGCAAAATATAAACAGGTTCCTGTCCCTAAACAGCTTATAATGATCAACATTTGGAGAAACAACGAACAGTGGTGGGGAGGGAAAGCTCAATGCGTTGCAGGTACGTAAAGCTCAGATACAGCAGGAAATTAGGATTAAGAAATTAAGTCAAGGGCAGGGCTTCTTTTCCCAGCCGGAACTCACCAGAACCTCTCAGGTGGGCGCCACTGCCATTATAAGAGGCAGCTTTCATGGTGAGTTCTGGCACCTCTTTTTCTAGAAAAATAGTGCTAGTAAAGGCTTTATGGATAAAGGTAGGTTTTGTGGAAAGATCTGAAGTTAACTGAAAAGCACTACACAAATCAGGGGAAGGAATGTACAAAGTTAGCAATGCCCGTTCCGACCTGTATCCATCGCAAGCAGACCTGATTCTATTCCACTGCAGTTTCGTTTCCATCCATTACTATGTCATGCTGTTCGTTATGGCAGAACTTTACGTATTGTTTGTCTTAACCATTGCCATTGTTTTTATACCATTTATTTCAGTGTATTAATTACCGGTATATCCTGCTGTGGTCAATTAAGAACGCGACCCTTTCAGAGTCTGTTGGAGCCTCACATCCAAAATCTTGCTGCTGTTATCATGGCAGGATAATACACCAGATATCATAATGAAACACCATAGTGCTTCAGGAAAATACAACCCACTGAACACCTAATGAGTGCCGAAAGAGGGTTAAAACAAGATGTGCTTTTGTTGTTTGGATATTTTCTGCAGTGAACAATGGATAAATGCATGAACTTGAGATCAACATGTGAGCATTACAAGTTAATTCTTTTTGTTAAAAACATGGGGGTCTCTGTTCAGGTTTTGGTTGTGATGGGTTCTGGTAGAGGTGGGGGGTTAGACCCAGGCATTTGTGTCATCACCCCAATTAAACAGGAGTCTTTTCATTTAGATCCCGTCCAATCTAATTTGCTTTATGCACTCTGGCTTAACAGGTTTATGAATCAGCCTGCTTGATGCTTTGGCTTTTATCTAATTTAAACTCGCGCATTTGGAAGAAAGCTCTGGCCTCCCAAGGGCTAAAATTTTAATCAGATGAACCCTAAACCAAGCATATAACTTGAAAGACAAATTCAGATCAAGTCTGTCCTGCAGGGAAACGAATGTTTCCATATGAACAGTGTTGCATGTGCACAATTCTGATTTCTTACACAGCAATTTAGCAAAGCACGCTGCGCTCGTTTACGCAACGCACTTAGACGAACAGGAAAAGATGCTTAAGGATTACACTAAATGAATGCAATCATATCTCGTTAAGCACAAGTGCTTTGAGGACAGCCGGTAGCAGTCTGCTACATAATGAAACTCGGGATCACTGCTTTGAAGCTTCATTAGAGAAAATAAAAGCCACTGGAGCTTCAAAGCCTTGGGCTGATCTGGACAATGGCACCACAGCTGGAAATGGAGCTGAAGCACACAAAAAAGACACCCAACACCCCAACAGCCTAATTTTATACCTACCACTGGCCAACCAGCCAAGGGTGTAGCCTAGATATTTATGGAAGCTGGGCAGAGAAACAGGGCATTTTGGTTTGGAAAAAGCTTCACATTTTACCCAGATGGGCAATGTATCTGTTCAAATATATGTTTTTCTTTCTACAAAACTAAAAATACGGCAGGCAAAAGCACACAGGCTATTGTGATACAGTGGTACCTCAGGTTAAGTACTTAATTCGTTCCGGAGGTCCGTTCTTAACCTGACGCGTATTTAACCTGAAGCACCACTTTAGCTAATGGGACCTCCTGCTGCCGCTGCGCTGCCAGAGCACGATTTCTGTTCTTAGCGGAGTTCTTAACCTGAAGCGTACTTAACCCGAGGTACCACTGTACTAGCTAAGACAGCAAACAAGTGCATAGGGTAGGGGCTCATGGTTGCTACCTCAGCACCACTAGGCCACACTGCAGCTCTCCAAGTCCCTAGGAGTTAGGGATATTTTCTTAGAACAAACATAAACAGACCTAACCACTAGTCTATGGCTCATCTGTGAAACTACAATACATTGGGCCGGATTCAACTATCTGGGTCCGGCCAGCAAAAAACCATGCAAGGACTTCTGCTAGCACAACGAAGCTTTCCTTACTCTTCTGCTGCAACCCCCCCCAAAAAAAACCAATGTCCGGGGTGGGTATCAGGAGAACCCCTGGAATAGTGCACAGGGGAAGCAAGGACAAATCGTCTCATCAAGCAAGCATAAATGCTTGCAGCTGGCAGAGGAATCTTTTTGCTACCTACAGTCATACCTTCGTTCTCGAACAGCTTAGTTGACAAACAAATCAGCTCCAAAATGCCCCAAACCCGGAAGTGTTCTGGTTTGCGAACGTTTTTCGGAAGCCGAACGTCCGACGCAGCTTCCGCTTGAGTGCAGGAAGCTGCTGCAGCCAATCGGAAGCCACGTCTTGGTTTTCGAACGGGCTCCAGGAACTAATTAAGTTTGAAGAAGAAGAAGAAGAAGAAGAAGAAGAGTTTGGATTTGATATCCCGCTTTATCACTACCCGAAGGAGTCTCAAAGCGGCTAACATTCTCCTTTCCCTTCCTCCCCCACAACAAACACTCTGTGAGGTGAGTGGGGCTGAGAGACTTCAAAGAAGTGTGACTGGCCCAAGGTCACCCAGCAGCTGCATGTGGAGGAGTGGAGACTCGAACCCGGTCTCCCAGATTAGAGTCTACCGCTCTTAACCACTACACCACACTGGCTCTCCAGTTCTAAGTCAGCTGCTAGGCGCCGGCCGAGGCGGGACGCCGGCGCCGTGCCGCCCCGGCGGGACTGGGGGGCGCCGCCCGACGCCCGACGCAGCTGGGGCGATCCACAGGAAGGGCCCGGCGCGCGTCCAGAGTCGCCGCCGGCCGGCCGCGCTCCCCACCGGGCGGCGGGCAGCGGCGCGCCGGCAGGCGCCTCTTCCAGCCGCGGCGCGCGCCCAGCCCCGCTTCGCGCCCCAGCCCGACCGGCCCAGCCCTCAGAGCCAATCCTTATCCCGAAGTTACGGATCCGGCTTGTGTCTCACGACGGCCTTTGAGAACCAAGGGCCATGACGGTATGTTTTCTTCTTCTCAGTACGACCCTTTTACTCTTCAGTTGTCTAAGTCAAATACAAATTGCTAAAAGGCCACTTTCAGAATGCACTGGCACCTGATGCACCAAAGACTTAACTCTCACCCTGCAAAGTGCCGACTCAGCAAATCCCATACCTGCTCTCTCTCCCCCTTTGGATCAGCAACTAGGGAGAGGGGCAGACAGCTCTCATCTTAAAATCATAGAATTGTATAGTTGGAAGGGAGCCCGGGGGTCATCCAGTTCAACACCCTGCAATGAAGGAATATTTCACCCAATGTGGGGCTTGAACCCATGACGTTGAGATTAAGAGTCTCATGCTCCACTGACTGTATCAAGGACAAGGCTGCTCAATGCCAACTTTATGTGTTAGCTATCAAACCATAAGCCAACCATCACTCGAGTTTATTTTGATATGCTTTTTGCTACTACAACGGCGTTTCCGTGCACTGCTTTGGTTCGCCTTAGTCATGCTGGCCACATGACCTGGAAACTGTCTGCGGACAAACGCCGGTTCCCTCGGCCTACAGAGCGAGATGAGCACACAACCCCAGAGTCATCCACGACTGGACCTAACGGTCAGGGGTCCCTTTACCTTTACCTTACTACTACTATAGCAGGTACGGTCTCCTCCTGTATTTCTGCTTCAGTTTCCAGGCAGCAGGAAACAATACACAACTTGTGATGATATAATAAAATAGCAACAACAGCAATATTTTCTGCCAAGTTGTACTGTTAAAAAATAAATCTCTAAATGGCCCTGGGAGGGAAGGACAGACTTTGTCCATGAGCCACCAATTGCCATCCCTGTTCTACTGTAATTATGTCATAACGAAAACTCGAAACAACTCAGGGTACTTTCACCATCAGCAAAACAGCTCAGTCATCTATGTGTGTATACAAGGACAGGAAGGTTGTGCAAGGAAAGGACTCGGTTAACACAACCACTTCTGAGAAACCATGAGCACATCTCATCTCCAATCCTGAAATGAACTACATGAAACCACGTGCTCAGAGTGAGCTGCTGCACACCACCAGTTGGGCTGCATGGAATTGTGGGTGTATGAGGGGATATTTGCACGGACTCAGTGGCGTTGTGTCCTTCACTGGCGTGTGTACACACCACGCACCAGGCGGAACCGGGGGCTGGGCGCGGAGGGTTCACGGGGCCACACTGCGCTCTCTGCCTGCCCGCCAGTGCAGGGAGGAGCCTGGCCAGCCAACGTGGCCCTTGGCGGGTGCATCCCTCACAATACTGTCCGGGTGGCCATTCAGGAAGGGGGCCAGGGGCGCAGAGGCACGGCCAGGCTGGGCTCTGGGTCCCAGAGATACACACACACACAGGCAGGGCAGGGATCCCTGCGTGGGGGTGCCTGGCGTGTGCCCCCTCAAAATCAGGCTCCCAGGGCTACGGCCCTCACCACGCTATGCTAAAACAAGAGCCAATGTACATATGTAAATGAGCTCCTACAATGAATAGGTCCAGTATTTGTAAGACATTCAACTCCTGCCTTCCAATGTGGACTAAGTGACTGCTTTTTTCAAAACTTGATTCCTAAGGGAACTCCAAGCACATGGCTAAAGGACAGGACTTGTCGTTTAAGGTCCCAAAACAAAGAGTGAAGGGGGCTTAGGCCTGCAGCCTCAATGCATGCAAAGCATTTCCCTAGAAGTTACAGCAAAGCACTTTGGAGCTTATACTCCAAACTGTCCTGCCTTCTCTCCCCCCCCATACAGTCTCTTCCAGAGGCACTGTATCCCATCCCTAAGTAACGAAGGATTTTTTTTTTAAAAAAAAGGGACAGGAAAGCAGACGCCTCCTTGTTTCAGGGGAATACCCATGCTACTGTTCCTCCCTTCCTGCCCACAAAGGGAATTTTATCCATCTTAACTTGTGCGGTGAAAAGCAGAAGGAAGAGGGCAAATGAAGTTTCCGTCCCTCCCTCAGCTCCAAACGCATTCCAAAGAGATGAGTTACCCCAGACAGAAGGAATGCACAATAATAATAAGAAAAACCTTCGCTTTAAAAAGCAGAAAAAGCAACTCCTCCAGCACATGCTGGTGCTTATCGAGCATTGCAAATGTGCAGCACCTCCCTCTACAGCAAAGCCCCAGCCACCTTTTGTTTTTAGTTGCCTTCTGCTTTATCTTATCTGGTACTTTGAAGACTAAGCGGCACCCTCCGTCCCTTGCAGCACCATACATTAATCGTGAATTCGTTTTCAAATAAAAAGGGGCGGCCGTGCCTTCCCCAAGGTCACCCAGCCACTGTTTCAGCGAAACAGAACTTCAAGCCAAATGTACAAAGTTGTTCTGGAATGCCCTAGGCCATAACAAATCTCTCTCGCAACCAAACGCGGAGCAATTTCTGTTTCCTGAGCTAACAAAACCAACACCACAGCATTTTAACCTTTCGCACTAGTCATGCTTGTGTTAGAAAAATTATCATCTGTCAGTGGCCAATAAACTCGACTTCTGGGTGCCTCTGGTCTCTTCCTAGTTTAGCTGTTGGTCGCCCTTGATAGATCTCAGTGTCTTTCATATGACCACAGCACAGGAGCCTGTTCCACTTCCTTTTCTGATGCAGGGTGAAGATAAGACACAAAATATGCAATCACTGCACAACTTCTAGTTTCTTCTGGATATGCTGTTCTGCTCAAGTGCACATGGGGAAACCAGCCATAGATGAAAAAGATAGAGGCTGCAAAACCCTCTGCAAACCAGCAGCCCACATGTTAGTCATAGGTTTACAGGTTATCACCAATAAAAACCAAGAAGAGCAGCTGTGATAGACCAGACCAAAGGTCTACCGATTCTAGAATTCTGCTTCTCACATCAATGAACAAGGTGCCTAGGAGAAGCCGACAAGGAAAGGGGCAAGTAACTTTCTCCTGGAGTAGCTCCCCAGCAACCGATAGTATTTAAAGGATGCTCTCTCTCTCACACACACACACGCCTAGAGTAAGGATAGGGTAAAATTGGATTCAGTTCACATTTGAAGGTAAATCGATCTAATCTGCACTTTCCAAAATATAAGTGAAGCACAGGTATCCTTCAAAATTCACACTACTCTGAATTTTGCAAAGCAGCTATCCAACCAAGTAATGTGTACAAAAATGAATCTACTGGGTTAAAGTGTATATAAAAATGCACGTGTTGGTGAAAATAACATACAAACATGCATTATACTAGGGGGAAAATGCTTTTAAAATGTGTACATTAGTCAAAACTGCATAAAAAAACGTGTTCATTAGGAGAAATTCACACTAAAATTCTGAAGAATTTCCATGAGGATTTGTTTTTTAAAAATTTGTTACAGAAACCTGGAGAACTGAATTTAAGATGGGAAAAAATGAGAAATCAAGAGAACAGAAATGGGCAGATCCATTCATCCCTACCCCGGAGGTAGCAGGTAGCCATCCCTACTAATAGTCACTGATAGTGTTAACCTCCATGAATTTGTCTATAATCTCCTTTGAAAGCTGACACCAATTGGTGTCCCTTAGCTGGGGTATTGGAATAAAAATTACATTTACAGTTTTGAAATTATTTTAAGCCCAACATGAGCTGTATTCCCATACATTGGCCTTATTTGTATGTCTTGCTCAATCGTAGTATAGTGTGATATAAATGATCGCAGGTGAGCCATGGGCTCAAGTGCACTCTCTCCCCTCTCCTTCTGCATGGATAAGGATAAAAGTCTTTGCTTCTGCGTTTCCTTATAGTTACACATTCTGTCCAAACCAACGAACTGTTAATGTTAGCTATACTGTAGTTTGTTTGAAACAAGCCAACTTGGTGGTGCTGAGATGAGAAGGGGCAAGCCTCAAAGCTTACCTAGGATCATTTCATGGTTTAAACTGGGGCTGGGGAACTTGTGGCCCTCTAGATGTTGTTGAGAGTCCAACTCCCATCAACCCCAACTAGCATAGTCAACCGTTATGGATGATGGGAGTTGTAGTCCAGCAACATCCAGACAGTTTCCCCATCTGATTTAAAAGTATAGTTTAGTGCAGGGATAGTAAACATGATGTCATTCAAATGTTTTGGACTCCAGTTCCCATCAGGCCCAGCCAGCATGGCAAAAGATGGTTAGTTGTCTTCCACGACATCTGGAGTGTCCCATGTTGGCTACCTCTGTGTTTAGCAAGATACCCAATGCTGCCATGGAAAACTAGCATGTTAGGGAGAAGATCACTGAGAACACAGCCAACTGGCATCATCATTGTCCTGTTTGGGTGGAGGATAGAAAGCGTGAATATTTGGGTCGGCCAGAGCAGCTTCCTCAATTTCATCAGTATTCGGATGAAGAGAACAAAAGTCTAACACTGGTTTTAATTTGCAAGCTAGTTCTTTGTATTTGTTACCTTGCCCTGATGATCGTGCTTCATTTCCCAGCCCCTCGGCAACTCGAGCTGCTTGTTGGCAAACATATTCAAGAAGCCCACCAAATCTCGATTATGCTGGTAGCGCTCGAAATGGTGGGTATCCCGCCGGACTTTGGTGATCATGTGCTTCAGACACGTATTGTTTGTAAACATGCGGTAGGCACTCTGGACAGTGGGAGGGGAAGAAGAAACAAAGGCAATTATTTTCGGAAGCTAAACGTTAGGCTTTGAATGCCTACGTGAGCCTCAGAAGGATGGATAAAGGGGCCTTAGGAGTTTTGTCATTCATCTTGTACAAGCAGCAATTCCTCCTGGGCGAATAGCTTGCTAGACCTACCGCTGGGTGATTTTAAAATTCACCTAGAGGCTTTCTAAAACTGTCATGTCAAGCACCAGCAAGGAGGGGTTCAGGTACAACCTCAATCGGACACATGGGAGACGAAAAGATTAAGTTTCTGTCTCTGAACTCATTAACAATTACTGAAAATTTTTGTTGTTGTTTTATTTCAACATACAACAACATCATACGGATAAATAATGAAATACCCCACCCAAACACAAAAGCTGGTGCCTAGGTTATTATTAATATCCAACTTAACAAATTAAAAAGTGGGACCCGCAACAAAATGTTGCAGTGTGGACTGCACTCCTGTTCTGTGTTAATGTTCCGTGCTCCAACGAAGACTTCTTTCAGGAAGCTCACTCCACCCTCTTGACCAGTTTTCAAATCCTTTCCCCGAAAGGCACTCAGCATCCTATGCCCACTCGCCATGCTCAGCCCTCATTGAGCTGTTTTGAGAAGGGAGGGATGTCTCCTTAGGGTTAAAAAAATTCTATTCCTGTATCCTTTGGGGATCCCCAGAACACAGTAACACCTGCCTCTTGTCTTTCAGTAACTGCATTTTTGTTAGGAAGAGGTCATAACTCTGCTCTTTACAATAGTAAAGACTGAGAACGAAAAACAGTTGAAATGTCTTTTTTCTCTACATTGACTCTTTCTCTGCCACCATACCCTGATTAAACCCTTTTCTCCAACTGCCTTGGAACACTCCTGTCCATGAGATGAAGCTCTTCACCAAATTCCCAATGGCCTAGGGTTTTACAACCATGAAGGCTTCTCTGAATGTGGTCTTAATTTCAATGTAGTCGGCTCTACAATCTCCAAAACTATTATTATACCAATGTGAAACGCACGATGCTATCATAGAACCTTAGCCCAAACAGCAAACTCCTTGGGATCTGTTTATACAAACACCAAGGGAGTGAGTTACCACATGATTTCCATAGGCAGCTCCTAACTATTCCATTCCAGTTGGGCCTGAGGATCCGGAACACCAGGGAGTGTTAGTGTTACACTGCAGTAATGGACATGGGTCATTTTGCTTCTTCCCCAGGAGAAACTGTTTTCATGGTGTTGCAAACGTCCCTCTTCGGGAATCCCACAAAAAAACAGTGTGATACGTGTGTGTTGCTGCGCATAGGTCTCCTCTCTCAGCAGTTTACCCTGTTATTCTATTCTTTCCCCTCCTCACAACATTTTACAATGTATAAGAAATATACAATATGATCACCACTTGATGCAACAAAGGGTTTTCATAATTGTTACCTTTGTGAAAATGGCATGTTATTATTATTTATTAAGTATGTATATCTCAGGGCGGTTCACAACATAAAAATACAAGATAATAAATACAAAAGGCTTAATAAAGAAAGCAAGAACATTTAATGGATAAATGTTATTTGCATAAAATAATTATCTTACATACCAGGGGAGGGCAGGCATCAGCCTTATGAAACCTGCTCTGAGTTTTTTACTATAACACTGAACTCCACCAATTGGAGCCACTGGTGAAAGACATTGACTTGCAGGATAAAGGACATGGCGTCTCTGAACAGCTGCTAAACCCAGGGATTTGTTTTGAATGCAGGAAATGAGCTGAGCTCACAGTTCTCCAACATAAAAACACGTTCCTGGTTATCCCAAGCTTTCCCAATTTCAGCAGTATAATGGGGGCGGAGGGGGTCTTTTTGTTATTCTCGCTATTGCTAGATAATGGGGAGTTACTAGTCTACTGCAAACCACACAGATGCCTACCAGCAGACCCCAATTCTATCCAACCCTGCTACGTACCAACTCCAATATTGAGGGGGAGAGTGCTTATGCAGCCTAAATGTACCCACAAGGAGACGGGGACGACAGAGGACGAGATGGTTGGACAGTGTTCTCGAAGCTACCAACATGAGTCTGACCAAATTGTGGGAGGCAGTGGAAGACAGGAGTGACTGGCGTGCTCTGGTCCATGGGGTCAAGAAGAGTCGGACACGACTAAACGACTAAACAACAAGACGGAGGTATTGCCAGATTCAGGAGAACCTTAAGAGAGACACCCACCACTCAGAAAGAACCCAGTGAAGACGGATTGCGTTCAGTAGGCATGGAACACTGACTCGCTGTTGTGGGTGGGTACTAGAATCCTGAATAGGGAGCACGCCGCGCTGCAACATTTTGTGGCAGCTCTCACCTGCCATCACTCTCATAGTACTAGAAATGGAAACCCTCCACATCCCTGCAAGTGTTTGCGTACAGATATACTTGCGCCGACTACTCACAGGGTTAGAATGCAGCACTGTGAAGAATTCTGGGCTGATAAGGAATTTCACAGGGGGAGATTGTAGCAGTAGAGTAAGCCTGGATCTGGAGGTAGAATGAGGCAGCACATTCTCCCTTCGGAAATCTGACAAAGGGACATAGCCATGAATTAGTGCAAAGGCTTCAGCATCATAAATTGGCAACCCAGAATTAGCTGTTGTTCTTCCTTTACCTTTGTTATAGAATATTCTTTTCCCGTTCATACTTAACTGTAACAGTTTCGAAATTAAATAGGCAACCGAAAGAGTGCTTGTTGGATCCTTATTTCAGGTGAATAATGAACACCAGCCGGTCTGTAACAATCAGACCTTGGGGGCGGGGAAACAATCAGATTTTGAAACACTAATGTTTTCCCTGTACTTTACAAGTCTGCTTTTTACTTACTATTGAAAATGCATAAACACTATTTTTTTTAATAAAAAAAAAACGAGTCTGGTTTTTAACACGTGAGAGTGTATTATATATGATAATAATAGGGTTATTGATGATGATGGTTATTATTATTTGTCAGGGGGCTGCAGACCCCCCCTGCCAGCCCGGCTTTGAGCGATTATAGGGAGCAGCCGGAGATCTTGGAGACAGATTCCTCTTCCTCCTCCCCCTCCTCGTTGGGAGGGAGCTCTGCAGAAGAGGGAGCAGTGCAAAGGCTCCAGCCAGCCAGGCAGAGTCCTAGCTCCATATCTGGGGAAGATAGGAGAAGACGGACCAGGTATCTCCGGTTCCCGAGATGTTGTTCCTGGCGGCAAAATAGGAGGTCACTCGGAGAATCTGGCTCGGACTGAGCAGACGTTGATTTATGTGCTCTGTACCATAATGTAAATAACCTAGATAAAAGACTATTAGCTCAATGGTTCTTAGACTTTCTTGGAACGTCCAGCCGGGGGAGGGCCCCCACACAGCGTGACATTATTATTGCAGAACCCAACAATAAGCAACTGGGTGGAATCGTATTAAGCTTAAAAATGGGGGTGAGGGGTAAATGAGGAGATTCTAGCTGGAAAGAGGAGGGGAGAGGAAGGGGCAGGAGTTAAGGGAGAACAGAAGTGATAAAAATTCACCAAGTTCTTATCAACCCAATGAATTCACTACAGGCCATTGCAAAACTGAAACCAACTTAACCAGGTGCAGTTTACACCACTATATATATTATACTTTTAAAGAAATCTGGATAGCCACTACAGCAAGGTGTGGTTGCATGATGTGGAAAAGCAGGTTTTGCTGCTGACATTTATTATGCCAAGGGGGGGGGGGAAGTAAGTAAATGAACCTACGGAGATGGAAATCGAGTATTAACATCACAAACCTTTGCCATGGCTCTTTGGGCGAGCCACACTTTTTGTCCTTTTGACCTCACATGCCTGCTACAAAACGAATCACTTAAAACGGATGCGTTTATTTCAAACGTACCTTTTTCTACGTTTTTATGTAGAATCGGCATTGCTTGCAGCACACAGTTTGCAAAACTGAACTGCCTTTGCATTGCTGTGTCACAGTAAAGAAGGGTTTAGGCTGTGCATGAGCAGGAAGGAAGCTAGGCAAGCTTCCCTCTCCCCCTCTTCCTATGCAGCCAAGTATGAGGAATCAGGAAGCTTTTGCTTTGTTTTAACTGCAGTTCGCCATGTCTTCTACCATTGTTTTATTGGTAAATTTGCTATGATGTTTTTGAGTTTCATGTACTGTCTAGAAGCAGGGATCACCAGCCCGACAGCATGCTACTTGTGGAGTCTTCCAGCGGTGCCCATAAGCCGATGCCCCAAACTGTGAGGTTTCTTCCTTCCTTTCTTTTTTAAAAGAAAGTATCTAGCACTCCTAGAAAGAACATTATGGGGCAAAACGTGCAAGTACCGTCTTTTTGTGTGTGTATATGACGCCCCCTGTGTTTTCGGGGACTCCAAATTAAGAAAACGGGGGAGAGATTGTATCCGTGTATAAGCCGACCCCCAATTTTAAACATATTCTTTAAAGGAAAAACCTTAGTCTTATACATGGAAAAATACGGTATCTTCTAAGGCAGGGGTGTCAAACTCCGGCCCTCCAGATGTTTTGGAACTACAATTCCCATCAGCCCTAGCTAACAGGACCAGTGGTCAGGGATGATGGGAATTGTAGTCTCAAAACATCTGGAGGGCTGGAGTTTGACACCCCTGTTCTAAGGGATTTCTGTGAAATGGGAGTGATGTAGCTATATTTCTCCTGGTTCTGAGATAGGCGTCCTGTTGTGATTGGACAGGAACAGCGTTTGTGTGTTTGTGTGTGTGTGTGTTGTGTGATATCTATCATCAGGCCAGCAGGAAATAGCCAACTTCCCACATTAACCATAAGGTGGTTCCAATTCCATTGGCTGGGGCTCCAATGGTGTGTTATGCCACGCCCCTTCCACGGCAACCATTTTGTGACTGGCAACCACGGCACTTTCTCAAAAGTAACCACTAGTTCAGCTGGTGGTCCCTGGCCTGGAGAACACTGTTGGGACAGGAGGCATAGAAGCATAATGACTTTTTTTTAAAAAACCAACTAAGGAGAAAAGTGGCACTAAATGAGGCCTTACCTGCATTAGGCTGCTGGAAGTCTGCATCCTCTCCAGCTCCATCCATAGGATTTGGGTGCTCCTCCGGTCTGTCGTTAGTCATTGTCCGCCGGATGCTCTGGTACCTAAAGTTCCAAGACTGGTATTATGTATGGTACCCAATAAATACATCAGAGACTCCAGCACACTCAACACACTGATACACAGCTGAAACCAGAAGTCAAATCGTTAAGATGGCTTTCCCGTAGGCTTTAGTGATCAGGCCTGGGGTTGGGGGTGCAAGGAGTAGTCCAGCACAATTCCCCCCCCCTTTTTTTTTTACTTGAGAACTTCTTCATGACATGATTCTAGCCTATCAGGAATCAAGTAGTGAACAAGTTGACATCAAGGGATCCACATTTCCAACTACGATTTAGCTAAATGACACCATCACCATCAAAGGCAAAAGCAGCTCATCAACTCACTTCCCGCCTTCCATCCCCAGTGCTGGGTTGCAGCTGTACATAAAACGTCAATATTATAAAATAATATTCTGGAAATCCCCATAAATATTTTCACACCTTTTCAAGTGGCCCCACCCCATCCCCGGTGGTCGAAAACAGAAGTTGCCTTTCAAGAGCTAAGAAAACACAAAACTCACCCTTCCCCTTCACCGTAACACATCTTGCATGCTTACAGAATGGGAGGTCATTATGCCTGGATTAACAACAAACCTTACATATGGTGTAAGTTATTCCCAGCAAGACAAAGTTTTTTTATTCGAAACAATGATGTCTGATCTTCTTCTTCTTCTTCTTCTTCTTCTTCTTCCTCCTCCTCCTCCTCCTCCTCCTCCTCCTCCTCCTCCTCCTCCTCCTCCTCCTCCTCCTCCTCCTCGTTCAGATTAATGGTACACAGCAGGAAAGATACTGAACATCTTTTTTTTTTTTTAAAGGCATATATAACAGCCAATTTGAATAATACTCACCTGCGATTCAGTTGCTCCATTTGCTGTATGGAGTTGGAACGCTGAAGGATCTGTTGGGCCGGGGGAGCTGTGGGACGTTGCCACGTTGTCGTCCTGTTCACGTGGTCCACGTAGAATATCCTCCCGTGGCTGTCAATGCGTGCCTCCCAATCTAAGGTAGGAAGATGCATTGTAAAACACAAGGGACCGGGTATTTTAGAGCAGTGACTCAAAAACCTCTAGCTAGCCAGCATCCCTATTTTCTTTTTCGGCATTCTGTAAAAGGCAAAATCAGCGGCCTTCTCTTCATTACACCCAATGCAGAGGCACAGCAGAAATGTGCACACACAGCTTAAAGCTGAATCACGCTGAGACCTAGCAGGTAGACTCCTCTGTACTCAGGAGCTTTCTGTTATTTCATGGATTTATTCCTCATGGCAGACTAGCGATCCTCTTGTGACTCACTAATGTGTCTTGATGCACAGTTTGGGAGTTACTGATTTAGAGACTCTGTGGAATGAGCTCCATACCCAACGAAAAAGGAGGTAGCTCAGTGTTAGAACACACAAGTTTTGTGTGCTGAAGGTCTTCGGTTCAATCTCTGGCATCTCCCGTCTAGTAGCAAATGACGAAAAAGGCCTTTGCTTGAGACCCCAGAGAGTGGCAGTCAGTCAAAGTAGACAGTACTGAGCTAGATGAACAATAATCTAACCTGTTATAAAAGCAGCTTCCTATGTCCCTATGAAACAATTCGATTTCCACTGGGGAGGACATCACAACAGAAGCGGCATCTCCAGGGACATGGAAGCAAATGGCTTCAAGCACATCCATTTGCATTTTTTGAGCCTGGTGAAACAAAATGTGGCATGTTTCACACACAACTTCTGGTTCTCTCAGAGACAACGCTTTTTTGGAAATCTACAGCAGCACTTTCCCCTTTCATGGGGGCATATACCCTGAAATCCTGGGAATTAATAAAGAGAAGCTTCTCACTTGGTGGCAGGGCCTCATCCACTCTCTGGTAGCGACTAACGTCCTGGCGAACCGAGGGAAGAGTTCTAAGAGGCTGGTGCCCATTAGTTTGGGAACCTAAAAGACAAAGAAGCTGTTTCACTAACAATTTTCAACTGAAACATGAACGGTATCACACTTAATATTAGGGTTTCCCAAATTTGGGTCTCCAGCTGTTTCTGGACTACAATTCCCACCACCCCTGACCACTGGTCCTGCTAGCTAGGGATGGTGGGAATTGTAGTCCAAAAAACCCACACAAAAAACCCACAGCTGGAGATTCAAGTTTGGGAAACCCTGCTTTAGAAGAGTTTGGATTTGATATCCCACTTTATCACTACCCGAAGGAGTCTCAAAGTGGCTAACATTCTCCTTTCCCTTCCTCCCCCACAACAAACACTCTGTGAGGTGAGTGGGGCTGAGAGACTTCAGAGAAGTGTGACTAGCCCAAGGTCACCCAGCAGCTGCATGTGGAGGAGCGGGGAATCGAACCCGGTTCACCAGGTTACGAGTCCATTGCTCCTAACCACTACACCACACTGGCTCTCCAAAAGATGTTCCAAAGGAAATCCTAACTGAAAGAACAAGAACTACTCTGCACCGTAAACTGAGTCCATCACAGAATGAAATGAGGTTGAGGTGGGAGTGCAAATACAACATACAGATGGACTCTGCAAGGCACATAATCAAGCACTCCGCTCTCACAATCATTACCTCCCGTGGCTCCATCCACCTGGGCAGCATCTCCCTCGCAAGCAGCCTGCCCCCCTGTAGCCCCTTCCTCCTGAAGCTGACCACGTGCAGCTGCGGCCTGTAGGGTCTGCCTTCTCTGCCAGATCTCCTCGGCCTCATCTCCATCCTGTAGCCCACTGGCTTCAGACAGCTGCCCCTCCTCTGGAGCGCTCGGTATGTTCACTGCGGGCAAAGAGGCCTGAGTGCACACAACTTCCTGGGTCTCCGGGGCGGGCTCGCTGCTGGCAGCGTCCATGGCGCAAGCTCCCTCTTCCTCCTCCTGGGGAGAAAAGGTTGGCGTCTCAGGAAACCGGGCGCTTTCAAAGGAAGAGCACTGCGTGTCGACAGACGACAGACGGGGAGCCGTCCCTTCGTTGCACGAGCCGTCGGCCCCTTCCACGTCACTTTCTCCCTCCGGCCTGGTGCTCGATTCGCTTACACTCTCCGTACGGGCAGCGTCACTCGGCTCAGTTTCTGACGAAAACTGAGAAGGTTCTGATCCCTGGTCGACGTATTCAGCCTCCCTAATTTCTCTTCTGCCTGCAGGAGCAGACTCGGGAGCTCCTGTGTCCATCTCCGTGGCAGGCTGCTGCTCTGCCTCTTGGGGCATACAAATTTCACTGCCAGGCGGGTCAACTGGTTCGTCATCTGGGGGCTCTTGAGGAGTTTCGGTTTCTTCTTCCGCTGGCTCTGCTTCAGGAAGCCCTTCTGAGGTCTCCTGCTGGCCATCAGAAGGTTGCAATGGCATTTCCTCATCTGGAGCTCTCTCGCTTTCCTCAAGGCCCTCCTGGCTTTGTGCGGTCTGGCTCGGCGAACAGTTTAAGCAAGTCGCTTCAGCGTTCCTGGCAGCACCATTCAGCATGACTAACCCACCGCCATCGTCGTCATCCAGCGATGACTGGAACCCCAAACCTTGGTGGTATTCATGCTCCTCTTCGTCGGAGTCAATGTGAAGCATAGCATTAAGTCTAGTGTCGGTAGGGAAGCTGCTCCTCAATTTTGGGGATGGCCCAACAGTTCGCTCGTTGCAAATGGACGTCCCAGTCCTAGAGTGACTGCTTTGCTCTATTGCATCCAAGTAGTCGTTCAGGGAGTCCTGGCGGCCTCTGGGAGGAGATGACCTGGAAGCTGCAGAAGTCAGGTCTTCCTGGTCCGTTTCCAGAGTTGTACTAGTCCTGAGAGAATGCCTTGTGATGGCATCTCCAGTTGATTCCTCAAGGATCGGGCCGTTTGAGCAAACTGGAGGTGGGTCATGATGCCCCGCAGGCACATCTTCATCGTCAGAAGGACTCCCTAAATCTCCGTTTACAGAGTTTACTCCTAGCAATGTCCCCACAGCTTCCGGTGAAGAATCTACAATGAAAAACGCAAAGAATGACTAGTGATATAATGATAATTTATTATTTATACCCCGCCCATCTGGCTGGGTTTCCCCAGCCACTCTGGGTGGCTCCCAACAGAATATTAAAAACATGATAAAGCATTAGACATCAAAACCTTCCCGATACAGGGCTGCCTTCAGATGTCTTATAAAAGTCAGATAGTTGTTTATTTCCTTGACATCTGATGGGAGTGCGTGCCACCAAGAATGCCCTCTGCCTAGTTCCCTGTAACCACACTTTTCGCAATGAGGGAACCGCCAGAAGGCCCTCGGAGCTGGATCTCAGTGTCTGGGTTGAACGATGAGGGTGTAGACGCTCCTTCAGGTATACTGGTCCGAGGTCGTTTAGGGCTTTAAAGGTCAGCACCAACACTGAATTGTGCTCGGAAACGTACTGGGAGCCAATGTAGGTCTTTCAGGATATAACCCAGAGGAGACTCATAACCCCAGGAGACACACTAGAGGACATACCTGAGTAAAAACACTAAACTTTGGGGGCAGGTATTTTTCTTGGTGGGGAAAAGGGAGGGAAGTTCAGGCTTACGGTATGTTAGCAGCATATATGGGATGTTTATGCCAAGTGGTTTGGATGAAGATGTTATATTTCTTTAAGCCTCTCCCCACCTTTCACAATGGATATGGGGCCATAAATCTAATGACATGTACAAGCTCTTGAAGTTCACTGCTCCACCAGTTTAGAGTGTGGGCAGTAGAAATGAAAATATTGTGACAGCAGGTATGGAAGCCAGCTGTACCACAACTGCCATGTCCGGGAGACCAGTTGAGTAAGCAGCATTCCATAGGTTGCCACCACAGTCTTCTTTACCCCCTGGCTGCTGGCTGCAAGGGATAGCTCGGCTATGAGCCAGTTATTTGCACTGGTTGAGAGAACATCCAGGTAGTGCCTCCTCATCACTGAAAGAGCAAGGCAGCTTTCTTTCTTTGTGAATCGTCATGGGCACGCATGTGTAGGATGAAGCCAATTAGTTTAGATCAGGGGTAGGCAACCCAAGGCCCATGGGTCGGATGCAGCCCAATCGCCTTCTTAATCCAGCCCACATGTTTTTACATGAGTAGAATGTGTCCTTTTATTTAAAATGCATCTCTGGGCTATTTGTGGGGCATAGGAATTTGTTCACCCCCCAAAAAAGAAAAAAAAATAGTCCGGCCCACCACATGGTCTGAGGGATGGTGGACTGGCCCACAGCTGGAAAAGGTTGCTGACTCCTGGTTTAGATGGTAAAAAGACAACGTTCCTTGAGCTTGTAACCAATGTCCTTTCCAAAACCCCGTCATTTTTTAAAAAAATAAGATTAAGAGACCAAAGGGAAAAGACAGAATGGTGCTTAAAGAAAAACAAAAACAAACATTAAACACCTAGTTAACCTATGGAAGGCTATTGTGCACAAAGGCAGAATTGACACTACGTGTAGAAACAGCACGTAGCGCCTTTGGTTGGTCAAAGGTGAAAGGCAAATAATAAAACCGCTATGCTCTGTATTTATGGTCTTTTAACACAGGGAGCTTTGACCGACAGGTTGCCTGGCACAGCCGATGAAGTTCAGTTGCATGCATGAAAGGCACTGTTAACACCTTTGGGGAGCTGGTAGATGGGCAGCTGTGGTGTGAGAATATCTCAAAGGATATCTCAGTTTGGGGCTCAGGTTGTACATTCCAAAGCAGGGGGATTTATGGGGAACTAGAGACATACGCATGGAAAGGCAGATCCAAGTCACAGTGGGGCAGGTGGGGCAGATAGCTACACAGAGAGTATATACAGACTCACTGCAGTTTCTTCCACAGGATCACTAAAAAAATTGGTGAGGTTGGGGGGGAGAGACTAATCTTATGAAATACAGTGGTACCTCGGTTTATGAACTTAATCCGTTCCGGAAGTCCATTCTTAAACCGAAACCGTTCTTAAACCGAGGCGCGCTTTCCCTAATGAGGCCTCCCGCCGCCGGTGCCCTTCCACCGTTCGGCTTCCGTTCTTAGACCAAGGTAAAGTTCGCAAACCGGGGCACTACTTCCGGTTTTGTGGAGTTCGTAAACCGAATCATTCATAAACAGGGCTGTTCTTAAACCAAAGTACCACTGTATACCATCATGAAAATTCCTGCATGCTGTCAGTTCTTTCAGAACCAGTTCTGGCGCATGTATGGTGCTCAAGAAAATACACTTACCGTATTTTTTGCTCCATAAGACGCACTTTTTTCCTCCTAAAAAGTAAGGGGAAATGTCTGTGCGTCTTATGGAGTGAATGTGTGGTCCCTGGAGCTGAACTGCCCAGGGGCAAAAGCAGATCGTACTTTAAAAAAAAAAAAAAAAAAGAGGGGGGGGATGTTGAAAGGAAGCCCCCTGAGCAGCTGCTCAGCAAACGATCGGGGAGATAAGGGAGAGAGATTCCAGACCCGCCCCTTGCAGAGGGAGGCTGTTTCCCCAGCGACATGTGACTGGCTGATTAGATTATCTGTCTGGAAACTGTAGAGATGGCTTCCTGAAGCTGCAGAACTGTGAGTTAAACACCGTAAAACAGGGTTTTTTCCCTTTGCAAAGTAAGCTCAACAACTTTGAGCTGATCCTCAAAAAATGGGGCTTTTCTCCTTTGCAAAAGAAGCTGCAGAAATTTGAGCTGATCCTCCTTTTCCCCTCTAAAAACTTGGTAGGTCCTATGGTCAGATGCGCCTTATAGAGCGAAAAAT